>CM067759.1:32791440-33991440 GCA_034642375.1 Vigna nakashimae | reverse complement strand
TAGAAACAAAGCGTCAACCAATTAAAACACAAAGCAACATAAATAAAAGAAAATATGCAACGCTTAACCTAAACATAAAAGTGCACATTATAATCATCCACCACCAACGCATATCAACAAACTAAAACTGTGCTAACAGTAAAATCAAATGACCCAGAATTGCTGAATGTAAATTAATATATAAAATATAAAAATGCAACTTGGTTAAAACGTGAAGACTAAAAGAAATTGCCAACACTTCTTCCCAAAAGAAAATCAAACACCATGCTTCTTAAAGAATGTTGGACGTGACCTAGCCACTCACTCCAAAAGAAATCACGCATATACCCTGCTGCTGCAATAAATCAGCGCACAACACTCCAAGACGTCACCTAGCTTTTCTAATGAATCAAGCACCACTTCGTAACAGCTGTATGCTTCCAATCAAGCCGGGTTGTGACCTCCTCCACCATTTCTCTAATTGAAGTCAGTGTGTTACTCAAACCAATAAACAAAATGAATATGCGCATCATCTTTTTAAAAGAAATCAACCCAATTGCTAAACGTCACCGCTGCACCTTCTCCAATCTCATCACCTTTTCTCCCTCATTAAAAAAAAACATCCTAATCCTAATATCTAAAAACAATGAAAACAAAGAGTTGTTTCCTGTGTGCACACCACTTTCTCATGCGTGAGCACCTCCTGGACGTGGTTTCTCCGTGCCGCCGTATTGCACTTCTTCAACTCTGAATCACCACATCCCAACGCTTCTCTTTTCTTCATCATCAATCACCACACTTTGCCTCAGTAGCTCCACGTCACCCTGTGCTACACGTCCAGCCCCCAAGAAAAAGTTCTGAAATACAATAGTCTCCCTAAAAACTCAAAAGACCGAGAGCGTCAAAAAATGTGTGGCAAGTGGCGGCTGGTTCCCAAAGTAAATCAGTGCAGCGTGTGCTTTTTGCATTTCAGCTGCTTGCTTCTCCTTCATCCAAAGTCCATCACCGCTGCTACCTCTGCTCAACGTGACAGCACCTTCTTCCCTTTCTCTCCACAAAGAAACTTTAAAGCATTTTGCTGCTGGAAAAATAAAAGAAACGTGTGCCTCTCTTACTGGACCCGGATGAACGAAACTTCACTCAAGCTTCATGCACCAAAAATGTAATTAATAGCCCATTGAAACGTAACAGCATCCGTGTGCAAGCTTCCAGTAAAGTAAATCAGCATCTCAATCAAAGAAAGTGAGAAGAAATTGAATAAAAATCTCCAGCGTGCACAAGCTTTCGTTCATAAAAGAAAGAAAAAAAATGTTTCCAAAGTGAAGTTTCATGAGCTTGGCGGCTGCCAGCATCTCCAAGGCCGTGGGTTTCTTATAATGAGGTTGGCGTCCACACAATAAAACCATAGGGTCCAAGTCACTAAACTCTAATTTTGGGTTTAATCTAGTTTACAAAAAATTGAACCAAAATATAAGAGTTGATTCAAAAATTCTAAACTACTGAATTACAATTTAATTAATTCTAAAATGTCTGTGTGGAGAGTCTTGAATTTAATTGCATTCTTCCTTATGTCCCAAAATGTATCTCCAAGATTCTTCCTGTAATAAAAATTGCATTTAATCAGCTCAGAAAACCCAAATTAGCACAATTACAAATTTCCGACCAAATTAGGCAGAATTCAGAAAACGGGGAAATAACAAACAATTAAACACAATTCCCTGGTTTATTTAAGTGAAATAAACTAAATATAATTCAAGAAATAACGACTCATCAGTGACCATTGTCAAAATTTGTAACTTTGTGAAATAAGTGTAGTGGTTTTGACTTGATTCTGGTGTTTAACTGTGAGTAGAGGCATGGAAATCATGTCTAGTGATCCCATGATGGAGGAAAGGAACATTGTTTGTAACATGAGCAACTTAGGTGAAGTCTTGAGACTTACGCAAGGAAAAACACAATGGTAATCATTTACAACTGGCTGATAAACGATTACGCGTTCAAAATCTTGATTTTGTACAAAATCTTGAACTGTAGGAGCATGATGTGGTAACCTGGGTGTCCATAGTCAGTAAAGGCTGGGAAGTCGTGTTTGGTGACCCTTTTATGGATGAAAAGAACATTGTTTGTGAGATGAGCAACTTATGTCAAGTCCTCAAACTGGTATAGGGTAAAACACACTGATAATCATTTACAACTAGCTAGTAAACGATTACGCGAACAAAATCTTTATTTTGTACAGAATCTTGAACTGCAAGAGCCAGCTGTGGTAACGTGGGTGACCTTAGTCAACAACTCTAATTATTTGGTAAAAATCCAATGGTTTTTACATTTTTGGGCACTTCCTCATGGAGGAAACAAACAATGTATGACAACAAAAGAATCTCAAACATTGCATTAACGTCAACAAAATACAACATAACATCACATTTATAAAAATTAATTAAGTCAACGCTAACAACATCAGGAATTCTAGGTTTTTAATATTACAGTAATCCTTGAAATTGTTTTAGTGGTCATAAAATAATATTAGAGTTATCCATAAAAAACTAATGCTTCTTTGTTTCTTTGGATGCTAATGGTTGGCGAGTTGGAGGAACGAATTTACGGAGGATGTCATCCACATTCACATTGTTTTCTGCCCACAGAGGTAGTTGAATGACAAGTTTTGGGGTATCATTCACCAGGTCAATTGTTGGAGGACAAATTTCAGCTGGAAAAACCTTGACTACGTTCCGATGCAGGATATTTATGTAATAGTTTTTCCCAAATGCACTGAAGGAATGCACCTAAATGAACATACATAATTAATATAAAAAACACCATCAAAGGTAAATAAAACTTATTGTAATTTAAGTAGTGAATGGATGGGTTAGAAGATTGAGTAACATAACGGAACCAACTGTGATATTGTCTCCATAATGGATAGGTAAATAGAACTTTCTTGTTCAAGGAAGTCTTCATTGTCGCTGTTGGGTCCTGCTCACATTTAATCATTATTAGTTTATTCAAACAACAAATGTTGTACTTTAAAACAAATAATACGTTGATAGTCAACTACATGTCTCCCAAACCACTAGCTTGCACTTTTTCAAAATGCAAGCAAAAAATGGAATGACCTGTAATGATTTTGCCTCATTAGGGAATTGATGTTCTTGAATTTTCCATCAGTAATGAGATTTGCAATTGTGAAAATCATATCAACAAAGAATACATATTGTTTAAGTGAGCAATTTTGATTGAAATGATTAGGAGAAAAATTGTACCATGGTGTTCAATAAATATTTGTGCCCATTTCCAAACATTCGAGTTGAAATCTCGTTCATATGTTCCCTGAGCAACATCACGAGCAAATTCTTGAGTGAACTTTGGTTATTCTATTTTTATCCTATTGAGGAAAGCCGCTTGAACATTACCTGCTGGACAAGGTATAAGGGATGTCGAACCATCGCATTTTTTCAGAAATGATTCAAGGATGTCATCATCATAAACAAGGTCTTCCCATGCATCCATGATTATCCTTAAATAATCTGCAACAGTTTGAATTCTAGGTTAAGGACACAACAACAATGGGAAGATAACATTACAACATAACAATTGAAATAATTGTAAAGGACTTACAAATATAGTCAAGAACTTGATTGCATAATAATGGGTATGTGCCACATATTTAAAGACGTCTGGACCAATTATTATATTTAAATTTTAAAGTTTAGTAATATAATATTATTACTTTTCCTATTTCATGTTTCAATTAATCAGGAAATCTTGGTTGATTAACGAACGTGCTACTTTTTGGAAAATCTGATGAAAGAGAAAATATCTTAACTTGCTTGAATAAACTTGCATTAAATGTGGAAAATGAAAGTGAATTGCATTAAATGTGGGGTATGAGAGAGAAACACTTTTTTATCAACAAATTTAATGCATGCTTCCTAAACCAAACCAAATGAATGCATTGTATGACAACATAGATTGTTTTCCTTACAAGAGAGACATCTTTACTCGAAAATACTTCATCTTTCTCTCTTAAACGTCAACTTTCTTCCTTTTACCATCTATCTCCATTAAAGACACAGTCTACTATCCTCTTCTGAAGGTTGGTGAGGAGGACATTAGCTTCATTTAAGGGCAAACTTAATGTGTGAGAGGAGGTTGGTTAGGACCACTTCACCTTCACTAAAGGGCGTAGTAAATCCTCCTGTGTAGGTATGAATGTATTTCTTTCTGTTTATTTCATTTGAGGAGGCACTAAATTCTATTTATTATTTACTTTCATTGCTCAGTTTTATGAATGTATTTTATTGTGTTTATTTTATTTAATTTTTTTTTGTTGATACCCATTTTGGTATGAAGTATTACATGATAAAAACAATTATCCCTTAAAGCTATATGTTCATAGGCATTTCTTATGAATTATTATGTGATGGTGAATCTTTATCATTACTAAATTATGTTATTTTTAGTACATAAATGATCACTATTTTTTATTTTGATTCCACTATGATCAGGCTTCTTATAGGTGGTTGTGATGGATAACAACACATGTAATATGACTGAACTGCCTTAGTGTAATGCCAATATTGATGACCCTAATGGCAACTTTTTGGACTTGGAGCCAATGTTGCATGTGTGTTTTTAGACAATGGAAGAAGCAAAAAATCTTTACACAAACTACGCCATTAGATGTGGATTTGCTATGCGCACAAAAACTTCTAAAAAAGATAACAACAACAATGTCTACTACTTGAGATTAGTTTGCTCAAGGGAAGGGAAATATGTCTCTTCCATCAAACCCGAGGTGAAAACACTTCCTAGTCAAACTAAGCAATGTCCAGTTGGGATAACCATTGCAAGGAAGGACGATAAATTGTTTAAAAGGACTGTTGTTCTAGAGTACATCCATGATCTTTGCCCGAATACCTCGAAGTTAATTCCTAGCAATAGAAAATTAAGAATGCAAGCTAAACACACTTTGGAGGTGAACGATGATGCAGGAGTTCGGATTAATAATAGTTTCCTTAACATCGTGAGCGACACAGGTGGATTTGAAAATATGGACTTCGTCAAGTGAGATGCACAAAACTACATTGGTCAACACAGAAAATCTTTATGTAAGGATGATGATGGTCAAGCCCTCCTACAACACTTTTCATCAATGAAGATTTAAATAACGAGTTCTTCTATGACATTGCATTAGACGAATGGAATATAATTTGTAGTGTCTTTTGGGCAGATGCAAGAAGTCGAGCTGCATGTTAAGAATTTGGTGATGTGGTGTCTTTCGACGCCACGTACTTAACAAATAAGTATGACATGCCATATGTGCCTTTTTTCAGAGTTAACCATCATGGACACTCCATTTTACTTGGTTGTGGATTGCTCTCGTCGGAAGACACTACCTCATTTGTATGCTTGTTCCAATCTTGGCTAAGATGCATGGGTAATAAGGCTGCTGATGGGATTATAACTGACCAATGTAGGGCAATGGCCAATGCCATTGAAGATGTGTCTCCAAATACAAGGCACATGTGGTGTTTATGGAACATCATGAAGAAGTTGCCAGAAAAATTTCAAGGCTATTAAAATTATGCGGCTATCAAAATCGATCTCAATGCGCTTGTGTATGACTGTGGTTGTCAACCGGACTTTGAGAATGGTTGGGAAGAACTACTAACCAAACATGGATTGCGGGAGAATTAATGGTTATGTAATTTGTATCAGGAGAGACAAAAATGGGTTCCTTGAGGAATTATTTCTGGGCAGGCATGTCAACAACTCAAAGAAGAGAGGGAATGAATGTTGTTTTTGATTGATTTATCAATTCTAGTACCACACTTCAACAATTTGTTGTTCAATACGACAATGCCCTCAGGGTGAAGATCCAAAAAGAAATACAAGCTGAGTTCTCCTACCTTAACATCACGGTTGCATTTCTCTCAATCACCGATTGAGAGACAATTTCAAGTAGAGTACACACATGCAAAGTTTGAGGAAGTCCAAACTGAGTTTCGGTCAAGGATGAATTGTTTCATCAAAGACACCGTAAAGGACAACTTATTGAATGCTTACAAAATAAAATAGGAGCGCATGTGAGAGGGTAAATGTGTAGATAAATTTTATAAAGTGCAATTTGATCTAGTCACAAAGAATACCACATGTTCTTGCCCATTATTTGAGTTTAGAGGCATCATTTGTCGTCATTCCCTAGTGGTATTCGGTCAGGAAGATGTTTACAGTGTATTCATCTCACAAACAATGTTCCTTTCCTCCATCATTGGGTCACAAAACATGACTTCCCAACCTCTACTGACACTTAAATACCAAAATCAAGTCAAGACTACTGAACTTATGTAAGAAAATTTTAAATTTTGACTACGGTCACCCATGTTACCACAACTAGCTCCTGTAGTTCAAGATTTTGTTCGTGTAATCATTTACCAGTCAATTGTAAATGATTACCAAGGTGTTTTTCCCTGCACAAATCTCAAGACTTCACCTATGTATCTCATCTCATAAACAATGTTCCTTTCCTTCATCATGGGGTCACCAAACATGACTTCCCAACCTCTACTGACACTTAAACGCTAGAATCAAGTCAAAACCACTGCACTTATTTCACAAAGTTACAAATTTTGACAATGGTCACACAGGTTACCACAACTGGTTCTTGTAGTTCAAGATTTTATACAAAATTGAGATTTTGTTTGTGCAATCGTTTACCAGCCAGTTGTAAACGACTACCAATGTGTGTTTTGCAGTAGAACCTTCACCACTTGTGCTAAGTTCATCATCTCACAAACATTGTTTCATTCACAAACATCATTTCTATTCAATCAAATTTGCCAATTTACTCATTAACATTTCAAACAAAACCGGATTTCACAATGACAACAATGAAGGGAATAACATTTCAATTCACCATAACAATATTTAACGGAAGCAAAGATGCATCTTTTATAACATTGAACAAAATAGTTATGACTTTCTTTTAACAAATCATTACAAATATCACTCATTTTTAATTCTAAGCACTCCATTTCCAATGTATGAAGTCCTAAGTGCTCTGCCCTTGTAACGCCTTCATGATCCGACCTTTACATACGTATTCATAGGAGGTTGGTTTGTGTACATGCCACCCGGGGAAACAAAGCCATTGTTCATGGATGGTTCTGCACCAAGCGTACTCTGTCCAGCATCATCTTTATTTCTTCTTCTAGCCTTCTCTTCATCCAATTGTGCCTCCAGAACAACAACCCTCCTTTTAAGTTCTTCAATTAGATATTCTTGATCGTCTAAAGCACGCATAAAACTTTCTCTGCGTTTTCTTTTTGTGTCTTTTTTGGTGTTGGTTGGTCATCCTTCTTTTATGGTGTTGGTCGGTAATCCTTCTCATCCTTCTTATCCTTCCTTGAAGCACCAACATAAACATCATCATGAACCTGAAATTTAACAATATATATCATAGTATAAAAGTTCATTGAATATATCATAACATCAAAAAGTCAAACAACAAACCACATATCACACCCGTCTCCGTAACCCGTTTTACGAATTTGTCTCCCATATTTCTATTCATCCAATGCAATATTCTTGGAAATTTCTCTATTGGACCTTCGGGAGGAATGAAATGCTCATAAAAACCATACCTAAAAAAATGTTCATCTTAACATTTAGTGAAAAACAAAATGGAAGCCACAACATTAAAAAAATGACATTTTAAATCAATAAATAAAAATTACCTGCAGCATGTAAACACAACCATCAACATAAATGTTCCTTGTACCTTTGTCTTTCTTCAAACGATCTGAAGTTTTGCACAAACTACGTAACAAATAACGATAAACTAGACTACCCCAACAATAATTACTCAAACCACTTAAATTGTCAACAATAACATTATGGGAAACACTATTCCACTACGTTTTGCAAATAAGATCTCACATATCCCTACCAATATGTATAGGCTACAAAAATGAGAAGAAGGAATCATTTTGATAAGTTTTCTCATTAAAATTTTATATATCAAATTCAAATCTTTTGTTTCTTGACCTATGTATTTCACACATGTACTACTTCCCATTTCGTCCGTTAAGTTAGTATTTTCACCATCTGAACTCAACCCTAATCCTAAACAAAAATCCTTTTCATTGATATTCACAACTTTATCTGCAATTAAAAAACCACTACTGGAATCCACCCATTTAACCAATAACTCACACTAATAAAAAATCACATTTTTAACTCACACATTACGCTTCGGTTTTTCCGAAACTGAAGCGTATCAAAACCTGATGGTAGTCTCTTAATTTTTAAAATAGTATATACCTCGATTGTTAATCAAGCAGTGCCTAAAGAGAATACTGCCTCGATTGGCATGGTGAACCAAGGCATAAGCCTCACGTGGCAAAGATATTGCATCGGTTGGCAGATGAACCAAGGCATATGGGCTTGGACTACAGGAACTTAAAGCCAAGAAAACCTAGCCTCTAGGAGGAAACTTTTCCCCAAAAACCTTACACCTCTCCTCTTCTCCTTTTTCTCTACGATGTGTGATGGCGATGAGAGCGCGCGACGGTGTAGCGAGAGAGCAACGAGAGTGTTGTGATGACAGATGCGATGGCGGAAACTCTTTTCCCATGGAGCACCGAGGACGCGGCCGCGGCGATGTGGTGGCGGTTAGCCGTGTCTCTACACACTCTCGCGAGCCTGTTTCTCTCTCGAGAGCGCATCTCCTCATTGCTGACCTCCATCACATATCCACCTCTCCTTCGCACTATAAGTCTAGTTTCCTTCACGGATCCAACATTCTTCTTCCATATTTTGCCTTTCTTCAGCTTTAGCGTTGTTTCAAAACTATTTTCTCTTCCTTCGGTTTTTTGTTCTGTTTCTCTGTAGGTGATGGCGAAATGGATTTGGGGGTTCTACTTCTTAGTTTGCTCTGCGGCTTCTGATTGTTCGTTGGGAAAGAAGAGAGAGAAAGAAAGGGAGCATCTTGATGGAGTGATTGAAGCGTCCCCGGTAAACATTGCTCCAATCTCTGCCGGACTTCAACCTCAACCGCTCGGAGAAGTTGTCGGTTGCCAATAGGATCTCCTCTGTCGTATACTCGCGGAAGGTGCAGCGCATGTTGGCGAGCCTAGTCGCCATTCCAATTGCTTCCTTTTGCTTACAGAACTCAATCCTTGGGTTAAGCACGTCTCTCTGGCGCCTGAGCTCCTCGATCTCCCTCACCATCTCTGTTCTCTTCCTTACCGCCCTCTCGAGCTGTGTCTCCGCCCGCGTCTTGGCCAGCATCCATATTTGAAGCCTATTGGGGAGCTCCGATTGCACGTCTATCAGGGGCTTTTGATTGGGGTTGAAAATTTGGGTTGTTAGTGCAGGTTGGAGTTTGGGTGTAACACCCCTTATCAGGGTGCCACTAGAAAATAACGAAATCAAAACTTTTACGCCAATATTTTTTTCTTTTTTTTTTCAATTAACATCGCGGAACTAAACCATCAAAAGTTTAAGCGTCTTACAACATAAAGTTAAAACTTTACAAATATCAAATTCAATATTCAAAGACATAAAATTACTTAAAAACATGATAAGTCCCCCATAGTCATTCCCATAACTCTCGTCGTGCTACTTCATCTCTGTCTCATCTGCAACGCCATCTACTCCCGTACAAGTACGATCATCATAGGTGGAAACCACAACCACAACATTTCAGGGTGAGTAACGAGGAACCTAACATAGCATATAATTCCAAAATATCATAACTTAGATTATCCTAGTCACAACCTTACAATACAACACAATATTCAACTCGTAACTCAGATCATCACCACTCAGACTATCAAGGTCATAATATTACAATACATCACAGTATTAAACTCACAACTCAATCATTTACTCAAGCTTCTGTTATTTCCTTGAATTTTGTCGTATCAAACCTGTTTCGCAAAACAGGGCGATTCGAGTCGTCTTCCATCGCAACTTCAGACCTATCTCCCCGACCTCTCAAGGAATTACGAGTAAAAACTTCGGTTAGGCGCACCCACCGAGCACTATACTCACACGAGCCGAAGTCATTGGGCGAGACATTCAACCCCCTCTAGTCCCCGTGCACGAGGAAAGGGTGACACACGAATCTCAGTCTCCGCAGAGACTCAACACACTATCGTATCGCAATACGAACACCATCGATTCGACAAGAATTCTAAGGAAATGACAGAACGCTTGCTCTCACAGTTTTACCATCACACTCGAACCTCAATCTCTTTCACTCCTTTCATTCTCATAATTCATTCTTTCCTCTTCCAACAATGGAAGAGAATTCTCAATACCCTCTTACCCACACTCTTGGCCAAAGAGTGTAGATAAGTATTCCCAACGAGTAAAAATTGAATATTGTCCACACTGACCTTTGCTTGTTATTTTACTCATAATTCTCTGTACATAACTCCAAACGAGTTCATTTCTTTTTTATTGGAAACTAGAATCATATCTTTCTTTGGACATATAAATCTAAATTTTTGAACTACAGATCTAGCTGCAGTAAAATTATTAAAAAGCGGAAACTTTCACCACGCTCTGGTCTTCTCAGTTTTAACCTTTGCTGATTCTTTTGCTCATTACTCTCTCTACCGAACTCTAATTGAGTTGATTCTTGATTTTCTGGAAACTAGACTCAAATATATTTCTTTGGAGATATAGATCTAAATTTTTGGACTACAGGGCTAGCTGCAGTAAAATCATTAAAACTCGGAAACGTTAATCACGCTCAGGTATGTTCAGCTTTGACCTTTGATGACTCTTTTACTCATTACTCTCTCTACCGAACTCCAAATGAGTTGATTCTTGTTTTTTTGGACACTAGACTCAAATATCTCTAATTGGACATATAAATCTAAATTTTTGGACTACAGAGCTAGTTGCAGTAAAATTATTAAAAAGCGGAAAATTTAACCACGCTATGATCTTCTCAGTTTTGACCTATGATGACTGTTTTGATTATTACTCTCTCTACCTAACTCCAATTGAGTTGATTCTTGATTTCTTGGAAACTACACTCAATTATCTTTAATTTGACTACTCACACGACTAATTTTGGATATCGGGAAGGGTCTCAAATAAATCTGGGAAAAATCGCAACAGTTCAGTTTTAGATTCTGCGTTTTATATCCAAAACTAATGTTATACTCAAAACTCATAAAACTCACAACCAAGAAGAAAAACACATGTTTGAACATGTTAAATTTAATTCCAACACACAAGGAAGAAAGCATGAAACAACTTTATATGGTTACCTTCTACCCATCATACACTATGTTATATCCCAAGTTAAACCCCCTTACCTTTAGCCTTGAATACTTTAACTTGATCTCTTCCACAACCTTGGTAGAACTCTAGTTTCTTGGAATCCCTCTCTTCTTTCACAAGACAACCTCCACACTTAGCACACTTAGAATTTTCGAAATACTCTCACTAAGAGCCTTTCTCTGCTGTCCAAAACACTCATTCAGCTTTGGAATTAAAGGAAAAGATTCCTAGACACACAAGGACCCATGGAATTGTTATTTAGTAAAGGTAATTCGATAAAACAATGCCCCATACTCATTTCCAGCCCCAAAATATGGAGGGAATGTCTGAAAGGGTCCCCAAAATATTCCCACAAAAGGAACCGCAGCTAAGCCAGCTCACATTGTCTACAATCCAAAAAAATTTACTGCTCACGCAAATCCCCAGCAGCAAAATTTATCGCAACTTTGACAGTCCGGTTGACCCCCTTACCGAAGTCGAAAATACGCGTATGAGTACTCAAATCGAAGCTCTTTGAGTATACTATCCAATAAAATAAGAATCAGCTAAATTGATATTTTCTACAAAAAGTTATAATTAAAATATTAAACCATGTCAAGTCTGACAATTCTTTATTTTTACAACTAGGTAAGTTCATGAGGTTCTAGGGTCTTACATTGGATGCCACTGGTTCGTGATAATTAGAGGATTTGGTAGTGAGAATGCACTGATGGAGTTTGGGTGCCACTGGTTCGTGATTATCAAGCCACATATTGTGTTTTTTGGTCTCAAAATTGTGTTTCTGTCTGTTTTCTTCCTTCTGTCATTCATATCTTTTTTCTAGCACAATCATGGTTTATGTTTATATGTATTTTATTTGTTAAGTTTGTGGCTTCATACTTTTCATTGAATAATGAGAATTCAGCAGGAAGTTTCATATGTAAATGGTTTTCCTTTTCAGTATGTTATCTTTATATTTTAGTTGCCAATGGTACAGAGCTTCTTTCTTGCTATGTTTGATCAAGAATTCTATACTCGATTGAGATTAAAAAGAGAAGGAAAAGAGAAAGCAAAAGAGCATAGAAAAACAGAACATAATGAGGAAACGATCTCGGTCGAGATTAAAAAAATTAAAAACACTTTATTGCTTCGGTTGTTTGGGAATCGAGGCTTAATCTGAATCCTTTTTACTCGGTTCAAAACTGAGGCAAAAAGCCTTTTTGCCTCACCTGTATATGCCTCAGTTGCGGAACCGCTATCTATAATCGAAAACAACCGTTGTCGTTTTCCTTGATTGCACTGGTTTCACTCAAAATACTCCTACCTAGTTTAACATTACCACTCAAATCTAAAAACCACCCAAATGGAGTCTTCGCAATCAGTGACCGGTGCTCATCTGTCATACGTTCATTCAAAGTACAAATATACTTTGTTGAAAAAGAGTGACGAACGGTCAACTACATCAACGAAAACAAAACAAGCAAAAGACCAAATTTAAACACTACACGAAAAACCCAAAGCTAAACCGAAAACGCAATGAAGAAAATCGAGGGAGAACGCATTTACCTGTCTCGACGGACTATAGTCACCGGACCTTGCCATTTCGCACAACACCTTGTATGAAGAAGACGACGTTCAGCAAACCTTGCAGAGATAATGAAAATGGAGGGAAAGACAACGAAGAGGGTGAATGATAAATGAAGAGAGAGGACGAGGGGAATAAGAGAGAACGTTGATTTCAAATGAAAAAGGGTAAAGGGTATATTTGGAATCCCAAATTTCTGAAACCCTACTCAATTTCGACGTCACTTCTTAAAAATAAAATAAAATTTAAAACGGAGCAATAGACTGCTGACACCTGGCGTTGTCAAAATGGTGTTAATTACTCGTTTTCAAAATAGCGGGATTTGTCTAAAAAATTCCTTTTAGAAAGTACTCATGAAAAGAGGATTGCAATATGAGATACGAAAATGTTTCTTTAACAATGTTTTCTTGACAGAATTTTGACAACGCCACGTGGCAGTTGTCCATTGGCTGATGTTTAAAAAAAAGAATGAATAAGCTTTTCATGAGGCGAGGGTATTATTCGAAGGGAAAAATATGAATTTTGGTTTCGCGGTTTCCTTATTCATGGTTCATTCGCAATTTGCTTTCTCATCTCTCTCTTTTTGTCATCTCTCTCGCGTTCTCTCATCTCTCTCGTACTCTCATATTTGTCGTACTGTCATCTCTCTTGTTCTCTTATCTTTGTCGTGTTGAAACCCTAAATCCTCACCTTCTCATTGTCTTAGACGTCCAACTTGTGCATCATTGAAGCCCTCTCCCATATTTGTGTTGTGCCTTGTCGTTATCGTGGTGTTTTTTGGTAAGTAGAATTGTACGAACTCTAACCATTGACTCCACCATTAACGTTTTCTTCTTTTGCGAACCCTAACCATGTTGTCGACATTATTTTTATGTTTATGTTATAATTGTAGGTCCAATGGCACCCCAAAATATGAACAAGGAAGTTCTTGTACAACACTAAATGATGTAGTCAACCGCATCGAAGAACTACAGACATTTGTTGGTACAAGGTTTGGAAACATGGACATCGCAACGGGGACAAGATTTGATGCGTTGAAATTGCAAGTTGGGAACATTGAGGACCAACTTCAGCACTTGCGCACCCGCTTTGATAACAAACCTCGTAGTTAGAATTAGTTTTTTAGATTTTTTTATTTTCATTTTTAACATTGATGGATTACTATGTTTCTACTTCACTATTGTAATGTTTTTAATACTCAAGTGCCTTATGGAAATTTAAAGTTCTCATCATGAATGTATACATCAACCTTTCACGGATTATTGTTCATAAATACGTACTTGAATAAACCAAGTTCAGTAGTGGACTTCTGAACAAAAAAATCAACTACAAAACATTATTACTTTTGTCAATATTGGGGTTCCCAAACATTACTTGTAACACTATACTGACACATAAACACCAAAATCAATTGAAAACCAGTGGATTTATGCCAAAAAAATTAAAAATTTTGACTATGGTCACCTAGGTTACCACACATGGCTCCTGCAGTTAAAGTATCTGTACAAATCCTTGATTTTGTTTGTGTGATCGCTTACCAAGCATCTGTAAACGATTACAAGTGTGTTTTTTTGTGTAGAAGGTTCAGGACTTCATCTAAGTTGCTCATCTCATAAACATTGTTCCTTTCCTCAATCATGAGGTGTTCAAACATGACTTCCCAACCTCTACTCACACTTAAACACCAAAATCAAGTGAAAATCAGTGGATTTATGCCAAAAAGTTAAAAATTTTGACTATGGTTGCCTAGGTTACCACAGTTGGCTCCTGTAGTACAACTTTCTGTACAAATCCTGGTTTTTGTCCGTGCAATAGTTTACCAAGCATCTGTAAACGATTATGATACGCTGTCGTTGAAGCTATCAAATGAATACTACTTTTCAAGGCAACTTCAGTAATACCAAGTAGTATCCAAGAAAGTAGATAGGGCTAAAGTAACCCTAAATCGTCTCCCTATGAACACATAATTGCTTTCGAATATCTGACTCTTATGAATGTTATGCAATGCTTATGAATAAAAATAATGGTTGAAGAATGTTTAAAGAATAAATAAGAAACTTAAAAACAGTTATGATTAAATAGGCTAATTCCACTGCTTTTCCAAGATATATTCATCATGGGTTATTCACGGATAATTGTTCAATTGATTATTGTTTAAAGTTTCAAATTAATTAAAGTACATTATTAATTAATTTGAGGGCAATCATGCATTTAACCAAAGTAAATTCTTAATCAAATGCAAAACCTTTCTAGATTATTAACAATAAATTCAACCAAAGTACATTCTTCATCAAATTCTATATTGTTTAATCATGTTTATTCTTAAATCTCTTAACCAAGTTAAAAGTTAATCAATCAAAGTAAATTCTCAATTGATTATAGTTGAAATTATTACTACCAACCAAAGTACATTCTCAATTAATAGTAAAAACCATTTAATCATATGAAAGTTCCTAAATTAAATCAAAGTAAATTCTCAATTAAACCTAGAAACCCTAGAACTCATATAATCAATATGCATGTAGATTCAAACACATTATGATGCCAAAGTCTTTACTTTTAACAAGATAGAGAGATGAAAGACACAGAGAGAACAACTTAAATCAATAATCAAAGTAAACAATTGCATTAACTGAACGTAACCTCAGAATCCATCATGGAATTACAGCAGAATAGCCCTAGATGCTTAGCTCTCCATGAATGGAGTTGACTACAAGATGAAAGAAAAGTAAGAGGAGTATGAGAGAATGAATGAAGTGAAGTTTCCCCCTGGGTCTCTTTATATAGGGTTTAATTGGGCTTGGACTCTAGATATTCAGTTGACAGAATCTTTTATCTTATATCTTCCAAATAACTAAAAGATTTAGATAATAACATTATTTGGAAGATATTTTCGGTTGACATTCCCAAATTAAATTAATTCAAAAACTGAATTTTATCTTTTATAACTTTCCAAAATTACACAAATGCCTTGAAATTTCCTCTATCTGCACTTTAGCCCCTTCAGAATTCTTCAAAATTGCACCAGAAGCCCTTGTTGACCAGCTTTGACCAGAGAGGTCGTGCCCAATGGGAGCTCGCCACGTGGCTGCCCTCTTCCTTCCCCAATTAGGGTTTGCTAGGAAAGGCTTCCCCCTACGTTCCGGCTTTCGCCGCTGTAGAGAAGAAGCTCGTGGTGGTGGAGTTTTGTAGGTGCGTTAATAGCGGCAAGATTGGATACGATGGAGAGGCTGCTCACAGTGCTCCAGTGATGGGAAGGATGATGCTACTGTTTTTGGTTTTCCTGAGTGGGTGGTGGTCGTTTTGGATGCTGGCTTGGAGGAGGTGCTCGCGGACGATGGAAGCGCTGTGTTGGTGATAATGGTTGCGTCAATGGTGGGCGTGAAGTGTGGATGAGAAGATGAATATGGTCGTGCGATAGTGGTCAAGACGCGAACTCGCAAAGGCGCGATAAAAGGGATCACGAGAAGCGGTGACGGGATTTTGGTCCGAGAATGGAGAAGATGAACGGTGGTGATGGTTTGGTGGTCGTGGTGGATGTTTCTATGTTCTGGAATGTGAGAGTTGCAGGTGGTCGCGTGAGGAGAATGGCGCATGATTGATGCGTTGTAATGGTCGTTCCTGCGACGGCTTTGGGTGGCAACTGGCTTCTAATTTGGATGATGATGGTGCCCTAAAGTGAGGCGTGGAGGCTACGCGTTACGGTGGCTGCTGAGCGTGAGGATGATTGTTGTGACGGCCTAAAGTTGCGAGGCAGCGGCGATGGATCTCGCGAGGAAGATGATGATTGTCCAGTGACGGGGCGGCATGGTTGAGGTGCTGTGTGGCGGGAGTGGTGGTCTGTTGATGCGCCGGCGGCGGCTGATGGCGCATGGCCTGGCGGAAGCGGAACGACGGCTAGGGTTTCAGTGGGTGGAAGATGATGCTCATGTGTTAGGGCTGAGGTGGCATGTTCTGATTGGTTCACTAGTGAGGGAAAGAATCAGTGATATGGCATCATCTGAGTGGTTCAATCTGTTAGTGGTGGACTGCCACGTGGCATGATCTTGTGAAGTTTGGCTTAGGAGGGGTATAGGTAGAGAAATTTAGGAGGTATAGTAGAAAAGGCTTAGTGTTTGGGCTTGGTTGTTGGCCTGTTTCAGAAATAGGAGTGTATGTAGGGATTTTAGGAGGTGCAAGGGTAAAGTCTGTCTGTTTGGCCCATTTGTAAATTATTTTCCAAATAAAATCTGATTTTGGGCCTTGAATTGCCATTTGGACCAATAAAACTTATATTCTGAGCTGCACAAATAAATATTAGAACATCCAAGAATAATTTATGCGCTAAAACTCACATTTTACGTCTCCTTATTTCTTAAACCCAACAATTCCAATCATCACAAATTCACTTAAAATCAACCATTTAAGCACAATTATCCCATCAAAAATTTGAATTTTAAAGCATAAATGTGGGCATAAATATGCACTCATCAGATTACAAATGTGTTTTTATGCGCAAAAGTTTCAACACTTCATCTAAGTTGTTCATCTCATAAACATTGTTCCTTTCCTCAATCATGTGGTGCCCAAACATGAGTTCCGAGCCTCTACTCACACTTAAACACCAAAATCAAGTGAAAACTAGTGGATTTATGCCCAAAAATTAAAATTTTTTACTATGGCCACCTAGGTTACCACAGTTGGCTCCTGCCATACAAGTTTCTGTACAAATCCTGGATTTTGTTCGTGTAATTATTTACCACACTTGGCTCCTGTAGTTCACGTTTTTGTACAAATCTTGGATTTTGTTCATGCAATCGTTTACCAACCATCTGTAAACGATTACAAGTGTGTTTCTCTGTGCAGAAGTTTCAGGACTTCATCTAAGTTGATCATCTCATAAACATTGTTCCTTTCCTCAATCATGGGGTGCCCAAAATTGACTTCACAGCTTCTACTCACACTTAAACACCAAAATCAAGTGAAAACCAGTGGATTTATGCCAAAAAATTAAAAATTTTGACTATGGTCACCTAGGTTACCACAAGTGGCTCCTGTAGTACAAGTTTTTGTACAAATCTTGGATTTTGTTCGTGTAATCGTTTACCAAGCATCTGTAAACGATTACAAGTGTGTTTTTTGATGTAGAAGTTTCAGGACTTCATCTAAGTTGTTCATTGATGACAAATTTATGAACACCAAAAAACGGCGCCACAAACTTGTTTAACAATCGGCAAGTGTGACCGAATCGTATCAAGTAATAAAACAAGGTAAGACCATGTATCGTTTTCCCAAAGGACTCACGGCCTAGTTTAGCTATATGATTTGTTGATTATTTAAGACTTAAGAACAAATTGATTGTAGGTTTAAATGCAAAAGATAATAATTAAATATGTATGCATGTATTTGATCAATGGAAAAGAGGAATACAAACACTTTAATGAATTAGATGGATGAGTATGTTGTTGGGGTTATCAATTTCATCTTATCCACTCTCATATACTTTAGGAATTCATCATTCTTTTCATCAATGCTAATGCCACTCTCCAAATCACCTTGCAAGAAGGCCTATCCTTAATTACGAGTTCATACAATTCCTAACATTCCTAGTAATTAATTCTTAAGTGCAGAAGCTTAACGACAACCAATATGCTATTGGGAGAAATTCCCCGGATCTAGATTTCCCCGTACGTTCCCATATCGACAAAATCAATAATCATGGCAACGAATGAGTTAAACAAAGCAAGCTTTAAGCAAAGAGGAAAAACCCTAACTAATGATGAAAGAAAGCATAAGTCTTAAAAATAAGATGTTAAAACAAATTCCATATATGAGAGTTTCACAAGACTACATTGATTCCCCAACAACAATACAAGGTTTAGTTCACCATATTCATGGTGAAACTAGATGAACAATAATGAAAGAATGAAAGATAGAACCCTAGAAAGATGAGGAGGTAGCCTGAGCATCCAAGATCTTCCTTCAGGGGTGGAAAAGAGAGTGTTTGCTTCGTCTCTCCCAAAGATACAAACCCTAGGACGTCCTAAAGCTTATATACAGAAAATTAGGCCCAAGCCCAAAATAGTGCCGCTCAGCGGTAAGTGCGTGAGTTGTTTTCTTCCCCTTAGCGGCCTTTTCACCCCTCAGCGGATCCACCGTGATTGCCTGAGTGCCGCTCAGCGGTAAACTGCCGCTGAGCGGTAATTTCGACTTCTCCTTTTGCACTTTTTGATGTCTTTTCTGATTCCATTTTTATCCTTCTTAACTTCTTTCACCAAATTCACTTTAAAACCTGCATAAAACACTGAAATCAAGCATAAACCTGTCCAGCTCTTTTATTTCTAAAAAGATGACCAAAAGCATGATTTCAAGCTAGTTTCTAAGTGTTTAAGGTTGCTTTTAGTATCACTTTTAAGCATGAAAATAACAGTTTTTCAACTGTTATCACAACCCCAAACTTAGAACTTTGCTTGTCCTCAAGCAAACAAGATGTAACTCAATCTTCTACTAATCAATACAATGATTCACTCATTCAAAAATCCTCTTTTCAAGATAAGTAAAAACTTCAATTAAACTCATGACAAAGATTTCAATCAAGACAGGCACATGCTTTAATGTTCACAAAATCACCTAATATCCAACAAATGCTATTTTTCATGAATGATCAATCAACTAAGCATGGATGTTCATGTGCTCATGGAATATTTCCTCACTAGGTAAAGTGTTTCACTCAAACACAAGTGTATAAGAGGTAATAACTCATTCACTCTACTATCACAATGTCACATGAATTAACTTTGCCTTTCGTTTAACCAAAATCAAATACATTTACAAGCATGCATCATCACAAGGGCTTTTCAATGGCTTATAAAGTGGCTGGGCTAACAAGAAAATTGGTTTTTCTAGATCACAAAACCCTTGAGTTAAGAGAATCGTATCGACACAATCATTCTTATTTATTCCCAACTTTCTTTTGTATTGAGCTTTGCCTTTTCTTTTCTTTTTCTTTTTCTTTTTCTTTTCACATTCTTATTTCTTAGCTCTTAGCTCAATGCTTTCAATTTCCCTTTCATAACTTCCCAACAACCCCAAACTTGAACATTTATCAATACCACAAAATATTTTCTACTTAACTCAAGGTAAAGCTTTTCATCAAGGGTTTTCAAATCATGTTCAAGGCTAAGGGTTCAAAGGATAAAACACAAAGTGTTCTCTTTTAGTGGGCTAACTTCATGAATTTGGCTAATAAAAAGGGTTACCAACAAATAGCCTTGATCATATGATGCAAACAAGCAAGTAATTCAATCATAGAAAACCTGGGCAAAATCATTCATGCTTTCAAAGTAATAACATTCAGTCATAAAAAATCTAGAGCTCAAAACCTCACATATAAGCTCATTCACATTTCACATGTACACATCCTGCTTAGTATCATAATCACAATCACAACATCATGCATTTGTTCACAAAGCTTGTGAATTGCCTGTATAAGCATATAATGTGCACATCTCAACATCAATCAATCTCAAAGCATCATCAAGCATTACTTATCAAATAATCACAATCATAAGCAAACCATCATAACAGACAAAGTTTCCAACTGAGTACATCAAACCCTATTCTAAAAACATAAGTAAATAAGTTTAGAAAAATATTAAAGATAAAACAAATCCTGCTCTAGTGCTGATAGCATCCATCAGTGAATGCTATCTCAGTTCCTCATCAACTCATGCTATTGTCAGAGTCTTCTTCCTCTCCTTCTTCTTGGATCCTATAGTCTTGATTCTTTTTGTCCGATGAGGAGGCCATCCCTGCATCAAACATAATTCACAAAACCACAAGATACATTGTTAAGCATTAGTAAACCACAATGAAGAAATCAGCTCCTTCAATGATGCTCTCTCCCAACCTCAAACTTAGATGGAAAACTAGTGAGAAAGTGAGTGGAAAGGAGATTTTCTAAAGAGGAATTAAAGGAAAAATGTAGAGAACCTTTAGAAAATTGTTTAGGAGTGTGTGTGCAAAGAAAAATCTGAAAATATAAGCCAAAGTGCGACTTAGGGTATAAAAATACCCCAATGGGATCGAGTTCCGCTAAGGGGCAACCTAAGCCCATTCTGCGACACTACCGCTCAGCGGCACTTTCGGTAAGTGTTCTTCTTCTCCCTAGCTTAACCTAAGTGCATCCTAACCATGCCTCTTACTTACTCCCTACAATAACATTTTCAGATTACTCATGCAAAACCCTATTATGCAACTACAATAAATTAAACAAAAATATAATTAATCAACTGGGTTGCCTCCCAGGTAGTGCTTGTTTAACGTCACGAGCCTGACCCAAAATCCACCAACACCCATCAGTAGATGTAAAACTTTCTCACCAACACCCATCAGTAGGTGTAACAAACCTAGTATCCTTTAGTAGATACTTAACCACCTAGCATCCTTCAGTAGATGCTAACCCTGTAACAAACTATAACAAAAACAAAAATACCCAAAAGTTCAAAATTACATCACCAAACCAAAATTAAAAGTTCTTAAATCACTGGGTTGCCTCCTAGTAAGCGCTCTTTTAACGTCACTAGCTTGACCCAATAAAGCTCAAGTTCCTTTTTCATTGTTGATATCCATATCCCACCAACTCCTCAATTGCTTCCGGTGTACTGTTTTGACTCTTCTAGAATATGGAGATTCTATCTCTATCATCTCCTTTTCTTTGTAGCCTTTTACAACCCACAACTTGTTTTTGAATCTCATAGGTGTACCAAGTTGGAGTCGTTCTTTCATCCAGTCATCAGGAACTTTTCTTCCTCTTCCAATCTTTTCTTTTTTCTGTACCTGAAACAACAAACAATGTTTACCTTTAACCTTGGGCTTTTCATCTTCAGGGCTAGTCATGAGTACATCTTGAAATGCAGCTTTATGGCTAGCTTCTTCCTCCTACATCTGCCTCTCTTCTTTGAAGACATCTACAACAACTCTCTCCTCTCGGTCTTGGAGCACCACTATACCTTCGTTCACATCAATGATGGCTTTGGCCGTTTTCATAAACGGTCTTCCAAGAATAATGGGTATCTTTTCAGTCTCCATCTCCATCACCACAAAGTCTACCAAGAACTGGAGTTTGCCTACACAAACTATAATATCCTCTACTATTCCATAGGTTTCTTTTGAAGATCCATCTGCCATTACCAAGTTAACCTTTGTAGGCTTCACATCCACATCACCGATATGCTCCAATAAAGAATAAGGTATCAAGTTAACACTTGATCCTAAATCAAGTAAAGCTTTTTTAATCCTTTTCTTCCCTATGGTACAAGGAATGGAAAAGCCTCCTAGATCTTTTGCTTTTGGAGGAAATGACTCCTTTTTAACAGCTTTATACTTCTTTGTATCATCATCTCTACATCTTTTCTTTGTAGAGACATCTTCCTCAGATTTAGTATAAACTACAATTTGTTGTAATATCTCCTTCCAAGGTACATCATTGTCCACCATCTTGAATAATTCTGTAAAATCAAATTGTTTCTCTTGATTTATTGGAAAAGGAAAAATATTTTTACTCTTTATCTCTCTTTTCTCTCCTTTCTCTTTTTTCTCTTCTTTTTCTTTTTCTCTCTTTTCTCTCTTTTCTTTTTCTGTCTCTCCTTTTTCTAACTCAACTGTCTCATCTTTTGTACTCTCCAACACGTTACATTCTTCTCTGGGGTTAACCTCAGTATTAGCCCCAAAATTTTTATCTGGCCTATCTTCCAACTGCTTAGTGATCTGACCCATCTGAATCTCCAAATTCTTGATAGCAACTTCAGTGCTCTTTTGAGTAGACTCAGTTTTCTGTATGAACTGATGAAGAGTTTCTTCCATCCTTATTGACCTTTCATTAAGTATAGAAATTTGTTTCCATAAGGTTGGTTGTTGTTGTTGCTTGTTAAATTGCCCAGCTTGCCCAGTTTGTCCTTGACCAATGCTTGGGTGTGGTTTCCACCCTTGATTGAAATTCCCCTGACGGTATTGATTGGCCATGAAGTTAACATCCTTTAGGGCTTATGCTGGAAAGGCGCATTGACCATTGATATGGTCACCCTCACATAATTCACACAACTAAGATTGAACCTATGCAACAGTCTTTAACTCTTTTGACAATTGTGCAAGTGTTTTTGTAAGAGTCTTCAGTTGTTGAGTTAGTATCTTATTCTGTGCTAGCAAGGCATCATTTGTTTGTAACTGTAGAACTCTTTTTTGTTGAATAGGAGCTCCTCTTTCACTGTTTAGCTCATTATCACTAGTAGTCATATTTTCAATGATTTCCGTAGCTTCCTCTGGAGTTTTCCATTTGATATTTCCTCCTGGTGAGGCGTCAAGCATCATCTTGGTTTGTGAACCAAGACCTCGAAGGAAGATTAGGACTACTTCCACTTCTTCAAATCCATGCGTGGGAGTCTTTCTTAATAAGCTTTTATATCTATCCTATGCATGACCCAGTGATTTCTCCATGCCTTGCCTGAATGATGAAATCTCTTGCTTTCCTTTATTCACCTTTAATTGTGGAAAGTATTTGTTTAGGAACTATGTCACCCCTGCTTCCCACTCTGTAAACTTCCCTCTGGAAAAGAATTCAACCAAAGCTTAGCATTGCCTCCTAATGAGAATGGAAACAAGCTAAGTTTGATTGCTTCGTCCGACACCCCATTTATTTTCACCGTGTTGCAGATCTCGTTAAAAGTTGTGAGGTGCTCATATGGGCTTTCGTGAGACAACCCATTGAATTGATTACTTTTCACCAGTTGGATTAATGCTGGTTTCACCTCCATGTTGGCTGCATTGACTCTTGGTCTTGCTATGCTGTTAAAATGCTGAGGTCCAACTATATTTGTGTAATCTGCAAGAGTTCTTCTGATATTATTATTCTCCATATTCTCAGTACTATGGTCAGAACCTTGTGGTGATGGTTGCAACAGAGTTTCCGGAGGAGGGAAAAGTTCTCTAGATGTACGGATTCTTCTCCTCTGTCTACTCTCGTCTAAACCTTCAAGAAGAGGTTCTGCAGTTTTCTTGCTCCTGGTTCGGATTGCCTCCTGCATACACAAGAAAACAAAACCCTAGAAGAATTGGTTAGCACAAAAAGATATAAAAGAAGATATAAGATTCAGAAATAAGAAGAAAAATAAAAACAGAAAAAAATAAAAACAGAAAATAGAAAATTAAAAAAAAATAAAAACAAAAAACAGAAAATAAAATAAAAACCGAAAAATAAAAACAGAAAATAAAAACAGAAATTCAAATTTCAAAATTCAAGTCAAAGATAATCAATAATCACACAAATGAACTAGTTAAACCACGAGTCCCCAGCAGCGGCGCCAAAATTGATTTTTATCCATGCTTGAGTGAGGTTCCCACCAGTGGTTGAAATTACCTTAGTAGAATTTAGTGCCCATATAGTTAAATTCTTGTCCAAATTGCATCCTGCAAACATTAGGCACAAAACTCTAAAAACTATTTGTTAGCACAAAATGATATAGAAGAAGATATAAAATAAGAGATAAGAAGATAGAATAAAAACACAACAAATGAAAACAGAAAAATAAAATAAAATAAAATAATAACCGAAAGAAATAAAAACAGAAAATAAAATAAAATAAAATAAAATAAAGTGTTTTTTGATGCAGAAGTTTCAGGACTTAATCTAAGTTGTTCATCTCATAACCATTGTTATTTTCCTCAATCATGGGGTGTCCAAACATGACTTCCCAACCTCTACTCACACTTAAACACCAAAATAGTGTGAAAATCAGTGGATTTATGCCAAAAAATTAAAAATTTTGACTATGGTCACCTAGGTTACCACAGTTGGCTCCTGCAGTACACGTTTTTGTACAAATCTTGGATTTTTTTCATGCAATCGTTTACCAACCATCTGTAAACGATTACAAGTGTGTTTTTTGGTGCAGAAGTTTTCAGACTTCATCTAAGTTGTTCATCTCCTAAACATTGTTCGTTTCCTCAATCATGGGGTGTCTAAACATGACTTCTCATCCTTTACTCAGACTTAAACACAAAAATCAAGTGAAAATCAGTGGATTTATGCCAAAAAATTAAAAATTTTGACTATGGTCACCTAGGTTACCAGAGATGGCTCCTACAGTACAAGATTTTGTACAAATCCTGGATTTTTTCGTGTAATTATTTACCAAGCATATGTAAATGATTACAAGTGTGTGTTTTTATGTAGAAATTTCAAGACTTCATCTAAGTTGCTAATCTCATAAACATTGTTCCTTTCCTCAGTCATGAAGGGCCCTAACATGACTTCTCAGCCTCTACTCACACTTAAACCGCAAAATCAAGTGAAAACTAGTGGATTTATGCCAAAAAATTAAAAAAGTTTACTATGGTCACCTAGGTTACCACAACTAACTCCTGTAGTACAAGTTTCTGTACAAATTCTGGATTTTGTTCTTGTAATTATTTACCAAGCATCTGTAAACAATTACAAGTGTGTTTTTTGGTGCAGAAGTTTTAGGACTTCACGTAACTTGTTCAACTCAACAAAATTGTTTCTTATGTCCAACATGGGGTGCCCATACATGATTTCCTACACTAAAATCACACTTAAACAACAAAATCACACTAAAACCATTCGATTTATGCAAAAAATATTAAAGTTTACACTATGGTAACCTAAGTTACCACAACTGGCTCCTAGAGTACAAGTTTTTGTACAAATTCCACTTTTTTATCGTGTAATCGTTTACCAAGGAGTTGTAATTGATTACAACTATGTCTTTTGTTGCAGAAGTTCTAGAACTTCGCTTAACTTCATCATGTCACAAGCATTGTTTCATTCCCCCATCAAATACATCAATATTAATCAAAGTGGCCACTTTATTCGTTAACAATTCAAACAAAACCTCATTTCACAATGACAACAACAAAGGGAATTCAATTAACATTAATAATATGTACAATTTTGTATTACTTTCTCTTAACATTGAACAAAATATATTCCAAATTACAAACATTTGTTTATTTATGTACAATTTTGTATTACTTTCGCTTAAGAAATCTATACAAATATAATTCATATTTTATTCTAAGAAATTCAGTGTAAGGAGTCCTAAGCACTCTGCTCTTGTAACGCCTTCGTGATCTCATCCTCACATAAGTCTTCATTGAAGGTGGATTGGTGGACATGCCTCCCGGGGAAAAAAATTCAATGTTCATGGACGATTCTTCACGTAAAACACTTTGTCCACCATCTCTGCAATCAGTGACCGGCGTTCCTCTGTCAAATGCTCATTCAAACTAGAAATATACTTTGTTGAAAATGAGTGACTAACCCTCAACTGCATCAATGATAAACAAAATAACAAAAACATAAAAGCCCTAAAACGAAAACAATAAAAAATTTAACATAACAGGGAAAACCCAAAACCAAAACCGAAAACGCAACGAACAAAATGAAGGAAGAATGCATTTACCTTGCTCGTCCAAGGACCATGGTTACCGAAACTTGCCATTTCTCACAATACACTCAACAAAGAGAACGACATTGACCAAAATGAAGAGATGTAACGAAAATGTAGAAGGAGAACGACAAGGAAGAGTGACAACCACAAGGAAGAGGGAGACCGGAAACCAAAAGGGAGAGCTATAACGAAGATGGTGAACGAGAAGGAAGAAAGAAGACGGTGATTTCTAATAAAATAGGATAAGGGGTATATTTGGAATCCCAAATTTCTGAAACTCTCATCAATTTCGATGTCACAATTTCAGAAATAAAAGAAAAAAGAATTTGACCAATGCGCTACTAACACCAGACGATTGTCAAAAGTGTGTTAAAATTTTGTTGTTAAAACATTGGGATCCTATGAGATAATCAATTTTGGAGGTCCATGGAGACGATTGACCTCAGCATAAAACTGACATGCTAACGTTTGGGTTGTGTAATGTGATGGAAGCGCCATAAAATGATCGTATTTGGTGAAGCGATCACAGATTAACCAAATCACGGTGTGGTCGAAAGAGGGTGGAAGGTGCGTGATAAAGTCATGATGATCTCTTCCTATACCTATTCTGGTGATGGAAGGGCTTGTAAAAGTCCTTGTTTCTTGGCTGGCAAATATTTGCTTTATTGACAGATGACACGTGTCACGGTATAAGCTAGGCCAAAATAATAAGGCAGCTAAACGAACGAGTACCGGTTTGGTCTCGAAGTGACCGTCGATGAGGGTTGATTAGAACTCAGATAACCAAAGCAAGTGAAGATCTGCATGATCAAGTATGAATATTAGCCCTTCGAAATATAACAACCCATTAGGAAATTTTAATTTTTGTTGCGTGGAACTTTGTTGTGTTGTCTTAACCCTTTATTGTGGATGTATAAAACTAGTCGAGTATGTTGAACAATTATGGAATTGGAGAAGATATGGAGGCAAGAATGGGTCTTGGGACTTGCAAGAGAGGGCATCTACAACGACGTTGGATTGTCCAGGTTGGTAGAAAATCTCAAACTGAAATTCTTGTAATATTTCTCGATTTTTGTTCTTCTGATGTCAAAATGGTCTGAGTTAAGAGTAACTTCAACCTTCTTTCATCTGTATAAATTTATAATGAGTATCCTAATAAGTATTGTCTCCATTTTTTGATAGACTTGGTGATGGCATATATCTCTTGAACATAAACTAAGGAGCTTTGGAATTGGGGACACATTTTTTTAATGAAGAATGCGAGTGCGACACTGATAAGCTGTCGTTGAAGCTATCAAATTAATACTACTTTTCAAGGCAACTTCAGTATTGCCAAGTAGTATTCAAGAAGGTAGATAGGGCTAAAGTAACCTTGAGTCATCTTCCAACGAACACGAAATTGTTTTTGAATATTTGACTCTTATGCTATGCAATGCCTATGAATAAAAATGATGTTTGGAGAATGTTTAAAGAACAAATAATAAACTTAAAAATAGTTATGATTAAATATGCTAATTCCACTGCTTTTCCAAGATAAATTCGTCATCGGTTATTCACAGATAATTGTTCAATTGATTATTGTTTAAGTTTCAAATTAATTAAAGTACATTCTCAATTAATTTGAGGGCGATCATGCATTTAACCAAAGTAAATTCTCAATCAAATGCAAAACCTTTCTAGATTATTCACAATAAATTCAATCAAAGTACATTCTCAATCAAATTCTATTGTGTTTAATCATGTCTATTCTTAAATCTCCTAACCAAGTTAAAAGTTAATCAACCAAAGTAAATTCTCAATTGATTATAGTTGAAATTATTACTACCAACCAAAGTACATTCTCAATTGATACTAAAAACCATTTAATCATATGAAAGTTCCTAAATTAAATCAAAGTAGATTCTCAATTTAAACCTAGAAACCCTAAAACTCATATAATCAATATGCATGTAGATTCAAACATATTATGATGCAAAAATCTTTTCTTTTAACAAGATAGAGAGATGAAAGACATAGAGAGAAAAACTTAAATCAATAATCAAAGTAAACAATTGCATTAACTGAACATAACCTTAGAATCCGTCTTGGAATTACAGCAGAATAGCTCTAGATGCTTAGCTCTCCATGAATTGAGATGAATACAAGATGAAAGAAAAGTGAGAGGAGTATGAGAGAATGAATGAAGTGAAGTCCCCTAGGTCTCTTTAAATAGGCTTGATCGGGCTTGGACTCTGAGTATTCAGTTGATAGAATCTTTTATCTTATATCTTCCAAATAACTAAAAGATTTAAATAATTATAACATTATTTGGAAGATATTTTCAGTTGATATTCCCAATTTAAATTAATTCAACAACTGAATTTTATTTTTTTATCTTTTCTGACTTTCTAAAATTACACAAATGCCCCAAAATTTTCTCTATCTGCACTTTAACCCCTTCTGAATTTTCCAAATAAAATTTTATTTTGGGCCTTGAATTGCCATTTGGACCAATAAAGCTTATATTCTCAGCTACACAAATAAACATTAGAACATCCAATAATAATTTATGCGCTAAAATTCACTTTTTACGTCTCTTTATTTTCCAAACCCAACAGTTCCAATCATCACAAATTCACTTAAAATAAACCATTTAAGCACAATTATCCCATCAAAAATTGGAATTTTAAAGCATAAATGTGGGCATAAATATGCACTCATCACACCCACACACTTATCCTTTTGCACTCCTAGGCAAAATTGATTAATTCCAAGACTTTGTTATGAATCATTTTATTTCATATTTGCATTTGGATCAAAAGAATGAGCATCACCAGACATAGATCAATCATTTAGGCATTACTTTGTCATGGACATGCAAATAGAATCACTTTATTCTTCACACATGAGTTAACCTTTTTGAATTCCCAAGAAAATCAAATATGAAAGACAACACTCAAGTCAACATGTATCTATTTCTCCTCAACTCTTTAAAGTGTTTTTGGCTTGTGTTTACACTCAATATACCCATGTAAGTAGACACCCTTGATATTTAGCAAGACTCTAACATTCACACACTTAAGTAAACATGCAATTATTGATCATGAGGGCTTTTTAAGGTTTTATTGAGGCCAAGGCAAAGGTAGGAAATTTTTCTAGAATTTCTGAGTTTTTGAAATTGATATAGAAAGAGTAATGACATTTGATTTCAAAAACAACTCTATTTCTTGCTCTTTTAAGGAAGATTTTTTTTTCTTTTTTTTTAGCTCCTTTTTTTTAAAAAACTCGAACTTTTTATCTTCCTTTTTGCCCTTTTTATTATTTTATGGGTGAGGTACTGACTCCCACACTTATTCATCACTTTACTTCTAACAGAATCCATTACTCCTTTTTCTTTCCTAAGGTAAGGAACATATGATTTTTCTTCTTTTCTCATTTGACAATGACTGGAAACAAGCAAAATAGGCTTAAGGCTCAAAAGGGGTTCTAATGGATTAATGTTAGGACAAGTTTATTTGGCCAAGTAGCTAAAACAAGAAATGCCTTAATCATATCAAATCAAGCATATTCTCCTTAGTTACACAACACAGAATCAAGCTAACTATTACAGTATCAACGAAACATGGGCAAATCACACAAGAAAAATAGGTATGGCACATGGTGGTCCATCCTTACATTAAGTCCAAAACTCACATGGTTCAAATTTCTTTCACAAAATATTTAGTCAGGAAATTCTCAGGTCAACTCAATCAGCAAATCATAAAAGCAATCCACTCATATCAACATGACTCATTTTTTTTTCTCTCTTGAATTCATGATCATTCCAGTTACTGATTCAAACTCTCAAATCTAATGCAAATATTTATTAAAAACAAAAAAAAATAGACAAACAAAATAGGGAACAAAACTAATTGTTTCCCCACACCCCCACACTTAAACTATGCATTGTCCTCAATGTATGCCTTATATATAAAATGCAAAGAAAAAGTATGAGGGAACTTACCTCCTTCATGGTGGAAGGAATGCTAGTAGGACTTCAATGGAAAAGTCATCTTGGATAGGAATGTTGTCTTTTCCCTTTTCAATCCTATTGAGATGGTCAACTACTACATTATGTGACCCACTTCTGTCTTGAATAAGAGTCAACTTGTCCTTCTCATTCTTGACCATTGTGATTCCATATTTCTCGGGAATCACATGTATAGGGCCTAAGTGCTGTCAGAATTTGAATGTATAAGACATGTTTGTTGCAACTTGGTGTCCTTTTTCTTTACAAGCCTCATCAGTTGAGGATTCAGTCTTCCTTGAGGTTATCTCACTGGTTTAGCATCCTCCTCCAAATGTATCCTATGCATGCAAAAAGAAGGGCTAATACCAGGAATATCTGCTAAAGTCCAGCCTATTGCTTTCTTGTGGTCTCTGATAACCTGTAATAGATGTTTTTCCTGCTCATCAGTAAGCAATGCAGATATAATAATAGGGAGTTTCCCATCCCTCTCAAGATAAGCATATTTCAAATGGGATGGTAAAAGTTTGAACTCCAAAATGGGTAGATGTACCACAGATGACAGGATTTTACTGCCTAAGGTAATCCCAGCCACCTCAACATCACACTCGGACGCCACTGAGGTATCATCTATTAATACCGCGTGATGAGTCGTTATTTCTTGAATTATATTTAGTTTATTGCACTTAAATAAACCAGGGAATTGAGTTTAATTGTTTGTTATTTCCCCTTTTTCCGAATTCTGCTTAATTTGGTCGGAAATTTGTAATTGTGCTAATTTGGGTTTTTTGAGCTGATTAAGTGCATTTTTTGAAGTGCAGGAAAATTTCGGAAATACATTTTGGGACATCAGGAAGAATGCCAAATAAATTCAAGACTCTCCAAACAGACATTTTAGAATTAATTAAATTGTAATTCAGTAGTTTAGAATTTCTGTATCAACTCTTACATTTTGGGTCAATTTTTGGTAAACTAGATTAGACCCAAAAATTAGAAGTTAGTAACGTGGACCCTACCCTAAAAAAAGGAGAAACTCACGGCCCTTGAAAAGGAGCCAGCCGCCACTTGCAGGGGCTCTTTTTACACTCTCGGTTTTGGTTCCGAGTTTTTGGCTTTGAACATTTTTTTAGCATGGATGAAAAGCACACTTTGAATTTTTCCATTTCATTTTTTTGCAAGCGCTGGATTCATGAGAATGCTTATTTAATTTTCGTTATGAAGAGTGCAAGGTTTATGTCCAACATTGTCCATTGCAGAGGGGATCCAAATTCTTTTAGAAAAGCTCATTTTTGTTTATTTAGAAGAAGAGGCACGGTGTTTTATTGGTTTTCTTCCGGCTGGAAAAACTCTCGGTTTTGACTTTTATTTGGAGAATAGGAAGCGCTGTTTCAATTTGGTTTATGCACCTTTGGAGCTTGATTCCAGCAAGCACCGTCCAGTGGAGTCCGGCAGCTACCAAGGCTTTCAATTGAAGAGGAAGCGGTGCTTCATTATTGGGTGTGATGGCTGGAAGGAGAGAAGCACGCTGGAATGTTGCACGTACGCTCATTTCATTCGGAATGGTAGCTGGAAGAATGATGATTTAAATAGGAAGCAGCGTGTGCGTGTGGAACAATGCTGAATCATGTGGAAGAGAATGGTGTGCACGGGAAATGGAGCAGAGGCTGAAGCAGCAATTTAAATGCGAAGTGCTGCCACGTCCATGAGCAGTTGGAACACTTGAACCAAGGAGGTGCAGATTTGGTTCTGTTTTTCAGGACACGGTCTGGATGGGATTGCAGTGCGCGGTGATTGAAAGAAACTTTCATTTTGCTTTTTAAAAGAGAATGGTTCACGGGAATGTGATGCAAGAAAGGTGCTGTCATGTAGAGCAATGTGTGTGTGTGTTGGAGCAACGTGTGCGGACAGGGGAGAAGCACTTCTTTTTCTTCTTCTAGGCGCACGGTGATTCACGGGAGCTGGAAGCAGGTCACGTCCAGCATTGAAAGTAGCACTGATTTCATGTTAAAGGTCTTTGTTAATTTCAATTGGAGAAAAGCACATGGAGTTGAGATGTAGGTGTCACGGCTTGGCTGGGAGAGGCACACCACATCAAGGTTGGAAGCAAGGAGAGAGTGGAGAGAACGTTGTCACATCTTGGGGAGCAGCTGCACACATATGTGGAGTTGGAGAAAGAAAGGAGAGGCATTGATTTATTTTCTTGGAGAATGAAGCATTTGGTGTAACGTTTTGGAAACAACACGCAGGGCTTCACACGGGAACAACTGCCACGTGCAAAAGAGAGATACTCCATGGGTTTTCTTTTGAATTAATTTACATGCTTTGATTCTATTCTCAAGTTTTTCTTTTTGTTAGGATTTTAATATTGCATACATTTAGGTTTGAATGCTTGCTAATTTTTAAGTGATCTTTGCTTGATTATCTTGTTCTCCTTTCAATGCTAATCATCACAAAGTTAATTTTCACTCCTTTAAATTGGTTAATTTTCACTCCTTTAATTTAAAAGTAATGTTAGCTTTAGTGACCAACCGCTTTAATTTTGTAATTGAGACCGTTTTTACATTTCCGTTTGCATTAGTGTCTTATTTAAGTTCAGTTGCATTCACAAAAATCTTTCAAAATCCCCCCACTATGTGTTTGATCTGAGACTGAACCACATTTGGTCCTTGAGAGACGACCTAAGAGTCACTTCCTAGTTTATACTGCATTAATTTTGCAATCAACTTTTGTGAGAGGTGCGACCCTCTCAACAACGCATCCTCAATATCACCTGCTTTACAGTTTCCTTTTTCGTCCAAAATTAGGGACGACATATTTGAAAAAGAAAAATTGTTTACAACATCACTTGATAAATCAATACAAAACACAGAATGATCTTTAATATGGTGCTTCCCAGCTTCCAACACGTTGAACCACACCTTCTCGTCTCCTATCTCCATTGTCAATGATCCTGCAAGCACATCTATCTTGGTTCGTGCTGTCATCATGAAAGGTCTTCCCAAGATAATAGTTGTTGGACTGATTCCTTCATCATCCTTCATGTCCAACATATAGAAATCTGCAGGAAAAATTAACTTATCTACTCGAACAAGGACATCCTCAAGCACACCTGCAGGGTTAACTGTGCTACGGTTGGCCAGTTAAATGACCACACCAGTAGTCTTAAGAGGTCCCAAAGATAGAGAAGTAAACACTGATAAAGGCATTACATTTATGGAAGCCCCTAAATCTAGCATGGCATTGTCAACCTTTGAATTTCCAATAACACAGGGAACAAAAAACATACCTGGATCCTTGCATTTTCGCGGTATTTCAATGTTTCTGAATCAAGCTTGACACATTTCTTCCCAAATTCACAACCTCATTATCCCTAAAACGCCTTCTATTTGTGCAAATTTCTTTCAAAAACTTGGCGTATTTAGGGATTTGTTTAATAGCATCTAGCAAGGGAATGTTGATCTCCACCTTTTTGAAAGTATTTAAGATCTCTTGGTCTAATTCCTCCATTTTTTTGTTTTTCGGTTTCAATCGATTTGGATATGGAGGAGGTGGAGAAAAAGATGAAGAATTTTTAGAAGAAGAGTTAGAGGATACTAACCCGGATTTATCAGTGGTAGTCTCAGGTGATGGTTCACTTGGTCATCCATTGTCATCAATTTGCGCTCCTTCTTTCTCCTTATCTTCATCCTCTTGGGCTCCTTCAGGGCCTTCTACTTGCTTACCCGTTCTCAAAGTAATAACACTTACATTTTGCGGGTTGATTACTGTTTGTGCAGGTAGTTTATTTGACTCCTTAGCCTCTATTTTTTCCACCCTCTGAGTCAACTCTACAATTGATTTCTTGATTTCTGAATTTTGCTCAAGTATTGTTTTCATGAAATCTTGCATTGACATTTCAGGCTGAGATTGCTGCCTTTGTTGAGGTGGAACATAAGGTTGCATGTTCTGCTGATATCTATTGGAGGATGAATCATGATAATTCTGGTATGGTCTATTTCCTCCAATCATGTTTGCAGCAAAAACTTGAGATGAATTTTCCACAGTGGTTTCCACCAAGCTAGGACATTCATCAGTATAATGGTCAGTTGAAATGCAAATTTCACACTTCTTAGCAATTTGTGGAGTTGAGGTTTTAAACAAGCTTGCAATCTGATCGAGTTTGCTTTCTAGCTTATTTAATCTTTCATCTATCTTTTTCCCATCAATTGCACTATTTTCAATTTCATGCACTCCCTTCAACAAATTCACTGAATTTTCTCTTGTTCCATATTGTTGATTGTCTACTGCCTTCCTTTCTATTAGATCTATACCATCTTCTGGTGACCTGTCTAAGAAAGATCCTCCGCTTGCAGCATCTGCCCATGACCTATCAGTAGGACTTAAGCCTTCATAAAAGCTTAGAATAAACTATTCCATTTGGAGTTGAGGGCATGAAGAACATAGTTTCTTGAATCTTTCCCAATATTCACTAAGATTCTCTTTATCTCTCTGTCTTATATCTTGAATTTCTCTGCGGATAGCTGATAATCTGGATGCAGGAAAATACTTCTCAAGAAAGAGTTTTTCAATAGTTTCCCAATTTGTAATCAGTGCAGAGAGATAGTACCACAAATCTTGAGCTGTGCCTTGAAGAGTAAAAGGAAAAGCTCTCATTTTAAGGCTCTCTATTATGATCATGGGAGATCTAAAGTTTTCACACAACATGTGAAATTGTCTCAAGTGCTTGTGTGGATTCTCCCTTGATAACCCATTGAACTTTGGTAAGGCATTTAACAGGTTAAGTCTCAACTCCCACTCCTCATTAGGGTATTCAATGTTACTTCGGATAGTTGTATTCTGGGAGGTGGCTAACTGTCTGATGGTTCTTTGTGCCATATTGTTTGGGTTAGGATCAGGTAAAGGATTTGATGGTATGTTTGTGATGGGAGATAATGAAGGTGGAATGACTTCAGATGTAGGAAGTGTTCCCTCAGTAGAACACCCAAATTTCAATCTTCTTCGCAGCATACGCAAATTCCTTTCGACTTCCGGGTTATTTTGATAAAATTCTCCCGGGTTAGCTCTGGTCATGCACTACGTAATCTGCTTGAAGTTGTTTCTCTTGACTTCTCTTTTTCTTTTGTTCTTGCTTTAGAGAAAGATTTCAAATAAGAGATAAGAAAGACTTGTTGGATCCACTCCCAGGAAAGAGAGGTGCGTCACAATGGACAACTTAAGGACCAAGTCTTTCCTAGCCAGAGTGTATTCAAACTAGCCTAAAGTATTTCTCAAAAGAAATTCTTAATAAAAACAAGAACAAAGATTTTTCCTAAAACAAGAATGACTAAAGACTACAGAATAACTCAAATTAAATTAAATGTATGTGCGTAAAAAAATTAAGATAAAATAAAAATAAAAAATAAAAAATAAAAACAAAAATAAAAATAAAAATAAAAATAAGAATTAAATATTCAAAATACTAACCGTACTCCCCGGCAACGGCGCCAAATTTGATAAGCTTTCGTTGAAGCTATCAAATTAATACTACTTTTCAAGGCAACTTCAGTATTGCCAATTAGTATTCAAGAAGGTAGATAGGGCTAAAGTAACCCTGAGTCGTCTCCCAACGAACACGGAATTGCTTTTGAATATTTGACTCTTATGCTATGCAATGCTTATGAATAAAAATGATGTTTGGAGAATGTTTAAAGAACAAATAATAAACTTAAAAATAGTTAGGCTAATTCCACTACTTTTCCAAGATAAATTCGTCATCGGTTATTCACAGATAATTGTTCAATTGATTATTGTTTAAGTTTCAAATTAATTAAAGTACATTCTCAATTAATTTGAGGGCGATCATGCATTTAACCAAAGTAAATTCTCAATCAAATGCAAAACCTTTCTAGATTATTCACAATAAATTCAATCAAAGTACATTCTCAATCAAATTTTATTGTGTTTAATCATGTCTATTCTTAAATCTCCTAACCAAGTTAAAAGTTAATCAACCAAAGTAAATTCTCAATTGATTATAGTTGAAATTATTACTACCAACCAAAGTACATTCTCAATTGATACTAAAAACCATTTAATCATATGAAAGTTCCTAAATTAAATCAAAGTAGATTCTCAATTTAAACCTAGAAACCCTAAAACTCATATAATCAATATGCATGTAGATTCAAACATATTATGATGCAAAAATCTTTTCTTTTAACAAGATAGAGAGATGAAAGACATAAAGAGAACAACTTAAATCAATAATCAAAGTAAACAATTGCATTAACTGAACATAACCTCAGAATCCGTTGGAATTACAGCAGAATAGCTCTAGATGCTTAGCTCTCCATGAATGGAGATGAATACAAGATGAAAGAAAAGTGAGAGGAGTATGAGAGAATCAATGAAGTGAAGTCCCCTAGGTCTCTTTAAATAGGCTTGATCGGGCTTGGACTCTGAGTATTCAGTTGATAGAATCTTTTATCTTATATCTTCCAAATAACTAAAAGATTTAAATAATTATAACATTATCTGGAAGATATTTTTAGTTGATATTCCCAATTTAAATTAATTCAACAACTGAATTTTATTTTTTTATCTTTTCTGACTTTCTAAAATTACACAAATGCCCAAAATTTTCTCTATCTGCACTTTAACCCCTTCTGAATTTTCCAAATAAAATCTTATTTTGAGGCTTGAATTGCCATTTGGACCAATAAAGCTTATATTATCAGCTGCATAAATAAACATTAGAACATCCAATAATAATTTATGCGCTAAATTTCACTTTTTACATTTCTTTATTTTCCAAACCCAACAATTCCAATCATCACAAATTCACTTAAAATAAACCATTTAAGCACAATTATCCCATCAAAAATTATAAGTTTAAAGCATAAATGTGGACATAAATATGCACTCATCAGACACCATCTTGACTCAACCGCGCCAATGGCAACACCAGAAGCGTCTTTCCCCAAAACAAATGATTTGCTAAAATTGGGCATAGCAAGACTAGGAAACTTAGCCATGTGCTGTTGTAAATTTGTAAAGGCCTGAGTTACCTCTTTAGACCATAAATAGTGATTGCAACGCAAGAGATCAGTGAGAGGGGCACCAAGAGTGGCGTAATTTTGCATAAAACGTCTGCGAAATCTAGTGAGACCAAGAAATCCTTGGAGATCCATGAGATTACGTGGTTTCGGCCACTACAATATAGTTGTTATTTTATCATTATTTGGAGGAATTCCAGATACAGAGATAATATGGCCTAGGTAGTTCACTGTAGCTTCCGCGAAATTACACTTAAAAATTTGGCAGAAGACTGTTTAAAAGATAATAGGTTTAAAACCAAATCTAAGTGTAAAACATGAGAATCAAAGTTAGGGTTATAAACCAGTATATCATCAAAGAAAACTAATATAAATTTGCATAAATAAGGTCTGCGTATTCATGTTGAATGGAGTGTTTATCATTATATTAAAAGCTATAGTTGTTACTTGGGGTACAACTCTTTTTATTTAAGAGCAAAACATAAGATTTGATTGTGATTCGAACCAAAGTCTTTCCCACGAAACAATTAATGCCACCTGCAAATTTCAAGAATATGCTCTTATAACAATTGTAGAAACTAAAAGGGATAAAAGCTAAGAAGGGAGGAGGTGACTCGAAAAACCAATGTTCAATTTGAATTTTTGAAAAACTTTTGTATTGATTCTGATTGAGCAAGAAACTTATACTACCATTATTGCTGGATCACACATTTAACCGATTAAAACAGGAAATCAACGGATTAAATTTTTGGCAGAATGACAATTATCAAATATCCTTGTTTCTAAAAAATAAAGAAAAAATAAATAAAAAGAGAAAAAGATAAAAAAAAATAAAAAGAGAAAAAGATAAAAACATAAAAAATAAATAAATTAAAAGATAAAAAAGATAAAAAGATAAAAAGTCTAATCGGTTAAGAATCACACAAATAGAATAGTTATACCATAAGTCCCCGGCAACGGTGCCAAAAACTTGTTGATGGATTGACAAGTGTACCAAATCGCACAACTAATATAAAATGGTAAGACCAAGTATCGTATCCCAGAGGGCTCACGACACTAAACAATTATGTGATTACTCAACTAATTAAGACTCTAAAGAACATATTTTGGGGTTTTTGAATGCAAATACAATAAAATAAACATGAATGCAATTTGATCAATTGAGGCTAAACACAAAAATGAATGGATGAAGTTGATAATATGAGATGAATATGATGTTAGGGTTTGATTTCACCAAGTTTACTCTCATGTATATAAGAATTCTTGTTTATGCATTAATGTTAATTTCACTCACTAAAGTACTTAGAACCCAATCCCTTGGCGCAATAAGTCTATCTTAATTCCTAGTTTGTGCAATTCCTAGTGCTCCTAGAGAATTAAGTCTGAAGATTAAGAGCTTAAGACGACCAAGTACTCATACCCTCATCCCTGAGAAATATTACCCTTGGAAGAATTCAACAAGAACCTGAATTGTAAGGAACCTCCCAGCACTCATGCAGTTCATAAATCATGCACTAAATGAGTTAAATAGAGCAAGCATTAGAAATAGATGAATTCCCTAACAAATAATGAATAAAGCATATAAATTAAGAATCAATTCAAATACATGAGAGTTTACAAGGTTACATCATCCCTCAATCAACAAATAGAATTACAATGGAATGAAAGAATGGAAGAGAGAGAAAAACCCTAGAAAGAGATACTAAACCTAGAGTGCCTGGATCCTTTAAATAGAGTCGGAAAAGAGTTGAAACAGGGCCCGGTCCAAAAGAGTCGAAACAGAGCAAAAATTCGGCCTAATCCATTACACACGCCGCTTTGGCACCCCTTTTTGGGCGCCCGGGCGGTGGACGTCGATTTCTGGCCGCTTAAGCCTCCTGGGTGCCCAAGTTTCGCGATTGACTTTTCTGGTTGACTTTTCTGTAGTCTGGTACTCTGTCCGTGGCGGTTTTCCTTCATTATTTCAATGTCAGACCGCTAGCGAGACGAGGATGGGTGTCGCTTTCTATTGTTTATAGTCAAACCCTGCTCAAACCGTATAATGAATCGTTCAAGAATTTTAAGACTCGATACTTTAAAGTGATAATAAGAGATGTCGGTCGGTCCGAATTCCATGAAGAAGTGGGTCTCCCTTTGTTCCCTTTTTATTGGACAAGGAACCCTCGGAAAATAAACGCATGGGCAGTCGGTCGCATGACCCTAGAAGAGCTGGAGATCGTGAGGATCATCAATACCCTACCTCGCCGCCTTAGTGCCCGCAGTTTTGTTAAGTGTCTTGGTCATGAGGATTTTGACCAAATGGCGTTCGGTATGGTGTTTTCCATGAATTTTCTTATTCTCTTATTGTTTAACTTAGCTAAATTTTTGTTTTCTTTTCAGGCTACATGTCTCTACTGGCACCATGCAAAACTAGTTTTAGTTCCTCCCACAAACGTTAGGGGGAGAGTAGTTCCAAGGCTCGAGACCCCAGGACGACTTCATCTAGTTTCACGTCTACATCCATCAAGATCCGTCCAGTGGTTCCCCTTACGGAACAAGTGGCGGTGGCTGTTGCACAACCTACTACGGTAGTCAACCTGGAGTCCTCTATTGGGATTGCTCTGACCGCCCTAGTCGTTCCTTCTTCAGAGAAGAAGAGGAAATCGAAGGAAGGGGAGAAATCTTCTTCCAAGAGGAACCGTCGAGAGGGAAGCTCGTCGCACCCCATTCCAGCTGATGTTTTTGATCCCGAGTTTCATGTGAGCTCTCGCATGAACTTTCACATGAGTTCCTCTTAGCGTGCTGTCATTCAGCCAATGTCCAAGGGGGACCTAATCAACTCCGCACTAAGGCTTACCTCCTGGGGGGCGATATTGACTTGGTGTGTTTGCGAGCTTGCCAACCGTAGGGGATTTCCGCGATCTACAAGCTGAACTAGATGAAGAGAAGATAACTTCAGATGCTTTCCGGGTTCAGGTGGAAGCCTTGGCCATTGATCACGCTGGATGTGTCGAGCGGCAGACCGGCCTACAAACGAAGCTGGATTACGTTCGTGTAGAGATGACCAAGATCTCTGATCAACTGAAAACCGCTTGGGCGAAGGCTGATCGATCAGCAGAAGAGGTTGACAAGCTAAGAGTCAAGGTCAAGAGGCTAGGAAGAAGGGAGGAAGAGTTGGCTGGCCAAAACAAAACCCTCACTACCGAGCTTCTCAAAGCGAATGAGACGATCTCGACGTTGAATTCGAACGTAGTGATCGAACATGCAGAAGGTTTCAACAAGGCGATGTGCCAAGCAGCCTTCCTCTTGAATGTGGATCCTCTGACCTCTGGTTTCGACATCCATCAAGATGTGTTTGACGGGAAGATGCTCCCAATAGACAAGGTCGATGATGAAGAGGTGGGTGTGGATGAACCCGCGCCAATTGATACTGCAGCTCCTCAAGATCCATTGGTGGAGGATCAAGCCGAGGAGGACGAGTAGACGGCCTGCCGCCTGGGGGAGGGAGTTATTTTGTTGATATTTTGCAATACGGCCAAACGTTAAAACACTTAGGTTTGGTAGGTGTTTCCGTATCGGCCTCTTAATACCATTTATTGTAAACAGCTTCCTCCTTCTTATTATATGAAAGATATATTTTGATTGAGTGTTGTCTCAATTTAGTTTCTCATTTGTCAGATATCTCAAGCGTAGCTTATGGGCAACAACTCTTAATTGTGTTGATCCCTTTTCCCTGTTTTTGACCGGACGTTTTACTTTGTCTAGTGAATTGTTTCATGAATTTGATTTTCATGCCGAGCGGCAGTGGTTTCCGTGAACTCGTCGTTCACCTCTCGGTTATGTTGATAGTAGTTCTTTTTGAAACTTTGTTCATCAACTTAGTTTTTATTTTTGAGATGCAGGGATTGAGATGTGAACTCGTCGTTCACCGCTTCGGCCTAGCTAACAGTAGTTCCTTTTCGGAACTTCGCTCATCAGTTGGCATTTTTTTGTTCCGAGCAGTAGGGATTGAGTTGGGAACTCGATGTTCACCGCTCGACCAAATTGACAGTAGTTCCTTTTTGGAACTCTGTTCATAAATTGGGATTTCTTCATACCGAGCGGCAGGGATTGAGTCCGGAATTCATCGTTCACTACTTGGCCAAGCTGACAGCAGATCCTTTTTTGGAACTCCGTTTATTAACTTGGATTTTGCGTTCAGAGCGGTAGGGATTGAGATACGAATCGTCGTTCACCGCTCGGCCAAGCTGACAGTACTTCCATTTTGGAACCTTGTTCATCAACTCGAATTTTACGTTCTGAGCGATAGGGATTGAGATGTGCACTCGCCGTTCACTGCTCCGCCAAGCTAACAGTAGTTCCTTTTTGGAACTTCGTTCATCGACTTGGATTTTGTGTTCTGAGCGGCAGGGATATAGATGCGAACTCGTCGTTCACCGTTCGGCCAAGTTGACAAAAGTTCCTTTTTGGAACTCCGTTCATCAACTTGGATTTTATTCCTTCATTCGTTCTTCATTAGCGTTATTGCAAGAATTTGATCGAGGACAAGGGCCCTGAGTATTGTATTAATCATTGAAAGGAAGAGTACAATAATTGATCATTTAACTAAAATAAATTTTAGATGAGTAGCATTCTAAGTATTTGGAACTTTTCGTTCATCTGGATGTATGAGCGGATACGCCCCATTACTTAGAGCTTCTGAGATTCGAAAAGGCCCCTCCCATTTAGCAGCGAGCTTACCGTGTGAGGCCGTCCAGCGTGCTTCACCGGTTTTCCTCCATATCAGGTCACCCTCTTGGAAGCTTTTAGGCCGGACTTTAGAGTTGTACTTTCTCTCCACCATTCACTTGCATGCTTCTACTTTCAAGGCTTCCCGGTCTCTTCATTCGTCCAAGGTATCAAGCTTCACCCTTAATTCTTCATCATTTAACTGGATATCCCGTATACGTCGCCGTAGAGAGGGCTCTCCAAGGTCGATCGGTAGCATGGCATCAGTGTCATATGTCAAGTTAAAGGGCGTTTCTCCAGTTGTTTCGTGCGGGGTACATCTGTACGCCCACAGGAGTTCCGGGAGTTCGTCGACCCATGCCCCCTTTTTATCACCCAGTCATTTCTTCATCTCGGTTACTATCATATTGTTCATAGCTTCCACTTGATCGTTCGTCTGAGGGTGCTCCACAGAACTGGTCAAATGTCTGATTCCCAAGCTTTTGTAAAACTCGCCCAACTTCTTATCAATGAACTGTCGTCCATTGTCCGTGACGATTGTGCGCGGAAGACCGAACTGACATATCAACTTCTAGTAAAACTTTTGTACTTGTGACGCCGTTATGTTTGCCAAGGCTTCAACCTCCACCCACTTGGTAAAGTAATCGATAACAACGAGGAGGAACTTCTTCTGTGCCTGGCCTATGGGGACGGGCTGACAATGTCCATTCCCCACTGAGCGAACGGCCAAGGCGACACCATTGTCTACAAAGCGTGCAGAGGTGCATGTGTGGTATTGGCATAGGCCTGACAGCTGATACATCTCTAAACAAACGTCTTGGTGTCTTCCTCCATGAACAACTAGTAGTATCTGGCTCGCAGTACCCCAGCTTTCAAAGCTCAACGACCGATGTGAAATTCGCGATGCCATTGTGGAGTTCGTCCATGATGCATTGTGTCTCTTCCTTAGTGAGGCATTTGAGGAGTGTGGTGGAGAACCCTCTCCGGTACAGGTCGTCCCCCACCCCTAAGTAGCGAGCAATCTTCTTGGCGTCGGTCGGTCGTAGTGATTGACACGTGTCTTACTGGCTCATTAGTGCTCGGATTTCCATTCTCTAGTCCCCGACTTCATCCCTTGCCACGGTCAGACACTCTACTGATGGTTGTGTTAGCACTTGGTAAATGATTGTAGTTAATTTCCCTTTCTCTTTTCTGGAGCTTAGCTTCGACATCATGTATATTAAACTAATATATATTATATTATATATATATATATATATACATATATATATATATATATATGTATATATTTACATATTTATATATGGATCCTTACTTTGAATTCCAAACATACAGTGACTGATTTTTTAAAATTATAATTGACAAGAAATTAACACATGATAACTTTATGCATCTACAATCAACTTGTTTTATTTTATTTTCATCCTAGTAGATATCTTTCTTTACCCCAATTGGTCACCAGAGAGGACCTAGATGTCTGAACGCATCAAACTCACCTTCGGCGCCAACACATATGACTAGTCACAACTGACTGGACCAGGCCAGGGCTGCTTTATGATCAGGATGTGCCAACTCAGGTTTTTAAGGTTCCTCTATCCTACCAACAAAGAAAGTCTCTCAATAATTAACAATTAATTTATTTAAATTATCTACCTTGTTCTCTTATGCTCTAAATCTGAAATGTCTAATTTTAATATTTTCACTTCCTCTCACAGCAACCTCAAATAGTATATGTACATCTATTTAATACCTATATACATGCTATTACAAAACCCTTACTTCCAACCTTCCAACAAGATCAATTTTAGCCAACAAACTCATTCAAAACAAATTAAATTCATCACATCACAACATGCACAATTTCACAGTTTCAATTATAACACCCACTACAATAAAAGTCATAAAACAGTTTCACAAGAGCACACCAGTTTAACATTCATATGCATATATTTTTATAAAATAAATTCATACAAAAATAATTTGCTCCCCTTACCTTGAAGTTGAGCAATATAGCAAACTAGAGTGCCCTAACAGTGCCTTCACAGAGAAAACCCAAACAGTGCCCTACAACCACCTAAATGGTGATGGAAACAGCTCTTAGAGCTATAACAGACAGGAAATCGAAAGGAAATACTACCCAGCTGCATGCAACCAGGAAAAGTGCATGCCCTAGGTTCAAGAAAAGGGGAAAAATTGACTTACCCGTCCAAATCGAAAACTAATCGGATGGATAGGAAGCCCTCAACTCCGAGAGTGAAATAACACCACCTAATCGAAACTTCAATGGTTCAAATGAGTGTAAGGGTAGAGAGAAGACAGAGAAGGAAGGAGGAAAACTGAGTTTAGAGAGAGAAGGAGAGAAGAACTGAAAAGTGGCTCAGAGTTGGAAAAATGAAAGAACCCCTTCTAAGTCAGGATGTCTTTGACCCTTTGGGCCTGGCTGCAGGGTCCAATAGCCTTATCTTCATGCTCTTACATTATATACAAATAGAAAATATCTACAATAAAATTAAAAAATTATTTATATTTATTTTTATAATTATAACTGTATTATTATTTTTGGTCATAAAAGGACAAAAACAAAACACAAATGTGTTTTCACTATTATTAATAGAAAGGATTTTTCGCTTAAGTTTCTTTTATCCACTCTTAATAAATTCAGTGTGTTCTAAGTTTATTTTATAAAAATGTTTCTAATAAGAATTAACTTTGGTAAATAACTTATATTACAAATAGTCAAATTAATTACTTCAATTTTAAAGGATTATTTATGAGATCAAATTAAAATGTAACTTTTATTTACATGAAATTCATGGAAGAAACTCCCTCTGATAGCTTACTTCGTATGCCGAGATGCAACATAAACTCATTAGGTTTTGTACAAATGTAATAGACTATAGTAATTTGTATGAATTCTAAAATGAAAAGGCAGGAATGTATATACGAAATTAATAGTTGCTTGAAATGTTAAATCATGGTATTCTCACATAGGGGACATTTATAGTTCTATCTTAAATAATTATTATATTTAATGTTCTTATTTCATAGTAAAATTAAAATATAATCATATATATATATATATATATATATATATATATATAAGATATAATTACGTTTTTAATCTTTGCAAAAATATGGTATTAATTTTAGTAACTATATTTATATTTGTCATAACTATTAAAATCCACTCAAGGACCGTCTTAGTGGATTACTTGTGTCAAGAAGGGGGTTCGACACTCAGATGGTGGAAGACAAGTGTGAGCAGCTGAGTGGACGTTCGTTTTGATGTTGGAAGGAAAACTCTGATTTTCAGAATTTCACGCCACTCTCTACATGCACCCTTCTTCCCTAGATTTTTGAAATTCCATTCTCTCCTTCTTCTCTCTAAAAAGCTCTTGCTTCTCTCTAAGGATTCTCATTGTTTCCTCCTCCGATCATCACTCAGGTACCATTTCCACTCTTCCGGTGTTCAGGGCTTTCGATTGAATCGATCGGTTTGTGAAGCTGAGCTGGTAAGTTCTTCTCTTCACTCAGTCGTGCGGTTTTCTGGACATGCAAACCAAGTTCTGGTTTCATGTGTTGATCGCTCTTCTAAAAATGAGTAGTTCTGATAGTGTTTTGGTTTTTACTTGGTTTAGTTTTGGAGATTTGTTGAGCATTGAGAGTAGAAGGATTTGTACAGGTGAACCAGTAATCATACCTGTGAGCGTTCGATCACGTTAGAGGTAAGGAAAGCTTATATAATTTGATTTTAATTCTCATTTTTGAATGCTGACATGCTTGTTTGATTGTTGGATGAAATATGAAGTATGATTTACTATGTTTTGGATGTATGAATGTATGAAGATAAATGCTGAGGAATGTATTAATAAGAGTACAAATTTAAAATTTGTATTACTATGTGAAAATTGATGTTTGTTACTGAAGGTCATTGACCGTTCGGTTTTCTCGTGGACTTGGTTGGAACTGGATTCTTTCATTTGGATGGAATTCTAGTTGAGGACCGAGCGTCTTCGTTTAGTAATATTTGTATATAGGCGTTCAACCAAGGATATTCGTTCCTTGGTATTTTGTTATAAATTTAAGTATATCTATATGTAGTTGTATATTCGTTTGTTCTTGATCATTAGTTAAATGATATCTTATATTCATCAAGCTTTTATTCTATAAATTAAGTAGTGCTCGGTCTTACACCAAGCGCTCATACTAAGTAGTGCTCGGTCTTACACCAAGTACTCGTACTAAATAAGTGTCAGGTCTTACACCAAGCGCTCGTTCTCATTTCATAATCTATCTTGATAATAAAAGCGTTCGTCCAAACTTCATAGAGTTCGCTCTCTACCGTGCTCGGTCTTCGACTGACATTCGGTTGTCTTGATGTTAAACTCATAAATAAGCTAAGTATTTATAGCGTTTGGTTTCTTCATATGATTCCTTTAAGTTTTATCATTTGGTGTCTTACAGTGTCTGTCTCCATTGGTTTCGGCCTAGAGTCTTAGTACTCGGCCTAGGTTTTACGGTGTTTGGTCTAAACGCTCATGAGTCAGCTCATTAAATTGACTCACTTTGTAAATAACATTCGCTTCTATTAGTCCTTGTGAAATATTATTGTAATCGGTCTCTTCTAAACCCCGATAGTCACTCTCTCGGTTTTGATCCGTTTTGGAACTGGAAACCTCTCGTCTCACTCCAAGTGTTCGGTCTCGTTCGGGATTGAAGATTTACATTCGGTATTTGGTATCCTAAGGGATCTTTATTCAAATTGGTTCAGTTGAGGTTTAATAATGAAAGATGATGGAGTATGATATGGATGAGACGTATTTGATTATGAAAGAGTATTCCGGGGAGGAATATCTCATGAATGAATATTGGAATTGCTAAAGTATGAATGTGGGCATGCTAAGCTGGCAGTTCATCCTGATATTCCATGATTACTCGTTCTCACATAGAGAAGGGTAAGTCATGTGTGGGAATGGCAGGAGGTCCTAGTCCTTATGGTTAATTTGGAAAGATAAGACTAACCTCGGGTGACAACTGTTGAGGGTATCCCAGTTACTACATCACCCGGGTGCACGAACGTCATAGCTACACAGAATTCATACAGTTCGGACAGTCAGAGTCTAATATTAGGCTTTGCATGAAAGAGTTAATGATTTTATCTGATTTAATTGATTGTGTGTAATATATGCTGATACATGAATTAAATTACATAAGCTTACCCTATTTTTCTGTCTTGTCCGTTTTGTACGTTTGGTTGTTGTCTTGTCGCAATGATCATCCGTGTGAATGTGAGCAGAAGGAGAAGAATTGCTGGAAGAAGCACTGGAAGAAGAAAGTGTAGTCGAGGTAGAAGTTAAAACCGAACAATAGAACCGTTCAATCAGTATTTATTTTAGTTGTACGATGATCGTTCGATCATCTTTTCCCTTTTTCTTTTGAATGACCGTTCAGTATAGGTCTTTTGTAAACCGTTCGATCAGGATTGAGTAATTGTACAGTTTTAACTTTCTAGTTATTCTGTAAGGCCGTTCGACCACAAGCGTACATTATCTATTTTTGTAAGATTGATCTATAATATTATTAAATGTGATTATTCTATTATATAGTTTTATATTATATTTTTGGATGTTACAATATTACTATTATTTATATTTCTATAAATGTAAAAAATAAAAATATATAAATTAATTAGAATGAGATTGAGTTTATGATATATATGTGCACACTAAATAAAATTCTCTTGACACTTGGTCTTCATAAAGGTGAAAAGTTCTTTTAATAAAAGACAAAAATAAAATATAAGACGAATATTAATATTTTCTTCGACTCAATAAGAAAATATTATTTATTTATTAGTGATTTTGCTTCTCTTTTTTGCATGTTATTTATTAAAAAAAAAGGTTTTTTGTAAAAGAAGAAAATAACAAATAAAAGAATTATCCTCTACCCCTAAACCCCAACATGAACTTCAAAATGCAGACAGCTGATAACTACACTGCAATTTGGAGACACTCTTCAATGTGGTGAAGCGAAGGGAAGAAGATATGAACGTAGCCAAAAGCTGAAACTCTTTATCCTCACGTGATTATCGCAGAACATGAATTCTTCAATGGCAAACACCATCGATTGGCTCCAACTCCCAAAGCCCTTCTTCCCTCCAAAAACCCATATCCCCAAATTTTCCATCTTTTCACCTCGCTTTCTCACTAATGCATTTCTCCCTCGCAACTTCACAAATCGATGCAAACTCAGAATCAACGCTTCCAATTCTGTTTCCAACACACCCAACAAAGAGCAAGAACAAGACTCTGAATCCGCGCAACTATTCGAGGTTGGTCACAAAAGGAAAAAGGGAACTATTTTAGGAAATTCTGGAAACTAACAATTCAGTGTTATCTATATTGTGGGCAGTTTTGATTTATTATTTCTTCTTGATAGTGCAATGCAAATATGCAATTTTTGATATTTACGCACGTGTGCATATTTCGGTTGGAACTTGTGTGTTGATGAGAAAAGTGAACTGTGCACAGAAACTAAAGGAGGCGGAAAGGAAGAGAATGGATGAGTTGGAAGAGTTTGACAAGAAGGCGAACGTGCAGTTAGAGAGGCAGCTTGTGATGGCTTCTTCGTGGAGCAGAGTTCTGTTGACTTTGCGAGGAAAACTCAAGGGGACTGAGTGGGATCCTGAAAATTCACACGGGATAGAGTTCAGCGATTTTTTGAGACTTCTTGAGTCTAGTAATGTACAGTTTATGGAGTACTCTAATTACGGTCAAACAATATCAGGTGGGGATTTTTCCTTTTCCTTTTCTTTTTAAGAAGTAGAAAAAAAGTAGTTAAATGAAAAAAGTTTCGTAAAAGTCAAGTGCATAGTTTATTTTAACTTTTGTGAGCTGCTAGGTTTGTTTTAACTTTATATTTTCTTTTCTCATAAGTGCTTGTAGAGAAATTTGTCTTAATAGAGTCTATATGTTATGCTGGACACGAAACTAGGTTGCTAGTTGTGAGGAAGATGTTTACTGGGTATTATTAGTTTTTTTTTTTGCTTGGAGATTTGAATATGTTGTATGAGGATGTTATGATAGTTAATGCGGATAATGTGACTCTGAGTTTAGAAGTTTAGCTGAGAGATTAGAGAAAACACTGTTTTATATTGTATTTGCACTTTTTTCGCTTCTGAGTTTAATTTGGTGCATTATGTGAAGTTCTTACTGTTGGGTTGAAAGTGTTAGCTGGTTGATGAAATTAGTTTGTGTTTATTGCCGTTTTTGTGCTGTCCTTTTGAGATAATCTTGTTTTATTTATTGCGAATTACGTAATGAAGATATGGGGATACCATTTTTTTTTACCTGAAAAGAAAAAGAAGGTGGAGATATAAGGTTGGTTTGGTGGTAAAAGCTGTAGGGAGAGAAGAATAGGTCATGTGTTTAAATCCCGTCACTAATAAAAAACATTGCCGATTAAAAGAAAAAGAAAAAGGAAAAGAAGGTAGAACAGGGAAGTGTCAGCAGAATTAACCGCAGAATGGCATAATAATATCAATTGTCCTTCAAACTGCACTTTCAACATTTAGGTTTGTTAAATTTGTGTTTTGTTGAGTTTGAAGGTTTCGTAAGCTTCCCAACAGGCAATGTGAAAGCATGCACAATCTGGCATTTTATCATTTTACAATATGTATTGCAATGTATTTTACAAAGTTATTGTTTTGGTGCAGTGCACTTTGGTCCATGCTATTGCTTCAGCCAAGCTATGTAAAGCTGTAGGTCTGGTTCAAATTTTGTTTTGCTCAATATTTGTTTTTATGTTTCTGCAGTTATTCTACCTTATTACAAAAACGGGAAAGTGATAGGAACTGAAGGGAATCCCGATGATATTATTTTTCGGCGTCATCCAGTCAATCGAATGCCAATTGATAGTTGGAATGATGTATGGAGAAAGCTACATCAGCAAATTGTAAATGTTGATGTCATTAATGTAGATGCTGTGCCTGCTGAAATATACTCAACTGTTGCAGTTGCTGTCATATGGTCTATGCGTCTTGCTCTAGCTGTTGGTTTTTACGTGTGGATTGATAATTTGATGAGACCAATATATGCAAAGTTGATACCTTGTGATTTGGGAACTCCTAGCCAAAAAACTAGCCAGCCACTCCGAAGTCGTGCACTAGGATCTCTAGGACAGAGTCGGTAAGTGGATAAATTTTCTCAATGTTTCCTGTTGGTTGTTGGAATTTCACTTTTTTAGCTGGCTGAATGTTAGGACTGTGGGAAAGGAGTTAGTTAAGACAATTAGGGTATCAATTATTTAGGGGCTAATGAGTTAAATAAGTCGGTGGATGGGGAATGATTTCATTCTTTGGGTATCATTTATAATCGAGAATTAGCACTTTGTGAGTAAGAAATCCTTGGAGGAGAGATTGATCACTTATTCCTCCTTTTTATTCTACTCAATAAAATATTTTTTTCCTAAATCTGGTACTGTTGGAGATCCAACATTAACTTGAGATCCTTAAAATCCACTTTCTAAGATGGTATTAGAGCATATAAGAGCCTATGTTAATGAGATTTGTTTAGCATGTCATTCTACCAACTTTGAACAATCTCTATTCTATGCTCACAATGACTAGGGATATGACCAAAATATGAAATAGGGGTGGGTGTAAACCCTACTTTACTAAACTAGTTTTATGAGGCTGAGTTAGATTTAAAGTTCATTTTCTAATAATAACATTGATATTTCTCACTCAACTGTTTTTTTAATAAGATTCACATTTTTGGCATCATTATGAACATTAGTATTCCAGCTAGGTTGTGTTATGTATCCGTGTCGGAGACGTAACTAACCACGTTCGTAGGTAGAAAGATAACCCTCAACTCTCACAGTAAATCGATAGAATAGTAACTGAATAAACCTCTTTTATTGATAGAAATATCTGAATCAAAGAAAGCAAACAATAATTGGGAGCATAACCTCTCTCACAGGAGCATAGCCGCCTATCAACAAACTCAATAATCAAAAGCATGCCCTAAACAATAACATCTAGCTTTATTTATATTAAATATTTCCCTAGAATATGATTCTATTTACTATAATTAACTTCTACTAAATATTTCCCTAGGATATAGCTCTGTTTATTATAATTAACTTATACTGAATATTTCCTTAGGATATAATTCTATTTACTATAATTAACTTATGATATTGTAACATCCCAAAATATACCATAATATTATATCATAGATTAGTCACATATAATAATATGATAGATCAGTTCATAGAGAGTTAGTAAAGTATTTTAACAGGACAATTATCCAAAATAATCATAAAACTAAAAACTTTACAGTGTAACATAAGTCTGATACAAAAATATAAACATAAACCGAACGGTGATACAACACCATGTATAAACCGATCGGTTTACAAAAGATAAGCTAAGCCCATTGACTGAACGGTCCATTCTAAAACTATATACAACTGATGACCGAGCGGTCCTAACCTAAGCTACAGGATCCTCACCTTCCAACGCTTGCTCCACCGAACACTCATCGCCTTCTGCTCACATCCATAGGATGATCATTGCAAAAGAAAAGGTAACCGGACAGACAAAACAAGACAAAACAAGAAAGTAGGGTAAGCTAATGTAATTTAATTATAAACACATCTATACATTTCATGCAATTTTAGTCGGTACGAAACCGAACGATACATCATGCAAACACTGAATACAAATAATCACATACACACCGAACACCACAGTTCACACACACACACACACACACACACACACACACACACACACACACATATATATATATATATATATATATATATATATATATATATATAAACTGAACACTATGACTTGACCATCCGGATTGTATGAATATGTAGCTATAGTCGTTCTTGCACTTGTGATAGTGTAACAGCTGACACCAATTAAGCTACTACCCAAGGTTAATCCCATAATACCTACCTCGGCACCCTGAAGTGGTAGGACCTCCTGCTATTCTCACAAATGAAATATCTCTCTTTATGTGAGAATGATACTCATAGAATTTCAGGATGAACGCCAGCTTAGCATATCCATATTCATACTTTACAATTCAATAACCATACACGAGACATTCCGCCTTGGAATTCTCTTCCACAGTATTTAAAAGTCAAAATTCTCATATTTAACATAATCTATCATTCATCAGTTATATTTTCATTCATAGAATAAAGAGAACATGTGAACGTTGGAGACCGAACACCTTCACACTACCCAACTGAGAGGACCGAACGGTTCATAAGAGACAAAACAGAAGAAAATTACCGAATGCCATTATTGATCGACCACTATAGAAAACCAACTACTAGGAACTTAGCCCAACTCGAAGAGCTTAAACCGAACACTCATAGCTCAAACCAAACTCTTAAAAAACTTAGACCGAATGCTTTTACTGCACCGAGTACTTAGAGCATACTGGATACTCTATCCAGACCAAACACTATTTTAAATATTAGAACACTGTGGTTAGACCGAACAATCATAAATAGATAACACCTCTAATAAACCGAACCCAGTTAATGAGTACGGAACACAGCCGAATGGTCAACAAAACAAAATTCTTAATAACACTTCTTAGACCAACACAAGATATTTTTCTTAATTTCTAAATCTCCAAACTTGATTTCTAAGTTATTTTAAACCTATTCCATTGAACCTATTTCACACTAACCCCAACTCACATTTTCACATACTCTCTTTGCCAAACAAAAAATGACCGAACGTTCTATAGCACGAAACTCCAAACTAGTTCCCAAGTATTTGAATACAATTCAATCAAACATACCATTATTCATACATGCAAGCATTCAAACAAAAATTCCAAACACAAAAAAACATAATTAAATTACTAGCTTCCCTTACCTTGAATAAACTTGACACTTCCTAAGCTTCCACCATTTTGACTAACCAACAACCACTTCTAAAACAACCAACTAAATTTCTGATCGGTGAAAAGGGACCAACCAAAGGATCAAAGACAGAAAAACAGATTCAGAGAGATAGATGATGAACACATGCAAGCTGAACAGTGCTTGCATGTATCAGAAAAATATAGAACCTCACAGAACGAATGAGTTTACTTACCCACTTCACACAACAACTAGATTGATGGAAATGAAACTCTTGCCACCAAGGAAGAACTCAGACACAACCTAGATGATGATTAGAAGATGGAGAAAGTGAGAATTTGTAGAAAGAAGGAGGAGGAAATAAAACTCAGAAATTTGGAGAGAAGAGGTGCTTGCAAAAAGTGGCTCAACGTTTGAAAAATTTACTTATATACTACCGTCAAAAACCGATCGGCCAATCAGCTACACACACCTATCTTCCACTTTCTGAATTTTCTAAATCCTTACACCTACACCCGGCTTCCACTCACTACTGATTTTAATGGTCCTGGCAAATATAATTAACTTATAGTGAATATTTCTCTAGGATGTAGCTCTATTTACTATAATTAACTTAAACTGAATATTTTCCTAGGATATAATTCTATTTACTATAATTAACTTATACTGAATATTTTCCTAGGATGTAGCTCTATTTACTATAATTATTTTTCGCCCATCCTAACTGCTGTCCCAGGTAGGATAGTCATTCTTTAACCTATCAGCTTGCTTCCCTTTTCCTCCTACCGTTCGGCTCCCTTGCTTCCTACCAATCAACTCCCCTGCCTTCTATCCTATCACCAGTATCCTATCAGGTTGACATTCTAGTATTCAATAGTCATATGTCATCACATGGAAAGCTGCCTACAAGGAAGAAAAAATATACAAAAGCATGAGGGACTCAACCAAATCGATGCTTAGAAAAAAATAACCACTCCCGTGAAGGATACAACTAAGCAAAACAAAAATTTGGAATTTGATACCTATTACAAAAAAAATCTATATTAAGACTAGAAGGAAGATCATTAACCCACACAGGCAAGTCTATTGTCAATCCCAATGTTGGCAAGACCATTAGCACAACAATTGTCTTCATGATAAATGTGAGAAACCTTAAAGTCTAAAGCATCACATCTTTTAAGACACTTAATCCATCTTCTTCTAAGAACCCACTGAACAGCTCGAGGAGAAGAAAAAGCTTGACAAAGCAGGGTAGAGTCATATTTTAACCAGAATCCACAAAAGTCTCTATAGTCACATTCAACTTATAATTGCTAGTGAATATTTATCATCATTTGGCCTTACTCAAATAACTAATGCTTTTGGCTAGGCAATTTGTTGTTTGAGATTTGGAATTAAATTGTGGGGAAGTGAACTATGATTCTTACTTTTTACTTCATTTTGTTCATAAAAATTGACATTCTAGTAGAATCTATCGGCTATGCCCTTTGTCTTTAAAATTTTTCTGGCTAAACGGTGGCTGGGCTACTTACTACTGTTGTCATAGAATTATCTACTATTATTTTTTGTTTCATAAATCATTATAAGTTTGGAATAGTCTAGGCTGCTGGATATGGCCACTTAGTGTTTACTTTCTAAATACTTTGCACTTGCTTGACTGTAAACATGTGGGTATTAGCTCTACTCACTGCATAAATTATTTAGAACTTGGATGAGTTCTACTTTGCAACTGAAATCTTGATGATTGAATTTGTCGTTATCAAATTTAATTTAGATATTTGTATTGGGAGACCGTAGAGGCAAAACAAGTGCATCCGCTGCTTGGATTTGCCCAACCATTACTATTTATTATTTCTTTTTCGCATGATATATCGACAGCTGCTGTTGCTTCTATTTCATGTTTTGGGCCTTTGTTTTCCTTTATCTTTATGATGATATTTAGGTCATGTTGAGGGATGCACACCAACACGGCTATATTTGCAAACCTTGTATGTTATAAGAAATGTGGGTTTGTGGTGTCTGGCTCATGATAACGGGTGAAGTTTTGAATATTTTTGGGAAGCTTTTGGTGCAACTTCTTCAAATAAAAAGAAAAACATTAGATTTTGACAGCCAATCTATTTACACCCAGAATCTAATTGTTATGTTTCCCCTCAGGGCTAAATTTATATCTGCAGAAGAGAGAACTGGTGTTACATTTGATGATTTTGCTGGCCAGGAATATATAAAGAAAGAACTACAAGAGATTGTTCGAATTTTGAAGAATGACGACGATTTTCAAGACAAAGGAATTTATTGTCCAAAAGGTGTACTTCTTCATGGGCCTCCTGGAACAGGTAAAACCCTACTGGCCAAAGCCATTGCAGGTGAAGCAGGACTGCCTTTCTTTGCAGCCAATGGCACAGATTTCGTAGAGGTGCTGCCTCTTCTTCAAAGATGTTCATATGCATTGAATTGAAATTTGCAAGTAGAACTTTGAAAATTTTGTTTGGTTCAATATCTAAATCCCAACAAAGTCATTATATTTTTGATGAACTGGATTGTAGATAAAATTTAGGCTAAATTATACTTGTTAGATATTAAGATGTGTGTTTCTGTTATTTGGGCTTAGTCTATTCTGTATTAAGGGCATTGGCCCATATCTTACAATATAAATAAACTACCCTATGTGTATGCTAAACACACAAGGGATATTTTCTCGCAATCTTCTCTATTTCTCATATGGTATCTAGAGCACAGGAATAGTTCCAGTCAACTCCACGGCCTCCGACACCTATCACTGCCGCCGTTGTCGCAGTCGCCGCCGCCGCTGCCGTCGTCACCGCCGCTGCCGTCGTCACCGCCGCTGCCGTCGTCACCGCCGCTGCCGTCGTCACCGCCGCTGCTGCTGTCGTCACCGCCGCCGCCGTCGCCGTCACCGGAGTTCCAGAATCGACCGGTGACCACACCATCGGGATCGTCTCGGCCGGACGACCACCGTCGTACGAAGATCGCGGCGATCAGACCACCCACGCTCCGCCACGCGCCGCCGCAAGAGTCACCGCTGCCGCCGCGCGTGCCGGCGCGTCGCCGGAGCTTTCCGCCGCCGATCAGCACCGCCGTGATCGCCTCCTCGCCCTCTTTCTGGATCTGTGGTCGTTGCGTCAATCGGAGCACTTTGAATTTTTAGGGTTTCTCCCTTTCTATGGCGTCTTCCTCGTCTACAAACACCTCTGTTGGTGGCTCATCTTCTGATCCCTCAATATATACCAATTATGTGAATGTACACTTGTCCATTGACAAGTTAGATGGCACAAATTATGCAACATGGGCGTCCGACATCAAACTTTGGTTGAAGAATCAGGGGTACTTAGATCATCTTACTCAAAATGTGACTACTGCTCCCATATATGACACTTCCCGCTGGATGAAAATTGATGCTCAGTTATGCATTGTTATAAAGTCCATTATTCACTCCTCACTGAAACAAATGTTTCGATCCTATGAAACATGTTCAGAAGTATGGGCACAAGCGAAGTTGTTATAGACTAATGACACTCAACGTCTTTATGGTGTTTGTCAGGACCTATTAACTGTTATTGGTCCGCGCAATCCTGGTCCCATGGCAGATTATTTGGGTAAAATTCATGCCCTTCTTCATGACTTTAATGATATATTACCTCCTGCTTCCACTCTTGCTGAAGAATTGGAACAACGATCAAAGTTCTTCATGTTGTTGGCATTATACAGACTCTCTGATGATGTTTCTCATGTCCGTGATCAGATTTTGGGTTCTCCTGTCATACCCAACTTTACTTCTAGTTGTTCTGCTCTTTTGCGTATACCGAGCAAACCCGTCACTGAGACATCCCCTCATACTGATGATTCCTCTGTTATGGCTGCTCAACGTGATGATCGAAGTCGGTCTCGCAAGCCAAGTAAAGGACGTCCAAAATGTGACCATTGTGGCAAGTTAGGCCACAAGATTGATAAATGTTATGCTCTCCATGGACGTCCTCCTCGACCTGTAGCAATGGCAAATTCTGATCCACCTCCCCAATCACCGTCTGCAGACCATCCTACTTCATCTAATACCATAGACAAACCTGCACTCTTCAACGAATTTCTCAGATGGTATGAGGATCATCAGCACTCTGGTTCCACTACATCTGCATCTGTTGCACGTACAGGTACACCTTTTGTTGGTCTAACTCACTCCCTCGGACCTTGGGTCCTTGACTCAGGCGCCACCGATCACATCACCGGTAACAAGTCTTTGTTTTCTTCCTTGTCATGTCCTGATAATTTACCCTCAGTAACAATGGCTGATGGGTCTAGAGTCTCATCTCATGGTATTGGTACTGTTAATATTTTTCCATCCATATCCATTGATCATGTACTTTATGTCCCTGGGTCTCCCTTCAACTTATTGTCCATTAGTCGTTTAACTCGTACTTTTAATTGTGTTATTTCATTTACTAAAGATTCTGTTTGGTTGCAGGACCGGAGTTCGAAACACATGATTGGCACAGGATGTGAGTCTCATGGCCTTTATCATCTCCGTCCTTCTCCACATGTTGGCGTAGTCATGGAGTCACCATCCCTTCTTCATGCTCAGTTCGGTCATCCTAGTCTTGCCAAACTACAACAACTTGTCTCGAGGTTGTCCACATTATCAAGTTTGTCGTGTGAGTCTTGTCAGTTAGGGAAGCATACTCGTAGTTCCTTTCCTCGTAGTGTCTCACAACGGGCGTCGTCTCCCTTTTCATTGGTTCATTCTGACATTTGGGGACCTAGTCGTGTTAAGTCCATTTTAGGTTTTCAGTATTTTGTTACTTTTATTGATGACTATTCCAGATGTACTTGGTTGTTTTTAATGAAGAATCGTTCTGAGTTGTTTTCTATTTTCCAATCTTTTTTCAATGAAATGAAAACACAGTTTGGGGTTTCTATTCGACATTTACGTAGTGATAATGGCCGTGAATACCTTTCTCAACAGTTTAAACAATTTATGGCTTCTCATGGCATTCTTCACCAAACCTCATGTGCTTATACCCCTCAACAAAATGGGGTGGCTGAGCGCAAGAATAGACACCTTATTGAAACAACTCGTACACTTCTGATACATGGTCAAGTACCCTCACGTTTTTGGGGTGATGCAGTTCTCACAGCATGTTATCTTATCAACCGCATGCCATCTTCCGTCTTAGATAACAAAATCCCTCATTCTATCTTATTTCCTCAAGACCCTCTGCATCCATTACCTCTTCGAGTTTTTGGGTCTACATGTTTTGTTCATGATTTTAGTCCTGGTCTTGATAAGTTATCTCCTAGGTCTCACAAATGTGTCTTCTTAGGATTTCTACGGTCACAAAAGGGCTATAAGTGTTTTTCCCCTTCTCTCAATCGTCATTTTATCTCTGCTGATGTCACTTTTGATGAGTCTTCTTTTTACTTTTCACATCTCTCTTCTAGTTCTGTACCTCTCCCTGTTACTGTTGATATTCCTCTTATCTGTGATCCTCCTGGTGATACTCCACCCCTTTTGTCTTCTCCTTCTTTAGACTCTCATTCACCACAGGCTCATCCTTCACCTCCACCACTTCAGGTTTATAGTCGCCGTAATTGTCTCCCTCATGACTCACTTCCGGTACCGCCTCATGTGTCTCCTCCGGCTCCAGCAACTGAGTCTGACTTGCCTATTGCCCTCCGTAAAGGTATACGCTCTACCCGTAACCCTTCCCCCCATTATACTGTTCTTAATTACCACAGATTATCTCCATCATTTTATACTTGTCTCTCATCCATTTCTTCTGTGTCAATTCCCAAATCTGTGGGTGATGCCTTAACTCATCCTGGTTGGCGTCAAGCTATGATGGATGAATTAAGTGCCTTACAGGAAAGTGGAACTTGGGAGCTTGTCCAATTACCATCTGGAAAGTCTGTTGTTGGTTGCAGGTGGGTGTATGCTATCAAGGTTGGTTCTGATGGTACAATTGATCGTCTGAAAGCTCGATTGGTTGCCAAAGGCTACACACAGATTTTTGGTTTGGATTATGGTGATACTTTTTCTCCAGTGGCAAAGATGACCTCTGTTCGCCTATTCATTGCCATGGCCGCTCTTCGACAATGGTCTCTTTACCAACTTGATGTCAAAAATGCTTTCCTCAATGGTGATTTGCATGAAGAAATTTATATGGAGCAACCGCCTGGCTTTGTTGCTCAGGGGGAGTCATCTGGATTGGTATGTCGTCTTCGCAAATCCTTATATGGCCTAAAACAGTCTCCTCGGGCCTGGTTTGGTAAATTCAGTTGTGTTGTTCAACAATTTGGTATGTCTCGCAGTGAAGCGGATCATTCAGTGTTCTATCGCCACTCGAGTGCTGGATGTATCTACTTAATAGTGTATGTCGATGATATTGTTCTCACAGGAAGCGACTATCTTGGCATCTCTCAGATGAAACAACACCTTTGTCATCATTTTCAAACCAAAGATCTTGGCAAACTTCGGTACTTTTTGGGTATTGAAGTAGCACAATCCAGTGATGGTATTGTCATATCTCAGAGGAAGTATGCGTTAGACATCTTGGAGGAAACAGGGTTAATGAACTGTAAATCTGTTGAGACACCTATGGACCCTAACATCAAACTCCTACCAAATCAGGGGGAGCCTTTCTCAGATCCTGAACGGTACAGAAGACTAGTTGGTAAATTAAACTATCTTACTGTTACGCGTCCTGACATTTCCTTCGCAGTTAGTGTGGTGAGTCAATTTCTAAACTTCCCATGTGAAGACCATTGGGATGCAGTTGTTCGCATACTAAAGTATATTAAAAGATCACCTGGAAAAGGTTTGCTATATGGCCCTAACAACGAGACAAAAATCGTTTGTTATTTAGATGCTGATTGGGCTGGTTCCCCTTCTGATAGGAGGTCTACTTCTGGATATTGTGTCTCTATTGGTAGCAACCTGATATCTTGGAAAAGTAAGAAGCAAAGTGTTGTGGCAAGGTCCAGTGCAGAAGCAGAATATAGAGCTATGGCATCAGCTACTTGCGAGCTTGTGTGGCTTAAACAATTGTTGAGTGAATTGAAATTTGGAGATGTCACTCACTTGATACTTATATGTGATAATCAAGCTGCTCTCCATATTAGCTCTAACCCTGTCTTCCATGAGAGAACCAAACACATTGAAGTTGATTGCCATTTCATTCGAGAAAAAATCATATCCGGAGATATCAAGACTGAGTTTGTTAATTCAAGCAACCAGTTGGCAGACATATTCACTAAGTCCTTACAAGGACCTAGAATTGATTATCTTTGTAACAAGCTTGGAACATATGATTTATATGCTCCAGCTTGAGGGGGAGTGTTAGATATTAAGATGTGTGTTTCTGTTATTTGGGCTTAGTCTATTCTGTATTAAGGGCATTGGCCCATATCTTACCATATAAATAAACTACCCTATGTGTATGCTAAACACACAAGGGATATTTTCTCCCAATCTTCTCTATTTCTCATAATACTAATAGTCCTTTATCTTTTATGTTTTATTCAGTTTAGTTCCTTATCTTCTAAAAGTTTTAATTTAGTCCGGTATGTTTGTAGAATGGTCCTTCCTTCCACCTAAACTTAACTCCATTAACATTTTAAGTTAACCCCCCATCCCGACCTCCATCACCCTCCTCCCAGTCCCCTCTTCTTCCTCCACTCCTCAACTGCACTCTCTCCCTTTCTCACCACATCCAATCTCTTCTACCCCCGACCCCATCCTAAACTACCTGACCTGCAAAGACACTTAACCCCTTCCTCTTCCCCCCTCCACCAACTTGTACCCACACCCACACCCAACACCTTCTTCAACAATATATAATGACATAAAAAACTACCCTAATAGCAAAAAGAAAAGAAACTTCATTTTTGAAACAAAGAAAAAAAGTTCTTTTTTGCATCCTTTTTTTTTTCAAAATTTTGGCAAGAACAAGAACCATAAGGGCTACCTCAATCTAAGAGATGTAAAAGTTGGGTTGACATTTCAGGCTGAGATTCCTTTTTTAAAGCAAAGGTTTAATTTTTATATTTGGGAGAACAAATAAGGAAGAAAGGGAATTGAATGAATGAATGGATGGTGAAGATAGAAGAGGAAGAGTTTGGTGTGGGTGTATATGGGGTCGGGAGAGGGAGGGGGAAGTAGGAGAGTGGAGGAGGAAGATGGAGGATAGAATGGGATGTTAATTTTAAAGGTCAGCAAAATTAGGTTTAACATTATGGAAGGACCATTTGAACCACTTTATCACATAAATGACTTCATTGAATTTTTTAAAAGATAATTTAACCTTAAATTTGTATATAATGTATAATTTGACCTTAAATTTAGGTTAACTCTAATTTTGTTGGAATCGTCATTTAGTGTCTACTTTTACATAATTTGGTCCTTCAAATTGGATTATATCAGAAATTGACATTAGAGGACCATTTTGATGTATTATTATTAAAGGACTAAATTGATGCCACTTGTATCTTTTGATGACCCTAATTTGTTTTTTTATTAAAATACCAAGGTTAATGGAGACATCAACATATTAATCATTAGCTAATAATATGGAATCTAGTATTCCTCTTCACAGATAATGAGATAAATTTGACTCTAATTAGAGTGTGCTAAGTGCTAACTATTTGTATCTACATCATGTGCTTCACAATATTCTTTTTGTTTACATGGATGGACTTCATGATGGCATGTCCCCATGAAATGCGAAATGTTGCATTCGATAAGGCTTGTCCTGATTTTGTTATACATGATTTATTTGGTACTTTACAAATAAATGAGATTGACTCATTTAATGTCTTTTCTTCCCAGATGTTTGTAGGGGTTGCTGCATCGCGTGTTAAGGACCTCTTTGGAAATGCAAGATCATTTTCACCTTCTATAGTCTTTATTGATGAGATAGATGCTATTGGTAGCAAACGTGGAGGACCTGATATTGGTGGAGTAAGATATGAACTACTTTTATATGATTTTTTTTTTCTGTACTCCCAAAGAAATTGGTGTGGAAAAAGAAAACTCCAGATTTGATGTTTTTGTAGCACTAATGTTTGATTGACTAAAAATTGTCAAAGTTCTAGTGTTCTATCTAGAAGGAACAAAAGACATCAATGTAGGAAAACTATCCAATCCATTTATGAACTTGAAATGGATGCTGATTTAAAAAGACATTGTGCTTCTACATGGAGGCCAAATGCATATTCTTTCCCTCCAAAGCAGCTTATGTAAAGATATATACTATAAAATGCTAAAGTAACTCTCCACTGTGCACCAAAGCATAGTAAGTTAATATGAAAAATGATGATTATTAAAGGGAGACGTACAGAGGACAGGGTATTGAACGTAGCAATGTTGATACATTTGTGTAATGCTATGGACAATTCCAATGAACGAGGTAAAGGGGGAGAGTCTGATTGTGTAGGAGACGAGTCTCTAGGAAGATGGGAAATAATTAGGCCAGAAGTAGTGGGTATGATTTGTCAACAACAAAGGGGATCGGAGATGAGACAAGTGTGGAAATAATTTAAAAGAAACCATGACCTACTAGGAGCATAATATCAATGTCATGAAGCACAAAGTGAATCGGAAGAAAGGACAAGCGTAAAAGATGCTAATACCAACAAAATCAATATATCCGTTGTCCTGATAGTAGCTATTTTAACCTATTAGCAATTAACACTATCCAAGAAATGACATTGGATTTCATGGTCAGTTTCTTATTTTTATTGGAGTTAAGGCATAGACAAAAGTGCATATGGAGAGATAAAAAGGAAGAAAATAGAAGTTCTGCTTTGAGAATAATAGAAATTGGCTCACCTGATTTTGGAGGATGATGGGTGGTGGCATACACTTGATCAAATAGCATTTAATGAATATGTTAGGTTCCTAGATAGAGGAATCCAAGAACACACACTTGGCAACACCAAACACACACAGAAACACTGAAACCGTCTTGTATTATTATTCTTGTAAGAAAGGAATACAAAGCATACAATTCGTACCCTTCCAACGGAGCTGTCTCCCCTCACACCGGAAAACTAATGTCCTGTCACTAAGATACAATCAACTCAACCTCCCATCCCTAGACAACCCTTTCCCTGTTTAAAGAGTCCTCCTAATCTGAACATAACACCCCCACCAGGACAGTTATCCTAGCCCCTGCTTCCTAATTGTCCTAACAGACCCCCAACTGTTTATGCTTTACTTTTAACTCCTTTCCTCCTTTCATAAACCTTCCAAATCCTATCATTACACACCGTTGCAGAACAACTTTGTCCTCAAGGTTGGAACAATGAAGCTTGAGCCTATGACATTGTGATATGGTCTTATCATAGGAAGGGAACCCGTTGGCTACTACCTGCAATTTCAGGTTTGGAGACTTGGGTGGTGGTCGAAATGAGAGACAAAATTTATGAGACTATTTTCGTGTCTTCATTATTTCCTTGAAAGTGAGGACCTTCTTATTCTTCCCCGTAAAAGAACTTCTTCTACTCGAATTATCCAAAGAAGAGCCATTATTACTCAACTCGAAATCATGCTTGGTAAGATCTTTAGTTGAGACTATGACCTTTTCCTGGAGACAACACCCTGAATCTTGTTCAAAGAGATTGATGAGTGTCACAAACTCACACCAACCCCCATCCTTTGCAGCTTTTGAGTAGTGGTTATAAAATTCCTTGGTGAAAGATTTATCCTCCATTTTCTGGTTCACCATTGATAACTGATGGCTAACAAAACAATTCCAATCATTGGAAGTATTTCTTGAATTTGTATCCATGATTTTCCTCTTCTTTAGCAGGTCCTTCCACCTAGGAAAATTCTTGCTTATGAACTTTCCCATATGCCCATCATACATCCAATAACCCCCTCTCCCTTCTTCCGGCAATCACACGAACACTCATGGGGAAACTGCTGCATTCCTTGCTCACGTGACATGAGGTGTTAAAAACCCTGGAATCATCCACCAAGAACCCTAAATCCATAATGAAAAAATCCAATATTTTCATATCTTCATTCCATTCCCATCTATTACTGTCACCGCACTTATTATTAAGCCATAAGAATTCCTATGCATGTGATTGGATCCACACCTATGATTCAACATAGACATCCTAACATCCCAACAACTCCTACTAGATAACACCACACTATTTTCTGTGTCCTTGCTTTCCAAACACCTAGACAAATACTCAGCCATGTCCACATTGGTGATGTGGGTGAGAAACTTGTACTTTTTCATAGGGCCTGTAGCTTTCCCAAGGAATACTCCCTCAACTGATCTCTTTGTGTTGATTTTACTTGGGACTCCCATATCTTGAATTCATGGATGAAAATTTTTTCACTCTCAGTCCTTTGTTACTGCTATCAAACTATCCAATACCATGCTTCTCCTGTTCCCCTCAACTAACCTTGGCAAAGTTGCTGTAAGATCTTCCCAAGAAAAATTCTTGGATTTTTGCTGCCAGGACTTGAATCTCTGTTCTGTTTTTTCTTCCAGGTTCTTTGATGGTTGGGTTTTTATTGAATTTTTTCCTTTATCTGATGGTTGCTCATCTTTCTTGATGTCTTGCAAAATATCTTTCTCAGGATCCATGCTCATCTTTCCCTCTTTCTTTTCTTTTAAGATATCTTGAAGAAATTCCTCTTTCCTTCCTATTTTTCCACCGTCAACAGAACTTTGATCTTCATTTACGGACCCTTGAAGAAATTCCTCTTTCCTTCCTATTTTTCCACTGTTAACAGAACTTTGATCTTCATTTACAGACCCTTGACTGTCTTCTAATCCTTTTTCCTAGTTCTTGATCTTTTTCGTAAGTTCTCTGAACATGTCCAAGAATTCTTGATGTCTCTCTCTGGTCTCCACTCTCAATTCCTCCAAAGACTTTTCCAATGTGCTCACTCTCCCTTCCATGATTTTTCCTCCACCAAGATTCGGCAAGTCGGACCAATTTGTTCGGTTCCTAGATAGAAGAATCCAAGAACGCACACTTGGCAGCACCAAACACACACAAACACCGAAACAGTCTTGTATTATTATTCTTGTAAGAAAAGAATACAAAGAATACAATTCGTACCCTTCCAAGGGAGTTGCCTCCCCTCACATAGGAAAACTAATGTCCTGTCACTAAGATACAATCAACTCAACCTCCCATCCCTAGACAACCCTTTCCCTATTTAAAGACTCCTCCTAATCTAAACATAACACCCCACCAGGACAATTATCCTGTCCCCTGCTTCCTAACTGTCCTAATAGACCCCCGATTGTTTATGCTTTACTTTTGACTCCTTTCCTCCTTTGATAAACGCTCCAAATCCTATCAGAATATAGCATACCCCAAAATATATGGTATGTTGAAGTGAATGAGCAAGGTATAAGCTATCTCTAAATGTTGAATTTTTTTTGGCTATGCCATTCAATTGTGGGTTATGATCACATGATTATTGTTTTAAAGTAATCTTCTATGTTGGAGATCTCACATCGACTATATATAAGATAATTAGAACCTATCCTACTGAGAATTGTTGTTTGTTGGATCTATTGTTCAATTTGTTATCAGGCCACTTTCGAACTATTCATTAATGTCTAGTTCCACGCTCGACATGTTTATGCCTCGGTATGAGGGAGGTGTGTTGGAAGTCTCACATCATTTAGAGATAAAACCAATTTATAATATATAAGTGGGTGCAAACCTTATCTTACAAGCCAATTTTGTAAGGTTGAGTTAAGCTTAAAATCCACTTCTTAACATTATGAAAATGGAACACGAAACCATTGGTGAAGCAGTAGTCCATAGAATTATTATTAAACCATTGATACGATATAGAATTAGAAGAGGATTGGAGGTAAAACTATATGTTAATCCGTCCTTGCAGGTGCATAGTTATACTACAACGTTAATTACAAGAGAATAAAATAATAGATAATGAATTTTAGAGAGCTTGATTACTCATCTCAGATGTTCTCTTATTTATATTTATAGAATTCTAATACAATGAGTACACATAAGAGCAAAGATCAAACTAGAGTCCGAGGTACAAAGATAGGTTCAACTTGTATAGGAATTTAATGTTCCACACATGCACAAAACACACAACTAAAGACTAAAGGAGAAATTGAAAAATGAGGTTCATTTGGAAACACAATGGAATATGAAACTTTAGGATAACAAGCAGTAAGAATGACATCATTCCAATGATGGATAGGTAGATTGACACCAAAATAAGACATGAGTAGTTTCAACTAAGTATCTATTTTTTCTCTCGCTATACCATTTTATTGAGATGTATGAGGAAAGATTGACTGATGTAAAATATCATGTAAAGTTAAAAGGGTAGAAAAGCCAAAAGGAAAAGTATTCTTTAGCCTTGGCGCTTAAAATCTTGACCACTTGGCCAAATTGGTTTTTGATTTCATCAAGGAAAGACTCAAAGATATTCAAAAGTTCAGCCTATCTTTCATTAAGTAAACCCAAGTACATCATTGGGAATACTCATCAATAGAAGTGATGATAATGAAACTCAAAGGATGTGACTCAACTTGAATCCCAAATATCAGAATGAATTATAGAAAAGATATAGTTGCATCTTTTCCAGTTCTTTTCAAAAAATAAGACCAAACATGTTTTCCTAATTGACATGACTCATAATCTAAGGCTTGAAGTTTGCTAAGTTCAAGAATCACCCTTTTTAATTTTGATAAATGTGGATGGCCTAAACGATCATGCAAAAAGTTTAGGAGATGGGGATGCTAAACAAAACATTGACGGTCTAGTACCAAGATAGTAGAGTCCTTTAGATTCATATCCTTCCCCAATCAATCAACCTACACCATGCTCTTGTATAACAAAAGAAATGACACAAAAGGTTATGGAACAATTTAAAGATTTGGTTAATTGGCTTAAAAAATTAGGCTAAAAGAACAATTAGGGACAATAAAAACATGCTTTAAGTTTAAGGAGGGAGAAAGGGTAATTTCACCAACTCCCTAAGATGCAACTTTGGGTTCATTGGTCAAGGTAATAATGTAAAGAATTTCAGAGTGAGAAACAGAAGAAAATAACGAAGCGTTACCAAAAATGTGATTAGAAGCACTTGAATCGGTTATCCATGAACTTTGACACTCCCAAGGTTTGTGAAATACAAGCTTTTGACAAAATACAATAAGACTATGTTTGGCTACTAGACTTTAACCTGAAATATTCTTGATACTCTCATTAGATAACTTTGACTTAGAAACTTTGATTTGGAAACATGGGTGCCTTGTAAGGAAAGTCATGTAAAGAGTAACAATTCTCTTGGGTCAGACTCATTCTTTTACATGTACATTGAGGATGCCCTCTACCACGTGGACGCCCTGCTATAGCACCACAAATTCCCTTTTCAAGGGTAGAAATTATGTTAGAGGAGATAGTCCCCGAAAAGATGTTGAACAAGGTTTAGGCTGGGAGACCAAGTAGAGAAAACAAAAGGCAACCTAGAGTTTCAAGAGAGAGAAATCTATGGTTTTAGGTGAGAGAAACTATGATCAACTCTAGGACTTCACCAAATGGTACTGGAATGAAGAGAAAGGGAAGAAATTGGCTGAGTGCTTCAACAAGTCTATCCGTGGTGGTCTAGAAAGATTCTGACCATTGGAAGTTGGGGCGTGAGACACGCATCTAGGGCAGTTGCAATGGTCATGGTGCATGGCAGTGTGTCAGCCAGAATTGGGATGTGCGACCACTAGGGTTGGTTCACACTCCTCAAGGCTCACTAAACCCAACTGCTGGAGGATGAAACTCTAGTGGCAGAATGCAGCACACCGCTGTTGACAATTCAAATAGTGACCAGATGAAAATGTATTTGTTGGACAGAGACAACAGAGCAAGATCGACTTGCTTTGGTACCAATTTGAGAAAAATATAAAAGAATACATAATGAATTTGAGAGAGCTTGATATGTTCTCAAATTTATATTAGAATTTTGATACAACGAGTACAAGGAAGAACGGAAATCAAACTAGAGTCTAGATACAAAGATAGGTACAACTCATGTATTAGTTTTCCAATACATCTATTTCCTACGTATATTTAATACCTATTCTAACACAACTAATACCACAGTACAACACATTAAACAGGTGCTCAAAATTAGCAATTTATTCTGACAGTATAAAAACCATGTACCATGTCTTGGGATCATGAACATGGTAACTAACAAAGCAAAGAAAACTACATATTTTCATGTCTTCAGATTTGTGACATATATTGGCTGTAGTGCAACGGATTTTGATTATAGACATCTTTAGAATGTACTATTTTTTTTATTAACTATAAACTTTATGAAGTACAGTGACATTAGAATTCATCTGATGTAATTTGAAGAGCTTTTCTTGGGGCTTTTTTTATGATTTTATGTCATGCAAGATTGCCGATAAAATGTTCCTGGCAGAACCTGTACATCATTTTTTCTAGGCTAGGACATTGCTTATTGTTTTCTTATTTCCCTAGTTCTCTCGACTTTTCTAATGAAACATCTGGAATTGCATTATGTAGGGAGGTGCTGAAAGGGAACAAGGTTTACTTCAGATACTGACTGAGATGGATGGATTCAAAGTTTCCACAGCACAAGTAAGTTTTTAATTGGTTGCTGGGATCATATAGATGTTATATGATATACTGAACTGGAATTTCAGGTGCTGGTGATAGGAGCCACAAATAGGTTGGATATTCTTGATCCTGCTCTATTGAGGAAGGGTCGTTTTGACAAGATTATCAGAGTAGGTTTGCCATCAGAGGATGGAAGATATGCTATTTTGAAGGTATTTCACCACTGCAACTGTTATTTGCTCTGATCTTGTTTTCCTCTACTATCTCACCATCTTTAATTTCTTTTGATCTCATTTCTTTATAATGCACACTAGGTGCATGCTAGGAATAAATTTTTTCGTTCAGAGGAGGAAAAACATACATTACTGAAGGAAATTTCTGAGCTGACTGAAGATTTTACCGGGGCAGAGCTACAAAATATACTGTAAATAATCTTTTGGGATGTTGCTGCACCTGTCTATCATGAGAATATCGGCTAATATTATCTTGAACTAATTAACAGGAATGAAGCTGGAATTTTGACAGCTAGGAAGGATTTGGATTACATTGGACGAGATGAGCTGCTTGAGGCATTAAAAAGGGTTGGTGTTTCTTAGCTTCGTTCTGGCTGGGCAATAATATTATTTATGACATTTTGAATCATCTTCGGTGCAAGTTTACAATGTGATAAATCTTATGGATTTGCAGCAAAAAGGAACATTTGAAACTGGGCAAGAGGATAGTACTGATATTCCTGAAGAATTAAAACTCAGATTGGCATACAGAGAAGCAGCTGTTGCTGTTCTTGCATGTTATTTTCCTGAGCCCCATCGTCCTTTTTTAGAGGTCATTTTGGTTTTATAGAAAGTTCCACGTGTTTGTGCATATATTATTATTTCAACTGTGTTATTGGGTGTTTATCTTTTGCAGACTGATATAAATTCAATCCGTAGCCAGCCAAATATGCGTTATACTGAAATTTCTGGTCAGGTTTTTGCAAGGAAATCAGATTACATAAACTCTATAGTTCGTGCTTGTGCTCGTAAGTTGTTTTTAGTTTCAGGACATTTTGGAAAGTCTTATTTGCAATCTGATAGTACTTTCATTTATTTGACTTTCATCATTTAGATATTGTTGTTTAAAACATTACATATTCTGTTTCTTGAATCTTGAATAATAATTATACTAGATTAAATGAAAATTAGTGGTATGGGGGCGGTGCTGTTATACTCTTTTACTGTTATTCAAAAGATTTTTTTGGTTAGTAATGCCTTTTGCTTTTTTATTGTGGCACCCAATTTCTATAAAAAGTTTTATCTCCTGAATAAATGATTGGTTTTGATGAATTTATAGCGGTGAGTTCAACATGTTAACCTCAAGTGTACAATAAATTATTTTGCTCGTGAAAACCAACGGAGGCAAGGTTCTTAATGTAAACTTAAATTTGTATTTCGTATACTCTTTAACAGAAGAATACAAAAGAACTTCCTGTAGTTAGCCACAAGATGATTATCTAAGATTGGTTCTTAATGTAAACTTAAATTTGTATTTCGTATACTCTTTAACAGAAGAATACAAAGAACTTCCTGTAGTTAGCCACGAGATGATTATCTAAGATTGGTACTTTGGTTATTGAGTTCTTTTCAATATTAAAATTTGTTTGTAGCAAGAGTAATTGAGGAGGAGATGTTTGGGATTGACAACATGTGTTGGATCTCTGCAAAGGCAACATTAGAAGCTTCAAGGCGTGCAGAGTTTTTGATCCTGCAGACAGGAATGACTGCTTTTGGGAAAGCATATTACAAAAACTATAGTGATCTTGTGCCCAATGTATGTTAATGGGAACTAACGGCTTGTGCTTTAATACACATTTTTTCCCTTAACAGAAATGTTTGAGAAGTATAGTTGTATCACAACTCATGTTGAACATTTTCTACAGCTTGCAATGAAGCTTGAAGCACTTAGGGATGAGTATATGCGTTATGCTACTGAGAAGTGCTCATCGGTGCTAAAAGAATACCATTTGGCAGTTGAGACAATCACAGGTCTGGTTCTCTCGTGAGTTTTTTTTTTGTTAACCAATGAGCCATCTCTTACTGGTATTTATTTAGTTCATGATAATCGAGACCTACTTTTAGAAATTAACTTTTGCTGTATTGCATTACTTGGCAATTATTGATACTTTCACATGAAGAGGTGCACGGGAAAAAATGCTACATGTTTACTTGTTTTGCAGATATTTTGCTTGAAAAGGGTAAAATCGAAGCTGAGGAGATTTGGGACATCTATAAGAGTGCTCCTCGTGTAGCTCAGGTTAGATCATGAACTAAAGTGGAGCAGCACGTTGTCATGTTTTTTCATTTACCGGCCATTAAAATTGTTATACTTGTGCTTGTGTGTGGGATTGAGATTTCCTATTGATACAATTTTTGGTATTTAATGCATGATTTGGAGGTATTCTCACATTTCATCAAGTGATTTGGCAGATATTTATTACTTGTGTCATTTATGAATTTTTTACGCACTACAAAGTTTTTGTTAGGCAGGCCCTATCCCCAATCTTTCTTTTTTTAATATCAATATTCTTGGTTGAATAAATGATAATCTTTTGAGATTGAATTTTTTTCCGAGTCTTGTTTAGCCTCCTGTCAGACAAGTTGATGAATATGGAGCACTGATTTATGCTGGACGATGGGGAATCCATGGGATCAGTCTTCCTGGAAGGGTTACATTTGCACCTGGCAACGTTGGATTTTCGACCTTTGGGGCACCTCGTCCTTCAGAGGTACAATTCGAAGCCTTTTATATAAGGTTCCATAGTTTGTCATACAACTGATTTGTGCTCTTTCATTTTTCCTTCGTTTTACTGTAGACACAAAATGTTAGTGATGAAACTTGGAAACTAGTAGATGATATCTGGGATAAAAGGGTTCAAAACATTAAAGATGAAGCTACAAAAGTGATCGAAGAGGAGAAGGAAAAGCCACAACTTCTAATGGCTAGCCATTTTCTTTGAGAGCAACTTAAATTTGACATACAGGTTTGTTAGCATTTAGTTATATTCCAACTTCAATTATCTATAGAGTTCATAATTTTCGTTTTGGTTTTGGTTGTGGGGAGTAAATGAATAAGGTGACAATTGGAGCATGATTTATTTAACATCAATTGTCATTTACAGATGCATCTATTTATTGGGAAAAGAACATAATCAATCATGTCCAGAAATAGCAACAACGGGTCAAACTAAGTACGCATGTTTTCTCTCATCCGATCTAATTTGCACTGTAAAACTTCGTGCTGCTCTTTTCTTTGAGAAGCTGCCCTTGCCCACAGTTCTTTTTCAATATGAATATCAACCTTGGATGCATATCATCAAAAGGAAGATTGATATATTTTTGACCAAGCTGAAGGGTACTTATAAATATTCAAATATCATCGAAACCTTTTTGCCACAGATGGAGCTCTAAGGGTTTTGGTGTGAGCTGTTACGTGAAAGGCTTTGCTACCCACATTGTAATTTCTCACGGGGATTATTGAGGAATTGTAAATTTATTAAATTATCCCTCATGTTTCAATAGTTACTTTGTAATCGTTCTCTTTAGTGGTAAATTAAAGTGGTAAAATTGTTGCACCACTTTTCCTTTACATGAATTTTTGAATAACCTACCCTGCTCCGCAGACGACAGTTTAGCTCATGTAGACATCCCACATTAGATATGATGTGAAAGTGAAGTGATGTATACCAAAAGTGGTGTGCCAATATTAGTACTCTATATTTTATTAATTGGTTAAACCCCTTTAGTTGTTCCTATTTATTTAGAGTTTTTCCAATTCAATCTCCGTTCTTTTAAAATTTTCAATTGAGTCATAAATAGTGCTAATTTGGGTCAATTGGGTTCTTGTCGTTAAAATTAACTTAACGGGGTTAAGTTTTGCTTAGATTAGAAGTTGACGTGACAACTTTTTTAAACCTGGCATTTATAGAATTTACGTGTAATTTAAAAATATTTTAACATTTTGATTAAAAAATTAAAAAAAAAAAGTCATCTTCCATCCATTTCAGTCAAGTCATCTTTCATCTAGAACTAGAGAACCTAATCGCATAAAACCACCATTATTTTTCTCGTGCACTATCAGCTTGCAATCAAGTAACCACAAAATCAAAATAGTGACTCTGCCATGTTCACTTTAATTCATCTCTTTCCATCCAACACCACGAAGGCACTTTAATTCATTTCCTTCCATCCAGCACCGTGAAGGCAAATCGCCATCATGACCAATGTAACAGTGCTCAAGCTCTTCGCACCCAATCGAACTCCATCATCTATTTTCTTCTCCATTAAATCATTTGAAACCTCTAAAAAGAAAACAGAATCACAAATTTGAAAATCCCCAAATTAGTCACCAACCCTAAATCACGCCAAACACAAATTGAACTATTTGAAAACCAGTTTTCCAATGAATTACCTTAAGGTTTAGGAAACCTTAGTAGTTTAATTCTCTTGGACCTCTCTCAAAATACTCTCACAAGGGAACTACCACATGCAATAGCCTTTTTGCGTCTCTATTCTCTTAACCTAAATGACAATCTTCTCGGGGGGAATTCCTGAAATTTTAGCTTTAAATTTGCATCAGCTGAAACTCTTCAACAACAACTTCACTGAGAAACTTCCACAAGATCTAGGACAAAACTCAAACATACAAGATCGCTTCTCCTCCAACCCTCCACCAGCCTCAACAACCGCTTTCTCCCCCGTCCTGACCACATCTCCACCGGTGCCGTTTTGATCTGCGACGACGACATGGAGGTGGACTCAAAGTCGTTGGAATTTGCGTTCCGCCGGCATGGCTCGCGCGCGGGGGATGGTGGACGCGGTGCGAAACTTTGAAGATGTGTTGATGAACTTGGTGGTGGCAGAGGAGGCACAGGTGGGTCCATTACTGGTGAGGGCGAAGAGAGTGAGAGATTACGGGGACACAAGGAACGAGGGGGAGGAAAGGGTGAGGGTGGGGTTGAGTAGTTGGGAAGGAGAGCACAGGAAGAGAAGAGGGTGGTGCATTGGGGTTACTTGATTAAAATGTTTCTTGATTGCAGAGTCACTGTTTTGATTTTGTTTTCCAGGTTGATGGTGCACGAGGAAGATGATGGTGGTTCTGCGCGTTTGGGTTGTTTAGGATGATGCCTGACTGAAATGGATGGAAGATGGAAGATAACCTTTTTTTTTAATTTTTTAATCAAAATGTTAAAATGTTCTTAAATTACACGTAAAGCTCTCTAAATGCCAGGTTTAAAAAATATGCCACGTCAACTTCCAACCTCAGCAAAACTTAATTCCGTTAAGTCAACTTTAACGGTAAGGACCCAATTGATCCAAATTAACACTATTTAGGACTCAATTGGGAATTTTAAAAGAACGGGGATTGAACTGGGAAAACTCTACATAAATAGGGACAACTAACCTTTATTAATTCTGTAGCCTTCGTATAAAATAATTCCTGACATTGATATTCATCTTACTCTTTGTTGAGTTGAGGATTGTGAAGATTGCCTTGGATACACATCCATGATTCTAGCAATACCTTGCAGCCCCTCCTTTTTAGCATTGTATTACTTACTCCATTCAGGAGAGTTAGTGCCATGCATTTCTGAATCCTAGATGTATTCACTGTTTGGATGGAATCTATAATTTATACTTGTAATAATAACAACAACAATTATAAAAGAACATTAAGGATGTGTATGCAATACACTATTCAAGAGAAAAAGCAAGGAATTGTTTGTGAGATTGATTGATCTGCGACAATGGAATTATGCTAATTTGCAAGATCTGTTCTTTTTTATCATTTCGCTATTTCGATGCAAACGATATGCAGTGATTTTCAATAAAATATAATCTGTCCTTATAACTTTCTAAAATATAAGAGAAAGATAACAAGTTAAAATGTGTATTTACTTTGAGACAGTTGTGTGAGTGTTGTACTGAACTGAAGTTTGGTTGGTTGGGAGCAACAAAGGAGGTCATTTGAGGTAATGATTTTTTGTGAGTTTTTTGTTTTTGCATGTTGGAACCATTTCGTTGAGATGAAGACCAAGAAATGACTTGATGGATGAAAATGAAGAAAATAGTGGTTGAAGATGAAGAATGAAGATGTAGAAGAGGAGAAATCATCGTCGTATTCAGTTCTAGGAGAACCGTATTCGGTTCCACCTCAAGCAAGAAAATTGAATGGGATTGTATTCGGTTTCCTGTCAGTATATTATGTTCCCCTCTTGTGAGATTCGGTTTGCTGCTGTTGTATTTGGTTCCTCCTCCATGATATTCGATTCTCGCTTTGTGTATTCGCAAGGAAAAGTGTGTATTCGGTTCCTACCTTCATGCTATTTATTCCCGCTTTGTGTAGATGTGTGTATTCGATTCCATGGGTTCCCACCTCCATGCTATTGGGTTCCATGGTTTTTAGCCTATCAATATCACCATTTCAATTGAACCGAGTTATCTTTGTTGGAGGCTCAAGAGCAAGCATACTCGTCCCTCCTTGGGAGGTCTCCTCTTATGGTAGGACTCACTCATTTCAAGTGCTGCTGCAAAAGGAGCAGGTACATATAGATCGAACCTCTTTATTTTTCATCTCATGAGAGTTTAGAACAGAGTTCATCAATTGCTCTATTGTTTTTTCAGGTGAGGTCCATTGTTCTGTAGTTTATCTAATTAGAAATCACTTTTTTTAGTCTTGTGCACATGTACCTAGAGATTAAAGCATACATATAATCAAGGTGGGTGGTTAAGATGCTGCTATGAATTTTGACCTTTTCCATGGGTCTAGATTTGAATCCCGAGATGAAAATTTCTCTACTTGGTGAACAACTCTTTCTTGTAAGATCCACTGAAACTTGGGGACTAATTGAGTTGTTACAACTCTTCTTTTGGTGGATCTCTTCATGCATTCTCATCATGCATTTGGTGTCCTACCTACCTAGCAGTATATACTTAACCTTTATCATGGAAAAATGAAGCATATACTTACCCTTATTTTTGGGTAATAGCGAAGATTTTGTTGCCCTTTAATTTAACTGAATATACTTTTTTTTTTCCTTTTCGTTGTGTTGTGGCAGTTTGCTTGGATGGAACATTGCCTGGTTATCATTTTCAGGCCACCGAATTTATTATATTATGAAAGCAAAATCTATTACAACATCTTTTTTGACTTATAGTATTTTGTTAAACTATTTCAAATAAGCTTAATATGAAATAAAATGCCATTTATATTCAAACTCCATGTTGGATATATGCTGTTTTTAATTATGGAGTTTTGGCAAGGTTTTTCACCAACCTAGTAGGAATTTTTTGCGATTAAATTGAATTTTTAAAATCATTTTTTTTTTAATTTTCTCTTAATGATTTGTTTTTTCATAAATATTAAATTTCACTTCAATAAGAAAAACATACCATTTGACACTAAGTTATATTAAAAATATATTATATTTTAAAAAAGATTATTTCAATTTACTAAATTACAATTTTTTTACATTTTTAAAATTAATTTTAATTTTTTTCTCTTTATAAACATTTTTACAATTATACAATTATCATTTTATATTACTTTTACAACAAGGAGTATTTTGATAATTTTCAATTTCTACCGATTAAATAATTTTTTTTATCAGTTACTTCAGGCAAATCCTACTTTAATTTTCACAAACTTTACTTCCAAATCCACTCTCATTCAGTCTTTTTTAAATGGGTTAAATATGTTTTTAGTCCCTAAACTATTGGTCGTTTCTGGTTTTCATCCCTCTTTCAAAATAAGGTACAATTTGGTTCTCATTCTTTTCGAAACTTTGGTTTTAGTCCTCGAAAAATAACACCGTTAAAAATTAGCTGACATGCCTAACAGTAGACTGACGCACTATTTTTTTGTTCAAGTGTTTCTCACCATTTCTCTCTCTCTTCCTTCCATCTTCCACCCATAATATTGTATCTTCATTTCTAGATATTGGGACATAGATTATAACCTCCAAAATTTTACTGGCTGGAAGAAAGTGTTCATGAACTCAAGCTACTGAGTACAAAAACAATGTAATAAAAAAATTTATATTATGAAAGAATTTACAAAATATGATGGGCCAAACAGCTACTGACATACAATATTTTTATAAAGCTGATATGCTTTAAACTTGTAGAGATAGAAGGGAATATTTAGATATTGCGAGATTTAAAGACCTAGTGTAAGCACCATTTTTATTGTATTATCCTTTCCATTTGGAACAATTTTAAAACTCTGGAGCTTATGTAAGCACCATTATCATGCAGAAAAAATAAGCTCTGGCCAACATTTACTTAATAATGGTGGTTCGCGATTAGGGGCCCCAATTGGAGATTTTGTGGCATTATGCGGTTTCGGTGTTTCTAAGTCACTACGGGTGGAACTCGGTGCTGGAATCACTGAGTCAGGCGGTGCCTATTCTGGGATGGCTGACGAAGGCGGAGCAGTTTTACAACTGCAAGTTGTTGGAGGAAGAGGTTGGGATATGCGTGGGAGGTTGCGAGAGGGAAGAGTTGTGATGTTAAGTGTCATGATATTGGGGAAAAAATTGCTTTGGTGATGGAGGAGACAAAGAAATGGATTGCTATTTCCATGAGAAAGAAAGCTGGTTACGTTATAGGGATGCTGTGAAAGATGAAGTTGGGTGGAAGATGGAAGGAAGAGAGAGAAAGGGAGAAAAGGTGAGAAACACTTGAAAAAAAAATCGTGTCAGTCTACCGTTAGCCAGGTCAGCTAATTTTTAATGGTGTTAGTTTTAAAGGACTAAAACCAAAGTTTCAAAAAGAATGAGAACCAAATTGTACCTTATTTTGAAAGAGGGACGAAAACCAGAAACAACCAATAGTTTAGGGACTAAAAACATATTTAACCCTTTTTAAATCCACTAAAAATACAACAATCAATTCACCCTGAAATACCTTCAAATTCTTCTACTCACTCTTTTTAATGGTGTTAGTTTTAGAGGACTAAAACCAAAGTTTCGAAAAGAATGAGAACCAAATTGTACCTTATTTTGAAAGAGGGACGAAAACCAGAAACAGCCAATAGTTTAGGGACTAAAAACATATTTAACCCTTTTTAAATCCACTAAAAATACAACAATCAATTCACCCTGAAATACCTTCAAATTCTTCTGCTCACTCTTTCTCAACTCAATCTTCTAAAGCGAACACACCTTAAGTTAAAACTCTTTATCTTCATCTTTTATTTTCATTAAATTTAACGATTAAAGGTGAATTGTTAGAATTGTAACACTGTGTTCACATAAGTGGATAACACGGTTGAAGAGAAAATGCGAGGATGGATTTGCGAATTAAATCGTGTTCATTTGACTTGATATACAACGATGGAATTAGAATGATTTGCGAGATATAGTTATTTCCATAATTTAGCTGATATGCTAAGATTTGAGATGATTTATAGTAAAATATCATGTTTGTTCTCGTTACTCTGTAAAATACCACCTCAAAAGTAACAAGGACAAATGACAGGATTCGATTCCAAAGTTTGGATAATCCATTTCACCTCAAGCAGCAATACTGAATGTTATTGTATTCTATTCCCTTCTTGTGTATACAGTTCCCTTCATACATATTCAACGTTGTATTAGGTTCTCTCGCTTGTATCTACTTCCTCTACGTGGTATTCGATTCCTCATTCGTAAGTTTGTGTGTATTCGCAGCGGCTATGGCATTGGAGTCAAGGGAGGAGGAGCGGCATACAGGGCATGGCATAAGTGGTTGTGGAAGGGAGGAAGTAATCCTGCGGTGGCTGCGGAGGAGGAGGGTGGTTGGATTGGGGATGGTAATAGTAAGGGGGAGGTGTGAATGGAGGCGGCAGATTTTGGATGTAATTGTTTCTTCTTCTACTACTCCATGAGATACCCATGAGAGTACGAGACTCGTTAAATTCAGAATCACAAACAATGAGATGATGATGAAATACAGCTCATGAATTTGTGTTGTGCTGGAAATACATACAAGTAATATTTACTTTTAGGCTTAATTACCTACTTAGTCCCCATGTTAGGAGGTAATTTTCTGTTTAGTACCCGGTTTTAAAAATGTAGGCATTTGGTATCTATGTTTTGAAATTTGTATCAATTCAATCCTATCCGGTTAACGACGTTATAATTGATGCGAGAAATTAAAGACGTTAATGAAGATGCATTCAAACATTTGATAGCTATTCCACCTAGGCTATCATTAACGTCCTTAATTTCTCGCATCAATTATAACGCCGTTAACTGGATAGGATTGAATTGATACAAATTTCAAAACATAGGTACCAAATGCCTACATTTTTAAAACCGGATACTAAACAGAAAATTACCTCCTAACATGGGGACTAAGTAGGTAATTAAGCCTTACTTTTAAATGTCTCATATTATATAAAATATATAATATTAAAAAAATTATATAGAATTAAATTTTTAAGAATAGTTTCAAAATACATTCATTAATAATTAATTTTAAATTTTTTTTTCTTTATAAATATTTTTACAATTAAATATAATATTAACCATTATCATTTTATAATTAGGGGTATTTTGATAATCTTTAATTTCTATCCATTAAGTAATTTTTTTATCTGTCACATCGATCAAATTCTACACTAATTTTCACAAATTTTACTTCTAAATCTAGTTTCATTCACTTTCAAATCCACTCAAACAAACAACTATCAATTCGCTCTCAAATTTATTAACTTACTCTCTCCCAAGTCAATCTTCTAAAAAACCCAACCTAATTATGAAAAATATAGTTCTTTTTTAAATTATTTTTGAAATTATTATTATTATTGCTGTTATTATTTTTATTATTATTATTATTTATAGCAGAAGAATGAGAACGGGTGCCGAAGCAGAGAAATGATTGTTACACTGCAAGATGGTTTCGTTTTAAGGAGTTTAATTATTACATTTATACTTTATACTATTTACTAAGTAAAAGTTATTATATGATTTTCAAACATGACTGTAAAATAATTACCTTTAATGACTGTAAAATATACCTTTATCCTATTGATGCATATAAATTAAGTTATTTTAAATCAGTTTTTCATTCAACTCTTGCCTCAGCAACTGATTAATTACAAGTGGTTAAAAATCAATTTCATGATTGATTAGTGTCACGTTTACGAGGTTTAAGACTGTCCGTCAACGTATTAATTTCTTTACAAAAGGATATGTTTGCATTGGGATTCAAATCTCGGAAGCGTTTTTCAGTGTTACTCATAAATTAACTAATGTTGCATCTTTCTATTTCGCTCTTTTCAGCATTATTTCAGTCAAATAGCCTTTTAAAAGAATGTAAATTTAAAGACGTTTATTAAATGAGTAAAATTAAAAAAAACGCAAGTTTTGGCAGTTTTAAAATTCAAGTATTCTATTCTGATATATTGTTCTAAGATTAAAAAAATGGTACTTATTATATTTCAATCTGAAAGTAACTTCTGAACTTAAAATGTTATAAAATGACCAAACAACTTTAATTTAAATCAGCACCATGAATCCATCAATTAGGCAAACTTACTAGAAAAGTAAGAATAAAATACAAAGTAACTTGTTCCTAATGTCGGTGTTCATTTATCTTATACATAATAAATTTAATTACAATTTACATCTATGTGCTGTTAACGCACTTCTTTTCTGACACTGACGTACCATGAAAGGAATAGAGCATTTGAAGGCAATTTCAAATAGTTATCTTGTGATTAGTGCTATCACCAATTCAAGTGTAGTATTGGTTTTGTATATTTCACATAGTAAAGTCAACTATGATTTGTAACTAGCAACCTTACAAGTTGGGTCTAATGTTATGTTATATATTCTCTTAAGTCGCCACCTGGTTGACTTGTTCATTTTCCTATCCAATTGAAACCTCTAGAATTGAAGTTTCACAAGTTGTACAATATCTGCAATTTGGTTTCTTATTATATCGCACATAAAGTTCAACCACCACAAACCAGACCGTAGAATTAAAAAGAAAGACCAAAAGCGCCGCTGCTTGTAAGCTTGTGTTAGTGAAGGGAACCAAAACCAGTGGATTCCATGGTTTTTCTTTCTCTTACTGTTTTGATAATTTTAAACCTCGTAGATGACAATTCTTCTTCGTTGGTGCACTATATATATTCCATAGAAACCAACCCGTTTCTGCACATTGAAAAAGAAAAGTGCTTGTGTGTTCTGTGTAAGTCATTACTAATCAAAAAGCAATCAAGCAAAGAAAATGGTTTCAACTACTGCTGGAAAAGTCATAAAGTGTAAAGGTATTTTGTTGCATATATACAACTGTACATGTTGCAACGTTTTTATTTTATTTCTTGCTTTAGTTTTTACTGCGCAAATGGTCTAACTAAATATCCATTCATTGCTTTTCCAGAATGCATGCCTATACTAAGAGTTAGAGGAGTTTGATTCATCTATACTAGTTTAACGTGGCCATCAATGAAATTTAGCATGCATTACACAATAGATTACAAAATTTCTGTGTATCTTAGTTGTGATTTTCTTTCTCCACTTTCTTTTTCCCTAATTATGAGTCTTCCAAAGTGTTTTTGCCTCGTATGCTTGCCGGGTTGTTCCTGTTGAGCCATGCAACTATCAACTTTCTTCAATTGTGTTGCATGCATTGGTCTTATCTGCTTCTTCATAACACTCACGATATGATCCCTTTTTTGTAACTTTTAGTGATTAAGTAGTATAAGAAATTACTTAAAAAGGCTACCATCCCTAAAACAAGTGATGTGACTTCAAATTATAACCTTGATTATGCATGAATTGATTAAAAATGCTGCATTGCAGCTGCGGTGGCATGGGAAGCCGGAAAACCACTGGTGATAGAGGAAATTGAGGTAGCTCCACCACAGGCTAATGAAGTTCGTCTGAAGATCTTGTTCACCTCACTCTGTCATACTGATGTCTACTTCTGGGAAGCCAAGGTAATCAATGGTTAATTTCCAAAAAATAGTAGGATTCTAAGTATAACTGAACATATGTTGAAATTGTTAGATTGAATGTTTTACAGGGACAGACACCTCTATTTCCTCGGATATTTGGTCATGAAGCAGGAGGGTATGCAGAATTTCCATTTGAAAAACAACAGCATCTTTCTTAATCTCAAATTTGATCTTGTGTTTTAAACTTTTTCGTTTCTTTGCTTTCAGAATCGTGGAAAGTGTTGGTGAGGGCGTGACAGATCTCAAGCCTGGTGATCACGTGCTTCCAGTGTTCACAGGGGAGTGCAAGGAGTGTGATCACTGCAAATCAGAGGAAAGTAACATGTGTGACCTCCTAAGGATTAACACTGACCGTGGAGTGATGCTGAATGATGGCAAGTCAAGGTTTTCAATCAATGGAACACCAATATACCACTTTGTTGGAACCTCCACTTTCAGCGAATACACTGTAGTCCATGTTGGCTGTGTTGCCAAGATCAACCCCACTGCCTCACTAGATAAAGTTTGTGTTCTGAGCTGTGGAATCTCAACAGGTTGGAATAACTACACTCTGCTCTTTTAGTCATTTGTAAACTCTCTTTCAATTAACTGTATCATTGGTTTTCTTATTGAAGGTCTTGGTGCTACATTGAATGTTGCAAAACCAAGAAAAGGTTCATCAGTAGCTATATTTGGATTGGGAGCTGTGGGACTTGCTGTGAGTTGCGTTGCCTCTTCCAAAATGAAAGGAAACTATGGTGCATCTATCTCTGCTTAGTAAATGTTTTTGCTTTTACATTTTCTGTAGGCTGCCGAGGGAGCTAGACTTGCTGGTGCTTCCAGGATAATTGGGGTTGACTTAAATTCCAACAGATTTACTGAAGGTGAGTGGAACAGATAGAAAACCTTGTACGTCCACACACATGCACTCACATTACACACGAACTTGGAAGACTTTATTTGAACTCATGAACGATGCTTATCATATTTCTAAAATCTCCTTTTAGCTTATTCTGATAAGCTTAATAGACTCACTTTTAATAAGAATTTGTTAAATATATGGTTAATTGATCAATTTCTCCAAACATTTTCATAAGCACCTGAATCAGCTTGCTATTGAGGACCCTGATACATCAAAAACTTCAAATAACTCTGCATTGATTGTGTTCTGAATGTGCTTGTTTGTCTACAGCTAAGAAGTTTGGAGTTACTGAGTTTGTGAATCCAAGAGATTATGACAAACCAGTTCAAGAGGTTTGTCACCTACTATTAACTGACCAGTCATGAAACTATACACATCTTTTACACGTACTTGAATCTCTTTCATGCATTTCAGGTGATTGTTGAAATGACTGACGGGGGAGTGGACCGAAGTGTTGAGTGTACTGGAAGTATCAATGCTATGATCTCAGCATTTGAATGTGTGCACGATGTAATGTTCCTCAAGCTTGTTCTCAAGTCATTTGATTTTTCCATTCTTTTAACTGCAGTGTATCAATGGATGTCTTCAAATACTAAGTCCTAAATTCTCATTCTGATTTCCTCGGTATAACTCTTTAGGGATGGGGTGTAGCTGTACTAGTTGGCGTGCCAAATAAAGATGATTCTTTCAGAACCCATCCAATCAATGTCCTTAACGAAAAGACGCTCAAGGGTACTTTCTTTGGCAACTATAAACCACGTTCTGACCTCCCAGAAGTGGTCGAGATGTACATGAAAAAGGTCAGTGAGTTACATCATCAATAAGATCACTGTTTGAATTTTACATGCATCCACACATTAGTTGAGATTCGAGATTGTAGAGGGTATTGCGTGAAAAGTAGCTTTCGTTGACTAAATAGCCCTGTTGTTGATTTAGACACTCAAAAATATGTATTGTCAATCTTTTCTCATAGCTTTCCAAAGAAACTTCCTTTTCTTTTTCTTCTGATACTTCATGTCAACCTTTGACTGCTCCTGACTTAGAAATTGATCCTTTTCTTCTTTATTCTTTCGAATGTGACAGGAACTTGAACTGGAGAAATTTATCACCCATGAAGTACCTTTCTCTGAAATCAACAAAGCCTTTGAATATATGCTCAAAGGGGAGGGCCTGCGTTGCATAATCCGCATGACTGCATAGAATTTATTCAAACAACTACTTTGAGTGGTGGAAAACAAACAAATAAACTATAATTGAGCATGTATTTAGCTGTGGTTATGGTAACGAAACAGTCTTCATAAGTTTGCTTTAAATTTCATGGGGAAGTTTAATACTTATGTAAATATCATGTTTATACAGAATAAACAAACTACCCATGTATTGCTGTATTTTTGGACAAGTTATAGTTTATACATTACAGTTGAGTGGGATTGAAGTTGATAATCATAAGTTGGAACAGTGTATTGAAAATCTCTAGAATCTTAATATTACCTAGTATGAGTTTATTACAGCTTTCTATGCTAAGAACAGTGCAGGGTTGGAAATTTAACTTTCAATAAAGTGGAGTCACTAAGCATAAAAGTTTTGTTACGTTTTACTTCTGTAAAAGGAACCCAATAATTGGAAGCTAAATCTGCAGTGGCAAAATCCACTATGTATTGCCAAAGCAGGAACATTTCAGACCATGCTTATATTGGTTTGAGAGTCTAATTTCTTGTTGGTTTATGACCCGTGACTCTGGGCTATAAATTGTTTGCTAGCAGACAACGATAACATTATGAGTAGCATACTTTCAACCTTCCAAATAAAGCCTTGAATCTATCAAGAGTATAGTAAATACAAGAAGAAAAAACCAACTCGTTTTGACAACTTAAGACTATCCCCCAAAAAATTATACTTAAAAGCAGAAAATTATTTCATAGTGAAAGAGATTCTTTCATGAACAGGGCTTATCACGTGACACTTGATCAAACCGTGTACATCTGTTTTGTTCAATATATAAAATATTGTGACAATTTCAAATACCCTTACCCTTACAAACCAAAAGATTAAAGTAAAGTATTCATGTAATCATGAAAACACAAGACAAAGCAGATCTAAATAAGATCTTAAGAAGAAAGGAATCATATAACTCTACTTCTTGAGTTTATTGCCCCACTTTTCTATATATGAATTGTCTTCTCTCTTTTCACCCCTCCCCCTCAGAAAATCTCAAGATACCAACACCCTCCCTTACTCTATAATGGCTTCTAAGATCTTCTTCCTCTTGTTTCTCCTCTTTCTGCTATACCCTCATCAACATGCTTGTGTGAATGGAGATGCCACTTTGATCAAGAGAACTTGCAAGAACACCAAGTACTACAATCTATGCTTCTCTTCCCTCAAATCGGATCCAAGTAGTCCAAACGCAGATCCTAAAGGCCTAGCTATGATTATGATCGGAATCGGAATGAGCAATGCCACCTCCACTTCTTCCTACTTGTCTTCCAAGTTGCTTAGCCCCTCCAACAACACAACCTTGAAAAGGGTCATCAAGGAGTGTGCAGATAAGTACACATATGCTGGTGATGCTCTCCAAGCTTCAGTGGAGGATTTGCTCAATGAGGCTTATGACTATGCTTACATGCACATAACTGCTGCCAAAGATTACCCAAATGCTTGTCACAACGCTTTCAAACGGTACCCTGCTTTGAGTTATCCTCTAGATCTTGCTCGCAGAGAAGATGGTTTGAAGCATATCTGTGATGTGGCAATGGGGATTATAGATAATCTTGATTGGTAGGTTTATACATTTCACTGTAGCTTCCACTTTGTTCTGCAAACCGTGTCAGTTATACTATATCTCTGTTGTTAAGTTTGGCAACTTTGTATCTTGTTATGTTCTTGGTATAATATAATTAGATATAAAAGGATTAGTTTATTTGAATTTAACTAACCATCTTAACGTATTTATTTATGGAGCAACAAAATTTGAGAAAGTAAAGCTTAAAATTCTTTTAGTTTCAAAACAGTTGCAATGCACACATGTATATTATATACAAACAAAATAATATTTCAACCATGTTTATGTTATATACGTATAAATTTTAAAAATTCTATATACAAATTATCGGCATCATATATTTTATTTACATATGTATATCTTAATAAGAGTAAAATAATATCCGCATATACTTAGTAAAACATAACTTTTTCCATACTTGAAAATGGAATATGCAACCAGAATCTGAAGTTCTTTCAAATCAATTCAGTTTGTGTATGTTGAAGATTTGACAATTGATGTATACAAGACACAATAAAAGATAAGAGTTAGAAGTTACACCCTATGAAATCTATTTATATTGTCCTGATTATTTATAAAGTTACAAGACACAATCAGAATCTAGGTAAGGTGATAAACTTTTTTCTCAATCCTTTTTTTAAATAAAAATATAGAAAATTGAAAACTTTACAAGCAATATATAATAACATGAGTTATAATACATATCTCACACTTCTCACACACTCATGCCAAATTAATAGTATTGTTCTTTGTATCTCAATAAAAAAAAACATCATAGTTTGTGGATTGCTTGATATGTTTTTGTGACAAAGAAATTGAGACTCGAGTGAAATTAAATAATGTTTAATAACAACATCAATGAAAAAAATAATTTAAATAACTGAAAAGCACACAAAATTTCTTTGACTTTAATGTTAGAATATAATTTTCAAAAAGAAAAAAAGGATCTCACACTACATTTCTAATATGTTTGACTCATCCTTTCTTTTGGTTAAAAGGGAAATAAACTTCCCTCATTCTTTTTAGTTTTAAGTAAAACAAATATCATAGTAATTTCTCCAATAGAGGTTAAAAATTGTATCACATGGTAAATGTGACATCCCAAAAATACAGCATAAACCATAAAATCAGAAAATCACATTTAATAATATTTCAATACAGTTTTCCAACTAAAAACAAAACAACGCTCAAGGACGAACGTCCTTGAGTACAGTCTTACAATAATAACAAAGCGGACGCGCAAAGCCGCACGTCTTCAGAGTTACAAATGAAAAAGCTGAACATACACGAAACTTGACCGAACGGTTTACACAGCACAAATACCGAACGGTCTATCAGAATAAAATAACAAGACAAGATGGTCGAACGACCACTCTAATACTGGCTACATAACTGGCCGAGCGCCTCACTGCTCGGTCTTCACTTCGACATCAACCAGGTTCTCTTCATTCAGCGCCTCTTCCAAACGCTCGTCTCCCTCTGCTCACATCCACACGGATGATCATTGCAATGACAAGACGGACGTACAAGGACAATAGACAACACAAGGAAACGAAAGGGTAAGCTTACTTAATTTAACTCATGCATCAGTCATACAATTCATTACATAATTCATCACACATCAAGGCATTATAACGCATGCACAAAATAAAACTCGACACGACTGACTGTCCGGACTGTATGAAATCTGCGTAGTTACAGGCGTTCGTGCACCCGGGTGGTGTGGTAACTGGCATTCTCATCAGCTGCCACCCGAGGTTAGTACGTCCGTCCAAAGTACCTCTAAGGACGACGACCTCCTGCCATTCCCACGCATGACGTGCGCCTCTACTTGAGGACGATCACTCACGGAATATCAGGATTGAACAGCCAGCATTAACTTCCCACAGTCATACTTTTACAAATTCTCAAATTCTCAATCAGGAGTCGTCCCAACCCGGAACGCTCATTCAACATCACAACTTTCTTTCCATCTCATATAATGTCTACCATTTATTATTCATCATTCTATAATTATTTTCATTATTTATAAGGTTGACCATCAAAAACCGAACGTCTTGTCCTCACCAAGAAACGAGGACGAACCATGCTGACTGGACAAAAAGGACGCTCGTTAAGAATTAGGAAACGAACGCTACCGATTTTGAGCGAGCGCTCAATCTAAGACCGAGCCCCTGTTTAGGACGAACGTTTGGTATAGGACCGAACACCCTTTTGAACGAACGTTCGGTATAATACCGAACCCCAATTTGAACGAACGCTCACATTAAACCGAGCACACAAAAGGACGAACGCTCAGAACGAACACTATTAGGACGAACGCTCAGTTTGAGACCGAGCACCATTTTGGACGAACGCTCAATTCGGAGCACTTTTGGACGAACGCTCAGTTCAAAACCGAGCACAAATAGGACGAACGCTCAGTTTGAGACCGAGCACCAACTAGAGCGAACGCTCAGATCAAAACCGAGCACGAACGCTCAATTTTGAGCACTTTTGGACGAACGCTCAATTCGGAGCACTATTTGGACGAACGCTCAATTCAGAACCGAGCGCCATTTTGAACGAGCGTTCGGTTTACGACCGAACACCATTTGGACGAGCGTTCGGTATGAGACCGAACACTCCTAAGTACGAACGTCAGTTGTGAGACCGAACGTTAATAACCTTAAAATAATAGATTTTACGAACGGGAATAGACTATTTCAACATACCAGATACAACGAAGTTTGGTCGAACGCTCAACAAGGCAGTGGAACATGAGGACGCTCGTCCTCGACCAGGGATCATTCCAAATGAACGAATCCCATTCTTGACTATTAAAAAGGGAGACCGAACGGTCTAAGACCGTTCAGCACGAACGTTCATATCAACAAAATTTCCATATTTCATACAGGCCAATCTCAGGCAAATTCATATATCTCACTTCTTCAAAATAACGAACGTTCATGTACTCCAATTATATCAAAAATCATGCATTATACTCAATCAAATAACGAACGTCATACAATAAAATCACAGTAACATCATACAATAAAATCACGTTAACAACGAACGTTCAAACACATACATCAAACCAGTTAAATTAAATAAGCTTCCCTTACCTGGAAATGACCGAACGTCCACTGACGCACCACACTCTTCCCCACTACGCTTCCCTTTCCCACGCTCGTTAACCAAACTACAATGGACGAGCCCCAACCAAAATCAGATCTAATAAATTCTAAGAAGGGTAACGTACGTACACAAAATTGGTTTCGTATACCAGTAAGACGAACGACCGAGAGGGAGAACGAACTTACCAGTTCAGTTTCTCCAGACGAACGTTTCCTCTGGAATCCTTGACGCCGAGCGTCCTTCAATGGTGCAGGAATGCTATACGGAGGAGGGTAACGGTGGTTCTTAGAGAGAAAGTGCAGAGAACGTAGAGAGAAGAAAGAGAGAATTCAGAAACGAAAATGGTGGACCGCGTGAAGGGTGGAGGATTTATCAGAATTTCAGACCTGTTTTTCCACCTCGCCAGCGTACGTTCCCACTGCCAGCCTTCTGCCAACGCACGTTCACACCACGTTTTGACTAAATTCCACGTGCATTGTTGACGTTCGTTAGCGGATGTCAGACGCTGCGGTCTCCACGTGCGTCGCTGAGGTGGCGCGCTCGGAGGTCGCCACGTCATCGTCAAAATTTTTTTTTTTTTGAAACCTTACAGTAAACATTTATTCACTCATTTCCTTACCTTATTTCAAAGAAATAGTATTACATTTATTTAATTTTTTTTTTGTGTATATATATATATATATATATATATATATATATATATATATATATATATATTAACTCATGCATTGTAGTTGCTTAAAAAAGTCCTAAATTAATATTCTCTTTTATACATATATTTACATCTAAACCTTATTATAAACCTATTTTAATAGAAGTAACGTGTCAGATTTAAAAAAAAAAAAAATTTATGAATGTTTGTTCCCGAAACTGATGTCTTCAGTATGGTTTTATTTATTAATTACTTGACCAAATATTATTGTACTCTAAAAATACTTTAACAAAATTTTAAATAATAGAAAAGTACTCTATTTTATTTACTATAATAGATGAATAATTAAGCCATTGTGTTAATTTTGCATGCTTTGTACAATGCTTTACTTGTTTGGGTACAGCTATTTAGTGCTGTCAAAAAGGTGGATAAGGATTTTTCAAATAATTCATCTCCCACTGATGGAAGTGTATGAATTATTTGAGAGATTATTGTGCATAGGTCATAGTCAACTAAAGAAATTATGAAAAAGGTTTAATCATTGTTTCAAAGTTACTGTATCACAATCGATGTACCTGTGAAAGTTTGTGGAAGTTTTTCCTCTATTCTCCTTATAAAGAATTTAAAGATCTTAAACAAAGTTGATTGAAATATTATTAAAAATTGATTTGATTCATTTGAATTCAATTTGTCTTTTACCTATGCTTTTAGAATGATATCTTAAGAAAACCATGGAATTCATTTATGTGAGAGATTGTCAACTAGGTTTTTAAAAACAGCAAATCAGTCTGTATAATTGTTAGTGACATCCTCAATCAATCACCATTATTAAATACTATGCTAAAAGTTTGTTGCCTTTGTCATGTAGACTTCAACACCTACGTTACACCAATAGATTTCAACACTAACAATTCCTTCTATATTTTGGATTTTGTTCTGTATTTTGTAAAGATTTGTAAGGACTCTTCAAGCTTTTCAACCTTCGATCTTTCAATCTTTAAAGTACTTGTTTTTCTACTTAATGTACATTCTTCTTAAGACAAAAAAGAGATATGCAACAGAAGACATTTTAACGTTCAAGTTAGTCTTTCATGTCAGCAAGGAGTATGCAGTAACTAAAATTAACACATCTTGTAAAATGTGCTATTTATACTTATTGTTTATAGGCTTTAACTTGGATAGGCCTGAGCCCATAAAACCAAATACTTGTTGACTTATGAGTGATCTAGTTAACAACGGACCATGATAAATATGTATCTTGTGTAATGCTAGCTGAACAGGGATGGATCAAATACATGTTGACTTAGTAGTTCGACATGTACTCGTCCCGGGATGAGTCCTATACCGGTATGGATGAGAGATACTCAATAATATACAATACACCAACCTCCTAGGCTTCACATGTTACATGTTAAAAGCTTGCAGAGAGCTTCGCCATATCACGTACCAATGGTCAGCCTTTATTTTTAACTTATCAATCATTATATTGGTACTCGATAGTTGGTCTTGCAAAAAAAAAATGATATCTTTGGATATATAACCTTATAAGTATAATAGCTCCCAACCTCGAGTAGCGCAACAATTAAGAGTCTATAATGATTAAGTACCAAATGTAATATGGGTTAAGAGGTATGGGACTACAATTTTTCTTAGCCTTATAAGGTTGGAAAGGATAGAGTTGCAACCCTTAGCCTTTAGATATGGAGAGATCTAATGGTTGATAGGAAGGGCTGGGAAGGTGAAATGTCATGAATTTTGTTATAAATAAGAGTCTCATTTGCCATAATTGAGCACCAAGTTCTGAGAAATTTCTCTGTTGTCGATATCATGTGACAAGAGTGAACCATTTCAAGAGCTAATTACTTCAAAGGTATGTCTTATAGTAGATATGGGTTCTAGGGAGGAGGAGTATAATATTAGTAGTTGGACCTCAATGTCATTGGATGTGTCATCCTCCTGAACCATGGAGTTGGAAATGAAGATTATTATTGAGAAAAAGCAAGATCTTGCTTAAAAGCGTTCCGAGTCCCAATTACCTAGATGGGAGGGGTACAAATGGGTAAATTCGTTAGTAAGAACTCAATTTTCCAAATTTAGGTTGTATAGAATTTTGAATTCCTGGTTGAAAGTATACAAATATTAGACTCTTTTTTTTTCCTCATGATCAGTAATTGTATTTTTTTTCCTGAAAGTATATGAATATTAAATTCTTGTTAAATATAAGGAGTTTTTACTTACATTGGTATTTTGAGTGAAAACACAAGCCAAAACACTTAAGCAAATTTTGGTCAAATAAATACATTTTAAATTTAGTGATATCTTCATTTGATTTTCTTGTAAATTCAAAAGATTGACTCAGATGTGAAAATTATATTTTTTTTTTCATTTGTATATGCATGATAACTTGATTTCTGGAAAAATTGATTTGTTTTGGGTGATGTTGACTAGTATAGATATAGAATAAAAATAATTGAGAACTGATGAGTCGATATTTTCTACACTTCACTTAGTTTATTGTACTAGAATTAATCAGGAAATTGTGCTTAAATGTTCAGTGTTTTCCCATTTTGCTTGATTGTGCTTAATTCGATCAGAAATTCTTATTTTAATTATTTTGAATTATCTGAGCTAATTATTTTACAAGGAAAATTTGGAAATACAATTTGGGACATTTGAAAGTTAAAGAAGAAATGGAAATAGAGCCCAATGTATTTCAGCCATTTCAGTTTTTGCTGGTTGCTGCGTGAATTTTGTGTCAACTTGTTTGTCCCCGTTCAGGTTCAATTCTTATCCGTTTTCCATGCAATTTTTTTTCATAGTTTCGTCTAGATGTCTATTTTAAGGTATAGTTTTTATTTTGTTCACATTCCTTCTGTATTATTCCCAGTATTTTGTTTACTCCCCTATGTCAGTCTAGTGCTTACTGTTTGAGTAACTTCTAATTTGTTTGCATTGTTTGTAATGCTTGTCACAGTTGGAATAGCACACGGACCACATGTGCAAGTGTCCACGAAGTAATTTTGGAAGACAATAGCAATTGACGTGGAAAACATCAAAGGATATAATGAACTTGTGAAATGAAAGGAGAATGGAGCTACCACTTTGAAATGAAGCTCACGGTTTTGTAGCTCTTGGAAGAGTGATTTTTTATTTTGGAAGAAGCCACATTCTGTAAATAAATGCCACGACAATGTAGATATAAGGCCAATTAGAATTAAAAGAGGGGACCACCTTTGTTGGAAGGTCACGGCACATGGAAAGAGTTCAAAGATGAAATGTTAGATTTTATGAGCAATAGTAAGGGAAGTATATAGCACACGGCCCCTTCTTTTTCTTATATTGTCATTGGAGAAAGTTATACAATATGATAGGCTAAAGGAGTCAACATATGGGGGCCACCACTTGAAGAAGCATTTGATGAATGGCTTGGCAAAACTATGGTCATGTGTGCACACGTAGAAGAGCACAAATAATGGACTTTGAAGTAAGATAATGGAGGGACCACATTGCTTTCACATTACAAATTTTCATTCAACCATTAACGTGAAGCTTGATTGAAAAAGGGGGCCACCACTTGGTTAAAATTCACGTATGAAAGAAGCTCCAAATTGCAAAATGATAAATTTTATTGGTTTATTATGAAGGGAATCGGCTTAAACATGTACAGCCCGTGAACAACTTATTTTGGCAAGCATTTGGAATAAAAGTGGGAGCCACTTTTCTTGGCTGGAACGTGACTTTGAATTGTGGGAGAAAGCAACCATTAATTAATTTGGAGGAAATCACATTCAACCTATGGGTCCATTAACCACTTACAACGAAAAACTCAATTGAAAGTGGTAGGTGCATTTGTTTAGACTCCACATTCAGCCTTCACACGTTCCAGCATCAAATCAGCTTCCACCCACCAAACTTGAAGAAAGGAAGCACAAGGAAATTCTTCACGCCCGGAGAAGAAGACATCCAGGGGAGCTCTCGGTTATTCCAGCAGCTTGGGAAGAAGAGGCTCTCACGGCCCTTGAAGAGAAAACACGACCAAGTTCTTGGTGCAGTGACAAGCCTTGATGGAGGAACGTGCAGCAACACTTGAAATTGTTATGGAGAATGAAGGTGCTGCATGATGATTAATGGAGCAAAAGAGAGCAGCGGTTTGGTCCAGAGAAAAGAACGTCCAGCACCTACAACTTGTGAATGGAGAGTGATATCTCTTGAGCAACACCACCTATGTCCAGAGAGCTGCAACGTCATTGAAGAGGAGCAGCTGCCACTTGCTAAACGTTTCGGAGGATGATGGACGTTTGAAGGAGGAGTTCACGGCTGAATGGAGTTGGACGTGTGAAAAAGAGAAACATGGAATGGAGAAAAATGGAGAAGGGAGCCCACGACTGCAAACCATTTCCGTGAAGATATGCAAAAGCAAGAAGTATCACAGTTGGAGAGAAAGAGTCACGGAGAGCAACAGAGAGTTACATTTCAGCAGCTACAAATCAAGGGTGGTGTGTAATGTGATTCAGAAAGATAAAAATTGGAGGGCCCCCACCTTTTTTTTTTCCTTGGCACATTAGTGAAGGAAGTCACGGGAAGAGACTATGCAATGGGAATTGTTCAGATTTTTTTTGTTATAAAACCAGTAGCAGCAGAGAATCAAAGAGGAGGGAGAATTTAGTAGATTTTAGTGTAGTTTAGGTGTAGTGTAAGAAACTCACGGTCTGGGAGAGGCTCTGGCCTCTTTCCCTCTTCCAATAGCTCGCTCATTGTTTATTTTCAGCACTTTTTATCTTTTGCTGCATAGGATGTAGAATGTTATTTCTGTAATGTAGAGTGTTTGGAACAATTTACTCGTTTTATTGTTTATCTTCACTGTCCATAATTTTAATTTAAATGTTGAGTATTTGATGAATTTCATTTTCATGTTAAATGTTTTTATTTTATCTGTTGACTTTTACCGTTAATGATTTTCTGCACTGTTATATTTTGTAATTACGTTTTACCGTTCAGACGTTTTCTATTTTTATCGTCTTTTACCATTTAGTTTTTACCATCGTTAAAATTAAATTCAGTTGTGTTTAAATTCCAATTTAATTTTTCCGCATTCAACCAAAACATCAAAAACACCCCCCACTTCGTAGAAAAATCTGAGACTGAACCACAAATATTGGTCCTTGAGAGACGACCTAGGAGTCACTTCCTAGTAATTATACTGCATTAATTTTGCACATCAAATTTGTATGACCGCGACAGTCGTATCAAATTTTGGCGCCGTTGCCGGGGACCAATTGATGCAGCTGTCGCGGCCGATCAAATTTGATGTGCAAGTAAGAATGCAGTACAGTGCTAGGAAGTGACTCCTAGGTCGTCTCACAAGGACCAAGTGTGGTTCAGCTTCAGGTCAACACGTAAGGGGGGGGTTTATGGTATTTTTGTTTTTATGCGGAAAAAATTAAATTAAAATGGAAATTAAATAAAACTGAATTAAAAATGTTGAAATAAAATTCAAAACAGTAACGTAAATTTTAAAATAGTAAAAACTTAAACGGTAAAATACAGTCAAAATAAAATAAACGCGGGAACATTAAACATGCATAAAACGTAAAACATTAAACGCAAAAATAAAAGCATCAGTAAAAACAAATCGTAAATATAAAACTAAAATGGTAAAACTGAAACTAAAACAGTAAAACGAAATTAAACAGTAAAAAAAAAAACGAAATTGCTACAGTGAAAACGAAAATACAGTAACGTAAAACAGTAAAAATAAATCTGGAACAGAAAACTAAATACAAAATAACAAAAATACAGAAAACGAAAATACAGTAAATAATAAATACAGAAAACAGTAGAAACAGAAAATAAATTACAGCAATAAATACTTACAGCACAACAGTAAATACAGAAACAGAAAAACTGCAGTACAGAAAAATACAGTATACAGAAAACGAAAATACAGAAAATAAAAATACAGTAAAGCAGTAAATACAGAAAACAGTAAAATTCAAATATGGAAACAGAATTAAAATTACATCAGCAAAATACAACAAACAAAAATACAAGAAATCATTCCAACATGTGATATAAAATATTTTAAAGCAAAAGAAATTAAAGAAAGTAAAATTTCTCTACTATTAATTGTGACCAATTCATCTACCAACAAAAATTAAAAATTGCAAATGCTTAAAAGAATTTTTTTCCTTGGCCGTGACACTTCATGCATGTAAAGAAAACAAAAAAAAACTAAAATGCTTCTACTTGGTTCCACTTTTGCCGAGACATTTATGTGTTGAATGCAAAGAGAATTTAAAACAATTGGTATGCTTCTTTCTTATGCACTTCCAACATCTTTTACACATGGTCCACTCATTTTACAAAAGCAATCTAAAGCAATTAAGTTGATGTCTATCACCGTGCAGCTACTACTCATCAAGTTGTCCATCATCAAATAATAAAAGAAATGCATCATGGCCATGGGCCACTTCCCCTTTCACGTGAATCAACAACCATTCTTCCACTTTTGCTTCCTAAATTGGATTTTTTTACACATGGCAGCAGCTGCATACTCCTCATACATAAATCAATTTCTATCTTCTAAATGAGATATGTGCTTCCTCTCTTTGCTACTGGAAACCAACGTTCCATTCCGAAGTGTCGTCCACTTATGCCTTCATTCCAACCATTTTCTCCTTTCTTCCATGATCAACCACCGTTTCATCATTTCTCCTCTTCATATCAAGTCCTTCTCTTCCTCCCTACGTGACCTTATTTCCAGCAAAACATATCAACATGTGGTATCCCTTCCATCCAGCAAGAATAACTCAACACCTCCAAGGTTGCACATGGTTCTCTTCTTCTCTACACCGTGAGCTCCTTCCTCCAAGTTAACAATTTTTTTTTTTTTTGTTCTCTTTTATTTAGGTGATGGCAATCTACTTCTATGAAAGGTGGATCTACACGTGCTACTCTACTGCTAAGGAAAAATAAATGAACTAGTTCTTTGGTTCCACACAAAGCAGTGAATCACTTTCCCAAAGGTTACAAAATGCTAGAAGAGATTATATAAAGGTGCAGAAAACCAAATGAAAGATGCAATCACAATTCAAGAAAAGGAGTAAACTTCAGCTATTCATTCATCATGAAAAAAACGTTCTAGTTCTCTCAAAGAAAAACATTCAAAGTGAAAAGAAACAAACAAGTGGTGCTTGGCTGCATGCTGCCTCTTGGCCGTGTGCCTCCTTCCAGTATGTAACTCCAATGTATTCAACAATCAACACAGAAGCTTCCTTCGTTCTCAATCCATGCTGGCAGTCATCCTCCACTCTTGCTGTCTCACGTGAAAAAGAAGAAAAGATGATGCCCCTTTCAAATTGCCGAGAGGAAGAAATTAAGAGAGATCTCCAAATCCTTGTGTTGTCTCCTTCTGACCATAGGCTCTAGGCTTGTCTCTTCTCCTAGCATCTAGCTTCCTCATTTTTCTTCAATCAATTCCCTGTGCTTGGATGTATCTATCCAATTAGTGTTTCATGTTGACAAACTGATGCCTATATCTTCACGTGCAATAAGCTAGAGTTCTCTGGAAGACTTTGTTCTGAGCATATGTTTTTGTTGCTAAAGCTTACTATGCAATTTCTCAATGTGATGTAGCAAACTAAAAAAAAAACGTGACACTTCCTAATTCATGGGCAGTGAAAATTAGCTGTTGTGTGCACTCCAAAAGAAATTAATCTCTAAATTTTTATCCAACAATTTCCCTACAATTAAAATTGCAAATAATTAGACTCAGATAATTCAAATTAATTCAAATAAGAATTTCTGGTCAAATTAAACACAGTACAGAAAAATGGGAAAATATTGGATATTTGAGCACACTTCCCTGATTAACTCTAGCACAATAAACTAAGTGCAGTGCAGAAAATATCAACTCATCAAAATAGACCACACTTAGACTTTTGCACTCCTGGGCAAAACCAAGACGAAAACCAGGGGGTTATTCAAACAACAGAGAAATGACACAGACTCGACAACCAGACAACAAAGACTCCAAAACAGAAACACACTTTCACAATCTTCACAAAATCTGGACAGTAAAAGGTACAGGCAGAATCCTACACAAAATCAATGAAAGCAAATACTCAAAGCATCATCCAAACAGTTCAGTACAAGGGAAACAATCAATCAGTTCAAGAGATGAATCGACAGAAACAGAGCCTCACAGATGTACACAATCAGTGTTTCTCTCAAGTGTTTAAGGTAAATCAATGTCACTCAATGAACTCAAGAAAGCAAACACAAATAGGCTTGGCAAGCCTCTAATATCAACACTCAAACAGATACGCATGTTCAAATCAAAAGGTCTTTTTATGGTCATAATGGGGTCAAGGACAAGGGAGGATATATCTGGATGAAAAGCTATAAACCATAAGGGATAGATGAGCAATGGGGAACAAGTATAAACACATTCAAACTCACCTACAACCTCTAATTCCATCCTCTAGTTAACTCCATTATTCACCGTTGTTCACAATTTTTTTCTGTTTTTCATCATTTTTTTTTTCATCATTTTTTTTTTTTCATCCTGTCTCTTTTCTTTACTCTGTTCAACACACAATTTCAAGAGACAAGATGCACCACATATTTACAAACAGAAACAAGATAAGAAGAGAACTCACTAGCCAATTCATCTGAAATTCCCAGGAGACCACACTTATTCCCAAAACAATTCCAAAGCTACAAAATTCCCTAAGGTTCAGGTAATAATGGTTTTTTCACTTAGGGCTATTGTATGAGCTTCAAAACAAAGAAATGGGGAAAAACATAGGCTCAAAAGGGTTATCAATGGATCAAAACAGGGTAGGCTTATCTGGCTTAGAGGCTCAACAACAAAATGCCTTTATCCCTTTCAAACATGCGTATTAGTCAAGAATCAATTCAAAGAGTGAAGCCAAGACATATGTGCAAGCAATCAAGGCATATATCACACACAAGAAAGATCATCAAATGGCTCAAATCTCACACAGGTAATATGGTCACCATCAATTCAACTCTCTGATATCATGATTATCTCCCAAGCAAAGTAAAGCAAGGAATTCAACAGTTTAGAGTATCAATAAAGTGCAGGAAAACTGACAACCTAATCATAGTCCAGAATTCACGAAAATCATGCAAAATTGTACATAAGACACCACAAAATACACAAAAACGAAACATAAACAAAGAAATAACCTCCCCTAATAGACCACACTTAAACGACACAATGTCCTCAGTGTGTCACAATCAGCAGATCAAGCAATCAAAACAGTCATCAGATATCGACATAGTGCAATAAAAGTGAGGAGGTAAGGAGAGAAGAAACTCCCTGCGTCAGTTGGGAGGGTAGGTGGGGTAGACCAAAGACGTCTCCTCCACCACTGCATCCAACAGAGAAGGATGACTGAGGAAGGGCTTCAGTCTATGCCCATTCACCTTGAAGCTTTTAGCTGCAAATGGATCCTGGATTTCTACTGCACCATAAGGATAAACATTAGTCACAACAAAGGGTCCAGTCCACTTTGATCTCAACTTACCACCCATGAGGCCGAGTCTAGAGTTATACAATAAAACCTGTTGGCCAACCTCGAAGTCCTTTCTAAGAATGGAGCTATCATGGAACCTCTTGGTCCTTTCCTCGTAGAACTTCGAATTCTCATAGGCTTCCAATCGGATTTCATCCAGTTCATTCAGTTGCAACTTCCTTTCCTTTCCAGCTTGGTCCATGGAGAAGTTGCATGTCTTCACAGCCCAATATGCCCGATGCTCAATTTCAACTGGTAGATGACATGCCTTTCCGAAGACAACCCTGTATGGAGACATCCCAATCGGTGCTTTGTATGCAGTCCTGTGGGCCCAAAGAGCATCGTCCAATCTACTACTCCAATCTTTCCTGTTGGGCTGGACAATCTTTTCCAAAATCCTCTTAATCTCCCTGTTGGAGATCTCAGCCTGCCCATTTGTTTGGGGGTGGTAAGGTGTAGAAACTCTGTGCGTCACCCCATATTTCTTGAGCAAAGCTTGCATGGATCTGTTGCAAAAATGGGTTCCCTGATCACTAACAATTGCTCTAGGCACTCCAAACCTGCAAAAGAGGTGAGATCTAACAAAATCCACAACAACCCGAGCATCATTAGTTCTGGTGGCTTTAGCTTCCACCCATATTGAAACATAATCCACAGCAAGGAGAATATAGGAAAAACCAAAAGAAACAGGAAAAGGACCCATGAAATCTATACCCCAAACATCAAACACCTCACAGAATAGCATAGGCTGTTGAGGCATCTCTTGCCTCTGTGAAATTTGTCCTCCTGCTTTCTGACAAGGCTCACAAGTGCTACAAATCTTCTCCGCATCCTTGAAGATGGAAGGCCAATAGAACCCGCAATCAAGCACCCTACGAGCTGTTCTTTGTATCCCCAGATGACCACCCGGTGAGGAGGCATGACAAAACTGCAGGACCGAGTCAATCTCATGGTCTGGAATGCATCTCCTAGTAACCTGGTCACTGCACAACTTCCACAGATATGGGTCATCCCAAACATAATATTTAGCATCACTCTTAATTTTAGCAATCTGTGCACGTGATGCTAAGGGAGGAAAAACAGAAGCAACTAAATAATTTACAATATGTGCAAACCAAGGAGTGGGGTGGGAAGAAGAAATCATCAATAAACTCTCATCAGGAAAGTCATCCTGGATGGGCAACACATCAACTTCATTCCCAACTCTCTCAATCCGGCTAAGGTGGTCCGCAACTAGATTCTGTGCTCCACTCCGGTCCTTAATCTGCAAGTCAAACTCCTGGAGCAGTAGCATCCATCTGATCAATCTAGGCTTTGACTCAGCCTTTTTCAACAGAAACTTAAGAGCTGCATGGTCAGTATATACAATAACAGATGATCCAAGCAAATATGACCTAAACTTATCAAGAGCAAAAACAATTGCCAACAATTCTTTTTCAGTGGTGGTATAGTTTGCTTGGGCAGCATCCAAAGTGCGTGATGCATAGTAAATCACTCTTGGCAGCTTGTCAATTTTCTGTGTCAAGACAGCCCCCAATGCATAGTTAGATGCATCACACATGAGCTCAAATGGGGCTGTCCAATCCGGTGCCTGAATGATAGGGGTGGTAGTCAAAGCTTCCTTGAGGCAATCAAAAGCCTGCTTGCATTTTTCATCACAAACAAAGTCAACATCCTTCTGCAGTAGTCTGGACAAGGGAAGCGCCTTCTTGCTGAAATCTTTGATGAAGCGCCTGTAGAAACCTGCATGTCCAAGGAAAGATCGCACCTCTCGCACGCAAGAGGGGTAAGGCAACTGTGAAATCACAGATATCTTAGCAGGATCTACCTCTATTCCCTTTTCAGAAATGATATGCCCTAAAACCAAACCTTGTTCAACCATAAAGTGACATTTCTCAAAATTGAGAACAAGGTTTGTTTCTATGCATCTTTTCAAGACTTTTTCCAAACTGTCTAAACATACATCAAAAGAAGATCCATACACAGTAATATCATCCATAAACACCTCTATACAACTCTCAAGAAAGTCACTAAAAATGCTAAGCATGCACCGTTGAAAGGTACCAGGAGCGTTGCATAGACCAAAGGGCATCCTCCGATAGGCAAAAGTGCCAAAGGGGCAGGTGAATGTGGTTTTCTCTTGATCCTCAGGAGCAATATTGATCTGAAAATATCCAGAAAAACCATCAAGAAAACAATAATGAGATTTACCTGCCAGGCGCTCCAGCATCTGATCAATGAATGGCAGGGGAAAATGATCTTTCCTGGTTGCTTGGTTGAGCCTCCTATAGTCAATGCAGACTCTCCAGCTGTTCTGCACTCTAGTTGGGATAAGCTCATCCCTCTCATTCTTCACCACAGTGAGGCCAGTTTTCTTGGGTACGACATGGATGGGGCTCACCCACTGACTGTCTGAAATAGGATAGATGATTCCTGCTTGCAAAAGCTTGGTCACCTCCTTCTTGATGACTTCCATGATCACGGGGTTTTGCCTTCTTTGTGGCTGTCTCACTGGCTTTGCCCCTTCTTCCAAAAGAATTCTATGCATGCATGTGGATGGACTAATACCAGGTATGTCAGCCAAACTCCAACCAATGGCCTTCTTGTTGTTCCTCAGTATACCAAGCAACTTCTCCTCTTGAACAGAATCAAGGGAGGTAGAAATGATCACCGGTTTCTTTTCATCATCCTCCAAGTACACGTACTTGAGGTTATCTGGTAGCTGTTTCAGCTCAAGAGTGGGTGCCTGCAAGTCAGATTCAAGTGTACTTCCTGCAACATTGTTAATGCATTCTGACTCTAAAGAGTGTACAGGTAAAGGCAGATCACTTATCTCATCACAATCCAAATCAATGTCCATCTCAGATATGTCAACAACATCATCAATATCATTCATAGCATCAATATCCTGGACATCACAATCCTCATCAAAATCCACAACATTATCAACATCATTCTCAAAACCTGATTCGAATCTAGATTCAATACATGAATGCAAAGAAGATAGAAAAGAATGCTTCTTCTCATGCACAGAATTAAAGTTGTCAACAACAAATTCATCAATAATGTCATCCAATGTATCAATCCTAAACAGAGAATGGTCCTCAGCTGGAAATTTCATTGCATCAAAGATATTAAAATGAACAACAATATCAGCAAATTCCATAGACAAAGTTCCAGCATACACATCAATCTTAGTTCGGGCAGTTTTCAAGAATGGCCTGCCTAAAATAATGGGAGCGGATCCATGAGAGAATCCCTCCTCCATTTCCAAAACATAAAAATCAGCAGGAAAAATCAATTCACCAACCCTTACCAAGACATCTTCTATGAAACCTGTTGGGTGGGTAACACTCCTATTAGCCAACTGAATGACCACGCCCGTGGTTTGCAAAGGACCAAGAGATAAAGATTCATATATAGACAAAGGCATGACATTAACAGAAGCACCCAAATCAAGCATGGCATTCTCAAATTTATTATTTCCAATCACACAAGGAATGCAAAATATACCTGGATCTTTGCACTTTTCAGGAATGTGCGGGACCGACTTACCAATAAGTGCAGATACATTTCTTCCCATGCTAATCCTTTCATTTCCCTTCATCTTCCTCTTGTGTGTGCACAGCTCCTTCAAGAATTTTGCATACTTTGGTATCTGCTTGATTGCATCAAGTAGAGGTATGTTCACCTCCACCTTCCTGAAGGTCTCCAGAATTTCTTTATCTACCTCTTCCATCTTTTTGCTAGGAAGTGCTCGTGAAGGGAATGGAAGAGGGATAGGTCGGTCAATCAATGGAGATGGTGTGGCAGCAGTAGTGGTGGTTAAGGGAGGAGATCCTCCTGAAGAAGAACCACCGACAGGAGAAGAAGATTCACCTGCCTCAAATGTCCTGCTTGGACCAGCTTGGTCCTCCTTTTTGTGAGAAGTAGCAGGCACGGGTGTCGGTATAGAGGCGGGCTCTGAAGGTACAACAATCTGCTTCCCTGATCTGAGGGTTATGGCACTCACATTTCTTGGATTCTGCACAGTCTGCGATGGTAACTTACTAGAATTTTGAGACTGCGCCTGGTTTATCTGAGTGGCCATCTGACCTATCTGGTTAGTGAGGCTCTGTATGGACGCTCTAGTCTCCTGCTGAAATTGCATGTTGTCTTTCTGAAACTGCATGTTATCTTTCTGAAACTGCAGGTTTTGCACAGTCATCTGTCTCACTAACTCTTCCAATGAAGGTTCAGACGAAGTGGAAGGTTGGGCAGCTGGTTGGGCAGGTGCCTCTTGCTGTTGCTGTTGTTGTTGCCTTTGGTGTTGTTGCATGGGTGGAGGCACATATCTGTTAGGTGTTCCAGCATTCTGAAAAGGTGGCGCCTGCTGCTGTTGCTGTGGCGCATTGTTCCATCTAAGATTGGGGTGATTCCTCCACCCTGGGTTGTACCTGTTGCTGGACAAGTCATGATTTTGCTGTTGTGGCTGCCTGTTGTTGTAGATGTTTGTAGTATAAGCCTGAGGCACATCAGAGGCAGCAGGATGTTGCAAAGAAGGACATGCATCTGTGTAGTGGTCACTGGAAGGACAAATAGCACATAGTCGTGCAACAGATGCAGATTGAGATGTCGATCTCTGGTTGGTAGTCAACTGTGTCACCATCTTCGCAAGAGAGTTAATCTGGCCTTCTAACTTGCTTTCAACAGCTGATAAAGACTGGGCAATATCTTGTACGCCCTTCACCACAATGGCATCATTCCTGTTGCTAAACTGCTGGGAGTTGGAGGCCATCTTCTCAATCAATGGTCTGGCCTCAGCAGGTGTGATGTCTCCAAGAGCTCCACCACAGGCAGCATCGATCATACCTCGATCCATGTTGTTCAAACCCTCGTAGAAATACTGAATAAGGAGTTGTTCAGGTATCTGATGGTGGGGGCAGCTAGCACAAAGTGTCTTGAATCTCTCCCAATATTCGTACAGGTTCTCTCCACTAAGCTGTCTAATCCCAGTTATGTCTTTCCTGATAGCTGTGGTCCGGGATGCTGGGAAAAATTTCTCCAAGAACAGCCTCTTCAGATCATCCCAGCTAGCAATGGATCTCGGCGCTAAACTATACAACCAATCCTTAGCAACATTTTCCAATGAATGAGGGAATGCCTTCAAGAAGACGTGCTCTTCAGGAACATTGTGCAGTTTCATACTGGAACAAACAACCAGGAATTCCTTCAAATGCTTATGTGGACTCGCACCTGCAAGACCATGAAACTTGGGCAACAAATGGATCAGTCCAGTCTTGAGAACATACGGAACGTCCTCATCAGGATATTGGATGCACAAGCTTTCAATATCGAAATCAGGTGCAGCCATCTCCCTAAAAGTCCTCTCGCGAGGTGGAGGTTGTGCCATATTGTTCTCAGTGTGAAAAACAACAGAATCAGAATCAAGTACAGATGCAGTAGATGCAGTATGCACAGAGTACTCAACAGTAGGATGCACAATATCTAATGGAACAGGTTCAAAAACAGACTCTAAAGACAAATTCCTAGAATGCCTAATTAAGCTATGAAAAGTCCTATCAATCTCAGGATCAAAGGGTGGTATGAATCCAGGATTTCCTCTAGTCATGCACTAAATCACGACACCCTGTAATCATGAAACAATAGCACAGAAAATTCAATCCACAGAAATAAACACAAGGTAGCAAAACAACACTATCACAAACACATACACAAATCACACAACACAGACACAAGACTCAAAACTGAACCGTTGGTCCCCGGCAGCGGCGCCAAAATTTGATGCAGCTGTCGCGGCCGATCAAATTTGATGTGCAAGTAAGAATGCAGTACAGTGCTAGGAAGTGACTCCTAGGTCGTCTCACAAGGACCAAGTGTGGTTCAGCTTCAGGTCAACACGTAAGGGGGGGGTTTATGGTATTTTTGTTTTTATGCGGAAAAAATTAAATTAAAATGGAAATTAAATAAAACTGAATTAAAAATGTTGAAATAAAATTCAAAACAGTAACGTAAATTTTAAAATAGTAAAAACTTAAACGGTAAAATACAGTCAAAATAAAATAAACGCGGGAACATTAAACATGCATAAAACGTAAAACATTAAACGCAAAAATAAAAGCATCAGTAAAAACAAATCGTAAATATAAAACTAAAATGGTAAAACTGAAACTAAAACAGTAAAACGAAATTAAACAGTAAAAAAAAAAAACGAAATTGCTACAGTGAAAACGAAAATACAGTAACGTAAAACAGTAAAAATAAATCTGGAACAGAAAACTAAATACAAAATAACAAAAATACAGAAAACGAAAATACAGTAAATAATAAATACAGAAAACAGTAGAAACAGAAAATAAATTACAGCAATAAATACTTACAGCACAACAGTAAATACAGAAACAGAAAAACTGCAGTACAGAAAAATACAGTATACAGAAAACGAAAATACAGAAAATAAAAATACAGTAAAGCAGTAAATACAGAAAACAGTAAAATTCAAATATGGAAACAGAATTAAAATTACATCAGCAAAATACAACAAACAAAAATACAAGAAATCATTCCAACATGTGATATAAAATATTTTAAAGCAAAAGAAATTAAAGAAAGTAAAATTTCTCTACTATTAATTGTGACCAATTCATCTACCAACAAAAATTAAAAATTGCAAATGCTTAAAAGAATTTTTTTCCTTGGCCGTGACACTTCATGCATGTAAAGAAAACAAAAAAAAACTAAAATGCTTCTACTTGGTTCCACTTTTGCCGAGACATTTATGTGTTGAATGCAAAGAGAATTTAAAACAATTGGTATGCTTCTTTCTTATGCACTTCCAACATCTTTTACACATGGTCCACTCATTTTACAAAAGCAATCTAAAGCAATTAAGTTGATGTCTATCACCGTGCAGCTACTACTCATCAAGTTGTCCATCATCAAATAATAAAAGAAATGCATCATGGCCATGGGCCACTTCCCCTTTCACGTGAATCAACAACCATTCTTCCACTTTTGCTTCCTAAATTGGATTTTTTTACACATGGCAGCAGCTGCATACTCCTCATACATAAATCAATTTCTATCTTCTAAATGAGATATGTGCTTCCTCTCTTTGCTACTGGAAACCAACGTTCCATTCCGAAGTGTCGTCCACTTATGCCTTCATTCCAACCATTTTCTCCTTTCTTCCATGATCAACCACCGTTTCATCATTTCTCCTCTTCATATCAAGTCCTTCTCTTCCTCCCTACGTGACCTTATTTCCAGCAAAACATATCAACATGTGGTATCCCTTCCATCCAGCAAGAATAACTCAACACCTCCAAGGTTGCACATGGTTCTCTTCTTCTCTACACCGTGAGCTCCTTCCTCCAAGTTAACAATTTTTTTTTTTTTTGTTCTCTTTTATTTAGGTGATGGCAATCTACTTCTATGAAAGGTGGATCTACACGTGCTACTCTACTGCTAAGGAAAAATAAATGAACTAGTTCTTTGGTTCCACACAAAGCAGTGAATCACTTTCCCAAAGGTTACAAAATGCTAGAAGAGATTATATAAAGGTGCAGAAAACCAAATGAAAGATGCAATCACAATTCAAGAAAAGGAGTAAACTTCAGCTATTCATTCATCATGAAAAAAACGTTCTAGTTCTCTCAAAGAAAAACATTCAAAGTGAAAAGAAACAAACAAGTGGTGCTTGGCTGCATGCTGCCTCTTGGCCGTGTGCCTCCTTCCAGTATGTAACTCCAATGTATTCAACAATCAACACAGAAGCTTCCTTCGTTCTCAATCCATGCTGGCAGTCATCCTCCACTCTTGCTGTCTCACGTGAAAAAGAAGAAAAGATGATGCCCCTTTCAAATTGCCGAGAGGAAGAAATTAAGAGAGATCTCCAAATCCTTGTGTTGTCTCCTTCTGACCATAGGCTCTAGGCTTGTCTCTTCTCCTAGCATCTAGCTTCCTCATTTTTCTTCAATCAATTCCCTGTGCTTGGATGTATCTATCCAATTAGTGTTTCATGTTGACAAACTGATGCCTATATCTTCACGTGCAATAAGCTAGAGTTCTCTGGAAGACTTTGTTCTGAGCATATGTTTTTGTTGCTAAAGCTTACTATGCAATTTCTCAATGTGATGTAGCAAACTAAAAAAAAAACGTGACACTTCCTAATTCATGGGCAGTGAAAATTAGCTGTTGTGTGCACTCCAAAAGAAATTAATCTCTAAATTTTTATCCAACAATTTCCCTACAATTAAAATTGCAAATAATTAGACTCAGATAATTCAAATTAATTCAAATAAGAATTTCTGGTCAAATTAAACACAGTACAGAAAAATGGGAAAATATTGGATATTTGAGCACACTTCCCTGATTAACTCTAGCACAATAAACTAAGTGCAGTGCAGAAAATATCAACTCATCACCAATCAATGGAGGTTTGGTTTTAGATTTTTGTTGTATAAAGTTTTGTTCTGTTAATATGTTTGTTTTGTGTGTTTTGTCTTGTATATTTTTGTAGGCGACAACGACACCTTCAGCAAATTTTGGCGGCGTTGTCACTTCAGTTCCAGGTTTTTCGTTTTAGATTTTTGCTGTGTTTTTCGATTATGTTGTGTTAATATATGTTTTGTCTTTTATATTTTATTGTGCTGTGTTCTGTATTTAGTTGCTATATTTAAAAAAAAAAATTTAATTTTTTTTTTTTACTATTGATGTTCTGTCTTGTGTGTGCTTGTAGCATGTATAAATGTGTTTAGTTTATCTGTTTCGTAATTTTTAGTTTTTAGTTTTTATTTTTATTTTCCATGTCTACCTATTTTAATTTTGTGAATAGTGCTTATTCTACAAGTGCCTGTAATTATGATTCTCTTTCTGCATATTACTCTGATTCTTGTGCTGATTTTAATACTGAGAAAAATATGGATCATCCTCAAATTCCTGAGAGCTCCCTTTGGGAGCCAGTTCCACCAGTTCAGCAATATCAGAGTCAGCAGTATGATGCTCCTGCCCAAGTAGCTTCTCAGCCTTCAACTTCTGAACCTACATTGAAGGAGTTATTGGAGCAGATGACCATGCAGAACATTCAGTTTCAGAAAGGGAACATGCAGTTCAAGCAAGAGAGCATGGAAACTCAAGCTGCCATTCAGAAGCTGACTGATCAGATCGGGCAGATGGCCACTCAACACTTTCAAGATGATAGTGGCATCAACATAGAAGATGGGGAGCAAAGCTATGAGTTTACTACTACACCCACTTTCCTACCTTTCTATGATCCCACTCTTGCACCTGAGACTGTTGATGATTATTTTAAGGACCAGGCAGGTACGAGTAACACTGTTGAGACAGGTAGACCATTTTTATCTTCCACCGTGGAGGTAAACGTACCTCAACTTGAATGTGCAGTTGATGAATTGGAAATTCATGAGAAAATTTATTCTGAGCAAAAACATGTTTATTCTGAAACTGAGATTACAAGCTCTTTACCAGATCTACCTATACATTCAATTGCTTGTGATTTGTTGCACAATGATTCTACAGGTTTTAGGATTGAAACTGATACAGACTTGATTGACAATTCTGAAGTTTTTGATTCAGTATTAGTCTCTGAAACCATTGGTATAAATGTTGTGTTGAATGAACATGATTACAGTGATGAAATTTCCATTGATAATAGCTTTGCACTGAATGTGGATTTTGTTGATGATGCATATGTCAATATTGATTTTGAGACAGGAATTTTGCAGTCGCATAACATGATAGAGTTAGAACAAAACATTGATCTGACTCAGTTTTCTGAGAATTGTGAATGTGATTGTGAATCTGGTTCTTGCCCGATTTGTATTGAAATTGATTATTTGTTACAAACAGATTCTAAATTCATAACAGATGCTATTGATTATGAGTTTGATGACCAGGTTACAAAAGTAAATGAGAATACAGGTACTGACATAGAGGAAACAATGATAGATGAAGGAAAGTATACTGCTATTTCTCTTATTACTCCGGTGTCACAGACTCAACAACTGCTGGTGGACAGAAGGCTCCTGATTTTGTTGATTCAACAACTTGCTCGGAGAAGAAGGAAGAAAGGTCTTGATTTGAGTGAGAGGGCAGTACTGGGCGAGCTGCTCCTGAAGACATCTTCGCCAGATCCTGAGGTGGAAGATATCTCACTGATAGTCCAGAATTGGCAACTGCCACCATGACCAGGGAGCACTCTTTTTCCTCATTATGTACATATTATTTAGCTTTTCTGATGTGTTTTCATGGTTGTGTTTATTTCATTTTTAAATTGTGGGCATGAATTAAAAAAAAAAAAAAAAAAAAAAAAAAACATAAAAAAAAATTTTCTGTTGTGATAAAATATTTTGTTTTAAGCGTGCCAAATCTTTATTCCGATATGTATATTTATTTCTTAGTTTTTGAGTTGTTATCCCTTAAAAAAAAAAACATTTTCAAAAATTGTTTTGCGTGTAGTCCATAATTTCTCGGCTCTCAATTTCTTATTATTTCATATCAATAATTCATTGAAAATTTTCACTTCAGATCTTATCTTTTTCCTTATTTTCTTCGTTGTAAATATATTTTCTTAGTTGTCTCATACAGGTTTTTGATTGAAAATTTTTAGACTAAGAAAATATTTCATTCATCAATGCAAAAATTACAGTAATTGAGAAAAGGAAATTTTTCAGATCTGAAAATGAAATTGCAATAGATATATGTGAAAATAAGGTTGTTCAGGGGGTCGATCTTTAGTGATCGTTAATATTACAGTCCAAATAAAAAACAAAAACATCATAAAAACATAAAAAAAAAAAAAAATAAAAACAACAAAAATATAAGTGTTCATATTACAGCCCATATTCTGGCCACACTCGGCCAATAAAAACATAAAAAAAAAAATAATAAAAACACAAAACTTTAAAAGTGGAAGAATTCACGAGCTGGTTGTGGTGGTCTAAGGGAGAGCTCCGTTGAGGGAGCTCTGGTTCGAAAAGTCACGAGCGGAGGCTTTGGTGGAGGAATTTCTCGTTCATTTCTGTCGTCATCGATAATGATCGGAACTGGAAACAGATTCAGCAGCCTCGGTGCCCTCATTATCACCCAGTTGTTTTCTTTCAAACAAAAAAAAAAATAAAATAAAAATAAATAAATAAATAAATAAATAAAAAATAAAAAACTTGTGTTAATAATAGAAGAGGAATGGAAAATTCAATGGAGGTGTGATCAGAGGTCTTACCGTACATGTATAGCGGCAGTTGTGAAAAGAGAGTGCCTGTGGGGTCTATCTCCGCTTGCCAGCGCCTGACCCGATTGCCATGGTTGTTAAACCAGCAGTGCACGTTGTATTCAGTGGCTTCTCCGAAGGTCCTTAGTCGAGACGCGATCTCGACGACTTGCGCTCGGCTTGGGTGTGTGACCCCATAGTTGTAGATTTTGGTCATCATCGTGATCTGATCATCTGTAGGACGCCATCGTTGACTGGTATATCTCTCTGATTCCATATCACTCATCCTTCCTCTCATAATATACAAATACATAAATAAAAAATAAATACATATAAAAAGAACAAAAACAAGAAAAAAAAAAGCATAACATAAAAAAAAAAAAAAAACATAAAATTCTTAATTCAGTGTTTTCTTTATTTGTTCTTGTTTCCTTTCAGATTTATTTTGTCCAGTCATGCTTTGATGCTTCAGTTTTTGGTCTCAGATCTGTTTCACGGTCCTCGCAAAGGGTCCTAAACGGATCTATGTCCAGTTGTCCTGTTGTCCTTGTTCTTGTATATTATGTTTATATGTTTATTTAGTTTTAAGTGGGGTACGTGGCGTTGTTCTACCCGATTGTCTCTGCAATACCTTCAATCGAAGGGAGATTAACGTCTGGTTTCCAGCCTATATACCCCTTAAGTTTTAAGACAATTGTGTTTTATGTGTTTTAAGTGTTTAGCAGGTGAAAAATAAAGCGAATAAGAGCTGAAAAGCAAGGAGAGGAAAGCAGAGAAGAAAAATACAGGAAAGCAGGCAAGAGGAAAGCAGAGAAGAAAAATACAGGAAAGCAGGCAAGAGGAAAGCAGAGAAGAAAGAAAGGGAGATCCTTAGAGAAGAAGGACTTACCTGGGGAAGTAGGCTTGCAGAGGCTCTTCGCGGATCTCACTCAGACCTTCAGCAGACGCGGGGTGGAGAGGCTTCCTCGCAGATCCAGATGCTCGAGAGAGAGCAGAGAGAGCAGAGAGAGCAGAGAGAGAAGAGAGTAGAGAGAGAAGAGAGCAGAGAAGAGAGCAGAGAGAGGAGTAGAGAGAGAGTGAGGGATCAGAAATGGCGCTGGACGCGGAGGAGTGCCTCATTTATAGCCAGATTGCTTTCCACTGTAGCAACAGTTCCGGTCTTTGCCACCGAGACTGTTGTCACAGTACCGGTCTCATTTTTCAGAAAAAAAAAATAAAAATAAAAATAAAAAAAAAAATAATAAAAAAAAAAATAATAAAATATAATAAAAATTAATTAGCATCTACTGATGGGTGCTACGTGATTTAGACATCTACTGATGGATGTCACTGAAAACATCTACTGATGGATGTTACTGAAAATTTCTTCCCATTTCCTAACATTTTATTGCACTTGTCTATATTATTTGACTGCTCTGAAGTTGATCATCTGATGATTGTAACACACTGAGGACATTGTGTGATTTAAGTGTGGTCTACTGGGGAGAAATTTTGTTCTTTTCTGTTAGTTTCTATTAGTATGTATTTTGTGTGTTAAATTTTTTGTTTTTGAGTGCTAAATTTTTTCTGTTTTAAATTGTTTTAGTGTTCTTGAGTGCAAATAAATTTTACATTTTTCTCTTGATTTATGGAGTTTGTTTAAGTTGTAGATTTTTCCTTCACTTACTTAATACTTATAGTTTGTAATCCTTGCTTTTCTCTGCCTGGAAAGATGATTATACGTTTGAGAGGTTGATTTGATTGTGACGAATACCCTGTGTGAGATTTGAGCCACTTAATTTTCTTTCTTGTGTGATATGTATCTTGATTGCTTGCACATATGCCTTGGCTTGATTCTTTTTGATCTACTTGATTTATATGCATTTTTGGAAGTGATAAAGGCAATTTTATTCTTGAGCCTCTTTAGCCAAATAAGCCTACCTTGTTATTATCCTTTGATAACCCCTTTGAGCCTATACTGTATATATTTATTTGTGTTGAAGCTCATACACTGATCCTAAGTGAAAAACAAATGATTACCTTAACCTTAGGAAAGTCTGGAGCTATAGAAGTATTTTGAGAATAAGTGTGGTCTCCTTGGGAATTCTGATAAATTGGCTAGTTGGTTCCTCATCATGTTTTGAAATGATAATTTATATCCTGCTGTGTGATAAAAAAAAAAAAGGGAAGCCAGGATGAAAAAAAAAATTGAAGAGAAAAAGAGAAAATTGAAAAATAATTTCATGAATAATGGAGTCGAGAAGAGGATTGAATTAGAGGTTTGGGTGAGATTTCACTGTGTTTACATTTTTTTCCGTAGTGCACCTCTATTTCTTCTGAGCTATAGCTACTTATCCAAATTTATCCTCCCCTGTCCTTGGCCCCATTACAACCCTGAAAGACCTTTTGATCTAAAAGTGCATATGTTTTAAGTATTGATAATTAGAGACTTGCCAAGTCTACTTGTGTTTGTTTTCTTGAGTACATTGAGTGACATTGATTTACCTTAAACACTTGAGAGAAACACTACTGGTGCATCTGTGAGGTTATGTTATTTTTGAATCACCTCTTGAACTGATTAATTATTTTTGCCATACTTTGAATTGCTAGGATGATTTCTATAAGTATCTGATTTAATTGATTTGTGTTGGATATTGTCTACATCTTTTCTCTGTCCAGATTTCTTGAGAACTGTGTAAATTCTCTTTGTTTCTTGTGTGTCTTTATTTTCTGTCTGCTGAGTTTTTGTGTCATACACCTAAAAATCCTTTGAACCATTCCCTGATTTGCGTCTTGATTTTGCCCAGGAGTGCAAAAGACTAAGTGTGGTCTATTTTGATGAGTCGATATTTTCTACACTTCACTTAGTTTATTGTACTAGAATTAATCAGGGAATTGTGCTTAAATGTTCAGTGTTTTCCCATTTTGCTTGATTGTGCTTAATTCGATCAGAAATTCTTATTTTAATTAATTTGAATTATCTGAGCTAATTATTTTACAAGGAAAATTTGGAAATACAATTTGGGACATTTGAAGGTTAAAGAAGAAATGGAAATAGAGCCCAATGTATTTCAGCCATTTCAGTTTTTGCTGGTTGCTGCGTGAATTTTGTGTCAACTTGTTTGTCCCCGTTCAGGTTCAATTCTTATCCGTTTTCCATGCAATTTTTTTTCATAGTTTCGTCTAGATGTCTATTTTAAGGTATAGTTTTTATTTTGTTCACATTCCTTCTGTATTATTCCCAGTATTTTGTTTACTCCCCTATGTCAGTCTAGTGCTTACTGTTTGAGTAACTTCTAATTTGTTTGCATTGTTTGTAATGCTTGTCACAGTTGGAATAGCACACGGACCACATGTGCAAGTGTCCACGAAGTAATTTTGGAAGACAATAGCAATTGACGTGGAAAACATCAAAGGATATAATGAACTTGTGAAATGAAAGGAGAATGGAGCTACCACTTTGAAATGAAGCTCACGGTTTTGTAGCTCTTGGAAGAGTGATTTTTTATTTTGGAAGAAGCCACATTCTGTAAATAAATGCCACGACAATGTAGATATAAGGCCAATTAGAATTAAAAGAGGGGACCACCTTTGTTGGAAGGTCACGGCACATGGAAAGAGTTCAAAGATGAAATGTTAGATTTTATGAGCAATAGTAAGGGAAGTATATAGCACACGGCCCCTTCTTTTTCTTATATTGTCATTGGAGAAAGTTATACAATATGATAGGCTAAAGGAGTCAACATATGGGGGCCACCACTTGAAGAAGCATTTGATGAATGGCTTGGCAAAACTATGGTCATGTGTGCACACGTAGAAGAGCACAAATAATGGACTTTGAAGTAAGATAATGGAGGGACCACATTGCTTTCACATTACAAATTTTCATTCAACCATTAACGTGAAGCTTGATTGAAAAAGGGGGCCACCACTTGGTTAAAATTCACGTATGAAAGAAGCTCCAAATTGCAAAATGATAAATTTTATTGGTTTATTATGAAGGGAATCGGCTTAAACATGTACAGCCCGTGAACAACTTATTTTGGCAAGCATTTGGAATAAAAGTGGGAGCCACTTTTCTTGGCTGGAACGTGACTTTGAATTGTGGGAGAAAGCAACCATTAATTAATTTGGAGGAAATCACATTCAACCTATGGGTCCATTAACCACTTACAACGAAAAACTCAATTGAAAGTGGTAGGTGCATTTGTTTAGACTCCACATTCAGCCTTCACACGTTCCAGCATCAAATCAGCTTCCACCCACCAAACTTGAAGAAAGGAAGCACAAGGAAATTCTTCACGCCCGGAGAAGAAGACATCCAGGGGAGCTCTCGGTTATTCCAGCAGCTTGGGAAGAAGAGGCTCTCACGGCCCTTGAAGAGAAAACACGACCAAGTTCTTGGTGCAGTGACAAGCCTTGATGGAGGAACGTGCAGCAACACTTGAAATTGTTACGGAGAATGAAGGTGCTGCATGATGATTAATGGAGCAAAAGAGAGCAGCGGTTTGGTCCAGAGAAAAGAACGTCCAGCACCTACAACTTGTGAATGGAGAGTGATATCTCTTGAGCAACACCACCTATGTCCAGAGAGCTGCAACGTCATTGAAGAGGAGCAGCTGCCACTTGCTAAACGTTTCGGAGGATGATGGACGTTTGAAGGAGGAGTTCACGGCTGAATGGAGTTGGACGTGTGAAAAAGAGAAACATGGAATGGAGAAAAATGGAGAAGGGAGCCCACGACTGCAAACCATTTCCGTGAAGATATGCAAAAGCAAGAAGTATCACAGTTGGAGAGAAAGAGTCACGGAGAGCAACAGAGAGTTACATTTCAGCAGCTACAAATCAAGGGTGGTGTGTAACGTGATTCAGAAAGATAAAAATTGGAGGGCCCCCACCTTTTTTTTTTCCTTGGCACATTAGTGAAGGAAGTCACGGGAAGAGACTATGCAATGGGAATTGTTCAGATTTTTTTTGTTATAAAACCAGTAGCAGCAGAGAATCAAAGAGGAGGGAGAATTTAGTAGATTTTAGTGTAGTTTAGGTGTAGTGTAAGAAACTCACGGTCTGGGAGAGGCTTTGGCCTCTTTCCCTCTTCCAATAGCTCGCTCATTGTTTATTTTCAGCACTTTTTATCTTTTGCTGCATAGGATGTAGAATGTTATTTCTGTAATGTAGAGTGTTTGGAACAATTTACTCGTTTTATTGTTTATCTTCACTGTCCATAATTTTAATTTAAATGTTGAGTATTTGATGAATTTCATTTTCATGTTAAATGTTTTTATTTTATCTGTTGACTTTTACCGTTAATGATTTTCTGCACTGTTATATTTTGTAATTACGTTTTACCGTTCAGACGTTTTCTATTTTTATCGTCTTTTACCATTTAGTTTTTACCATCGTTAAAATTAAATTCAGTTGTGTTTAAATTCCAATTTAATTTTTCCGCATTCAACCAAAACATCAAAAACACCCCCCACTTCGTAGAAAAATCTGAGACTGAACCACAAATATTGGTCCTTGAGAGACGACCTAGGAGTCACTTCCTAGTAATTATACTGCATTAATTTTGCACATCAAATTTGTATGACCGCGACAGTCGTATCAAATTTTGGCGCCGTTGCCGGGGACCAATTGATGCAGCTGTCGCGGCCGATCAAATTTGATGTGCAAGTAAGAATGCAGTACAGTGCTAGGAAGTGACTCCTAGGTCGTCTCACAAGGACCAAGTGTGGTTCAGCTTCAGGTCAACACGTAAGGGGGAGGTTTATGGTATTTTTGTTTTTATGCGGAAAAAATTAAATTAAAATGGAAATTAAATAAAACTGAATTAAAAATGTTGAAATAAAATTCAAAACAGTAACGTAAATTTTAAAATAGTAAAAACTTAAACGGTAAAATACAGTCAAAATAAAATAAACGCGGGAACATTAAACATGCATAAAACGTAAAACATTAAACGCAAAAATAAAAGCATCAGTAAAAACAAATCGTAAATATAAAACTAAAATGGTAAAACTGAAACTAAAACAGTAAAACGAAATTAAACAGTAAAAAAAAAACGAAATTGCTACAGTGAAAACGAAAATACAGTAACGTAAAACAGTAAAAATAAATCTGGAACAGAAAACTAAATACAAAATAACAAAAATACAGAAAACGAAAATACAGTAAATAATAAATACAGAAAACAGTAGAAACAGAAAATAAATTACAGCAATAAATACTTACAGCACAACAGTAAATACAGAAACAGAAAAACTGCAGTACAGAAAAATACAGTATACAGAAAACGAAAATACAGAAAATAAAAATACAGTAAAGCAGTAAATACAGAAAACAGTAAAATTCAAATATGGAAACAGAATTAAAATTACATCAGCAAAATACAACAAACAAAAATACAAGAAATCATTCCAACATGTGATATAAAATATTTTAAAGCAAAAGAAATTAAAGAAAGTAAAATTTCTCTACTATTAATTGTGACCAATTCATCTACCAACAAAAATTAAAAATTGCAAATGCTTAAAAGAATTTTTTTCCTTGGCCGTGACACTTCATGCATGTAAAGAAAACAAAAAAAAACTAAAATGCTTCTACTTGGTTCCACTTTTGCCGAGACATTTATGTGTTGAATGCAAAGAGAATTTAAAACAATTGGTATGCTTCTTTCTTATGCACTTCCAACATCTTTTACACATGGTCCACTCATTTTACAAAAGCAATCTAAAGCAATTAAGTTGATGTCTATCACCGTGCAGCTACTACTCATCAAGTTGTCCATCATCAAATAATAAAAGAAATGCATCATGGCCATGGGCCACTTCCCCTTTCACGTGAATCAACAACCATTCTTCCACTTTTGCTTCCTAAATTGGATTTTTTTACACATGGCAGCAGCTGCATACTCCTCATACATAAATCAATTTCTATCTTCTAAATGAGATATGTGCTTCCTCTCTTTGCTACTGGAAACCAACGTTCCATTCCGAAGTGTCGTCCACTTATGCCTTCATTCCAACCATTTTCTCCTTTCTTCCATGATCAACCACCGTTTCATCATTTCTCCTCTTCATATCAAGTCCTTCTCTTCCTCCCTACGTGACCTTATTTCCAGCAAAACATATCAACATGTGGTATCCCTTCCATCCAGCAAGAATAACTCAACACCTCCAAGGTTGCACATGGTTCTCTTCTTCTCTACACCGTGAGCTCCTTCCTCCAAGTTAACAATTTTTTTTTTTTTTTGTTCTCTTTTATTTAGGTGATGGCAATCTACTTCTATGAAAGGTGGATCTACACGTGCTACTCTACTGCTAAGGAAAAATAAATGAACTAGTTCTTTGGTTCCACACAAAGCAGTGAATCACTTTCCCAAAGGTTACAAAATGCTAGAAGAGATTATATAAAGGTGCAGAAAACCAAATGAAAGATGCAATCACAATTCAAGAAAAGGAGTAAACTTCAGCTATTCATTCATCATGAAAAAAACGTTCTAGTTCTCTCAAAGAAAAACATTCAAAGTGAAAAGAAACAAACAAGTGGTGCTTGGCTGCATGCTGCCTCTTGGCCGTGTGCCTCCTTCCAGTATGTAACTCCAATGTATTCAACAATCAACACAGAAGCTTCCTTCGTTCTCAATCCATGCTGGCAGTCATCCTCCACTCTTGCTGTCTCACGTGAAAAAGAAGAAAAGATGATGCCCCTTTCAAATTGCCGAGAGGAAGAAATTAAGAGAGATCTCCAAATCCTTGTGTTGTCTCCTTCTGACCATAGGCTCTAGGCTTGTCTCTTCTCCTAGCATCTAGCTTCCTCATTTTTCTTCAATCAATTCCCTGTGCTTGGATGTATCTATCCAATTAGTGTTTCATGTTGACAAACTGATGCCTATATCTTCACGTGCAATAAGCTAGAGTTCTCTGGAAGACTTTGTTCTGAGCATATGTTTTTGTTGCTAAAGCTTACTATGCAATTTCTCAATGTGATGTAGCAAACTAAAAAAAAACGTGACACTTCCTAATTCATGGGCAGTGAAAATTAGCTGTTGTGTGCACTCCAAAAGAAATTAATCTCTAAATTTTTATCCAACAATTTCCCTACAATTAAAATTGCAAATAATTAGACTCAGATAATTCAAATTAATTCAAATAAGAATTTCTGGTCAAATTAAACACAGTACAGAAAAATGGGAAAATATTGGATATTTGAGCACACTTCCCTGATTAACTCTAGCACAATAAACTAAGTGCAGTGCAGAAAATATCAACTCATCAAAATAGACCACACTTAGACTTTTGCACTCCTGGGCAAAACCAAGACGAAAACCAGGGGGTTATTCAAACAACAGAGAAATGACACAGACTCGACAACCAGACAACAAAGACTCCAAAACAGAAACACACTTTCACAATCTTCACAAAATCTGGACAGTAAAAGGTACAGGCAGAATCCTACACAAAATCAATGAAAGCAAATACTCAAAGCATCATCCAAACAGTTCAGTACAAGGGAAACAATCAATCAGTTCAAGAGATGAATCGACAGAAACAGAGCCTCACAGATGTACACAATCAGTGTTTCTCTCAAGTGTTTAAGGTAAATCAATGTCACTCAATGAACTCAAGAAAGCAAACACAAATAGGCTTGGCAAGCCTCTAATATCAACACTCAAACAGATACGCATGTTCAAATCAAAAGGTCTTTTTATGGTCATAATGGGGTCAAGGACAAGGGAGGATATATCTGGATGAAAAGCTATAAACCATAAGGGATAGATGAGCAATGGGGAGCAAGTATAAACACATTCAAACTCACCTACAACCTCTAATTCCATCCTCTAGTTAACTCCATTATTCACCGTTGTTCACAATTTTTTTCTGTTTTTCATCATTTTTTTTTTCATCATTTTTTTTTTTTCATCCTGTCTCTTTTCTTTACTCTGTTCAACACACAATTTCAAGAGACAAGATGCACCACATATTTACAAACAGAAACAAGATAAGAAGAGAACTCACTAGCCAATTCATCTGAAATTCCCAGGAGACCACACTTATTCCCAAAACAATTCCAAAGCTACAAAATTCCCTAAGGTTCAGGTAATAATGGTTTTTTCACTTAGGGCTATTGTATGAGCTTCAAAACAAAGAAATGGGGAAAAACATAGGCTCAAAAGGGTTATCAATGGATCAAAACAGGGTAGGCTTATCTGGCTTAGAGGCTCAACAACAAAATGCCTTTATCCCTTTCAAACATGCGTATTAGTCAAGAATCAATTCAAAGAGTGAAGCCAAGACATATGTGCAAGCAATCAAGGCATATATCACACACAAGAAAGATCATCAAATGGCTCAAATCTCACACAGGTAATATGGTCACCATCAATTCAACTCTCTGATATCATGATTATCTCCCAAGCAAAGTAAAGCAAGGAATTCAACAGTTTAGAGTATCAATAAAGTGCAGGAAAACTGACAACCTAATCATAGTCCAGAATTCACGAAAATCATGCAAAATTGTACATAAGACACCACAAAATACACAAAAACGAAACATAAACAAAGAAATAACCTCCCCTAATAGACCACACTTAAACGACACAATGTCCTCAGTGTGTCACAATCAGCAGATCAAGCAATCAAAACAGTCATCAGATATCGACATAGTGCAATAAAAGTGAGGAGGTAAGGAGAGAAGAAACTCCCTGCGTCAGTTGGGAGGGTAGGTGGGGTAGACCAAAGACGTCTCCTCCACCACTGCATCCAACAGAGAAGGATGACTGAGGAAGGGCTTCAGTCTATGCCCATTCACCTTGAAGCTTTTAGCTGCAAATGGATCCTGGATTTCTACTGCACCATAAGGATAAACATTAGTCACAACAAAGGGTCCAGTCCACTTTGATCTCAACTTACCACCCATGAGGCCGAGTCTAGAGTTATACAATAAAACCTGTTGGCCAACCTCGAAGTCCTTTCTAAGAATGGAGCTATCATGGAACCTCTTGGTCCTTTCCTCGTAGAACTTCGAATTCTCATAGGCTTCCAATCGGATTTCATCCAGTTCATTCAGTTGCAACTTCCTTTCCTTTCCAGCTTGGTCCATGGAGAAGTTGCATGTCTTCACAGCCCAATATGCCCGATGCTCAATTTCAACTGGTAGATGACATGCCTTTCCGAAGACAACCCTGTATGGAGACATCCCAATCGGTGCTTTGTATGCAGTCCTGTGGGCCCAAAGAGCATCGTCCAATCTACTACTCCAATCTTTCCTGTTGGGCTGGACAATCTTTTCCAAAATCCTCTTAATCTCCCTGTTGGAGATCTCAGCCTGCCCATTTGTTTGGGGGTGGTAAGGTGTAGAAACTCTGTGCGTCACCCCATATTTCTTGAGCAAAGCTTGCATGGATCTGTTGCAAAAATGGGTTCCCTGATCACTAACAATTGCTCTAGGCACTCCAAACCTGCAAAAGAGGTGAGATCTAACAAAATCCACAACAACCCGAGCATCATTAGTTCTGGTGGCTTTAGCTTCCACCCATATTGAAACATAATCCACAGCAAGGAGAATATAGGAAAAACCAAAAGAAACAGGAAAAGGACCCATGAAATCTATACCCCAAACATCAAACACCTCACAGAATAGCATAGGCTGTTGAGGCATCTCTTGCCTCTGTGAAATTTGTCCTCCTGCTTTCTGACAAGGCTCACAAGTGCTACAAATCTTCTCCGCATCCTTGAAGATGGAAGGCCAATAGAACCCGCAATCAAGCACCCTACGAGCTGTTCTTTGTATCCCCAGATGACCACCCGGTGAGGAGGCATGACAAAACTGCAGGACCGAGTCAATCTCATGGTCTGGAATGCATCTCCTAGTAACCTGGTCACTGCACAACTTCCACAGATATGGGTCATCCCAAACATAATATTTAGCATCACTCTTAATTTTAGCAATCTGTGCACGTGATGCTAAGGGAGGAAAAACAGAAGCAACTAAATAATTTACAATATGTGCAAACCAAGGAGTGGGGTGGGAAGAAGAAATCATCAATAAACTCTCATCAGGAAAGTCATCCTGGATGGGCAACACATCAACTTCATTCCCAACTCTCTCAATCCGGCTAAGGTGGTCCGCAACTAGATTCTGTGCTCCACTCCGGTCCTTAATCTGCAAGTCAAACTCCTGGAGCAGTAGCATCCATCTGATCAATCTAGGCTTTGACTCAGCCTTTTTCAACAGAAACTTAAGAGCTGCATGGTCAGTATATACAATAACAGATGATCCAAGCAAATATGACCTAAACTTATCAAGAGCAAAAACAATTGCCAACAATTCTTTTTCAGTGGTGGTATAGTTTGCTTGGGCAGCATCCAAAGTGCGTGATGCATAGTAAATCACTCTTGGCAGCTTGTCAATTTTCTGTGTCAAGACAGCCCCCAATGCATAGTTAGATGCATCACACATGAGCTCAAATGGGGCTGTCCAATCCGGTGCCTGAATGATAGGGGTGGTAGTCAAAGCTTCCTTGAGGCAATCAAAAGCCTGCTTGCATTTTTCATCACAAACAAAGTCAACATCCTTCTGCAGTAGTCTGGACAAGGGAAGCGCCTTCTTGCTGAAATCTTTGATGAAGCGCCTGTAGAAACCTGCATGTCCAAGGAAAGATCGCACCTCTCGCACGCAAGAGGGGTAAGGCAACTGTGAAATCACAGATATCTTAGCAGGATCTACCTCTATTCCCTTTTCAGAAATGATATGCCCTAAAACCAAACCTTGTTCAACCATAAAGTGACATTTCTCAAAATTGAGAACAAGGTTTGTTTCTATGCATCTTTTCAAGACTTTTTCCAAACTGTCTAAACATACATCAAAAGAAGATCCATACACAGTAATATCATCCATAAACACCTCTATACAACTCTCAAGAAAGTCACTAAAAATGCTAAGCATGCACCGTTGAAAGGTACCAGGAGCGTTGCATAGACCAAAGGGCATCCTCCGATAGGCAAAAGTGCCAAAGGGGCAGGTGAATGTGGTTTTCTCTTGATCCTCAGGAGCAATATTGATCTGAAAATATCCAGAAAAACCATCAAGAAAACAATAATGAGATTTACCTGCCAGGCGCTCCAGCATCTGATCAATGAATGGCAGGGGAAAATGATCTTTCCTGGTTGCTTGGTTGAGCCTCCTATAGTCAATGCAGACTCTCCAGCTGTTCTGCACTCTAGTTGGGATAAGCTCATCCCTCTCATTCTTCACCACAGTGAGGCCAGTTTTCTTGGGTACGACATGGATGGGGCTCACCCACTGACTGTCTGAAATAGGATAGATGATTCCTGCTTGCAAAAGCTTGGTCACCTCCTTCTTGATGACTTCCATGATCACGGGGTTTTGCCTTCTTTGTGGCTGTCTCACTGGCTTTGCCCCTTCTTCCAAAAGAATTCTATGCATGCATGTGGATGGACTAATACCAGGTATGTCAGCCAAACTCCAACCAATGGCCTTCTTGTTGTTCCTCAGTATACCAAGCAACTTCTCCTCTTGAACAGAATCAAGGGAGGTAGAAATGATCACCGGTTTCTTTTCATCATCCTCCAAGTACACGTACTTGAGGTTATCTGGTAGCTGTTTCAGCTCAAGAGTGGGTGCCTGCAAGTCAGATTCAAGTGTACTTCTTGCAACATTGTTAATGCATTCTGACTCTAAAGAGTGTACAGGTAAAGGCAGATCACTTATCTCATCACAATCCAAATCAATGTCCATCTCAGATATGTCAACAACATCATCAATATCATTCATAGCATCAATATCCTGGACATCACAATCCTCATCAAAATCCACAACATTATCAACATCATTCTCAAAACCTGATTCGAATCTAGATTCAATACATGAATGCAAAGAAGATAGAAAAGAATGCTTCTTCTCATGCACAGAATTAAAGTTGTCAACAACAAATTCATCAATAATGTCATCCAATGTATCAATCCTAAACAGAGAATGGTCCTCAGCTGGAAATTTCATTGCATCAAAGATATTAAAATGAACAACAATATCAGCAAATTCCATAGACAAAGTTCCAGCATACACATCAATCTTAGTTCGGGCAGTTTTCAAGAATGGCCTGCCTAAAATAATGGGAGCGGATCCATGAGAGAATCCCTCCTCCATTTCCAAAACATAAAAATCAGCAGGAAAAATCAATTCACCAACCCTTACCAAGACATCTTCTATGAAACCTGTTGGGTGGGTAACACTCCTATTAGCCAACTGAATGACCACGCCCGTGGTTTGCAAAGGACCAAGAGATAAAGATTCATATATAGACAAAGGCATGACATTAACAGAAGCACCCAAATCAAGCATGGCATTCTCAAATTTATTATTTCCAATCACACAAGGAATGCAAAATATACCTGGATCTTTGCACTTTTCAGGAATGTGCGGGACCGACTTACCAATAAGTGCAGATACATTTCTTCCCATGCTAATCCTTTCATTTCCCTTCATCTTCCTCTTGTGTGTGCACAGCTCCTTCAAGAATTTTGCATACTTTGGTATCTGCTTGATTGCATCAAGTAGAGGTATGTTCACCTCCACCTTCCTGAAGGTCTCCAGAATTTCTTTATCTACCTCTTCCATCTTTTTGCTAGGAAGTGCTCGTGAAGGGAATGGAAGAGGGATAGGTCGGTCAATCAATGGAGATGGTGTGGCAGCAGTAGTGGTGGTTAAGGGAGGAGATCCTCCTGAAGAAGAACCACCGACAGGAGAAGAAGATTCACCTGCCTCAAATGTCCTGCTTGGACCAGCTTGGTCCTCCTTTTTGTGAGAAGTAGCAGGCACGGGTGTCGGTATAGAGGCGGGCTCTGAAGGTACAACAATCTGCTTCCCTGATCTGAGGGTTATGGCACTCACATTTCTTGGATTCTGCACAGTCTGCGATGGTAACTTACTAGAATTTTGAGACTGCGCCTGGTTTATCTGAGTGGCCATCTGACCTATCTGGTTAGTGAGGCTCTGTATGGACGCTCTAGTCTCCTGCTGAAATTGCATGTTGTCTTTCTGAAACTGCATGTTATCTTTCTGAAACTGCAGGTTTTGCACAGTCATCTGTCTCACTAACTCTTCCAATGAAGGTTCAGACGAAGTGGAAGGTTGGGCAGCTGGTTGGGCAGGTGCCTCTTGCTGTTGCTGTTGTTGTTGCCTTTGGTGTTGTTGCATGGGTGGAGGCACATATCTGTTAGGTGTTCCAGCATTCTGAAAAGGTGGCGCCTGCTGCTGTTGCTGTGGCGCATTGTTCCATCTAAGATTGGGGTGATTCCTCCACCCTGGGTTGTACCTGTTGCTGGACAAGTCATGATTTTGCTGTTGTGGCTGCCTGTTGTTGTAGATGTTTGTAGTATAAGCCTGAGGCACATCAGAGGCAGCAGGATGTTGCAAAGAAGGACATGCATCTGTGTAGTGGTCACTGGAAGGACAAATAGCACATAGTCGTGCAACAGATGCAGATTGAGATGTCGATCTCTGGTTGGTAGTCAACTGTGTCACCATCTTCGCAAGAGAGTTAATCTGGCCTTCTAACTTGCTTTCAACAGCTGATAAAGACTGGGCAATATCTTGTACGCCCTTCACCACAATGGCATCATTCCTGTTGCTAAACTGCTGGGAGTTGGAGGCCATCTTCTCAATCAATGGTCTGGCCTCAGCAGGTGTGATGTCTCCAAGAGCTCCACCACAGGCAGCATCGATCATACCTCGATCCATGTTGTTCAAACCCTCGTAGAAATACTGAATAAGGAGTTGTTCAGGTATCTGATGGTGGGGGCAGCTAGCACAAAGTGTCTTGAATCTCTCCCAATATTCGTACAGGTTCTCTCCACTAAGCTGTCTAATCCCAGTTATGTCTTTCCTGATAGCTGTGGTCCGGGATGCTGGGAAAAATTTCTCCAAGAACAGCCTCTTCAGATCATCCCAGCTAGCAATGGATCTCGGCGCTAAACTATACAACCAATCCTTAGCAACATTTTCCAATGAATGAGGGAATGCCTTCAAGAAGACGTGCTCTTCAGGAACATTGTGCGGTTTCATACTGGAACAAACAACCAGGAATTCCTTCAAATGCTTATGTGGACTCGCACCTGCAAGACCATGAAACTTGGGCAACAAATGGATCAGTCCAGTCTTGAGAACATACGGAACGTCCTCATCAGGATATTGGATGCACAAGCTTTCAATATCGAAATCAGGTGCAGCCATCTCCCTAAAAGTCCTCTCGCGAGGTGGAGGTTGTGCCATATTGTTCTCAGTGTGAAAAACAACAGAATCAGAATCAAGTACAGATGCAGTAGATGCAGTATGCACAGAGTACTCAACAGTAGGATGCACAATATCTAATGGAACAGGTTCAAAAACAGACTCTAAAGACAAATTCCTAGAATGCCTAATTAAGCTATGAAAAGTCCTATCAATCTCAGGATCAAAGGGTGGTATGAATCCAGGATTTCCTCTAGTCATGCACTAAATCACGACACCCTGTAATCATGAAACAATAGCACAGAAAATTCAAACCACAGAAATAAACACAAGGTAGCAAAACAACACTATCACAAACACATACACAAATCACACAACACAGACACAAGACTCAAAACTGAACCGTTGGTCCCCGGCAGCGGCGCCAAAATTTGATGCAGCTGTCGTGGCCGATCAAATTTGATGTGCAAGTAAGAATGCAGTACAGTGCTAGGAAGTGACTCCTAGGTCGTCTCACAAGGACCAAGTGTGGTTCAGCTTCAGGTCAACACGTAAGGGGGGGGTTTATGGTATTTTTGTTTTTATGCGGAAAAAATTAAATTAAAATGGAAATTAAATAAAACTGAATTAAAAATGTTGAAATAAAATTCAAAACAGTAACGTAAATTTTAAAATAGTAAAAACTTAAACGGTAAAATACAGTCAAAATAAAATAAACGCGGGAACATTAAACATGCATAAAACGTAAAACATTAAACGCAAAAATAAAAGCATCAGTAAAAACAAATCGTAAATATAAAACTAAAATGGTAAAACTGAAACTAAAACAGTAAAACGAAATTAAACAGTAAAAAAAAAAACGAAATTGCTACAGTGAAAACGAAAATACAGTAACGTAAAACAGTAAAAATAAATCTGGAACAGAAAACTAAATACAAAATAACAAAAATACAGAAAACGAAAATACAGTAAATAATAAATACAGAAAACAGTAGAAACAGAAAATAAATTACAGCAATAAATACTTACAGCACAACAGTAAATACAGAAACAGAAAAACTGCAGTACAGAAAAATACAGTATACAGAAAACGAAAATACAGAAAATAAAAATACAGTAAAGCAGTAAATACAGAAAACAGTAAAATTCAAATATGGAAACAGAATTAAAATTACATCAGCAAAATACAACAAACAAAAATACAAGAAATCATTCCAACATGTGATATAAAATATTTTAAAGCAAAAGAAATTAAAGAAAGTAAAATTTCTCTACTATTAATTGTGACCAATTCATCTACCAACAAAAATTAAAAATTGCAAATGCTTAAAAGAATTTTTTTCCTTGGCCGTGACACTTCATGCATGTAAAGAAAACAAAAAAAAACTAAAATGCTTCTACTTGGTTCCACTTTTGCCGAGACATTTATGTGTTGAATGCAAAGAGAATTTAAAACAATTGGTATGCTTCTTTCTTATGCACTTCCAACATCTTTTACACATGGTCCACTCATTTTACAAAAGCAATCTAAAGCAATTAAGTTGATGTCTATCACCGTGCAGCTACTACTCATCAAGTTGTCCATCATCAAATAATAAAAGAAATGCATCATGGCCATGGGCCACTTCCCCTTTCACGTGAATCAACAACCATTCTTCCACTTTTGCTTCCTAAATTGGATTTTTTTACACATGGCAGCAGCTGCATACTCCTCATACATAAATCAATTTCTATCTTCTAAATGAGATATGTGCTTCCTCTCTTTGCTACTGGAAACCAACGTTCCATTCCGAAGTGTCGTCCACTTATGCCTTCATTCCAACCATTTTCTCCTTTCTTCCATGATCAACCACCGTTTCATCATTTCTCCTCTTCATATCAAGTCCTTCTCTTCCTCCCTACGTGACCTTATTTCCAGCAAAACATATCAACATGTGGTATCCCTTCCATCCAGCAAGAATAACTCAACACCTCCAAGGTTGCACATGGTTCTCTTCTTCTCTACACCGTGAGCTCCTTCCTCCAAGTTAACAATTTTTTTTTTTTTTTGTTCTCTTTTATTTAGGTGATGGCAATCTACTTCTATGAAAGGTGGATCTACACGTGCTACTCTACTGCTAAGGAAAAATAAATGAACTAGTTCTTTGGTTCCACACAAAGCAGTGAATCACTTTCCCAAAGGTTACAAAATGCTAGAAGAGATTATATAAAGGTGCAGAAAACCAAATGAAAGATGCAATCACAATTCAAGAAAAGGAGTAAACTTCAGCTATTCATTCATCATGAAAAAAACGTTCTAGTTCTCTCAAAGAAAAACATTCAAAGTGAAAAGAAACAAACAAGTGGTGCTTGGCTGCATGCTGCCTCTTGGCCGTGTGCCTCCTTCCAGTATGTAACTCCAATGTATTCAACAATCAACACAGAAGCTTCCTTCGTTCTCAATCCATGCTGGCAGTCATCCTCCACTCTTGCTGTCTCACGTGAAAAAGAAGAAAAGATGATGCCCCTTTCAAATTGCCGAGAGGAAGAAATTAAGAGAGATCTCCAAATCCTTGTGTTGTCTCCTTCTGACCATAGGCTCTAGGCTTGTCTCTTCTCCTAGCATCTAGCTTCCTCATTTTTCTTCAATCAATTCCCTGTGCTTGGATGTATCTATCCAATTAGTGTTTCATGTTGACAAACTGATGCCTATATCTTCACGTGCAATAAGCTAGAGTTCTCTGGAAGACTTTGTTCTGAGCATATGTTTTTGTTGCTAAAGCTTACTATGCAATTTCTCAATGTGATGTAGCAAACTAAAAAAAAAACGTGACACTTCCTAATTCATGGGCAGTGAAAATTAGCTGTTGTGTGCACTCCAAAAGAAATTAATCTCTAAATTTTTATCCAACAATTTCCCTACAATTAAAATTGCAAATAATTAGACTCAGATAATTCAAATTAATTCAAATAAGAATTTCTGGTCAAATTAAACACAGTACAGAAAAATGGGAAAATATTGGATATTTGAGCACACTTCCCTGATTAACTCTAGCACAATAAACTAAGTGCAGTGCAGAAAATATCAACTCATCACCAATCAATGGAGGTTTGGTTTTAGATTTTTGTTGTATAAAGTTTTGTTCTGTTAATATGTTTGTTTTGTGTGTTTTGTCTTGTATATTTTTGTAGGCGACAACGACACCTTCAGCAAATTTTGGCGGCGTTGTCACTTCAGTTCCAGGTTTTTCGTTTTAGATTTTTGCTGTGTTTTTCGATTATGTTGTGTTAATATATGTTTTGTCTTTTATATTTTATTGTGCTGTGTTCTGTATTTAGTTGCTATATTTAAAAAAAAAAATTTAATTTTTTTTTTTTTACTATTGATGTTCTGTCTTGTGTGTGCTTGTAGCATGTATAAATGTGTTTAGTTTATCTGTTTCGTAATTTTTAGTTTTTAGTTTTTATTTTTATTTTCCATGTCTACCTATTTTAATTTTGTGAATAGTGCTTATTCTACAAGTGCCTGTAATTATGATTCTCTTTCTGCATATTACTCTGATTCTTGTGCTGATTTTAATACTGAGAAAAATATGGATCATCCTCAAATTCCTGAGAGCTCCCTTTGGGAGCCAGTTCCACCAGTTCAGCAATATCAAAGTCAGCAGTATGATGCTCCTGCCCAAGTAGCTTCTCAGCCTTCAACTTCTGAACCTACATTGAAGGAGTTATTGGAGCAGATGACCATGCAGAACATTCAGTTTCAGAAAGGGAACATGCAGTTCAAGCAAGAGAGCATGGAAACTCAAGCTGCCATTCAGAAGCTGACTGATCAGATCGGGCAGATGGCCACTCAACACTTTCAAGATGATAGTGGCATCAACATAGAAGATGGGGAGCAAAGCTATGAGTTTACTACTACACCCACTTTCCTACCTTTCTATGATCCCACTCTTGCACCTGAGACTGTTGATGATTATTTTAAGGACCAGGCAGGTACGAGTAACACTGTTGAGACAGGTAGACCATTTTTATCTTCCACCGTGGAGGTAAACGTACCTCAACTTGAATGTGCAGTTGATGAATTGGAAATTCATGAGAAAATTTATTCTGAGCAAAAACATGTTTATTCTGAAACTGAGATTACAAGCTCTTTACCAGATCTACCTATACATTCAATTGCTTGTGATTTGTTGCACAATGATTCTACAGGTTTTAGGATTGAAACTGATACAGACTTGATTGACAATTCTGAAGTTTTTGATTCAGTATTAGTCTCTGAAACCATTGGTATAAATGTTGTGTTGAATGAACATGATTACAGTGATGAAATTTCCATTGATAATAGCTTTGCACTGAATGTGGATTTTGTTGATGATGCATATGTCAATATTGATTTTGAGACAGGAATTTTGCAGTCGCATAACATGATAGAGTTAGAACAAAACATTGATCTGACTCAGTTTTCTGAGAATTGTGAATGTGATTGTGAATCTGGTTCTTGCCCGATTTGTATTGAAATTGATTATTTGTTACAAACAGATTCTAAATTCATAACAGATGCTATTGATTATGAGTTTGATGACCAGGTTACAAAAGTAAATGAGAATACAGGTACTGACATAGAGGAAACAATGATAGATGAAGGAAAGTATACTGCTATTTCTCTTATTACTCCGGTGTCACAGACTCAACAACTGCTGGTGGACAGAAGGCTCCTGATTTTGTTGATTCAACAACTTGCTCGGAGAAGAAGGAAGAAAGGTCTTGATTTGAGTGAGAGGGCAGTACTGGGCGAGCTGCTCCTGAAGACATCTTCGCCAGATCCTGAGGTGGAAGATATCTCACTGATAGTCCAGAATTGGCAACTGCCACCATGACCAGGGAGCACTCTTTTTCCTCATTATGTACATATTATTTAGCTTTTCTGATGTGTTTTCATGGTTGTGTTTATTTCATTTTTAAATTGTGGGCATGAATTAAAAAAAAAAAAAAAAAAAAACATAAAAAAAAATTTTCTGTTGTGATAAAATATTTTGTTTTAAGCGTGCCAAATCTTTATTCCGATATGTATATTTATTTCTTAGTTTTTGAGTTGTTATCCCTTAAAAAAAAAAACATTTTCAAAAATTGTTTTGCGTGTAGTCCATAATTTCTCGGCTCTCAATTTCTTATTATTTCATATCAATAATTCATTGAAAATTTTCACTTCAGATCTTATCTTTTTCCTTATTTTCTTCGTTGTAAATATATTTTCTTAGTTGTCTCATACAGGTTTTTGATTGAAAATTTTTAGACTAAGAAAATATTTCATTCATCAATGCAAAAATTACAGTAATTGAGAAAAGGAAATTTTTCAGATCTGAAAATGAAATTGCAATAGATATATGTGAAAATAAGGTTGTTCAGGGGGTCGATCTTTAGTGATCGTTAATATTACAGTCCAAATAAAAAACAAAAACATCATAAAAACATAAAAAAAAAAAATAAAATAAAAACAACAAAAATATAAGTGTTCATATTACAGCCCATATTCTGGCCACACTCGGCCAATAAAAACATAAAAAAAAAAAATAATAAAAACACAAAACTTTAAAAGTGGAAGAATTCACGAGCTGGTTGTGGTGGTCTAAGGGAGAGCTCCGTTGAGGGAGCTCTGGTTCGAAAAGTCACGAGCGGAGGCTTTGGTGGAGGAATTTCTCGTTCATTTCTGTCGTCATCGATAATGATCGGAACTGGAAACAGATTCAGCAGCCTCGGTGCCCTCATTATCACCCAGTTGTTTTCTTTCAAACAAAAAAAAAATAAAATAAAAATAAATAAATAAATAAATAAATAAAAAATAAAAAACTTGTGTTAATAATAGAAGAGGAATGGAAAATTCAATGGAGGTGTGATCAGAGGTCTTACCGTACATGTATAGCGGCAGTTGTGAAAAGAGAGTGCCTGTGGGGTCTATCTCCGCTTGCCAGCGCCTGACCCGATTGCCATGGTTGTTAAACCAGCAGTGCACGTTGTATTCAGTGGCTTCTCCGAAGGTCCTTAGTCGAGACGCGATCTCGACGACTTGCGCTCGGCTTGGGTGTGTGACCCCATAGTTGTAGATTTTGGTCATCATCGTGATCTGATCATCTGTAGGACGCCATCGTTGACTGGTATATCTCTCTGATTCCATATCACTCATCCTTCCTCTCATAATATACAAATACATAAATAAAAAATAAATACATATAAAAAGAACAAAAACAAGAAAAAAAAAAGCATAACATAAAAAAAAAAAAAAAACATAAAATTCTTAATTCAGTGTTTTCTTTATTTGTTCTTGTTTCCTTTCAGATTTATTTTGTCCAGTCATGCTTTGATGCTTCAGTTTTTGGTCTCAGATCTGTTTCACGGTCCTCGCAAAGGGTCCTAAACGGATCTATGTCCAGTTGTCCTGTTGTCCTTGTTCTTGTATATTATGTTTATATGTTTATTTAGTTTTAAGTGGGGTACGTGGCGTTGTTCTACCCGATTGTCTCTGCAATACCTTCAATCGAAGGGAGATTAACGTCTGGTTTCCAGCCTATATACCCCTTAAGTTTTAAGACAATTGTGTTTTATGTGTTTTAAGTGTTTAGCAGGTGAAAAATAAAGCGAATAAGAGCTGAAAAGCAAGGAGAGGAAAGCAGAGAAGAAAAATACAGGAAAGCAGGCAAGAGGAAAGCAGAGAAGAAAAATACAGGAAAGCAGGCAAGAGGAAAGCAGAGAAGAAAGAAAGGGAGATCCTTAGAGAAGAAGGACTTACCTGGGGAAGTAGGCTTGCAGAGGCTCTTCGCGGATCTCACTCAGACCTTCAGCAGACGCGGGGTGGAGAGGCTTCCTCGCAGATCCAGATGCTCGAGAGAGAGCAGAGAGAGCAGAGAGAGCAGAGAGAGAAGAGAGTAGAGAGAGAAGAGAGCAGAGAAGAGAGCAGAGAGAGGAGTAGAGAGAGAGTGAGGGATCAGAAATGGCGCTGGACGCGGAGGAGTGCCTCATTTATAGCCAGATTGCTTTCCACTGTAGCAACAGTTCCGGTCTTTGCCACCGAGACTGTTGTCACAGTACCGGTCTCATTTTTCAGAAAAAAAAAAAAATAAAAATAAAAATAAAAAAAAAAATAATAAAAAAAAAAATAAAAAAATATAATAAAAATTAATTAGCATCTACTGATGGGTGCTACGTGATTTAGACATCTACTGATGGATGTCACTGAAAACATCTACTGATGGATGTTACTGAAAATTTCTTCCCATTTCCTAACATTTTATTGCACTTGTCTATATTATTTGACTGCTCTGAAGTTGATCATCTGATGATTGTAACACACTGAGGACATTGTGTGATTTAAGTGTGGTCTACTGGGGAGAAATTTTGTTCTTTTCTGTTAGTTTCTATTAGTATGTATTTTGTGTGTTAAATTTTTTGTTTTTGAGTGCTAAATTTTTTCTGTTTTAAATTGTTTTAGTGTTCTTGAGTGCAAATAAATTTTACATTTTTCTCTTGATTTATGGAGTTTGTTTAAGTTGTAGATTTTTCCTTCACTTACTTAATACTTATAGTTTGTAATCCTTGCTTTTCTCTGCCTGGAAAGATGATTATACGTTTGAGAGGTTGATTTGATTGTGACGAATACCCTGTGTGAGATTTGAGCCACTTAATTTTCTTTCTTGTGTGATATGTATCTTGATTGCTTGCACATATGCCTTGGCTTGATTCTTTTTGATCTACTTGATTTATATGCATTTTTGGAAGTGATAAAGGCAATTTTATTCTTGAGCCTCTTTAGCCAAATAAGCCTACCTTGTTATTATCCTTTGATAACCCCTTTGAGCCTATACTGTATATATTTATTTGTGTTGAAGCTCATACACTGATCCTAAGTGAAAAACAAATGATTACCTTAACCTTAGGAAAGTCTGGAGCTATAGAAGTATTTTGAGAATAAGTGTGGTCTCCTTGGGAATTCTGATAAATTGGCTAGTTGGTTCCTCATCATGTTTTGAAATGATAATTTATATCCTGCTGTGTGATAAAAAAAAAAAGGGAAGCCAGGATGAAAAAAAAAATTGAAGAGAAAAAGAGAAAATTGAAAAATAATTTTATGAATAATGGAGTCGAGAAGAGGATTGAATTAGAGGTTTGGGTGAGATTTCACTGTGTTTACATTTTTTTCCCTAGTGCACCTCTATTTCTTCTGAGCTATAGCTACTTATCCAAATTTATCCTCCCCTGTCCTTGGCCCCATTACAACCCTGAAAGACCTTTTGATCTAAAAGTGCATATGTTTTAAGTATTGATAATTAGAGACTTGCCAAGTCTACTTGTGTTTGTTTTCTTGAGTACATTGAGTGACATTGATTTACCTTAAACACTTGAGAGAAACACTACTGGTGCATCTGTGAGGTTATGTTATTTTTGAATCACCTCTTGAACTGATTAATTATTTTTGCCATACTTTGAATTGCTAGGATGATTTCTATAAGTATCTGATTTAATTGATTTGTGTTGGATATTGTCTACATCTTTTCTCTGTCCAGATTTCTTGAGAACTGTGTAAATTCTCTTTGTTTCTTGTGTGTCTTTATTTTCTGTCTGCTGAGTTTTTGTGTCATACACCTAAAAATCCTTTGAACCATTCCCTGATTTGCGTCTTGATTTTGCCCAGGAGTGCAAAAGACTAAGTGTGGTCTATTTTGATGAGTCGATATTTTCTACACTTCACTTAGTTTATTGTACTAGAATTAATCAGGGAATTGTGCTTAAATGTTCAGTGTTTTCCCATTTTGCTTGATTGTGCTTAATTCGATCAGAAATTCTTATTTTAATTAATTTGAATTATCTGAGCTAATTATTTTACAAGGAAAATTTGGAAATACAATTTGGGACATTTGAAGGTTAAAGAAGAAATGGAAATAGAGCCCAATGTATTTCAGCCATTTCAGTTTTTGCTGGTTGCTGCGTGAATTTTGTGTCAACTTGTTTGTCCCCGTTCAGGTTCAATTCTTATCCGTTTTCCATGCAATTTTTTTTCATAGTTTCGTCTAGATGTCTATTTTAAGGTATAGTTTTTATTTTGTTCACATTCCTTCTGTATTATTCCCAGTATTTTGTTTACTCCCCTATGTCAGTCTAGTGCTTACTGTTTGAGTAACTTCTAATTTGTTTGCATTGTTTGTAATGCTTGTCACAGTTGGAATAGCACACGGACCACATGTGCAAGTGTCCACGAAGTAATTTTGGAAGACAATAGCAATTGACGTGGAAAACATCAAAGGATATAATGAACTTGTGAAATGAAAGGAGAATGGAGCTACCACTTTGAAATGAAGCTCACGGTTTTGTAGCTCTTGGAAGAGTGATTTTTTATTTTGGAAGAAGCCACATTCTGTAAATAAATGCCACGAAAATGTAGATATAAGGCCAATTAGAATTAAAAGAGGGGACCACCTTTGTTGGAAGGTCACGGCACATGGAAAGAGTTCAAAGATGAAATGTTAGATTTTATGAGCAATAGTAAGGGAAGTATATAGCACACGGCCCCTTCTTTTTCTTATATTGTCATTGGAGAAAGTTATACAATATGATAGGCTAAAGGAGTCAACATATGGGGGCCACCACTTGAAGAAGCATTTGATGAATGGCTTGGCAAAACTATGGTCATGTGTGCACACGTAGAAGAGCACAAATAATGGACTTTGAAGTAAGATAATGGAGGGACCACATTGCTTTCACATTACAAATTTTCATTCAACCATTAACGTGAAGCTTGATTGAAAAAGGGGGCCACCACTTGGTTAAAATTCACGTATGAAAGAAGCTCCAAATTGCAAAATGATAAATTTTATTGGTTTATTATGAAGGGAATCGGCTTAAACATGTACAGCCCGTGAACAACTTATTTTGGCAAGCATTTGGAATAAAAGTGGGAGCCACTTTTCTTGGCTGGAACGTGACTTTGAATTGTGGGAGAAAGCAACCATTAATTAATTTGGAGGAAATCACATTCAACCTATGGGTCCATTAACCACTTACAACGAAAAACTCAATTGAAAGTGGTAGGTGCATTTGTTTAGACTCCACATTCAGCCTTCACACGTTCCAGCATCAAATCAGCTTCCACCCACCAAACTTGAAGAAAGGAAGCACAAGGAAATTCTTCACGCCCGGAGAAGAAGACATCCAGGGGAGCTCTCGGTTATTCCAGCAGCTTGGGAAGAAGAGGCTCTCACGGCCCTTGAAGAGAAAACACGACCAAGTTCTTGGTGCAGTGACAAGCCTTGATGGAGGAACGTGCAGCAACACTTGAAATTGTTACGGAGAATGAAGGTGCTGCATGATGATTAATGGAGCAAAAGAGAGCAGCGGTTTGGTCCAGAGAAAAGAACGTCCAGCACCTACAACTTGTGAATGGAGAGTGATATCTCTTGAGCAACACCACCTATGTCCAGAGAGCTGCAACGTCATTGAAGAGGAGCAGCTGCCACTTGCTAAACGTTTCGGAGGATGATGGACGTTTGAAGGAGGAGTTCACGGCTGAATGGAGTTGGACGTGTGAAAAAGAGAAACATGGAATGGAGAAAAATGGAGAAGGGAGCCCACGACTGCAAACCATTTCCGTGAAGATATGCAAAAGCAAGAAGTATCACAGTTGGAGAGAAAGAGTCACGGAGAGCAACAGAGAGTTACATTTCAGCAGCTACAAATCAAGGGTGGTGTGTAACGTGATTCAGAAAGATAAAAATTGGAGGGCCCCCACCTTTTTTTTTTCCTTGGCACATTAGTGAAGGAAGTCACGGGAAGAGACTATGCAATGGGAATTGTTCAGATTTTTTTTGTTATAAAACCAGTAGCAGCAGAGAATCAAAGAGGAGGGAGAATTTAGTAGATTTTAGTGTAGTTTAGGTGTAGTGTAAGAAACTCACGGTCTGGGAGAGGCTCTGGCCTCTTTCCCTCTTCCAATAGCTCGCTCATTGTTTATTTTCAGCACTTTTTATCTTTTGCTGCATAGGATGTAGAATGTTATTTCTGTAATGTAGAGTGTTTGGAACAATTTACTCGTTTTATTGTTTATCTTCACTGTCCATAATTTTAATTTAAATGTTGAGTATTTGATGAATTTCATTTTCATGTTAAATGTTTTTATTTTATCTGTTGACTTTTACCGTTAATGATTTTCTGCACTGTTATATTTTGTAATTACGTTTTACCGTTCAGACGTTTTCTATTTTTATCGTCTTTTACCATTTAGTGTTTTTACCATCGTTAAAATTAAATTCAGTTGTGTTTAAATTCCAATTTAATTTTTCCGCATTCAACCAAAACATCAAAAACACCCCCCACTTCGTAGAAAAATCTGAGACTGAACCACAAATATTGGTCCTTGAGAGACGACCTAGGAGTCACTTCCTATTAATTATACTGCATTAATTTCGCACATCAAATTTGTATGACCGCGACAGTCGTATCAAGAACAAAGTTTTGAGATTACTCAATTTTGTCTAAGAGTGCAAAAGGATAAGTGTGGAAGTGGGACGATTGCATATTTATACCAAGCTTTAATTTTAATTTTTTAATTGATTTTTTGTGTTTAAAATATTGATTAAATATGATCTTGTTTAGGAAAATATAAATAAATCAGAGAAGAATTTAGAATAAGACAAAGATGGTGCCACAATCAAGTAGATTGATAAGTCAAGTGAAGATTTTCCACAAAGATATTAATCTTTGATAAGAATTAGAGTTCTAATCCAAGAACTAAGAGAATCCTCTCTAAAAAATGCAAATGCATATATTATGACTCAAAAGTGTCTACATAAACTTTTGGTATCTGTATATATAGGCACATAAGTTTAAGAAAACCTAGAAACTCTAAAATAAATCCTAAAGCACATATAAAAAAAAAACAAAAATTTCAGACATGGACTCTTGACTAGCGAGACCCGCTCACTTAACAAACACAAATTTTCATAGAATTTTTAAATTGGAAATGTTTTTTCTCAAGTTCTTTTTATACATGTTCAAAAGATAATCCTCTATCATACCTTCCTCTTTGAAGAGGATTTATCCTAAAATTCATACCACTTGAAGATTCCTTATCAAAACTTATTGAGCTTATGAAATAAAAATGTATTAAAAAATGGTTTAGTTGTATAAATGATTTTTGGATATTGTAATATATTTTGATGTAGTTGTATTTAAACTTTGATGCATTCAAGGTGTGAAAATAAATTGTTCCAAACTATAAAATAAGGCCAAAATGAGTAAATTCTAGAAAACAATAGGAAAATATTTGATTGCTAATAACTTATTTGATATTTTAAATATTGTTTTATTTAATGATATCATAAATTATTAACAAAAAATATTATTTGTTAAATCTTTTCAAAATACAGGGTAATTTTTCATTCTATATAGATAAAGAAAATATAAAGATTTAAAAGATAATTTGTGGAGATTTTATTAACAAAACTAATATTAACAATAACCCTTTAAGATATAGCAATGAAAAAGTCAAATCCAAAGTCCAGTTTGAGTTCTCTATAAAGAGAGCTAAGTGAAGCAGAAAGGAGAGGATTTAACAACTCTGGTTTTGTGTAGTTGTCATCTACCACACCTCTCACCTCCTTTCCATCGTTTTCTTACTTTTTTCTTTCATTCATTATGTATTTCACCCCATCCATGGAGGACTAAGCTTCTAGGGTTAGTTCTATGGTAATTTCATTATGAATTCTGAGGTTAGATTGAAATACTATCTTTGTTCTATCTATTATTGTTTTGGTTTTCTTTTATTTATGTCTTTTATTTTTGAATCACGTCAAAAGTAATGGTTTTTAACCATAGGTAATTAGTAAGATGTTTTAATCTATATGCATGTTGATCATATGAGTTTAATGATTTTTAATTTTAATTGAGAATATACTTTGATTAAAGTTAGAAACTTTCATGTGATTGAATGAATTTTTGCTATCAATTAAGAATGTAATTTAGTTAATGGTAAAAGCTTTAACATGAATTGATCAATAATGTAATTTGATTAATTAACTTTTTACTTGATAACGTGGTAAAAGAATAAATATGATTAGACATAATAGAATTTAATTAAGAATATACTTTTATTGAATTTATTATGAATAATATAAAAAGTTCTTGTTTTTAATTGAGAATCTATTTTGATTAATAGTGAAAAAACCAATAAATTAATTAAGGGATTACTTTAATTAATTTGAAATAAAAAATAATAATTGAGCAATAATTCGTAGATAATCGATGAGGAATCTCTTTTGGAAAAACAGTCTATTTTACTACTATCATTTTAAAGTCTTTTATTAATATGTTATTTCATTTATTGTTATCCAATTAACATTTATCTCAATCTTAAATATTAAATTTATTTAGGTTAGATATTTGCATTTATATTTTATTATTTGCATTGTGTTTTATTAATATTTCATGTATGATTTTATAAGAATCAATTGTTGAAAATCAATTTCGTATTTGTTGGGATACGACAGGGTTAACTTAACCCTATTTAGTTTGTTAATTACAAACTTGACAATACTGAAGTTGCGTTGGTCAAGTAGTGATAATTTGAGAGAGTCAATGACAACATATTAATGGCAGAGTAGCTTGTAACTTGAGTATTTTTGAGTTGATCTGAAAATTTTGTGGTGCTTGTAGGTTACATGGCCCAACACACTACAAAGACTATAACTAACATGGATATGTTCTGCAAGCTGAGGAACTAACTCGACGAGGAGACTAGAACTAACAAGGACATGTTGGAAAGGCTTGCCCTAAGAACTAAGTCAATTTAGTGCTTTATTCCCCTCAAAGGTGGTAAACGTCTTGGTACCTCTTTGGGAAAAAAAATCATCAAACTCTTTCAAAAGCTTTTGCAATCCCTTAGGTAGAGATTCAAGTTCATAATTTATAAACGTGAGTGCCTCTTTGTAGTGGAGAAGAAAGTGAGATTGTCCAAGCAAAATAGTTTTATAATTTTTCAAAGCTTGTGGTTGAACAACTTCTTTGGAATAGGCACTAGGTTCCAAACCCAAATTCTTCTTTTTCCCTTTATTTTTCTACCTCCAACTTCTTTTTAAGGCTTATTTGGTCCTCTCCCCCTTGTTGAGGTGTGAGAGGACACAAGACTATCTTTTTCCCCTATAATGGAGAGTTACTTTATTGGTGAGATCACCATAAAAAGCCTTTCTTATCATATTGTCAAGGCCACAAAGAGCCTTATCATAGTGCCCAACTTCCATATTGGTACTACATCACAACAAAATTTATCTTCATAATTCCTAGTGGAAATAGGTTCACTTACTTATTCCTTTACCACTATTCCTTCATCCTCTCTAATCCACTGAAGCTTGTAAGGCTTAGGATGAGGGGTAGTAGTAAGGCCCAACTTTTCAAACAATCTTGAACTACAACAATTAGAACAAGAACGACTATCCACAATCACAAAACATGTCTTTTCTAAAACATTACATCTTGTGTGAAATAGGTTTTCTTTTTGTTATTGTTCTAGTTCAACATGTTGGCTTTCAAGAATCCTTCTCACCATAAGCAAATCACCGTCACAAGGCAAAGCTTCCTCCTCGGAAATGGAGGTACTAGAATCACTAGTGTATGAAGAACCCGCACTTTGACTTTCACATTCTATGATGTACGCAAACCTTTAATTGGGACACTCAGAAACATAGTGCCCTCTTTCGCCACACCTAAAACACTTGGTTTCTTTACTCCAAACATCTTTGGAAGGTTCTTTTGAGGGATGTTTCTCTCTTTCATTTTCCCTATCCTTAGATCCCTCATATTTTGATTTTGAGGGGTAACTCTCCCACTTGGAATCTTTCCTAGGGTAGTCTTTCTTATACGAATTTTTCCTCTTCAATTGTTGCTCTATCGTAAGGCTCAATTGTACTAAGTCATCAAGATCTCTATAAGGCAAAACACTACAAAAAAGTAGGGCATTACCGAAGGCCAAAAGCCCTCGGAAAATGCCATAAGCCGTCGATAAAGGGTATTTACCGAAGGCTTATCGACGGCCAAAAATCCTTCGGTAAATCTCTTGTCGCTAAAATTACCGAGGGCCAGAAGCCTTCGGTAATTACCGAAGGGCAAAAGCCCTCGGTAATTACCGAAGGGCAAAGGCCCTCGGTAATTACCGAAGGGCAAAGGCCCTCGGTAATTAACGAAGGGAAAAAGCCCTCGGTAATGACCTTACGTGGGTATTTACCGAAGGGCAGAAGCCTTCGGTAATGACCTTACGTGGGCATTTACCGAAGGGCAAAAGCCTTCGGTAAATTGCAGGGCAGGTTTCAGAGAAATGGTATTTCTTGTGCAACCCAGACCTGTATAACAAATATCAATTACAAACAGACCTGCATAACAGTTTTCAAGCACATACAAACATGCATAATGTGCATCTCAAAGATGCAATCAATTATCAATATCCATTGAACATAAATTAATCCATAGAACATCAATGTAATTATAGTTCAAACATAAAACAATGTAACAAAAGGATGTTCTAACATCCAAAGTCTGCAAGTAGATCTAACTAACATTGAAATGATATCAACTCAAAAATGTTCTAATATCCAAATGTTTGTGTAACAAGTAATAAGAAAATGAAACTAATAATGTACATAACTATCATCAGAATGATCTTCATCATCCTGCTCCTCTATTGATGGCTGGACTGGTGTGGGTTGGACTGATGAGGGTTGGACTGATGTGGGTTGCTGAGTGGCAGCAGGTGATGAGGAGGGTCGTGGCTGGGTCGGAGGGATATTTTGTACGTCCTGTGAGGTTTCAGGCAATACTCTCATGACCAGGGCCTTAAAGTTTGTAAACTCTGCTCTGAGATCAGTGATCTCCTGGTCACGTTGCTCGAGTGCCTGCGTGAGGCGAAGAACGACCTCGTCAGGAGTACTGGTGGAAGAAGAAGGCTGGTGCTTCAGAGAACCTCCTCTGGATGCTGTATAGTTTGCAGCAAGTTGTCCCGCACCGTACACTCGTCCCTTTTTCTTCCCACCAACGATGTCGATCCAGCACTGTGTCCTACGGATGTCATCATCTGCATTACTGGCATCATCCGGTGTAGGAGCTGACTCATGTTCAGATCTAACCTGTGAAAGTCTCGCAGAAAATTCTTCCTGTTGAAACATTAAAAGCAATGTCAGGGAATGATAGAATAACATAAATGAAAAATTATTAGTAATAGTGTTATTTGCTTACATGAGTCTTCCGGGATCTTTCATCAACGAATTGATTAGTTCCCTTCCGAACATGAGTCTGTGCAAAGACCTCATCAACATGGACCGCCCGTCCTAGAGCCTGTGCCTGTAACATAATTAAGAATTACAAGCGTACATATGAAATAGAATATGCATAACTTATGTATGAAAGAAAAAGTTATGTAATGAGATTATACCATACGAATGGCATGCTCATGAATGGTGATCGACCCACCAGTATGCAGGGTGCCACCCCTTTCAGATGCTCTGTTCTGCTGGGCTTTGGCACATTTATTGCGGAACTCTACTGTATTCCAATGAGCCAGTAAAGAGTTCCAAATTTGTTCACCCAGCCAAGTAGGGCGCTGTCCTGCATTGCGGGCATCCCTAAACATCTCTGACAGCCGATGAGATGCTTTCATGTGGAAATTTCTGTGTATCTGACTTTCATGTTTAGGTTTCCACTGCACCTTCATCTGTAACATTAAAGAGAACAAACATTGATTACAAAACATACTAAAATAAGAGGGACATTAGTGTAATGGATTGCTCCCCAAGTAGGTCATGGACTTAAAAACTGTTGCTTAATTGAACGTGTGATGGCATGGGAAGCAACCCTAGATGGAATAAACCTGCATAACAAAAGTCATTTCAATTACAATAGGGTTTAAACATCAAATTATATCAACAGATTATAAACTTACCCTTTACCATAGGGCTCAATCCATGGTCGATCATGGAGGGGCGGGTCAAGACCATCACCATCACCACTTGAATCTGGATCAGCAGGTGGTGTGACAGTCTCAAAAGGCGGTACAGAAGATGAGGAAGGTATAGAAGTAGGGTCAGGGAGAGGAGTGGAGGTAATAACAATAGGGGGAGGAGTGGGGGTTGTAATAACAGGAGGAAGAGGGTTTGGTGCAGGGGTAGTAGAAGGCTGTGCTGCAGAAGGAGGAGAAGGGTGTACTGCAAAGGTAGGAGTAGGGTCTACTGCAGGTGTAGGAGACTGTATAATAGGGGTAGGAGGAGGCCCCACAGATGATGTACTACCGGCAGCAGTGGTAGGTAGTCTTGCAGGCACCCTAAGTACATACTTTGGTGCTTGCCGTTGCCTCTTTGTAGGCCTTGCTACCCCCTTTCCTTTATCAGGACGTTCTGAACCTTGTCCTGTCATTATTGCATTCAAATGGTTACAAATAAAGCGAAAAAATATAAATGAATAAAGAAGGATCAATTGTTTTTAAAGTCAATGTATAAGTAATTGCATACAACTTTAACATGGTATTTTAGATAATGGTAATCATAACATTGGTCCAATTTGCTACAATAGATGTTCAACATTCAATCATCGTCATCATGATCATCATCTTCATCTTCAGCATCGTCTTCATCATCATCTTCTTGTTCTTCTTCTTCATCGTCATCATCATCATCATCTTCTTCTTCTTGTTCTTCTTCTTCTTCTTCATCATCATCATCTTCTTCTTCTTCTTCTTCTTCTTCTTCTTCTTCTTCTTCTTCCTCTTGTTCTTCATAACCTTGTATTGATGCTTCTAATTCATCTCCATGACCATCAGGGTCGACCAATGCGGTTATACGTTCAACTTCGATAATTTCTTGTGGTTGTGACATTTGGTCAAGTTGGTAGGCAACATCTTCCTCAACTTCATTTGAGTCTATGCGACCTCTAGGCTTCATTTGTATTGCTACGGCCCAACCACGCTTGTCAATATTGCGAAATGGTGGATATGGCACATAATAAACCTGTCTGACATTAGATGACAGAATGAAAGGATCAAACGGTCCATATCTTAATCTCTGGTTCAGTTCGACAATATTAAAGCGTGGATCGACTCTAGTACCAGCTCTAGAAGGATCAAGCCATTCACAATAAAAAGGTACCACTCTGTTTGGAGAAGTAGTGCTGTTGTACTCTAACTCATATATTTTATGAATGATGCCGTAGAAATCATCATAAGAACCCTCTGTTAGGCCCTTGACATACACACCACAATTTGATGTTTTCTTTCCTTTAGACCATTCATGTGTATGGAATTTGTAAACATTGATGAAGTAAGTGTGTCATTCTTTGACACATCTCATTGGCCAATTGGAGAGATGTCTTAACTCTTGAACCGTGGGAGTTAATGCCTGATTAAAAACCTACAAAGGTACTAACAAAATTATATAAGCAATAGTCAAATTAACCTTGCTCTAAACGTACGAAAAACTATGGACCTGATTTCTAAACCAATGGGGAAACTCTGAGTGTATTATAGCAGAAGTATTTCCTTCTGCGACTTGCTCAGCCACAACAAATGAGCTGGTACAAATGAAATTCATTAGTGTATAACAATTAAACCGTTTGATAGATTAGAGATGGATGATGACATACTCAAGGTACGACTTTACTTCACTGCAATTGATCAAGACATGGACATGAGTAGAGTTGAATTCATCATCAGTTAACCAATGAGTGAATTCTTTCCCTGCGTGACGGCCTGATTGTCGGAAAACTGATAATGCACCTTCACGTGGTTCAACTTGCCATTGCATTTCATTTCTGACATGAGTGGGGGACAACATGAAGTTCTTGAAATAATGTGAACAAAAATAAGTTGTCTCTCTGTGCAAGTAAGCTGCACAAATTGAGCCTTCTACTCTAGCTTTATTTTTAACTGAACGTTTGGATTCTCCCATAAACCTTTCAAAAGGATACATCCACCTGTATTGCACGGGTCCCCCAAGCCAAGCTTCATATGCAAGATGAATTGGAATGTGCTCCATTGAATCAAAGAATGCTGGAGGGAATATTCTTTCCAATTTGCAGAGAATAATCGGGATATTTTCATCCATCTTTTTAAGGGAATTCTCCTTTAGTGTCGTCCAGCACAAATCTTTAAAGAAGTTACTGATTTCTATCAGTGGATTTAACACGTGCATTGGCAAACAACTGAACGCAAGAGGGATGAAAGTCTCCATGAATACATGACAATCATGACTCTTCAACCCTTAAATAGTACCGTTCTGAACATTGGCACATCTGGACAAGTTAGAAGCTTATCCATCTGGCATTCTAAGCTCCTTGATCCATCCACACACTATTCTTGTCTCGTCTTTTGACATGGTGTAATTTGCTTTTGGTTTAAATAATCGGTCGTTACCTTGTGCCTTCAACTCTAAGTCTTTTCGTCCACAATACAAAGGTAAATCTTTTCGTGCTTTCTCATTATCTTTTGTCTTACCTTTAACATTCATAACTGTGTTGAAGACATTGTCAAAGAAATTTTTTTCTGTGTGCATGACATCGATGTTGTGTCTTAGCAAGTTGTCCTTCCAATAGGGAAGTTTCCAGAATATGCTTCTTTTAGTCCAATTATGCCATTCCCCAAACCCTTCTAGCCTATTCTGACCAGATTCAGTGACTTTTGGATAGTCTTTCACTCTTCTCCACACGTGTGATCCACTCAACTTTGGCGGGGGCATATCCGTTTCAACTTGTCCTTTGCGAAATGCCTTTTTGTTTCTTCTAAAGGGGTGATCAATGGGCAAGAACCGTCGATGGCAGTCAAACCAACTACTTTTCCGGCCATGACACAATTGGAATGACTTTGTATGTTTCATGCAATGTGGACAAGCTAATCGACCATGTGTGCTCCAACCAGATAACATGTCGTACGCTGGGAAGTCATTAATAGTCCACATCAAGGCTGCCCTCATAAGGAAATTTTGCCTCCTTGAAACGTCACACGTCCAAACACCATTCCATAACTTCTTCAAATCATTAATTAAAGGCTCCAAGTAAACATCAATCAATGATTTGGGATTAGATGAACCTGATATTATACACGATAAAAACATGTAAGGCTTTGTCATACACATCTCAGGTGGTAGATTGTATGGGGTAACTATCACGGGCCAGCAGGAATACGGTGATGCAGACGCCTGAATGTACGGGGTAAACCCATCAGAGCATAGACCAAGTCTGACGTTACGTGGTCCACTAGCAAAGGATGGATGTTTACGATTGAAGTGCTTCCAAGCTTCACCATCAGAAGGATGACGCAAAAATCCCGGAGTCTTGTTACCATCATGCCATGTCATGTGTTGTGATGTTTGCATTGAAGTAAACAATCTTTGTAATCTTGGAATTATAGGCAAGTAGAACATGGACTTTAAAGGAATTGGTTACCTAGGAGTGTGACAAGACAGTTACATGTATGAAACCTTAATTTAAAGTGAACCATGGTCTACAATCATGACAAATCAAAGCTGAATGCATCTATACTTACTCACCACATAAATACATTCACTTAATAAGACAATTAGTCATGCAAAAGAGAATTTAGGAAAAAAGAGTACCTTCAATCGTAAAAGGCTGCAAGAGGAAATCACCTACAAGTCCAATTGCTGATAATAAAGTTCCACCTGTGGCCACCAAATCATCAATAATTATGACATGTTAGCTGGACTGAACAGCACCAACATGCAACTCCAAACAATCATTTCATTTCTAGAACATATTTTTCAGAAATTACTTCCCCTAAACAAAGATTAGGCATCACTTTCCTATAATTGGGGCAACTTACACCAACAAAATGAACAACATATCAACCACCAAAATGCTTTTCCATTCTGAAGCTACATCTATGATACAGCAGGTATATATGCACACATAATTCACATTTACATAAGTTAATACAATTTTGTTTGAACAAGCTCTGATGTGGATATTGCAGACAATATCACAAATAAAAATAGTTTATGCTTTTGTTGGAGAGAGCTCCGAAATCAAATCCTTTACAGACAACATGGATAAGCAATATATTATAAGCAACGGGGAGGCACTTGTGAAACGAGTTGGAACAGGGATGTTGTCAACAATGAGTTTCTGTTCTTGGGCTTTCATTGTATGGGTTGGAGCTGTTGTGGTCAGAGCAGGAAGAGCAACAGGAGGAGACATAATAGCTGCAGTGATGAGTATTCTCTTTGGTGCCATGTAAGGAAGAAATAAACTACCTTCAGGCTTGTTTAGAATGGAGAAAATTATTAGTAAGTATTGATGAAGTGCTAGAACTGAACACTCCTTGTGTATTGCAGATCACTCACTTATGCAGCACCACACATGCAAGTTTTCAATCAGGCAAAAGCTGCAGGATATGAAGTTTTCCAAGTGATCCAAAGAAAGCCTCTGATAAGTAATGAATCAGAAGGGAAGATGCCTAGCAGAATCAAAGGTGACATTGACTTTCAAGATGTTCACTTTTCCTACCCATCACGCCCAGACAAACCAATCCTTCAAGGACTGTCCTTGTCCATTCCAGCTGCAAAAACAGTAGCATTGGTTGGTAGCAATGGCTGTGGAAAGAGCACTGTTATTTCCCTAGTTAACAGATTTTATGATCCCTCAAGACGTCAGTTTAAATAATCTTCCACTATCTATTTTATTCTAACTATCTCAATAATTTCTGTTATTTTATTTTCTTAGTTCTACGTTTATATAAGGGATAATCTAATATAGTGTCATAACCTTCTGACACACTCGAGTTGTTTGGTTTCCTTCTTTTGTTTTATCTTGTTACCGTCAAAGGAACCCAACACAAATGAATGTTGCAAGCCTGACTTTGTTGAAATATTCTAGGAGTTATCTTTATTGATGGTCACAATATCAAGGATCTTAATCTGAAGTTCCTTCGACGAAACATAGGGGCCGTTTCCCAAGAGCCATCACTCTTTGCAGGCACCATCGAGGATAACTTGAAAGTGGGGAAAATGGGCGTAGATGATCAAGAGATTCACAAGGCAGCTGTAATGTCAAATGCACACTCTTTGGTTTCTCAGCTGCCTAATCACTACCTGACCGAGGTAAGTTATTAAATCTAGTATATCATTCTTGTAGCTTGATTATCTCTTGTTTGATCTTCCTTTCATTGAATTAATTTACAATAATTTGCATATATTAAACATATTCTGTTCCTTTTTTCTATTTAACGTCATTTGACTTGTAATTAGGAAGAAAAGAGGACAATAAGTTAGCAAAAGTTGATTTAGATCAAAATTCCTCCAATTATGGGGCTTGGCAGATTAGACTACATCTTCACTGTCCAAACACAAATCCACCAATCATCCACTTCCAACATATCATTATCAAATAAAAATAAACCAATTTAACTTCAGTTCTTCATAAATAGACTCTTTTAATATTAATTTTACTATCTACAGAAAGCTTCATAAGAGAATCGCAATAAAACATGAGATGATCTTTTGCTTGATGAAGCCACTAGCGCCCTCGATTCAGAGTCTGAAAAGCTGGTTCAAGAAGCACTTCAGACAGCTACGCAGGGAAGGACTGTCATCTTGATCGCACAAAGGCTCTCAATAGTTGTAAATGTAGATATCATTATTGTAGTCCAGAATGGACAAGTTGCGGAGACAGGAACACACCACAGTTTGTTAGACACAAGCAGATTCTATAGTACATTATTTAGTATGCAGAACCTTCAACTAGTTGCTGAACCCAGGTAATTCACAATATAATGTACATTTTTTACATATATTGTGAATCAAAGAGTAAGAAAGAAGCACTCTAATAGGCTTTAAATGTGAAATGGATAGAGCTAAGATTTCAAAGACTAAAAGTGCCCGCCAAGAAGATTTTCCTAGTCAAACTAGACCACCAGTAGAAGTGCAGGGAGAGGTCCAAAAGAATATTACCGAGCACTTTGTGCTAAAGGAACACAACAAAATGGGCAGCGGAAAAAGAAACATATTTTTCAGAATTTGGTTTCGTCTTAGAAAGAGGGAGCTAGTGAAGGTTTCTATTGGCCTTAAATTAAGTGCATGATAATGTTTGTTACTGGAAATTTATCACTGTTCCAACCCTTTACCTTTAATATTAAACAAACACAAAAATTGAGAATAATAACATTAATTATATGGCCAATTATACACCAAAAACTAACATCTAACAACCCAAATATGAGAAAAGGAACTGTTCCATTAAAATAAGGAACTCCCACTGTTGTCTAAGATTTTAAGTTAACAGTAAGTAGTGAAATTTATCAGTACCATATAGAACATAAACTCCATTATCAATCATTTTGACCCAGTAGACATCCAGAGTGGTACTGTTTTGGACCTCGGGATTGGAAATACCCAAATGAGTTTACAACAAATAGATCAACTCGTGCAGGGTACTGGAAGTGCACTGGAATACATAGCAAGGTCTACTATAAAGGCAGACCTCCACATGGAGCAAAGCTGATTGGGTAATGCATGAGTAGTGCCTTGATGACAAACACTGACAAGACACCACTGGATTACAGGTTTGTGTGTGTGTGTGTGTGTGCGAGACTAGAAGGAGAGAAGAGGAATTGAGAGAAAACATAGAAGAAGAAAACAGAAAGATAGAACAAGAGAAGAGAGCAGAAGATGAGACAAGAGAAAAACGAAACACAGAAAACGAGCATTTGCTAATGATGGCAAATTGTACTCCTACAATTCAAAGGGAACCAAAAAGGGAAGGTTTCCAATCCTTTAATTATTCTTCAATTATCTAAAAGTCTTTGCATGATAACTTCTCTTTTAAACCGAAAAGGGAAGGTCTCCAATCCTTTAATTCTTTGCATTGACGTTCAACTACTGTGTTTGTGTGTTTTCGTTTCTAAATTTATATAGGCTAAAGCAAACACCTAAAACTAGAAAAAGAATCAACAAGACAGGTAACAACTAACTAAGTACCTAAATCAAAGGTAAGAACTAACTAACTACCTGTATCACATGCACACATACCATGATATCATGACCACATTCATAACAACATTTTTTCTAATATACTCAAACAAAACTGAATCAAATGTCCAGGACTTTAATACATTTAAAACCTTCATACCCTTTAGCAATATGGCCATAACACTACATTTCACACATGTAACATAGCTTGGAATATAAGAAAAATAGCATTGAACTTAATATGACCATAGCAGTCTGTGGTTTCAATCCTTACCAAACAAGGATCAGTAATACAAGCAATGTAATTCCTAAGATCAACTCAAAACACTCTAATAATACAATCTCATTCTTTTAGTAATGCAACGACATTTTTATTCAACATTTAACCACAATTCTACACCAACGCTCACTTCATTCAGAGACAAACAACTTACCTCCACGCTACGACCTCCCGGGACGAAGACAGCCTTCTAACACCACACTTTTTCCCTACACTGCGCTTCACTCCACCTTCAACGCACCACTACAATTGCAATAATTTTCCAAAGTGTTAAACAAATTCTCCAATGCGAACCAAAACCAATACACATATATTGAGGTTAACTCACACATGCATCACAAACAGGGCAGCCACCTAAACCTACTTAATTTAAAGCAATAATTTGAACCAATAACTCACCTCTACGATAGCGATAACCCGAGCTCTCTCCCGCAACCCTTATCACGCAATGAAAGCTACTTCGTCACACAACCCCTGGATTAGTCTCCCTTCGCAACTATAACCTCTGTCCACGCCGCGACATCAACCCTGAGGCAGCCTGAACACCTCCTAACGCCGTCAAACCACCGTCGTAATCAAACAGGAGCTGGAGAGCTTCAGAATCAACGACAATGATGGTTTCAGATTTTGCACGCCAGAGTGAGATAAAGATTAGGGCAGCGGAGAGTGGAAAGTAGGGACGGGAGTGAATTTGGGGGAAGCTTTCCTAGAAACTATTTCGGAAAATGTAAGAGGGAAATCCCAAATTTAGATTTCATTAAGTTAATCCCGATACCGACGGTCAAAATCATTCGGTAAATCTTCTGATCAATACCGAAGGACACAAGCCTTCGATAATGACCAAGTTTCATGACCGTCGCAAAATTCCTTCGGTAATAACATTTTTACCGACGGCCACAAGGCCTTCGGTAATAATCCTTCGGTAATGACTGAATTTCTAGTAGTGAAAAGATCTACCCTATCCTTTTTCTCATAGTTTATTCTACTTTGGAACCTACAATTATTAACCTTGGTTTTTCCCTAATCCCAGTCCTCTACATTAACAACTTCATTTTCTGCCTGTACTATTCAACACTCATTTTCTTTTGTTGGAGTCTTTGGAGCTGTCCATCAACTCCCTATCATAGTAAGAAGGTATATGCCTATTTCTAAGGGCAGTTGTAAGCTCGATCGAATAATGGATTTGAGGAAAGTTATTAAGGTAGCGACCTTTGACCAAGGCATTCCACCAATAGAATGTAGAAGTTTGGAAGCTAAGGGTACCTTCCTTTCTTCACTAATGTGGTGACACTCAAACAATTGTTCAAAGTTTATTTCCCAATCTAAATATTCTTTACTACCTTTTCCATAAAATGAGGAAAGGTCAACACTAGGCTCTCTAGGAGGAGGATCTCTATGTCTATGTGTTCTTCTAGGAGGGGATTGATAGAATTCATCATTGTGATGGTCAGTATAACAAGGAGATGGTCTCTAATATACTTTCTTCTATGGGATAACTCAACTTGTTGTTTCCCTTTATTTTATCTATCATGAATTTGGTAAACAACTCTTTTAGCTCACTTATTTCTCTCCTTTGTTGTTGAAGTTCATCCATAAGATGTAAGCCCTCTTGGCTATCTCTCACACTACCATGTACACTAGAATGATGTGAGTGGTCACAAATTTTGTGAAAATTTTAAAAGTAGTTCACAAAGGCTTTCAAAAGACTTCACAATTATGAATGGAAAAGGTTTTCACAAATGAAGTTTTTCTTGTTAGAGTGAGGGATATCTAGAAAGAAACAATAGAGTAAAGATGCTCCAACTAGCTCCTAAGAAGGAGAGGTGAGTCATAATGGACAAGCTTAGAAACCAAGTCCTTCCTAGATAGAGTTTTCTTAGATCACCCTTATCTAAAGCTTCTAAGTAAAAATATTTCAAAACACTTCAGTTAAATGCAAATGCAAAAATGCTCCTAAACCAAATAAAGGTTTAACTAACATGCTACAAACACACCTAGATATCACGAGACTTAAAAGGAAACAAAACAAAGACATAAAAGGAAAGTAATTGAAATGTAAATGCTATGTAAAGATGTAAAGCTAACAACCCTAATGTGATGAAGATGCAAGTGACACTTTGGAACCCCTTCACACACCTTCACTTCTAATAGTGAAAATTAAGCTATTACAAAATTTTAGCTATGGAAATGGGACAATGACACTTTCCCAAGACATCAAGCCAAGAAGAAAATGAAACAAAAATTATAAAACACAAAGGTTCTGTGATATTTGGAGTACAAAAGCAATGCACAAAGATGTTTAAACTTGGTTTCTTCAAGTGTTTGTCCTCTCTTAGTGAGAAGATATCCTCCTTTTCAAGTCCAAAGGTGTGTCTCTAGTAGCCTTCTTTTAATCCTTTAAGATGCTACCTTCAATGTTAACCAAACTCTAGAAATAAAGCACAAATCAGACGATGTTTTCAAGCACCCAGGAGGTCAAAGAAAGAAAGCAACAAAGCACAATTTTAAAGCTAAATTGAAATGAAATTAGATGAGACAAGACATAAGGAAAGTCAAGAAAATAACAAGCAAAAAATTTAAGTCACAAAATCAAGTAGGTACTCAAAAGTAAATCCTAAAGAAAGGTGCTAGAATAGATGAAGAAAACTAAAGGAAACTAAGGAATCAAAGTGTAATAGACTTAGCCTAGGTAGAAAGGCTTTAGGCAACTACAAAAACACACTAATTTTCAAGTTCAAAATGGATTTCCTAGTTATTGTTGTAACTCTTTTTCTTTTGACTTTTTTTGTTACTTTCTTTGTCCCTTTTCTTTTCTTCTCTTTCTTTACTTTTGATAGAAGGAAATTTTCTTTTCCTTACAACAATTTTCAAACAACAATAACCAACATTATGGGAATGTTTTCTCAATACCTTTTGTTTAACGTATCCATACAAGTAGCATAATTGCCACTAGAAAAACAACATAACATCTGACCTCATACCAAAAGACTATACAAATACGTGAAAGTCAATGCTTTGAGTAACATATCTTTCTCGAAGAAGCCTATATAAAGAGGATCGCATGAAGACAACATGAAGAACAACATAACATATCTTTCTCGAAGAGAAGACAACATGAATCAAGAATCATTATTGCTCTTGCGTTGTCAAAACTCTCTTTCATTTGCATGGTCTAAAACTTTCTTTGAAAAGAAAATCTTTGTTACAAGTTGTCAGATATTGTTTATGTATTAAAAAAATATTCTCTCTAAGAGAGTCATTATCTATACTTGTTTTCTTAAAAAAACTTTGTTGTTTTGTAGAGTCAGAAGTGATTTATGATACTTGTTTATTTAACTCAATGAAGTTAAATAAAATAGTCAGATGGACTATCTGTATACCAGAAGTGATGAAACTCATCTATTCAATTGGACTAATGTAAAACTAAGAGTGATTATACTTGTTGTTAACCAAGAATGATTAAAATCATTGTAATCTTTTCAAAGATTAGTGAAACCCCTTAAGAGTGCTTAAAGAAGAACTAGACGTTGTACAGTTTGAAGTGAACTAGTATAATAATAAGTCTTGTTTCTTGCTATAGTTTTTAAATGCTTTTTAAACACTTCTTAAAATCTTTAAGTGTTCAACACTATCTATGGGTCTTCAAACCCTTATAAATAATGTATAAGACTTTATTGCGAAAAAAGTTTTAAACTTTATTCAAACCTCCTTACCTATGATTTCAATATATTATTTGTGTGATAGGCGAATGTGGTTGGTTACCAGAGTACCATATAAATAAAATATAACCCTCTATTATGTCATGATCTTCTACTATGCTTTTGATGAACCTCGTATATAATAGAAGAAGCAATATGAAGAGTGAAGAATAAAAATGACAATAGAGTGATTTGATTTCGTTAGATTTTCAATCATAAATTCTTTAAATATAAAATTTATTTCAGAAATCATTTAATGAAATTAATTAAAAATAAAATAATATAATTTCATATTATATATTTACCAAATAAAATTATTTCGTGGGTTTTAAACCTTTTAAAAAAATTAACTTACATGAATTCAATTAAGCGATATAAATTTTTTTAGTATGCAATATATTAAAAATATTTAAAGGAAAATAAATTATAAAAGAGATTTAAAACTTGGTTAAGCCTAATTTTTATTTTTTAAAAGTAATTAAATCCTTTTATAAATTGTTAATGTTATTATTTTTTTAAAGTTGTATACTAAAAAATTTTAAAGGAAAATAAATTACAAAAGAGATTTAAAACTTGGTTAAGCCTAATTTTTAATTTTTAAAAGTAATTAAATCCTTTTAAAATTTTTAATGTTATTATTTTTTTAAAGTTGTATATGTTTTTTTTACTCAAATTAGTCATTTTATCTAAAGTAGTTGATTTAATGAGTATTAATCAAATTTAACTTTTACTTATTGATTTTTATAAAATTATTTTTATCAATTTAAACTATTGTTATATTAATTTTTTTTATAAATTTATGATGTATAGTTTTTATATTTCACTTCAATTTGTGTATAAAAAATACAAAAATAGGCTCACAAATAGAAAAAAATATGCAGAAATTAATTATATCTATAAAATTAAAAATAATAAAATAAGTAAAACTATAAAAAACAATAAAAGAAAATTTAATAAATTAAAAAATAATTAAAGCAACTTGTAACTCATAAATTAAAAACATTTAAAGTAAATTAATTGCAGCATTAAATGATTAAATAAAGTTTAAATTAAATTGAAATAATGAATAACGTGACCGGTTTCTCCTCCGATAAAAGTGCATTTCTTCCGCCCAGTTTCAGAAGAAAATAACTGTCGTTTTCTTGCATTTTCAATTCCTACAAATAAGATCATTCTCACCTTTGTTTTTCTCTGTAACAATGGCGGAAAAAGGGGAATCATCGAAGATGGCAGCGATGAATGCTGCTGAGGAATTGGAAACTGACGAAAGGGCCAAAGGAGAAACGAGTGAGGTTCCCATTGAAGAACTGAAGAAGCTTACAATCACGAAGAGAGAAGAAGAAGAGGAACCAACGATTAAGCTGAAAACTTCGGACGGCATCATCTTCGACGTGGAAGCTTCCATCGTGAAGCAGATGGAAACGGTGCAGGCTGTGATCGACGACGTAGGAATCGGGCCCGACACGGTCATTCCTCTGCACAACCTAACCTGCTCTGAACTGGGCAGGATCCTGGAGTTCCGGGCGAAGCGAAGCCGTGTTGGCAGCGACCCGCAGAAATTGAGAAAGTTCGACGAAAAGTTCATGTCGATGTTGACGGCTGACCAGATTAGGGAACTGTTACTCACTGCTAACTATCTCAACATGAGTCACATGATGGATGTGATATCCGGGGCAATTGCAAACTACCTCAAGTACAAGACCGTCGAGTTTGTGCGGGAATTCTTCGGCATCGTCAGCGATTACACGCCGGAGGAGGAGGCGGCGTATCGTGAAGCCAACGCATGGGCATTCCGAAACATCGACACGGAGTCAGGTAATTTAGAGTTTCCGTCGTGAAAATTACTGAGATGCTGCATTAAATCCAACTCTGTGTTCTTAACAATTGTTCAAATGTGAGTTTATGACTTTAGAATTAGGGCCGCTGGAGGTGAAAATACTCGGATTGTCATAGATTTTATGCATTCCTTTGGACTGAAATAACAATATTTGAAATGAGCATTTTGAAACTTATTTAGTATCTAAACCCAAACTTTTCTATGTGATACTCTAGACCACCTATAGAAAGCAAATGGCTAAGTGATTCCTTTTTTGTTATATAATATTTCCTATCTGTATAGTGCTATGGCATAGATTATCCTTGGAAGTTATTCTTTCTATAATGCACCCTCCAAGTAAAATGTTGAGTTGGTCGTAATGTCTTAATTTGTCAAAAGAGATCATGAATGTCATATTCTTCCCCTATAACGTGATTTTTTAGTTTACTGTATCTTGATTTAATAGTGTATATATGTGTTTCCTCATTTCTTCACACTCATTCATCGTCCTCTTCCCTGTTTAGGGTTTATCTCCTAACCACTTATATTTCCAAAAGTTTATTCTTGCATCAGATTCTAATTTTCACAAAATCATGTGGTCATACCATCTACCACCATGAATCATATTTAATGGTAGGATGGCAATGCGGGTAGGTCATGTTGGCTGTTCAGGTTTCACAAAATAAAAATAAAGTAGAAATAAACTGCATGTTTCATAGCTAATTATACAATTATTAAAGTGGCTCAGGAATAAATCATGACAGTTGTTTTGACACAACACTACCCTTCGGCATATTATATTTCATATCTAGGGAGTAATGATATTCTGAATGTTCTGAAAGATTATGCATCACAATGTTTTATGACCTAGAACTATTAAAATTTACCCTTCTGCATAATGCAAGCATGCCTACAGATACGAAATTAAAGGGAGTCCAAAATAATAATTAATTTATTGAAACAAATAAGTCAAAATATAAGGAACTTAGATTTAACAGAAAAAGAGAACAGAAAATTAAAATTGATGAGTTTCACTTACTTAAAAAACACACATTTCTCACTAACTTTCTTTTGAAAACTTTTTTTTTGAAAACTTTTTTTAGAAAATACTAATAAATTTTGTTATGAAGAATAATTTTAAAAAAATTATTATTAACTTAATTTCAAAATATTCTGTACAGTGTTTTTTATAAGAAATGCTTGTGAATTTTATATTTTATAATTTTGTAGGAAATAATTATCTGTCAATTAAAATTCTTAGGAAAAATAGAAAAAAAAATTGTTTTCTAGTATCTAAATTTAGCAAAAACATTCTTATGGAAATAGGTAGTTGAATTTTGTTTATGCAAATAGAGAAATTAAAACTTATATATCTAGAAATAAATTCAAAATGCAAAAATATAAATGATGAATAACTAATAGTTTTATAATAAAAGATTACATAATGATAAAATCGTATTATAAATATAGATAAAATTAAAGTTATGCATATGATAACCATTGCTAAAAATATACAGCATATATTCCTTAATTAACAATTCTTATTATAAAATATTTATCAATTTTTGTAAAACAAATTTTAAAAGTTTTATTACAATAAAAAATTGCTAAAATCAATCAAAGTCTAAGAGAAAACATTGACTTAATTTAGTTGAAATTTTATATTAAATTAAAATCAAATTAATTCAAAATATAATTGATTTATACACAACCTTTTAATAAAAAGTATGGAATCAAACATGTTCGTGAACACTCTTATGCAAAATCTAGTTGTTAGGTAAATACTCATAATATTTGCAATTGCCTCAACACAATCTTTTCCATTCTTTTAATGTAACTTTTCCACGTAAACTTTTTTCTTCACTTTATTTTTTATTTAACAAACATTTTTTACGTGTTTCAGTGGGTTGAGATTCCTTACTCAAAACATTCAAAGATGTTCTGAAGGCTGAAGGAGTTTCCTAATTCATCCTCCGAGTTATGCTGTTCTCTTTCTTCTCTTTGTCCTTGGTGTGGGTGTGGATACATATCAAAGACACTCTGATACTAAAGTTAGTTATTTACTTAATTATTCTGTAATAAAAATGAGTAATCTTAATTCAAGATTACCTGCCTTGTCCCTTTTGTCAGACATATACTTATAAATATTATATTTAGCTTACCATCATATTTGACCCATTTATTACAAATAAATAGCATTAGTCCTATTAATTGTTAATAAATGACTATTATTTTTATGAACTTCCTATTGATTGCTCAAATTAATTTCTAGAACGGTCAGTCCTATTATTGAGCATCCAAATCATCATTTTTGTTTTCTTGATTTTCTTCATCTTTATGAAGAACTACGTTTCCACGTGCAACAAAGCCCATTTGGCGTAAGGTTGTTTCATCCATAGAATTTGGACACAATAGTTACCAACAACAATGTATTATGCTTCTATGGTAGACAAGGTTACACATTCTTATTTCTTTGAGTGCAAAAGACACCAAAGAACAACCTAGAAAATGACATGTTCCACTAGTAACATGATTTTGCCATATAGGGGTGTTAGCTTCTTTAGAAGTGTCCATTCCAAATTTCTCAAGGACTTCCCTACAGTATTTGGTTTGGGAGATAAAAGTCCCCCATTCATTTGTTTTATCTATAGTTCTAATAAAAAGTTTAATTCTCCCATCATAGACATTTCAAATTCTCTTTACATTATATTAGCAAGTCCCTCACATAAAGAATCATTAGTTGACACAAAAATGATATTTATCTACATATACTTGAACCAGTAGAACATGACTTCCTACTTTCTTAATAAACACGGTTGAATGAACCTTTTCTTTAAAGAAGTCATTTTCAATCAAGAAGGTACTAAGTCTCTCATACCAAGACCTAAGTGTCTATTTGAGGCCATACAATGCTTTCTTCAAATTATAAACATGATCAGGAAATTTAAAATCCTCAAACCCAGGAGCTTGATTAACATACACTTCCTCCTTTATAAAACCATTCGTAAATGTAATTTTCACATCCATTTGATATAATTTAAACTTCATTAAAGATGCATAAGCAAGTATTAGTCTAATTTCTTCTAACCTGGCTACCGGGGCATATGTCTCATCATAGTCTATACCTTCCTCGTGATAGTAGCCTTTAGCAACGAGTCTTACTTTGTTCTTAGTGATGTTTCCTTCTTCATCCAATTTATTTTTGAACACCCACTTTGTACCAATCACTTGGTAATGCTCTTCTCTAGGAATAAGTTCCCAGACATCATTCCTTTCAAATTGGTTCAACTCTTCTTGCATAACAATGCACCATTTGCCATCATCAAGAGCTTCATTTATGTTGTTGGGTTCTATCTAAGACACAAAAGCAACTGTTAAAAAAAATATTTAAATTATGTCTAGTAGTTACCCCTTTTGAGATGTCTCCAATGATGTTGTCCAAAGAGAGGCCTCGTGGTTGTTGATAGCTTCTATGTTCAACTTCTTGGTGTACAATTGGAGTTTCTATAAGAGTGTTTTCATTCAAATACATATCTTCAAGAGCTTCCCTTAAGTAATTGTCATCACCTGCAATGGGCTTGTTTGACTCAAGAGAGTTCTCCTCGAGGTCCACAATTTCATCAAAAACAACAAGCATGGACTCTTCAATGATCAATGTCCTTCTATTGAATACCTTATATGCTTTGCTAGTTAGTGAATAACCTAAGAAAATTGCTTCATCAGGTTTAGCATCAAATTTTCCTAAGTTGTCTTTACCATTGTTTAAACAAAGCATTTACAACCAAATATTTTTAAATGTGATAAATTTGGTTTTCTACCTTTAAACAATTCATAGGGAGTTAATTTTAGAATTGACCTAATGATCATCCTGTTCAACACATAACAAGCAGTACAAATTAAATCAGCCCAAAAATATTTTAGCACATTATACTCATTCAATAAAGTTCTAGCAAACTCTTCTAAGGATATATTTTTCCTTTCAACAATCCCATTTTGTTGGAGAGTTCTAGGAGAATAAAAATTATGAGTTATGCCATGTTCACCACAAAACTTTTCAAAAGACTCATTTTGAAATTCTCCACCATGATCACTTCTCAAAGTCGTGATTTTCAAATTCTTTTCATTTTGAACTTGTTTAGCAAAAATTTTGAATGCTTTAAATGCTTCACTTTTCAAAGTTAAAAAGAATATCATAAGTGCATAATAGTTTCCACCAAAACTTTTAATTGTAGAAGGACCATGTTAGAAATAAGGGTGCTTGTTTCTCAATCACCAAAAAGGAGAGGGGGGTTGAATTGGTGTTTTATAAAAACTTAAACTTTTCAAATCTTTTTGAGAAATTAGAATCATCTTTATATTTTCTTGTGTTGTAAGTAAATGTGCATGCAAAGAAAGTAAAGAGATAAGGAAAGAAAATCAAACTCAAGATTTTTATCGTAGTTCGGCCTTAATGCCTACATCCAGTCACTCTCCCGATCAACCATAGATTGGAGAGTATTTCACTATAATGATCAAAGTATTACAACAAAGGTTTTACAGAGCTCTCTCAAATGCAAACACCTTCCAAACTCTCAATCAAATATAAAAACAAAATACACCTGCACACACATAACCCCTTATCCATGTTGCAGAAATCCTTTTGAGAATCTCCTCTCAAAGTCAAAGAGCTCCTCACTTTTCTTCCTGACGCGCATGTCCAAGGAAATACCAAACCAAAAATTGCAAAACCTTCTTCTCATCAACTCAGATACACCTGCAGTAGTGCTAATGTGATCAGCCAATGTAGTCCACGAAAATGCTTCTCAAGAATGCCTCAAGATTCTTCAAATTCTTTTTGCGTTCTTGATTCTTGGAGCGTATGTACAACCTGTAAATTTTTCTAAGATCAAAACTGTAAGATGTGAAAATGTTAGAATGATCAAAAGTCTTAATTCTTTTTTTGGATTTACAAACAATGCGTCAATTTATAGTTATTTTCATATTAGACACAAAGTAATTGATTACATTAGTAATGTAATCGGTTACATAAAACAAATGTAACAATATTACAACTAGCTCAACTCTTAATTAAATGCTTAATTAATATAATCAATTTTCATTTAGTATTAGTCAAACATATTTAAAAATATGACTGTTCAAGTAATTATGACTAGCACGAAATCAATTTTCTAAACATAACAAACTTAATTGAATACACAACATATGTAATCGATTAAGCTTAACAGTGAAACATATTTTCAAAACTTTTCTTCTCAAAAACTCATCACAACACATTTGAAAAAGATATATGAAAACACACAAGTTTTAATCGATTTAGCAAGTAACGTAATCGATTCAAACTATTTGTTTTGCCACAATTCAAAACATAAACTGTCTGACTACATTAATTAATTACTACAACACTGTAATCGATTATGTCATGCATATTTGCTTTTATGCTTGTGGTTTTCATTACCCAGAAACATACAGTGTTCATACACAAATATAATTACATCATAATCACATTAGCATGCATAACCAATACAGTATGTCCAACATATGCATTTATCACAGCATGTGCATATAACACAGTAAACATGTACATATTCCACATATGTATAACACAACACAAAAACACTTTTCTATTGTGACATGACATCATTCATATGTTGTTTCTATTAATGTGTTGTCATCATAAAAAATAACATAACAGGATTGAGTTCAGCTATCACATTGCTCCCCCTATCAACAATCTCCCCCTTTTTTGATGATGCACAACCATGATTAATAAAACAACCATGATGTACAGTACACAATCAAGAATTGTTTCACATAGTTTCAAACACAGACATATAGACACATATATGTCATGTACATATTCAACTATATTATCCAATGTTCAATTATTTCTTCCCCTTTGGGCATTAGCAAAAAAGAATTTATAGCGTAATGTGATTGAAACACAGAGATATTGATTCACACAGAGATGCATCAACACATGTTATCATAAAAATAAGATGCTCCCTTTGTCAGCAACATTCACATGATTTTTATTTATTCGCCCTTTTACCATGTGACCGATTATGTAACAGGATACAAAACTCCCCTTATCAGTATGCATATCACATTTCAGTATTAGAGTTGCATGATAGAGATATTACAGAGTATGTATCATTCAAACATTTTCAAGCAGTGTATCAAAAGTATATCACAAATATCATAGCATTTCAGATACAACTTGAAACAAAATAACCTGGTGTTATCATTCATAAACTCATACCAAATTCACAATAGATTTCAAATAAAGAGATTTATGATGAGTAAACACACATGAAATCAAAAGTTAAGGTTTAAAGTAAATGTTTCAGCATTTTAGAAACTTCAAACCAATTGACGAAATTTAATTAATTTTGAATCTCGCTTAATCGACTTCAGTTCTGCAGTGCAATGTGAAATTTCCATTTCAACTCAGTTATCAATCAACACTCTTGCATATTTCATCTCAACTAAATTGAGCATGAGCCCTTATGAAGTAGAAATGTGAAATAACCATTATCACAGCTCAAGTATGAATATGCAATGTAATGATGTAACAATGAAATGTTCAATTGCAATCATACAAGTGATTTTTATCAGATTTAATTAATTCAACCAATTCAGTAAATCAATCACCATTCACAGATTCAGTACCAAAAGATAATTTCATTGATACTGAAAAGATGGGTACAACTAGAAATTACTAATGACTTTAGACAACCACAAAAAAAAGAAAACAACAGAAACTGATATTTAAGCACTAAGTCTTTCAAAAGCTTTTATCTTAAGTTAGATTCATCCATAAACTCCTCTTCACTTGACTCATCAGTATCATCTGACATTTCTGTTGAAGAGTTATCTACATAGTTCTTAATGAGCTTATTCACTTTGTTTTCCATTTGTAGTAAAGAGTTTTCCAATTTCCTATTCTTTTTTTAAATGTTCTTTCGAATCTTTCTACAACGTATCTTTGAAATTCTAGCTCGGGAGTGAATGAACTAGAACTTTCTTCTATGTTATTCAGACTTTTAATTTGGTTTTGAGCATCTCTGAATATCCAGCCATCAACAGTTTTCTTCAGACCAATACATGTCAGTATTGCCTTCCCAATCTCATTTGTCCTGTTGTACACAACTCTATTTTCTCCAGTGAGAACAACTTGATTTAGTTTCAGGACGTTGTTGATGAACACTCTATATGTTAGGTTGTGCTCATCTTTAATTTCAATGTTAATCATATGTTTTTTAAGGATAGCAACCCAGTTTGTTGGTATCCTTCTTTGTATTGCATTCAATAGAAATAAATCTTCTGTTGACATTCTGTCACACAAATATCTACCTGGTAACAGTATCCAAGCAAGAACATATGCACACATAATTTCTTCCTTATCCATTCCTTTGTGCAAAAACGATTTACCTTTTCTGTACCTTCCAGGATATCTAAGACATTCTTTACATATTCGCTTCTTTGAAGTCCATTTTTTATACTTAGAATCTTGTTGATGAGACATACATCCTTCAACTTTGAGTCCAACAACAAGCAATCACACGTCTTCATTGACTATAATATCTACATGTTTTACCTCGAATGAATATCACCATTGATGACTTTGCACTGGTGCAAAAACAGCGTACAACGTCGAATATTTTTGGCTTTTAACGACGTATTCGTGTTCGACGTCATATCGTGATACGTAATTTTGACCCTTTGGCTTCTGACTAGTCAATAAAACGTTAAAGCCTTAGAATAATATGACGTGTAATGGAGTTACTTTGGCTTCATGCACATAATAAAACGTCGAATTAGGAAGCGGTTCGTCATTAATATACAGTGGGATGTCGATTTCTGCAAGGATTCGACGTAAAACTCCTAGAAGGATTTCTAAAAGAAATTCATTTTTACAAAACGTATGTTCATAAATGAAATAAAAAACGAAAGAAAACATAATAACACTAACCATAGGAAAAAAATGAAAATCTAACCACGAAAAGATCCATGAAATAGTTAAAATGTAGAAGGATTTTGGTGAATGGAGGTTGTAGCGTTTTGAAAGGGTGCGAAATCCAAATCTCTCAACCTTTTTCTTTGGATTTCTATCACTCCTTCAAGCTTTTCACCGTGCACAAAGAATCAAACCACAAGGAAATGACTCACTTTAGTGAACTTGAAAGAGATGATAGAAAAACAAAGAAAAAAGTTAACAGATTGTTACGAGAAATTTTATTAATGGAAGTTGGAGCATTTTGAAATGTATCAATCGTTTTTGTTGAGTGTCTATCATTCCTTCAAGCTTTTCAACATAACAAAGAATCAAACCTTGAAGAAGCTAATACAAAATCAAACAAAAAATTTAACACAAAGAAACCTTGAAGGAGTATTACGAAAAATTTTATAAATGGAGGTGTAGAGGTTATCCTGGGCTTTAAAACTATATTTATAGAAAAAAAGAATAATTGGGAGCCCATCACGTCAAATCCCCACAAAGTTCGACGTGTTATGCGTTGACCCTTTGGCTTCAACGACATAATAAAATGTCAAGGCCTTTAGTAGAAGGACATTTTATGGGTTGGTTTAAAAGAAAAAAATAAAAATCATAATTTTGGGCAAATAAAACGTTGAATTGATAAAAGAGTTCGACGTTCTGTGGTAAGTTAAAAGAAACAAGAAAAAAATAATAAAAAAGGGATTGAGACTTTGGCTTCAGGCTAACAATAAAACGTCAAAGCCCTTACCAATTCGACGTTTTATGGGTTGATTTAAAAGAAAAATAAAAAATAATTGTTGGTTGTAATATACAACGTCCAATGTTTGTTACAGTTGACGTCATATTAAGTAAATCACAATTTAGTAGTTATTTATTTTGTATTCGACGTCTGATGTTTCCTTAGATGACGTTATATGATTACTAAGGTCATTGTTTTACGTTAACTTTGGTACGATTTGACGTTATTTCCTTAAAGACGGCGGTAAGGAAATCCAATTGATGTGGTGCAAATGAATTTATTTACAACAATGACATCGATCATTGTTAATATTGGTTGTTCAGCTGTGGGACGTTGAACGCTTGATGTTATACGCGATTTTTGTACTAGTGTTGAGATTGTTGTAGAACACTTCAACCAACTCAGGATAACAATCACCTTTCATTTGAAAACAATTTGCAAGTAATAGAAATAGGTCGAGTGACTTGTGAGGAACAAATGTCTTGATTTCTCCAGCACATAAACCTGTTACGAGCAGCATCATCGCTTATCCACCCAGTTGGGCTTGTGTTTCTTGCAGTTTGGGCAACCTTCTTGTTGCGTTTGGCTGATGAAGATGAAGCCACTTTTGTGTAGTATTTTTATGGAGAATCTTAGATTAGGGTTTTTAACTTTTTCAGTTTCAAAAGTAATGAGTGCATAATGAATATTCAAATCTAGTATTTATAAAGTCGCGCATCACATCATTTCAGTTTCAGGCCCATTTAAATTTTCAAAAATAGAAAGCCTGGATAAAAATATTTTAATCGATTTTATTAATCTTGAAATCGATTTAGTTTTGTATCACCGTTTCACACAAAAACAGAGAAACACACAAAAATCTTGTCGATTTCACTAATAACATAATCGGTTAAAATTCGTGAATATTGTTTTTCATTCAAATTTGCCTAACAGATAAGTAAGCAACACTCATACACATCCATATACAATCATAAACAGAAATAATGATGCATGAATGCATGGATTGACAGTAGATGTTACCACACAGTGTTACTCAAGAAGGTTTGATATGTTCCATTGAAATTCATCCTTGAGCACTTGTCTACTGCTTTATCAGCTCACTTCCCTGCAAAACTTTCAAATGGTTTTGTTGCAGGTACCCAGATGAACTTGGGGTCTTGTTTGTTAGTTACAGGAATTTGTTCTTAAGGAACCCATTTGTATTTTCCTCTAGGAACACCAACCTTCCTATAATAACAATTCCTTACAGTATGGCCAATAGAATTGTAGTAAAAACAAGCATTGGTTACAGGTTTACTTAAGTCAACAAATTTCTTAGAATTGATTCTTTCACTCTTAGCCTTATAAACAATTCCCTTGCTTATTTATAGATCTGCCCTGTGACCTCAAACAACAACTAAATTTTCTCTACGAAGTGTAAATTTAGCTAATGTGCTAGTCAAATATTTTATTTTTTCAACATGAGCATTGCAATTTTCACAATCTTTTTCTACAATTTTAATTTCAGTTTTAACATTATTAGCATATTGCAAAGAGTTGAAAATAAGACTTATTTTATTATTCTCAATCATAAAAAATACATTCTCATACCCTCTATTTGTAATAATCTAATTATCCAAAAAAGAGAAATAGGGAAACTAGGAAAATAAAATAAAATAAAAGATTTTGTATCTTTTTCCTCTAATTAGGATGATTCTAAAGATATTATCTCAAATTACAACACTCCCCCTCAAGTGGGTAAATGAACATCAATCATTCCCAACTTGCCTACAAGATCTTGAAATCTACGTAGAGGAAGCCCTTTTGTAAAAATATCTACTCTTTGAAGTTATGTAGGAACATAAGTTGTAATCACAAAGCCCCTGTCACTACAAGAAATGTGGGTTTTTCCGGCGGCATTTTACCGGCGGCCTATGAGCCCTCGGTAATGCAGTGGTGAAATAAAACACCGAAGGATTATGGGCTCTCGGTAATGTCTTCAAAGTATTTTGGCCAAAATCAGCTAGTCCCTCTTTGCAATTCATTTTCCAGTAGCCCAAGTTTGGTCGTCCAAATACCTTGCTTAGAAACCCTTCCTCTTTGCTCCTCCAAAACTTCATCTTCCTCTCCTCTCCTATCATTTGGGTAATTTGTTTTTTGCTATATAATAACTTGATTAGGGTTAGGGTTCAAATTTGATCATCAACAAATTTGGTCAAAACAATTCGGGGCAAGGTTTTCATGCTTTGGCGATTCATACTTGGTTCGCGATGGCGGCCAATTCCGGCACCAAATACGTCTCAGTGAATTTGAACAAGTCCTATGGCCAGCATTCCACCGCCCTTGGATCCATCAGATCGCAGCGCCCAGAGTCGCGGTGGTTCCGTCACGGCCACGCAGTTCACACAAGGATGGACCCAAGCTTTCTGTTCCGCCCCCGTTGAACCTTCCTTCTCTGTGGAAGGAGCATGAGCGCTTCAATTCGCTAGGATTAGGAGGTGGGCTTGCTGGCCCCGATGGTTCTGGAAGTGGTTCGAGGCCCAGTTCTGCTGGTTTGGGCTGGACCAAGCCCGTCAGAGAGGATGTGTCTCGGCCTGTCATCCAAGGCAAACCTTCCGTGTGGTACTGAGTTCATTCTTGCTGCAGCTCAAAGCTTAGTATGTTTTTTGTAAGTGAAATTCAATGTTCTTGGGTGCACAAACATTCTTGATGTTGTTCTGTTGAGGAAATGTTTGTGCCATGACTAATACCATTGCCCTCTATTCTGCAATTGTACTTGATTTTGCCACAACCTTTTATTTCTTACTTTCTCGCAATATTTAATTACCTATGCAAGAGAAAATTACCCTGAAGTGGAATACCTATTGCTTGGTGACTTTGCTTAGTCCCATTAGAGTACCCAACATTGAGTATTTCCCTTATCTTCATAAATGTGGTCTTTTCCAAGAGCCTTATTAGAATACTTTAGAATCTGTATGCCTGCATTCCAATGGCCTTGACAATGAGAGTTTAAAAATTGACTTATTACGGTAATTGCGAAGGTGATGTCAGTAGATGCTTGGGCAATATTGTGTGAATGAGGGGGTGTTTCCATGCACTTCCATCACCTATTAATTGTATGTCTAATGTAGTGATAATGTTCACATTTTGTACACTTTTAGAATTATTTGTGTGAGAGCATCCAAAATTATTACTAACACAAAGTCGGTGTTTTCCCCAGTAGACACAGTATGTGTGTTTGTATTTATTTTCTGAGGAACCCGGAGGAGTGTTAATGATGTGGAAGTCATGTTAGGGTTTATTGATAATCCTAAAATTTGATGAAGGCATGGGTTTGAAAATTAGTCTGAGTGAGCTGTGCATAGTGGATTTAATAGCACTACAGAGTTGAACATCTGTCTTTATCCATTGTTCTCAATTTTCTGTAGGAATGAACTCACTAGTGGTAGTGAAATTGATTTATACACAACTCACTTAACCATAACCTGATATTGGAAGCCCATGTAGATTAGTTAGACGTCCTTCTCAATACTAACTATATGGTTAGGAAAGATCAGAGAATTTGTTCTAGAGGTTGATACGGCGTTGGAAGAAATTTTTTTTCCTAGAGAGTTGGAGAAAAGGCAATAATAACCTAAGGATAGGGAAAACTAGCTGGTAGAGAGAATGCGAACCTGGGAGAAAACAAAATCTTTTGGAGATAGTGGCTCTATATACCATGTTAAAGAGAGAAACATTAAGCTGAAATTGTGTTTCCGAGATAGCACAAGTACTTTATTTATATTAAGAAAAATGAGTCAATATTATAAGTAGAGGGGATCTGATATGCTCTGATAACAAAAATAAGATAAAGGAATAAATAGGAATTTTCATAATAATATATATATAATTTAGATATTTTTTATTACATATGATTAGCTATTTATTTCTATAATTTTAGCAATATCTTGAGATACATACATACATACATACATATATATATATATATATATATATATATATATATATACATATATAATTTTGCATTGTAGCCTTTTAAAGATAGTTCAGTGAAAGTTGAGGTTTCTAGTTGTTAGCTTGTGTGTATTGCCCCTGGAGGATTGTTTTAGTGATTAATGATTAATTTGTTGTAACCTTCAGATGCATTATTTTTGTTTGTTTGCATGTTTTTATAAACTTGGTTTAACATTTTCCATTAATATTACCAATAAAATGGGTGATTGTACGTGAGACTCCCACCAGGTGGGGTATGAGGAAGAAGATATCCAGTGTGATGCTTGCAAGTAGTTGCTGTTTCTGGGTTGAGACCTGGTGAAAAGGAACCAACTTTACTGTTATGTCAAGGCTTGCTCATCACCCACCATTACTTTTTTTTTATCTTCAATAATTGGTTACTGGACAGCAGAAAATTCGCCCTTCGGAAATTACCGAAGGCTTTTGCCCTTCGGTAATTACCGAAGGCTTTAGCCCTTCGGTAAATGTTAGCGACAAGGGATTTACCGAGGGCTCTTTGGCCGTCGATAAGCCTTCGATAATTACCTTTTACCGACGGTTTTGAGCTTTTTCCGAGGGCTTCTGGCGTTCGGTAATGCCCTTCTTTTTTGTAGTGTGTCAAGATTATCTTTGATTAAATGTCTGTCAATTTCAATGTGTTTGGTTGTGTCATGTTGTACTGGATTATGGGCTATGCTCATAGCAAACTTATTGTCACAGTGTAGTTGCACCAGGTTCTCCACTTTGACTTTAAGATCCTCCAAAATGATTTTCATCCTGAGTCCTTCACACATTCCTTGAGCAAAGGCTCGAAATTCAGCTTCTACATTAGAATGGGATAGTCTATCTTGCTTTTTGCTTCTCCATGTTACCAAACTATCTCCAAGAAATACACAACCCAGAAGTAGATTTTCTGTCAGTAATAGAACCTGCATAGTCAGCATCAGTATATATCTTTATAGTCAATGTGTCTTCCCTTTTGAATAATAGCCACTTTCCTGGACTTGACTTCAGGTATTGGAGAATTTTGTCAACTACTTGCATGTGTCTCTCTCTTGGATCATGCATAAATTTGCTCACTACACTCACAGCATAAGCAATGTCTGGTCTTGTGTGTGATAGATAAATCAATTTTCCCACCAATCTCTGATATTGGGCCTTTTCTACAAGAGCACTTTCTTCATTTCCAATTCTGTGATTCTGTTCTATAGGAACTGTTGAGGTTCTATATCCCAACTTTCCTATTTCTTTGAGGAGATCAAGTACATATTTCCTTTGGGAGATGAAAATTCTATTCTTGGAGTAGACAACTTCTATTCCAAGAAAATATTTGAGTTTTCCTAGGTCTTTCATTTCAAATTGAGCTGCCAAGTTATCTTTTAATGCCAATTTTTCTGTTTCATCATCTCCTACAATAATCATATCATTCACATATACAAGCAATAGAGTGAGTTTACTTGTAGAAGAGTGCTTTATGAATAGAGTATGATCTCCTTGACTTTGTCTGTATCCCAAGGAAACCATTGCTTTTGTAAATCTTCCAAACCATGCTCTAGGGGATTGCTTAAGACCATACAATGCTTTCTAGGCATACCTTGTTTCTTTCATTTTTCACTTCAAAACCTGGGGGAATCTCCATGTACACTTCCTCATCTAGATTTCCATGAAGAAATGCATTCTTCACATCCAGCTAGTGTAAGTCTCATCCAAAATGGGCAGCCAAAGCGAGAATAACTCGAACTGTATTCATCTTTGCCATTGGGGCAAATGTCTCCTCATAATCAATCCCATATGTTTGAGTATATCCTTTTGCCACCAATCTAGCTTTATATCAACCTTAGATCGGAGAGTATTTCACTATAATGATCCAAGTATTACAACAAAGGTTTTACAGAGCTCTCTCAAATGCAAACACCTTCCAAACTCTCAATCAAATATGAAACAAAATACACCTACACACACAAAACCACTTGTCCCTATTGCACAAACCCTTTCAGAATCCCCTCTCAAAGTTTAAGAGCTCCTCACTCTTCTTCCTGACATGGACGTCCAGGGAAACAACAAATCAAAGATTGCAAAACTACTTCTGATCAACTTAGATACACCTGCAATAGTGCTAATGTGATCAACCAATGTAGTCCACAAAAATACTTCTTAAGAATGCATAAAGATTCTTCAAATTCTTTACGTTCTTGATTCTTGGAGCATATGTACAACTTGTAAATCTTTCTAAGATAAAAAAATGTAAGATATGAAAATGTTAGAATGATCAAAAGTCTTAATTATTTTTTTTGGATTTACAAACAATGCGTCAATTTATAGTTACTGTCATATCTGACGCAAAGTAATCGATTACGTAAGTAATGTAATCAGTTACATAAAACAGATGTAACAGTATTACAACTAACTCAGCTCTTAATTGAATGCTCAATTAATGTAATCGATTTGCATTTAATGTTAGTCAAACATATTTAAAAATATGATCGTTAAAGCAGTTATGACTAGCATGAAATCAGTTTTCAAAACACAACAAACTTAATTGAATACACAACATATGTAATCGATTAAGCTTAACACTTAAACCGATTTTGAAAACTTTTCTTCTCAAAAACATATCACAGCACATTTGAAAAAGATATATGCAAACACACGAGTTTTAATCGATTTAGCAAATAATGTAATCGATTCAAACTAGGTGTTTTGCTGCAATTCAAAACATAAGTTGTTTGATGACCTTAATTGATTACTAGAACACTGTAATCAATTATGTCATGCATATTTGCTTTTGTGCTTGTGGTTTTCATTACCCAGAAACATACATTGTGCATACACATATATAATCACATCATAATCACAATAGTATGCATAACCAACACAGTATGTCCAACACATGCATTTATCACAGCATGTGCATATAACACAATAAGCATGTACATATCCCACATATGTATAACACAACACATAAGCATTTTTCTGTTGTGACATGACAACATTCATGTGTTGTTGCTATTAATGTGTTGTCATAATAAAAAACAATATAATAGAGATTGGGTTCGGCTATCACATTGCTCCCCTTATGATATGATCATAGATGGGGCAACAATGAAGAGTTTTCAAAGTGACAACAAGCATAAAAAAGAGTAGAATAGGTTTCATTGGCTTGTATTTGCCTCTTTTGTTCTTTCGTTATTTCTAGTTGTAGAGACGCTTATAAACTCTTCTTTCTCCTTAAGAACAAGCAATGTGGGACTTTCCATGGCTTGGTCTTAAAACGAAAAGGAGAGGAAATGGGCGTCCTAGGCGTTAGTGCAAGGTAGCATAGGTAGTTTTCATGTTTTGAACTATAGGAGAACTAGTTGCCTTATAAACCCTTTGGAGTGGAGAGAATTGAGCAATGTGGGACTCAAAAGTCCCTAGAGGAACTGCAGCAGCTGCTAGACAGTCTTCATACTCATAAGTCCCACATCTCCTAGATCTTGCATCCTAGCTCACTCCAAAGGTTATATAAGAAGGCTTAGGGGTCTCCTTTTTGTAGCTTACCTTGAATCAATTGAATTTTGAGTTGATTTGCACTTTTGCAATCTTCTTTGAGATAGTATTCTGTCTCCAAAGTCCCTATTTTGGGCAGACCTTATCTTGCTCAAGCAAGTGGTGGTCCTCCTTTGATGCTTATCTTGGAGCTTCCTTCAAGTGGCGCATCTTCAAATCATAAGTTTCCTCTTCCTTAATCTCTTCCATTTTTAATTTCTTTCCTATTCTTTTAAATGTCCTTTAGTATATTCTCTCTAGGTATGCACTTCCCCATCATGTGGTATCATGAGCCTTAGGTTTTTGATCTCCTAGGAATTGCATGCTAGAGTAGAATAGCTTAGATATGTTCATTTTCGCTGAGCCATTTTCTGTCTCGCCCAGCCTCTGCGTGAAAATACAGTCAACTTGTATGATTTAGTTTAGCTTCATTTCTAGCCGTTTTCCATGCAATTTTTTTCAAAGTTTCGTCTGGATGTCTAGTTTCATGTACAATTTTTACTTTGTTCAAATTCGTTCTGTGTTGTTCCCAGTAAATTGTTTACTCCCCTATGGCAGTCATGTGCTTACTGTTTGAGTGACTTCTAATCTATTTGCATTGTTTGCTTGTTGTTTGGTACTTGTGGTGGCTGGAATTGATCATTGGACAGTGCTAAGACCTCCCAACACTCTTAAGCAAGGATTCAACACTTCATATCACAGTTTGGAGGTGAGTCCCGTGGCTGTCCAGAGCCTTATCCATGCTGACATTTCTTCAAACAGCAACAATGCTATTGGAAGTCTTCAACAAGTAGGTGTCCTTATTCCTTTTTACTTCTTGTTCCAGCTTTAATTTCTTGTCTTGGCTGGATTGTATGTGTCTTTCCTTGCTTGTTAACTTTGATATGAGTCATATGTTTGTCCTCTTTAGGAGTTTTCTAGAGTATTTTTCTGAAATTGCATAGCTAAGAGTTTTACATCTCCATGTTTGTATGTTGAATTGAGTTTGATCATCATAGGATTTAAGTGTGTAAACTTTGCTTATATATTTTGCATTAGTAGAGGTCTTAAACCAATCAAATGTTAGCTTTGTGCAAACACACCTAAGCACCTCAATTTTACTTCGCCGAGACTAGCCAATCTCCTAAACTGCATGCACCACAAAAGAATTCAAAATTGTTTTGCATTGTTTGTGCTGGTCTGGCCGTGAGGTATCTTCATTGTTGGTGTGTTTGCTACCTTCATTTTGAGCCTCTATTTTACTACAATTACAGAATATATAGGTTTGAGGTTTGCCAAATTATTTCCAGCATTAATTTGATCTTACTCTTCATGTATGCCTAGCATGTTGGTGTGATTTACTTCTTAGTTGTGTCAATTTGTTTGATGCTATCTTGTTCATTTGTGCCACTGTTTTGCCTCCATTTTTCTTGCTGTTTTGTCTTCATAAAATCATTAGATTGCTGCCTCCTTATTGTGTGCCAAGTTTCTTGATTTTTAGGTTCCATTTCCATCATTTGTCTTGTAGTTTTCATTCATTTTTTTGGCTTCTACCATGGGCTGTCTTGATTTGGCTCCTTTGCATTGAGGGTGGATTGTACATCTTTCCATTTGCTTTAGACTTGAGTTGGTGCTCTCAAAGTGGACTTGTGAGACACTTTACTATTTTGAAAGAAGGGTGCTGCCCTTACCTTGTTTTTTTGAGACACTTTGCCGAGAGATTTGAGCTTCTTTTCTTGTTGTTTTGAGTGAAACCGTGTGCTGCTGTTTTGGCCGTGATTTTTGGCTGTTTCTAACCAGTTTTGTGTGTTAGCTTTGCTGCTGTTTGCTTTGTTAACATGTTTGCAGGTTCAAGCTGTGTTTCCTCCAATGGAGCTAGTCATCACGGAAGTGCTTCTAGCAAATTTGATGTGATGAAGGCTTTTCAACAAATGCAACATCAACTTGACACCCTTAACAAACGACTAGACACGGAGGTAAAGACCAAAGGAAAGCAACCTCATGGTCATGATCATGGTTCCTACAAGAAGAAGCAAGAAGCTAGAACCGTAAATGTATACCTTCCCTCGCAAAGAACCATCAAGAAGATAAATCTATGGACCAAGGCCTTACACTACCAAAGTTGAACTTGCCTACTTTCAAATGGGAAGCCGAGCCGTCTATTTTTCTAGATTGGATAGCTAAAGTAGACCAAATTTTTTATTTGTATAGTGTAAATGGACCTTTACGTGTAAAGTTAGCTTGTTTAGCTTTAGAGGGATACGCCAAACAATGGCTAAATAGGAGATACTTAACCATGGCCTCACCCGCGAGTACATGGGAACATTGCAGGAACATTTTGTACCAACGTTTCATACCTCCATACTACCATAGGGACCTCTTGATTAAGCTCCAACGGCTTACTCAAGGTAGACGAAGTGTGGAGGAGTATGCTCGCGAGCTCAAAGTGCTTCTATATCATACTAACACTAAAGAAAATGATCATGCAAAAATAGTTAGATTTATTAGTGGACTCAATAGAAACAGCCAAGATGTTTTGAAACTCCATGATGATGAGACTTTAGATGTAGTGGTTTATAGGGCCATGAAAGTTGAGAAGAAACTCTTGCAAAAAGAGGATTTTCACAACAAAATTTCAAAAGATGTTTCTACAAATCTTCATCATCAAAGGATAAAGCCAAGAATGTTTCTAAGGAACCCACTAACAAATCTTGTCCTCATTCTTCTTTTAACCATTCTTCTTCTAACCATTCCTCCTCCCCATCTACATCTCCTTCTAGACCTAGCCATATTAAGTGTTTTAAATGTTTAGGGAATGGTCATATAGCATCTTCTTGTCCTAATAAAAGGGTAGTGTGCATTAGGGAAGAAGAAGTTGTCAGTAATGAGTCTACCTCTTCCTCACCTACACATACTTATAGCTCTTCTTCCTCACCAAGTGAAGAAAAAGAGAAGGTTATGCTTCATTGTTTAAATAAGGACATTCAAGATAACCAAGAGGAGAGAGTAAAAGAAGAACATGAGAGGAAAGAAAAAGAGGAGAAAGCAAACAAAGAAAAAGAAGAAGTTGTGAGAGAAAAGGAGAAGGCAAATGTCCTAATCACAAAGGAAGTGTTATTGCAGGCACCTTCCCCTCCCATCATTCAATTGGATCCCAGTTATGACAGGGGAGTTTTTCCATCCTTCCACTTTTCTCCAAATATTAAGCTTTCTTCTTTTCCTAAAAAATTTTGTGAAAATATCTCATGTTTCTCATCTCTTATTACCACTTCTTCATACACCATTTCCAACCTACATCTTGAGTTAATGTATTATTTTTTACACTTAACTCAAGACAAAAATAAAAGTTTTTCTAAAGAAGGATTTTTAGTTTTCCTTAAAAAAATAATAAATCAAATTTCAAAGACCCATTCTTTCAATATTCCTTTTCCATATACATTGTTTGGTAAACATCAATTTATTCACAAAATGTTTGATGTTTTTTGTAGGTTAACATTTGATCCAGGAGGAGTTCCTTTGGTTTATACACGAAATAAGTCACTAATCTCTCTTTGTTGCATGTTTTTCAAGATTCGAAGTCAAATCCTCTCCAACCTGGGGGGATGATATGATCATAGATGGGGCAACAATGAAGAGTTTTCAAAGTGACAACAAGCATAAAAAAGAGTAGAATAGGTTTCATTGGCTTGTATTTGCCTCTTTTGTTCTTTCATTATTTCTAGTTGTAGAGACGCTTATAAACTCTTCTTTCTCTTTAAGAACAAGCAATGTGGGACTTTCCATGGCTTGGTCTTAAAACGAAAAGGAGAGGAAATGGGCGTCCTAGGCGTTAGTGCAAGGTAGCATAGGTAGTTTTCATGTTTTGAACTATAGGAGAACTAGTTGCCTTATAAACCCTTTGGAGTGGAGAGAATTGAGCAATGTGGGACTCAAAAGTCCCTAGAGGAACTGCAGCAGCTGCTAGACAGTCTTCACACTCATAAGTCCCACATCTCCTAGATCTTGCATCCTAGCTCACTCCAAAGGTTATATAAGAAGGCTTAGGGGTCTCCTTTTTGTAGCTTACCTTGAATCAATTGAATTTTGAGTTGATTTGCACTTTTGCAATCTTCTTTGAGATAGTATTCTGTCTCCAAAGTCCCTATTTTGGGCAGACCTTATCTTGCTCAAGCAAGTGGCGGTCCTCCTTTGATGCTTATCTTGGAGCTTCCTTCAAGTGGCGCATCTTCAAATCATAAGTTTCCTCTTCCTTAATCTCTTCCATTTTTAATTTCTTTCCTATTCTCTTAAATGTCCTTTAGTATATTCTCTCTAGGTATGCATTTCCCCATCACCCTATCAATGGACCAAAAAAATCCATATGCAGTAGTTCTAAAGGTTTTGATGTAGAAATCATGCTTTTAGATGAAAAAGATGATTTGGTTTGCTTTCCTTTTTGACAAAGCAGCACATAGTTTGTTTTTTTTCAAATTTTAATTTTGGCAAACCAATCACAAGATCTTTAGAAATCAATTTATTCAAATGTTGCATATAAATATGTGCAGCCCTTTTATGCCATAGCTAAGGATATTCCTCTTTTGCAACTAAACATGTTATGTTATGACTAGATGCTCTTTATGTCAATCAAATATATGTTATTATGTCTAATACCTTGTAATGTTATATTAGAAGAATCCTTAATATAGACAATGCATTTATCACTTTTAAAGGTTACCTTGAGACCTTTATCACATAGTTGACTTATACTTAGAAGGTTATGCTTGAGTCCTTCAACATACAACACATCTTTGATTGTCAATGTATTTCCTCCTCCAATGTCCCCGGTTCCAATTATTCTTCCTTTGTTGTTATCCCCATATGTAAAATATCCTTGTTTCTTTTTCTCGAAATATATGAACCTCTTCTTGTCACCAGTCATGTGTCTTGAACAACCACTGTCAAGGTAATACAATGACTTCTTGGACTTTGAAGGTTTCTACAAAACAAGTTAAGGAATAATTTAGGTCTTCAATCTCATTATGGGTCTTTGGGGATAGTACAAACAAAGAAACATCATTTCACAGTTTTAACCCATGCATACTTTCCTTTTGGCACACCAAAATGCTTAATGTTGCATTTGTTAGAAGTATGACCATGCTTCATGCAATAGAAATAACAAACACTATGCAGTTTGTTTTTCACAAAATTGTCTTTTTCTATCCAAACTCTACGAGTTATTTCAATGCACATTCTTGTTTTTAAAATTGTTCTTTTTGACACCATTCTAAACATGTGAAACAAATTTGGTTACTTTTTAATGACAAATTTATGAACACCGAAAAACGGCGTCAAAAACTTGTTTAACCCTCGGCAAGTGTGACCGAATCGTATCAAGTAATAAACTCGGTAAGATCAAGTATCGTTCTCCCAAAGGACTCACGGCCTAGTTAGTTATATGATTTCTTGATTATTTAAGACTTATGAACAAATTCTTGAGGTTTCAAATGCAAAAGACAATAAATAAACATGTATGCATGAGTTTTGATCAATGGAAAAGAAGAACACAAACACTTTGAATGAATTAGATGGATGAGTATGTTGTTGGGGTAATCAATTTCATCTTGTCCACTCTCATATACTTTAGGAATTCATCATTCTTTTCATCAATGTTAATGTCACTCTCTAAATTACCTTGCAAGAAAGCCTATCCTTAATTACGAGTTCATACAATTCCTAGCATCCCTAATAATTAATTATGAAGCACAGAAGCTTAACGGCAACCAACCATCATATCCCTATGTCTAGGCAATATGCTATTGGGAGAATTTCCTCGGATCTAGATTTCCCCGTACGTTCTCATATCGACAAAATCAATCATCATGACATCGAATGAGTTAAACAATGCATGCTTTGAGCAAAGAAGAAAAACCCTAACTAATGATGAAAGAACGCATGTATCATGAATATGATGCTTAAACACAAAATTCCATATATGAGAGCTTCATAAGATTACATTGATTCCCCAACAACAATACAAAGTTTAGTTCACCATATTCATGGTAAAACTAGATGAACAATAATGAAAGAATGGAAGAGATAGAAAAACTCTAGAAAGAGAAGAGGAGAGTCGTCACCATCTCCCAATCTACCCCCAAGGGGTGAAAAGTGTGTTTCTGTTTCCTCCCAGCCAAAGATACAAACCCTAGGAAGTCCTAAAGCTTATATATTATTCGAAATATTACAGAAAAGTGGGCCTAAGCCCAAAATAGTGCCGCTCAGTGGCAAACTACCGCTCAGCAGTAAGTGTGTGAGTTGATTCTTCCCCTCAGCGGCATTTTCACCCCTCAGCGGATCCAACGTGTGTTCCTGAGCCGCTCAGGGGTAAACTAGCGCTGAGCGGTACTTGCGGCTTCTCTTCTTTTGCACTTTTTGAGTTCTTTTCTGATTCCATCTCTATCCTTCTTCACTTCTTTCACCAAATTCACCTTAAAACCTGCATAAAACACTGAAATCAAGCATAAACCTGTCCAACTCTCTTATTTCTAAAAATATGAACAAAGCATGATTTCAAGCTAGTTTCTATGTGTTAAAGGTTGCTTTTAGTATCAATTTTAAGCATGAAAATAACAGTTTTTCAACTGTTATCACTTTTGCAAGTAAATTTTCTAAAATGTTTATGTCAAACATATGATTTTTACGAGATAAGCATTCAACAGGTTTTTGAATCACATTAGATTCATATACTTTCATTTCAGGATTACCAATCTTATTTCTTAGAATTAGTTCTCCATCTAATGCTTTTTCATATTTAAGTTGTAATTCATGAAATTCAAGTTTTAACTTATTATGTGTGGCATTTAACTTTTCATATTCATTCAATAACTTAAGGAATGCTTTTTGTAAATTTATTTTATTAGTTTCATAGCTAGAATCACTTACTTGACTTTCAACGTCATTAAGATCAACCATTAAGCAAATATTTGCTTCCTCATCTGAGTTGTTTGAGCTTGAAGAATTGGAGTCATTTTCTTCTCATGAAGAGATAGCACAAAAATTTTCACATCAAAATTCAAAGAGCAACTATGTCAACAGACATAGGAAATGGAAAAATTGATAAAAATAAAACTTCAAAAATAAAAAAAGAAATAATAAACGACCTTTTTTTTGGAATTCTAGAGTTGAACTCCTAGCATTTGCTAAGCGCAATCAATAGCTCACATTTTTCCTTCCAAAAAGCACATATGATACGTCGAATTCGGATATCGTGATCAAAAGTTATGTTGTCGCAAAGTTCGAGCTCACCCGTTTTTCGCAAAACTCAACCGGGATAACCAATGATGCTTTTGGGATTTTTCTATGAAAATATAAGCCAAAAGAAGTTCCCACACCAAAATTCAACAAAAAAAACAAGGCCCCTAGCTATCAAAACCAAAAATGTCAATTAATTAGGAAAAAATGGGTACTATTCACGTTTATTCACTATGGGCACAACTTTTGAATGACATTCCAATACCTCACAAGGCAAATAGGGTCCAAATTCTCCCAATTGTGACTCAAACAAACAAAATATAACACACTTAAACACGCAACATGCTCACACATACCATAACAACACATATAAAAACGCATACAACACACAAAAACGCACACAACACACAACAAAGTGCAATTAAAGTGCAGTATAGACTAGGAACTGACTCCTAGGTTGTTTCTCAAGGACCAAATATTGGTTTAGTCATTAGATCGAACACTTGGTGGGGGGGTTTGTGGACAATTTTGTAGTATAAAATGCACTGAATTATAACTTGAAGACTAACCATGATTTCATAATTGCAAACTAAGCGAATGCAATGCACAAGTTCAATCAATTATGCACCATACAATCCAATCAACTAAGCGAAGATTAAACACCAATTAGGCAACTAAGTGTATACCCAATCACAAGCGCAAAACAGATTGAATGTTCAGCCAAATCAGAGTAGCAAAATCAAAATTCCAACTCAGAAATCTCAAGGAAACGATGCAATTTTGTTAATGACCAACCAAGCACACTTAGGCTACCATTAAAGCCAGATTAAAACAGCAACATGAAATGTAAGTCAACATTAAATCTGGAATGAAATGCACAAATGGAAAACACAACAAAATTGGTAAAAACGAAATTGAAATTGGGCAACGAAATTGGACAATGAACTTACAATAGAAAACGAAATGGGCATAGGTAAATGAAACTGAAATGAAACATGAAAATGCAATGCAAAACATAAATTTAAGGAAGAGTAATAAATGAAAATGAAATTAGAATTAAAGATGGGATTCAATACATAAAGATGGAATTGAAAGCAAACCTAAAACCATCAAAGGAGGGGGACGGGGTAAAATGCCCAAGAGTCAAAACCTAGAAGAAGAAAAACGCAAAATGAGGGGAGCGAAGGAGGAATTGAAATCTGATTTGGGGTTTTAAAACCCCCAAATTACGAAAATGCCTTTGTTATGGGCTTGACCTAAATGTTGAACAAAAATGGGCTCAAAGTTATAAAGTTTGACCCAATTACATTATAAACGAATTTAAAATGAAATTGGACTATATTGTTGATGTGGTCACACTCTTTTTGTCCCAAAATATGTTTCCAATACTGTCCTACAAATAATAATTGAAATAATTAGGCCCAAATAATTCAAATTAATTAAAATAAGAATTAATAGTCTAATTAAGCCCAAATTGTAAAAATGAGACAATAATGGAAAATTAAACACAATTCACTAACACAATTCGATGCGGAAAACTAAGTGAATAGTATAAAATATTGATTCATCAATCATCATCATCCCTCTTTGAGCTTTTCCCTTTGGAGATTTCGGATTTGAAGGTCAATGTCTTCTTCTTACCTTGATCTTCTTTTGTAGTCAGTCTTTTTAACTCAAGCTCGTGCTCACAGAGCTTTCCAAAGAGGATTGCCATTGACATGTGGGAAAGGTTTTGGGATTTTAAGATGGTTTTCACCTTCGGTTGCCAAGATCTGTCCGAAGACTTCAATATTTTTATGTTAAGTTCATCAACATCAAAGGTCTTACACAAACCTGTTAAATGGTTCACTATGTTAGTGAATCGCTTTTTAACATCTATTATTGTTTCTCCAGACTACATTATGAACATCTCGTATTCCTAGATTAGTGTGTTCTTTCTTGCGTGTTTCACATCATCAGTACCTTTATGAGTGACTATGAGTACTTCCCACATCCCCTGCGTTGTTTTACACACATAAATTCTATAGAACTTATAAAGCACTACATCAGAAGATATAATATTACGAACTTCAATATCTAATTGAGCTTTTCTACTTTCCTCAACAGTCCATGAAAAATATGGTTTTTCTTGTTCAACCCCATCAACAGTTCTCATTGGAATGTAAGGACCATTTTGAATCGCTTCCTAGATGCCTATGTCAACAAACCCCATAAAAATTTTCATTCTGACTTTCCAAAATCCATTGTTCTCACTAGTAAAAAGGGGTGGTCTGTTGATGGAGGCACCCTCAGCATAAACTTGGCTATGACTGACCATTTTCAAAAAATTTGAAAAATTATCAAAGCAAGCTTTGATACCAGTTGTTGAAAATTGGTATCGCACATCTAAAAAAGGTTTTAGTGAGCGTGTATCAATCAAAAGCCAAGAGGGAGAGGTGAATTGGTTCTTTTAAAAATTTTGATTTTCTTTTAGGAGTTTTATCAAACAGTTGGTAAACTAAAAGTGTAGAGATAGAGAAAATCACACAAAGTGTTTTATCCTGGTTTGAATAAAAAGATTTTACATCCAGTCGTTAATAACTATAAATAGTGATTAACTTTTTCACTAAAATATAGTTTATAGATTACAATTAGATAAGCAAATATTAAAGAACACAAAACACCTTTCTTCAACAAACAAATGGAAGAACTTCAGCTCAATCAACTTGAAAAGAACAACTTTTAACTTCGACAAGACTTGATTCGAGCACACTAACACTTGAGAACTTCTTCAGACTTTTTCTCTATTCTCAAATGGCTTAGATACACCTCTAAGAGGTTTAGTAAAATGTATATATAGCCCAAGGGCTACAAACTGAAAAGTCAACTCCCAACTACCAGTGATAATCGATTATATTTGTTATTGGGTTTTCAAAAAGTGATAATTGATTAAACCAGACAGAGATAATTGATTATCTTGTGAAATAATCGATTATTTGCATTAGCAATCTCTTTTTATTTTGGTTCGTGTTGAACCAGACAGAGATAATTGATTATCATATCAGAGCTATATCTTGAATTTCGTTGGGCGAGTTGTGCGCGGTGAGGACTCTTACATAAGACTCGTTCTCCGGAAACGAGTGAGGGTGGAAGATTCGAACGGGAGCAATATTTGGTGTAGACTTCAATAGCGAGAACTTGAACGTGTCCGAATCCAACGAAGTGAAGAAAAAGATTCGAATTGGGATGCTCTTTGAGGATATTTTCAATAATGGAGGGTCTGGTGAGTTCGAATCTCCTAGTGTCACCATCCAAACGCACCGCAATTTTGACCTCAACAACTCCTCCTTATTCAAAACACGGTCGCTCTCGCCGGAAAAAGGGAGTCGAAAAAAGAACTTAACAGGTTAAAAGTGCTAAAACTGTTTGAAGCGGAAGAATAATGGAGAGAGAAAAAGATGAGGAATAAAACGAAAGGGATGATCAATCCAATTAAACGTCAATTAATCTCACAAACCCATTTAGTCATGAGAACAAACTTTCTAGAGCTATTTAACATCTCTTTTTCGCCCCTCAAATTCCTTGCTTTTTTTTTTCTTATGATGCCGCCGTTTTCAGCAGCTTCACTGTCTCAGAAGAGGGTGGTGGATGATCACATGACGTGCAACGCAACTGAATAATTTCCAATCATTGTGACAGTGGCATTAGAATTAGGCCCACTAACAACCAATTAAGGTGAGATAACTCTTTCCCACCAAGCTTCCTCATAACCCACGTCGACACATAAACCATATTCAAGGTTCCCCACATGAAACTCAATCAAAGGAGGCAGTGGCTTATTCAACCCGCGTCCATAGAAGTCTGCACATTAAATTTCACCATCCAAAGCTTTTGAAACAATCACCCCCTCCTCAAGATTATTCACCCCCTTGTTATCCAGAATATTGTTATATCTGACACAGCCGTTGAAAATCCTCACAATTGTCTAGGGTGCCACGATCCTGTAAACTCGTTGTCCATACTCCGCGGCTCCACTTTTGCATCCACTCCAAGATTTCTTGAAGCTTGTCGTTTGCGATGTCTGCTCCCATCATCAAGAACTTTCACTACCATTGGAGCAAGAGTTTGACCACAATGTTAAGTTATTAAGGTTTTAATGTTAAGTTTCTGTTACGTCTTATAAAGTTCCTAGATTTTAGGATTGAAATAGTCTTAGGTAGTTATTTTGTTATTTTACATTCCTACTTTAATGTACTGCATAATGGAACGTTCATTTGACAGTTACTGTAAAGGCTTATATATGCCCACCTCTGTTTATTGAATAAAACATTCTCTCAATTCATCAGTGTGTGTGTCTTATATATCTTGAGTTTTAACAATTGGTATCAGAGCTCTGTAAGGGGCCTGGTACAGAGTGTGAGTTTAGAGTGCGGTGAGAGAACCATAAGTGAGAGTATAGTACGTAGAAGAAGATGTCTACAGAGAAGTTCATGCAACCGGCCATACCAAGGTTTGATGGCCATTATGACTTTTGGTCTATGACGATGGAGAATTTCTTACGAAGCAAAGAATTGTGGCAGCTCATAGAAGAGGGCATACCAGTGCTTGAAGCCACATCCACTGAGGAACAGCGTAAGAGTGTGGCTGAGGCCAATCTAAGGGATCTAAAGGTAAAGAATTACCTATTCCAAGCTATTGATAGGGAGATTTTGGAAACCATATTAGACAAAAGTACGTCGCAAGCAATTTGGCAATCCATGCAGAAGAAATATCAAGGCTCAACGAGAGTGAAACGTGCACAGCTTCAAGCACTACGGCGTGAGTTCGAGCTTTTAAGTATGAAAGAAGGGGAGAAAGTGGATGCGTACCTAGGACGCACTCTCAGTATAGTTAACAAAATGAAATCAAATCGAGAGAAAGTAGATTCTAGAACGGTAGTTAGCAAGATACTCCGATCACTAACCACAAAATTCAATTACGTGGTGTGTTCCATTGAGGAATCTAATGACCTAAGTGCTCTTAGCATTGATGAACTTCATGGCAGTTTGATTGTTAATGAACAGAGAATGCAAAGTCTTCAACCAGAGGAACAAGTATTGAAAATAACTCATGATGACCGATCTGGAACAAGCCGTGGTCGTGGCCGTGGTCGTGGTTACAATCAAGGTCATGGGAGAGGTCGAGGACGACAACCATTAAATCGAGCACTCGTTGAATGCTTTCACTGTCACAAGCTTGGCCACTTTCAGTACGAGTGTCCTGAGTTTGAAATGCGGGCTCACTACGCAACATTTGAAGAATCAAAGGAAGCAGAAGATGAGCTATTACTTGCAACATATGAGGACATGCCACAATCCATTCAGGAGGAAGACTGGTTTTTGGATTCCGGTTGCAGCAATCATATGACCGAAAACAAGCGATGGTTTACAGATGTGAGAGAAGAGGAATTTAGTCGGTCTGTTAAACTTGGAAACAACACAACAATGGTTGTCACTGCAAAAGGTAACATTCGGATTCAAATTAATGGCACATCTCATGTCATCACGGACGTTTACTACGTTCCAGAGCTTAAGACCAATCTCTTAAGTCTAGGGCAACTCCAAGAGAAAGGTTTAGTTGTTCTATTTCAAAATGATATGTGCAAAATCTACCATCCAGATCAAGGACTGATTCTTCACACCAACATGAAAGGCAACCGTATGTTTTACCTGACAGCTGCAATGATTTCTAACCCTATCAGGTGCCTTCAAACTGAGGATTCTACAGACAGGGATACGCAACTATGGCACAGACGCTTCGGGCATCTCCATTTTAATGCATTAAACACACTTGCGAGCAAACAAATGGTGATCGGTTTACCACAAATGAAACTTCCTCAAACACTATGCACTTCCTGTCTTGTGGGCAAGCAACATAGAGACAATATACCAAAACAAAGCTCATGGAGAGCTTCAACAAAACTACAGTTAATTCACGCTGATATATGTGGTCCAATCTCGCCTGCCTCACACAGCAACAAAAGGTACATATTAAATTTTATTGATGATTACTCACGTAAAGCTTGGGTCTATTTTTTACATGAAAAAACCGAGACTTTCACTGCATTCAAGAGTTTCAAAGCCTGTGTTGAGAAGGAAGCCAACACCTACATCACTTGTCTCAGAACAGATCGTGGTGGTGAATTCACTTCTAAGGAGTTTGAGAATTTCTGCACCCAGCAAGGCATCACTAGGCAATTGACAGCTGCCTACACCCCTCAACAAAATGGAGTCGCAGAACGCAAGAATCGCACCATCATGAACGTTGTACGAGCTGTGTTACATGACAAACAGGTTCCAAAACCCTTTTGGCCTGAAGCGGTGCGTTGGTGTATACCTGTCCAAAACAGAAGTCCCACTTCTGCCATTGATCAGCGAACCCCAGAGGATATATGGAGCGGAATCAAACCACGAGTTGATTATTTTCGAACATTTGGTTGCATTGCTCATGTGCACATTCCAGATCAAAAGAGACGCAAGCTTGATGACAAAAGCTACCCCTGTATTTTACTGGGTGTAAGTGACGAATCTAAAGCATACAAACTATTCAATCCCCAGTTACGAAGCGTGTAATCATGAGTAGAGACGTGGTGTTTGAAGAAGATAAAAGCTGGAATTAGAACGAAAACACAGAAAAGAGAAAAATTACGATTCTAGATTGGGAAAATGAAGCAACCAGCGTGGCTATCGGATTGCGAAACCACCTTTTCAGTAGAAGAGGAGAATTTACTAGCACTGGTGATGACCGAATCTAGAGATCCGCAGTCATTCAAAGAAGCGTGTAGAAATCAACAATGGAGATAGGCTATGGATGCAGAGATGAAGGCAATAGAAAGGAATCATACGTGGGAACTTGTGAATCCGCCAGAGGGAGTAACACCCATCGGTGTCAAGTGGATTTTTAAGACCAAGTTTAATGAAAGTGGCCACATAGAGAAATATAAGGCTAGACTAGTGGCCAAAGGCTATGCTCAACGATTTGGAATAGATTATACAGAAGTCTTCGCTCCAGTGGCAAGACTTGACACTGTGAGACTGATATTAGCTCTTGCGCTCAACATGCATGGGAGGTAATGCAACTTGATGTCAAAAGCGCTTTCTTACATGGTGAGCTTCTAGAGGAAGTATATGTCAACCAGCCTGAAGGTTTCATCAAGAAAGGAAAAGAAGATCACATCTACCGTCTTAAGAAAGCACTATATGGCTTAAACAAGATCCAATAGCATGGTATAGCAAGATCGAAGCTTACTTTAAAAAAGAACACTTTCAACGATGCTCTAGTGAACATACCTTGTTCACAAAAAGGACTCACGGTAACATTTTAATTATTAGTCTCTATGTTGACGATTTGATTTTCACTGGCAATAGCAAACATATGTGTGAAGAATTTAAAAACTCAATGAAGGCAGAGTTTGATATGACTGACTTAGGCAGAATGAGACACTTTCTTGGAATCGAAGTTATACAAAAAAACACAGGAATCTTCATTTGTCAAAGACAATATGCTTATGATGTACTAGCTCGATTCAACATGACTGAAAGCAACTCGGTACGAAATCCAATTGTACTAGGCACAATACTTTCCAAGGACATTGAAGGTGTTGTAGTCGATGCTACTAAATTCAAACAAGTCGTTGGGAGCCTCATGTATATAACAGTGACCAGGCCAGATTTAATGTTTGGAGTAAGTTTAATTAGTCGATACATGTCAAATCCAAAAGAATCACACTAGGCTGCAGCAAAATGGCTATTAAGATACCTCAAAGGAACCCTTAAATATGGTATATTCTATCAAAAGAAAACAAAGACTGGTCTCATGGCTTATAGTGGCACCAACTATGCAGGTGACTTAGATGATAGAAGGAGTACATCTGGAGCAGTTTTTCTGATTGGAAATGGAGCAGTTTCGTGGATGTAAAAAACGCAACCTGTGGTAAGCCTATCTACCACCGAGCAACTTGTGCCTGCCAGTGTATTTGGATCCAAAGAATTTTAGAGCACCTTGGTTCAGCAGAAAAGGAAGCAACTGAAATTTTATGTGACAATAGTTCTACCATTCAATTATCCAAGAATCCTGTCTTCCATGGAAGGAGCAAGCACATAGCTGTTAAATTTCATTTTCTAAGGGACTTGGTTAATGATCAAGTAGTTAGATTAACATACTGTTGTTCCAGTGAGCAAGTAGCTGACATAATGACTAAAGCATTGAAGCTTGATCAGTTTGAGAAAATTCGACACATGCTTGGAGTTATAGCAGTTACTGAAATAAGCTAAATGCAACCATTTAGCTTACAGGAGGGAATGTTAAGTTATTAAGGTTTTAATGTTAAGTTTCTATTACGTCTTATAAAGTTCCTAGATTTTAGGATTGAAACATTCTTAGGTAGTTATTTTGTTATTTTACATTCCTACTTTAATGTACTGCATAATGGCACGTTCATTTGACAGTTACTGTAAAGGCTTATATATGCCCACCTCTGTTTATTGAATAAAACATTCTCTCATTGCATCAGTGTGTGTGTCTTATATATCTTGAGTTTTAACACACAATTGTTTCTATTTTTTGTTAGAGAATGAAGTCTCTCACATTCTGCCACCGATCAAGTTCACTGGGATCACGCCGGGGGGACACGTAGGCGGCACCGGCTCGTGAAGCAGCGGCGAGTTGAGACCTGGTGAAGGGAGAGGCTATGCGCGGCCAAGACGCAATGGTGGATGTGTACGATGATGCTACAGGCTCCGGGAGTGGGACCTGAGGTGGGTTTGAGTCACCGAAGACAAAGGGGTTCGAGAGGAAGAAGCTATCTTCGGACTGACATACGCTCTGTTGGCGGAATGCGGCGGAGGCTAGGTGTTTCCTTATTTGGAGAAGAACCATAGCGTATTCCATCAGGCCTAAGTGGCGTTCCAGATGTGTTTCTCAACAACCTTACGGTGGATGAGCCACTAGTGCCTTTTATTTATATTTTTTTTTTAGAGACAGAGAGTGGTCACGACTACTGATGGTATTGTGGCAGAAGATCCCTAGACCGTCAAAAAATTAAAGATCCTCTCCTTTGTTTTTTTTTTCTTCTTTTTTTTTGAGAGAAAGAGAGGTTGAAGGACTCTCTCAACATTTGAAGAGGAAAGGCCTAAAGCAGGAGATTGGGTGTCGTGCTAGGCAACTCCTTGATAATCTTTATAATTGGGCAGCAACGGGAAGGACCTACAAGTAGGTGATTGTTATTTTATTGTATCACTAGTCTGGTTGCTCGTGGTTAAGGGATGTCATTCGACTCCACGATGAGTATCAAAATATTTGGAGTATGGATTGAGATCTTTTGTTCAAAGCATTTAAAGATGTTATGAAGACAGAAGGAGTTCTTTGATCTATCCTCTGAGTTATTCTATTTCTTCTCTTCTCCATGTCCTTGACATGATGGTGGGACCTGTCAAAGATACTCCGACGCTTAAGTTAGTGATTTACTTAATTATTCTGTAAGGCTTAATACCATTGTTGGTCTCAATTTTTGTCACCTTTATTCAAAATGATCCTAATTTTTTTAAAATGTTCAATGTAGTCCTAAAGATCGTAATTTGTATTCAATTTAGTTGTTTTTGCAAACGCTGTTTAAATCGTTAACGACCAAATGTCCAACTGTGCAATCAGTGAATGACATGCCATTTAACTGCTGACCTGCCTTGAGTAAAACATTACGTAGCCAATGAGGGATTTCCACGTGGCAACCCCTTCCCCACCAAAAAATTAGGGTTTCTGAATGCAAGGGAGAAAGGGCTTCTATCGTCACGCGAAGAAGAAACGACATTGCAACTCTGCTGCAAGCGCAATTTCTGTGTAGGTGGCTCGCAGGCTGCTACGATTAGGGTTGAGGGCACGAAGGTGATGGTAGCATGGGTGTTATTTGCGAAAACCATGGAGGTTTGAACGGTGCAAGGATTTTTGTCACGATTCTGGTTTGCGATTGTAGCTCGCCATAGTGGCGATTTGAGTTTCCTACAGGTTTACGAAGTCGATGGAGGCACGAGGGAGGAGATGATGGCAGTGCGACTTTGGCGACGACTAAGTGAAGTTCACATGGTGGTGGAATTTGCCCTTGTAGTAGAGTTTAAACAGCGCCGCTTGTCACACGAAGAAGAAGCTCTGGATGGTTGATAGCGACGATTTCAGAGGTTGTTCTCGTGGTGTGGCCTGATGCGAGGTTAGTTGTTGTTGGCTGCTGGGCCGCCATGGTGATGGCTTGAGAAGGAAAAACAGTGGCGTTGATGGAGATCCACGGTGAAGGAAGGGGAAGATGGTCCTGGTGGTATTTCTGGGTGGTTGCTGGACGAAGAAGATGAACATCGGTGGTGGTGGCGCGGTTAAAGTGTCCACGTCATTTACTGATTGCACAGCTAAACATTTGGCCGTTATCGATTTAAACGACGTTTGCAAAAAGGACTAAATTGAACACAAATTACAACCTTTAGCACTTCATTGAACATTAAAAAAAATGAGGATCATTTCGAATAAAGCTGACAAAAATTGGGACCAACAATGATATTAAGTCATTATGTAATAAAAATGAGTAATTATAATTCAAAATTACCTGTCTCCTTCGTCATACATATATTTATAAATATTATATTTAGCTTACCATCATGTGTGACCCATTTATTATCAATAAATGATATTTTTCCTATTAATTATCAATAAATAACTATTATTTTCATTAACTTCTCATTTATCATTTAAATTAAGTTCGAGACGTTCGTTCATTTTCTCATTATCAACCGCTTGATCCTTGGTTGGATGGGTGATCATATAGTACATTACACATTACGATAACGATTATGTTGTTAGGCCATGGTATTGCTTATCAATTGACAAATGCCACAAACAAATTATGGTGGAGGTACTAATTTGATCAAATATGGAATCAAGTTGTAAGAATTATTTCCGGCATACAATTTGATTTTCATTTCTTACTCCAAATTAAAATTAAATGGTTTTTTCTTGTTCACTTAAATTTATATAAATATTAACTTTTACACAAAAGATATTATAATTATTCTTTAGTAATTTTTTTATGTTGTAAAAAAAAATGATGTGCTTTAAAGTTTTTTTTAAAACTATTCTCGCTTATTTCCTTTTTTTTAATCAGTAATAAATAATGTATTATTTAATATAAGAAGTATTTAAAATATTCTAATCATTTTACAAACCCAAAATTATACATTAATTCAAAATATATATATATATATATATATATATATATATATATATATATATATATATATATATATGTAGTATTTATTGAAAAAGTACAAATAGCTATGATATTGAAATAGTATATTCTTATCGCTTCTTGTCTTGTTTTAACGTAATTGTTTAGCTGTATTATTTATTAGTTTCCATGACTAGAATAATGCCCCGAAATTTATTCTTTTTGGCTACACGGAACTATGTACAATCATTTAGTGCAACTGAAAAACTTTCAAATGCTTTTCATCAACGGCCCAAAATTTGAAGGTCAACTGGTTTTGGTGTATTCTATTAATTATTCTACATTGAAAAGCTCATAGTAAAAGATAATTCATATCGCTTTGCTCTCTTTGAATTTTTTTTCAAGTTGTGAATAGAAGACTGGCATGCGCAATGATTCGCTTTGCTGATTATGTATCTTTCTTAATTTCATTGAATTGTTTCTGATTTTATATTCTTTAAGATTACATTATTGATATTTTTCAATTTCAATTAAAGCGGAAAATCTGTGAAAAATCTAGTCTCCCATTCCTTGAAACATCAAACTAGAGTTTTGAGATAGCTAAAATTTTAAACTTCGTACATATTAATTCAGCTCATTATACCGTAATTAATATTATTGAATGCCTATATATATATATAGATACACACACACGTATGCACACTAATTGAAACATGCAACACTATCATCAACATAAAGAAGTACCTGATAACCTGTAACATCCAGTTTTGTATTTATGTATATATAGAAAATGCGTCAATGACTCAAACTATTGTCTACATGTGATTCAGTAGTTTACTGATTGGATCAACGTCATACAATTTAATTACAGATCAAAACAGCCAAATAAATGCAATTTGTATTCACATGCACGGTTTTCAACATTTTACAATATTTATTTTTAACTGTTAGTTAAACTATTTTAAAGACATAATTATTTAATGGACATTTATATTTTTACACAACAATTTTTTTTACTACCATCTAATACTACCTTTCATTATTATTCAATCTCTCTTTCTTTTAAAAATTTAAAAAATTCATTTTTGTTAAGATTATTTTTTCGTTTTAAAAATTTTCAAATGATATTAAATAACATATTTCTTTTTGCCTATATTTTACTTAAATTACCGGGAATTGTGCATCGTTCAGATAATATTTTGTAAAAGAATATAGCATATTTCAAAATTTAATTTTAATAAGAGTGTTTTTTCTAGCAAAACTGATACAGGTTTAAGGAATAAGAACATAGAATACAACTTTTTTTATTCAATGAAGATACAGTCTTCTGACCAAACAAACTTTTCTACCAACTCATATATAAGATATAATTCTTATAAGATATAATCCAAACCAAGCGTTATGATTTATTATTCCTCAGTCACTTTGGTGAAGAATATCCAAACAAACCTTTTCCCACAAGCTATATACTGCATCAATACAAACCAACATACTCCGTATTCAGTAGCAATAAATACAGCTATAAATTACAGATACTTTCTTAAAAACTAAAGAATATTTAAAATCTGTCGTTAAAATATTGTAGAGATTAATCAATACGCACTATTCAATATTTATTATATGTAGCATGAATCCATGTAAAACATTTGACTTTTGACACTAAATTTTAATAATCAATATTGGTATTTTTGGGCTATTAATGCACGTTTCTATAATGTCAGTGAATAAAAATAAGTGTAAGCATATATAGTTTTTAAAATACTTAGTATAATAAAATATTACAATTTGAATTAAATAATAGAACAGAAACTGCTTATTTATATTTACAATAAAAGAAGTTAATTAAAACACACATATTTTCAGAAATAAAAATGTTATATAAAGAAACAGAAATGAAATGAAGAAATATATATTTAACGAGTGGAAAATTAAGTTGAATGTTATTACACTTTTTTACGACATTGGAAAATGGAAAATATCTTTTTACTACACAGATTCCATGAGTGTCTTTAGTTACAGTTGAACAAGGTACCTTTTTGTTGTAAAAAAAAACTTTAATATATTGAAGGTGCATATAATACTGCATCAGGCTCTTACACTTGAATCCTTTCCTCATTTTCATTGTCCCCTGGTACATTAATAATCATTAAAACGCATAACATCATGCACGTACCGCTCATAAAAGGTTCTTAATTAGCCAGTAAATGAATAGTAATCAGTAATTACCCGATGAATGTTGAAGGTGGTCGGCGTTGAATTGGATTCCAAGAGGCAGGTTGACGGAGGTGGAAGCGTGCAATGTAGTTGGTGGAAAAGGGCAATCGGAGTTGGGAGCAGTGGCATTAACGGAGTGAATCTGTGGTGTTGATTGAAGGAACCTGATTTGTCGCTTCAAGAACTTGACATAGCGAATGGCTTCGTCAAGCATGGAAGCAGTGTCCATTTTGGTTCCACCAGGGACAAGTCTTTGAAGGATACGGATTTTCTCACTGATCTTCTCTCTTCGATGACGTGCAGCCACACTCTGAGGGTCATCACTTATGCGGACGTTTCGCCTCTTGGGTTTTCTGACGGTGGCAGGGTCTATGTCGACCGGTTGCATCGCTGCCATCTGGTACATCATCTCCTTCATCGCTCCGAGCTCTTCCTCTTCATCTTCTTCAAACTGGATTCCCAAGACGTCGGTTAGGAAATTAGTTGAAGAGGAGGAAGAGGGTTGTGGGTGAAAAGGGTGGTGGTGATTGGACCAAATTCCAACATCCATTGGAATTTGGTGATGATCGTGGATGATGATGTTGTGTTGTTGATCTGTGGTCATGGTCTCGTGATTGTAAGTGGTGTTAACGTTTGTGAATGTAGTGTTGAGGTTGGTATCCATGTGGGCATGCACAATGTGTTGTGTTGGTGTTTTTAAGGTTAAGAGGAGTAAAAGTCTAAAAGGGTTTAAAAAGGATTGGGAAAATGGGTAGAAAAGTACAGTAGTTATAAATAACCTAACGATATCTCGCCGCATAAAATGGTGCTAGCTGTTTGTAACAATCAAGCTTCGTAGTTAATGAGTTAACTTGGTAGCTTCTTTTCTCTTCCCAAACTCACCATACAATGCTATCAAGGAGGCTGCACAAAGAAGAGAGATAAGTGATAATAATAATAATATTTAATCATTCTCGTGTATTTTTGTTAACTTTTCTTAAATATGTCTTTTATTCTTTTTTTTTTCTTCAATTAGAACCTTATTTTTAATAAATTGTAACAATAAGGTCATTGTCCGTTAATTTGATACTAACACTGTTAAACAAGTTTCATGTGTTAGCTTGTGATTTTTTTGAATTTTTTAAATATTTTTAAATTGTCACGTGTCAAGCTGACATTGTGTCACGTGACAATGACAATGTGAGGTGGCACTGACAGAGTCATGTGTCATTGACAACCACGTGTCATGGCATTGTTGAGAAAGTATTAAGACTATTTTTGTTTAAATGACATTCACAAATGTATTTATTATTAAATTATTAACTTTTATAGTTTTCTCATTCATATTATTTAGATTAAATGATTTCATTTGTGGTTTAATTTATTGAAAAAATTTTAAATGACTTTCTTTATTTTTTTTGTCTAAATTTAATTTTTGTTTTAAAAATTTTAATGCAACTAAGTTATTTTTTTTAGTACTACATAAATAAAAATAAAAATGTGTCAAATGTTAGTTCGTATTTTTTTTTTATTTTCTAATAAAAAATATCAATTTGTATAATCTTTTTTTGTAAAGATTTATATATAAATTAAATTTTCTTGAATTTTGGAGAAGAACAAAATTGTTTAATTTAAAAAAAAATTAAAGACTAAATTGAGACAAATACAATAACACTGTAGCTTAACAGTAACAAATAACACTGTTAGTGACACATGACTCAATATTAGCTTGACACATGAATGAATATATATATATATATATATATATATATATATATATATATATATATATATATATTTATATTTTACATTAAAAAAATAAAAGGTAAAAAGTAATTAAAAAAATATTACGAACTGACATGTGTGATCCTCCTAACTATGTTAGTATGTTACTAGCAACAAAAATTTAATTACATCAATTTTTCAAAAGAAACCCAATTAAAAAAAGTGAGAGACTTATTTGTAAAAAATAAAAAAAATAGGAACTATAAGAATAATTAAACCTTATTACAAATATAAACTAGTACAATACAGAGAAACGACAGCGGTTATTTTAGCTTATACGCAGCGGTTCTACAACCGAGGCATATACAGGCGAGGTAAAAAGGGTAGGCTTTTTGTCTCGGTTCAGAACCGAGGCAAAAAGGTGTGTGCTTTTGCCTCTGTTCAAATCCAACCGAGTATAGGGGTTTTTTCCTTTTTTTGTATTTGTTTTTTTTTTGCGATTTGCTAGGTTAGACATTAGTCCTTGGCCGCAATCCATCAACGTCCACTGAAATGCAACCTCCAAATCACTACAAGAACAAGGACAGTGTGCTCCCACCACCACCTCCAGAGAATCAATCAAACAGAAAACAACTCATTCAAAATCAGAAAAAGGGGAGGGAAGGAGGCTTCCTCCTTCGCTGCGAATCAGAAAGGAGAGAAGAAGAAGAAGAAGAAGAAGAGTGGCGACTGCACCCTTTTGCCATGGTTGCGCCCCCATCGCGTTTCCATCGCGCCATTGATGATCCTTCCTAGTAAGTTGTCCGTGCGAGACAAAGAACCCTAGGCTAGGTTGGATCGGAACAAGAGGAGGAAGGAACAGAGAAGAGGAAGGAAGCCTCCCTCTTGGCAATGTGAAAGAAAATGGGAGAACAAGAGGAGTGGTGCAACAACACAAACAAGAGGAGCGGCGAATACCATGCTTGTTCATGAAATTTAACCCTAAACAGATGTTATTACCTCGGTTATTTTTTAACCGAGGCAATAAGGGTCTACGCCCTCAGTTCTATAAAGAACCGATGCCTAAACCCTCTAAAAAAAATTTCAGCTGGGTCTACGACCTCGATTCTATAAAGAACCGATGCCTAAACCCTCTCAAAAAAATAAAATAAAAAATTTCAGCAGGGTCTACGGCCTCGATTCTATAAAGAACCGATGCCTAAACCCTCTCAAAAAAATAAAATAAAAAATTTAGCTATTTTATGCCTCGGTTCTTTAAACAACCTAGGTAATAGACCTTTGCGATAATTACAAAAATGCCACCGCGTTAGTTTTAGGCATCAGTTCCTTATGAACTGAGGCATATACGTTTCTGATAATTATAGAAATGTCACCGCGTCAGTTTTAGGCATCGGTTCTTTTTGAACCAAGTCATATACGTTTGCGATAATTACAAAAATGCCACCGCACTATTTTTTGCTTCAGTTACAACTAAACCGATGTCTAATGCCCGAGTTAAAATCTTTATTTTTTACTAGTGATATATATATATATATATATATATATATATATATATATATATATATATATATATATATATATATATATATCCTCTAAATACATTTTCTTTTCTAATTCGTTTGAGCTGTTGCTATTTTAAATTAAAATAGTTATATTCTTGTTTTTATCATTTAAATGACCATTAATTTAATTTTTTACAAAAAATAATATAATTATTTTATTTTTTTAATTAAATTCTGTTTCTCTTTTTTCTAATTAAATTTATTAGCTATGACTAAAAAAAATAGGATACACGTGTTCATAACCCGTATATTTCAAATAATAATAATAAATAAATAAATAAATAAAAAGATAAAGTGATTACTCATATTTCAGTAAGGTGACAAAATAAATTTAAGTTCTCTAATTGATCTATTAATTCATTAAAATTTGGTAGATCGAATTAGAGTGTTCAAAAAGAATTATTTGACGCTTTTAACGGATATTGATTGTCGATATGTAGTGTTAATATATATAATTAATTTAAATAAAATACTTATATTTGTATATAAAGACATTCTTCTAATACACTAATATAAACATAATATATGAACATCGTAACGTAATAACAAATTTGAAAATTATTGCTCTTTTATCACATTATCTTTACTAAAAAATAATCACTGTGATCTGTCATATTAGTTAGTTAGAGTTATTTTTTTTAGTTGAAAGATCTATATTTATTAATAATATTTAGTAAACGAAATTATTTTACTATCTTATTATATTTTTTGAAATGACACTTATAACAATTTTTAAATGCGATTTTTAAATGTTTATATTTAACTTTCATTTTGTATATTTATATTTATTTTTCTTATCTATTCATGATGGAAGAAATAGTAACACAACAATAAAAAATCTTAAAATTTGTAGCAAATATAATTTCTTCAAAATTGCAAGAAATGGGATAGAAAACAATAATAAAAGATATAATATTAATTACAAAAGAGAACATTGATATTTTAACGAGAGAAAACTTTTTGTGAAATGTAAAAGCTCACTAACACAAATCAGCCAATTAAGTTTCACTAAGATCAAATGAGTACAAGATAATTATATTAAAATGTTTGAACCTAAAATAGAAAATTGGATTCTTATCAAATGGAGGTTGAACTTGGGTTGTGATTTTATGTTCATTAGGCTTAAGTTCCAAAATTTTCAATATCACATAATATCAAATTTTAAAAGATTTATCCGACTAGACTTATTGAACAGTGCACAAAGTTATTTGTAGTGTAGTCAAATGAGGGTTATCATATTTACAAGGATTTAAAAAGCATATTGATAGTTTGTTTTTCGATTTTTGTATTTTGATAGAAAGTACGTATGTGGAAAATATTAATAATAGTATATATTATAAAGATTGAGTGAAGTAAAGCTATGAGTGAATTTCACCTCATCCTCTTCCACTATACCACTATTGATCTTGTTTATGTACTTATGCAAATCATTCATAGTCCTAAGAGTTCTCTTTGAATGTAACTTTAGGTTCATTCCTAGCACCTAGAGCCTAAGATCACCAAATTTCAATATGGTTCATCAATGATTGCTTGCTTGAATAAAAAAGAAAAAACAAATTTATTCATATATCCTCAAGACTCTTTATTAACGACAACCTTAGATCTATTCCTAACATCTAAAAGCACACAAAAGAATTGATTGACCCATAACTTGAAACTAGTTTCCACTAAATCCCAAGCTAGTGAGATAAGATGAGTGATTTGTTCATCTAACAACAAGTTTAAACCAATCCACAAACAAATTGAATGAAAGCATAAATAAATATTGAAGAAATAGAAGTACAAAGAGTAAGAATTGATTACATTCAACCTTGACACGAGAGACTTCAACTACTAATAGAATATTGCAATGCATTTCCAATAACATATAGACATACAATGAAAGCATCTCTCTTTGTTAAAACAAGATCGTTTAGAAAGACTAGACCTTCTAACAACTCAAAGTTTTGAAGTATAATAAATATACTTAATGAAATATTCTTTAGGTAGAAAAAGTGTATGAATATATGGAAATAAACAACATTGAATCATCTAAGCATATATCAAATGAATCATCTAGATATTTGCTGAACCATAAACAGAAAACCTGAAAGAGTTATGCCTAAAAGTGTTTAAAGTACAACAATCTTATCACAAGAAATCTTGCAAACAACGTCTAACAAGGCACAATCTCAAAGATGTTATCTAAGAAGAAAAAGATAAACCAGACAACATAACATATTAGGCAAAAGCTTCTGATCAATTGGAGAAGCCTACACAAACTTAATAAGACATCATCCTTAAGATATTCACACACAAATATCTGAATTACTCTTGTAAAACAGTAAGCGCTAAAATCCCTTCTAAGCAAGAAACAAGTTTTTTAAAGATGATTTACGATAAGCATCTTCTAAACCAGTGCAAAATGTAAGGATAAGTTCTTAAGCTTTGAAATTAACATGTCTAGCCTTGAGGAAGACAAAACACGATATCTTAACTCTTTGTATTCAATCGGTGTTAATAGAAAAAGAGTTAACACAAATATATTGGCTAATGAACATAAGCTCTAAACAATCTAACGAAGTCTTGAATATGTCATCAATGAAAACGTCTTATATAAAAAACAATGTAATGAAAAGCATGTCCAAAATATTATACTTTAAGAATGATTTCATCTACATAGTCTAACAATATTTGAACTTTATACTAAATCAAATGCATTTATTATTGACATGACATATGACAAAATGATTTTGAACAAGAAATAATACTTAATGTCTATAAACTTTAAAAACAGTAAATGCCCATTAATGGATGTCCAATGAAGTGTTTTTTTCTTCTTGTATGCTTTGTCCTCATTCACTGTGTAAGTCAGAAATATATAATAGATAAATTAGAACCAAAGTACTCATTTTTCTACTTTGACTCTCTGTTTGATATCAAGAACTGCAAAACAAACTAAATACGAGTGAATTAAGCATAATTTAAACAAAATTAAAACAAGATAAATGTCAATAAAACTTTAATTGTCCATAAATAATGGGTAGTTCTTCTACTTAAATAAACTAAGATCGTGTAGAAATTTCTTCAACCATAGTAAGTCCTTGCATGCTTTTGCAACGACAATGAACTTTGTGGAATCAACTTCTCTAGTCACATAAGTTTGAGTAACCCATTAAAGTAGGTTTATCACCTCCAATATAAAGCATCAAATCACTAGTACCATGAAGATACTTAAAATTTCATTTCACATCATTTTAATACTTTCTACCTGAATATGAAAAAAAACCAATTAACTATACTAACAACATGTACAATATTTGGTCTAGCACAATATCATTGCATACATCAAACTATACATTGTAGATGCATAAGGAATTCTACTCATAAGTCTTCTTAACTTCATTTGATAGACTCTATTTAACACTCAACTTAAAATTAGTAGCAATAAGATTGCTCACGACTCTAGCATTTTTTATCTAGAATCTTTGTAACACTTTTCAATGTAGTGATCATATGATAGCTAAATTTTCTTTGCTCTTTTATCTCGTGAGATATTTATGCCAAAAATATTTTTAGTAGCTTCATGTCTTTTCTGGAAAATGACTTTCTTAATGTCTTATTTAGCTTTTCGATTATGGAAATAGGTTTTTTCCAATAGTAAATATGTCAAACAAATAACGAAAGGATGATAAAGTCATTAACAAAGAACTTTCTAACAATGACACTATGATCATAAGTAGTTATGCAATATTCTTCACCACTCCTGGTATCCTTATTCAGCGAATAACTCCGGTTACCCTAGACTAGTTGAGTTTCACTCACTCTTGGTTTTAAATAGACAATCCTAGTATCGACCTGATACATTGCCAAGTAATCCTTAACTCTCCCGAGTTAATCAACAAGTATTTTAGTTCTCTTCAGAATGTTGAATCAACCGATTACTTACAAATCGTTCGATGATTACTCTCTATTTTCTAGGTGTTTCTCTATATTTTCTCTCTACTTAGAACAAGCAAGTTGATATTGCAATGAAGCTTTAGAGTATTTCTTAGTGTCTCTCTCTATCTCTCATTTTTCTCTTTCTCTCCTTACAAAAGTAAGCTTATAACGCTGAAGCCTAAGAGTATTTTCTTTTCTTAAGTTCTTCTCTTTTTCTCTCTTCTCTTGTGTAGAATGATTTGACTCTTGGTAGTTGAGAGAAACTTCTTGGCTCTTCCTTAATGATGATTTTTCTTTACACTCTATGGATTTTCATCCTTTTTCTTTTTTGATCTTCTATTCATACACCTTTGATGATATAGTCATTAGACGATGCTTGTCTTGAGATTTGGTGACAATATAATCGTTGGATAAAGTTGATCCTTGTGTTTTGACTTTTCGTAGATTTTAACACTAATGGAAGTCATAAGTTGATGATGTCTTGTTGTCATAGCAGATTTGCTTTTAAGAAATTTAGCAAAAGCAGATTGGAGTATTCATGTGGCATAACTTTTGATGAACTAAACCTTCTTCTTATATCTTCTTTTTCTTTCTAATGTTCATTTCTGACTTGTAGTGGAATGCTTGTAGTGGATAACCTGCATAATGTAGAATAAATGTTTCTATAGAAGATATATCCTTTTTCTTACTTATCTTGTTACTTTTAAAGGTTGAGTATTTAATGACATTTAATGTTTGTTCAGGGTTTTTATGTTTTCTACGATTTGATTAGAATTAATTGTTTGAATTTTCTAATAAGAATAATAGATGTTTCACGAGAGTTTTATCATTGAGTGAAAGTGTGTTTGGCATGTGGTATTGTTTTACCCTTTAAGAGACTTTGTCTTAGCTAGTTTTTGTTTGGTAGATACTCATTATTTTAAATATTGTATTTAGTGTGAATATCTTTTATTATGTGTTTTAAAGCAAGTTTTGTTCTTTTGATGTGTATGCTAGACTAATCATTTCATGGTGAAAGCTCGTCTAGCTTGGTTAGAACATGTAGCTTTCTCAAGCTGACACGTTTGGCACAACTTTTTCCATTATACAGTTTGAAACTTCTTAGTTATGCCTTCATCATTTAACACTTTTATCAAGTTGTGGCATACTTGGAGAGTATTATCATTTATTGGGATTCTACTTTCTTCAAAAGAAGCATGTAACAAGTTTGCTTTCTTCATTTTTTTGGAATTTCTACTTAAGACTCTTAAGGCTTAAATGATAAAATTCTACCTGAGCGATAAAAAACACAAAAAAACACTTTATTAATCTGAACAAACATTAAATGTCATTAAATGCTCAACATTTAAAAACAACAAAAGTCATAATAGAAAAGACATATGTACTACATGAGTATATACTTTACTTTATGCAGATTGCCTATTACATGCATCCACCTGCTCCATCCTATATAAATCGAAAATGGACGTTAGAAATAAAGAAGACATTAACAAAATGTTCTCTCCATCAGAAGTCGTGCTAGAAAAATCATACTACCTACTTTTGTAATGTACTTAAAAAGCAAGCCTACTTTGACAAGATGACTTTAACCAACAATTGCTTCATACGACAAGACAAAGAAAACTCAAGGGTTAAGGCAAAAGCTCTATCTAATGGATGTCTTTTCTAGAAGCCTATAAATAAAGACTTATTTGGAAAGAGAATCAAGAGAATATCACATAGAAAGAAAGAGCTCAAGCAAACATCATCGAGATAAAAGCTCAATAAAGCGCATAAACTCAAAAGAGAATATCTGAGAGAGAAAATTATCAAGAATATAAACTCTCAAGGTTCATCAGTATATAAGCTTATTTTTGTAAGAAGAGAGAAGAGAGAAAAAAATCAATGAGTCTATTAGATTGATTTGTACTGAACTTATATGCTCTCTACACAAGTTATCACCTAAAGACTTGTAATCAATCTTTTGATTATAAATTATGAAGAGAATTCAAACAATTATGTTTAACTTAGTGGGGTTAAAATGGTAGCTAGACAGGTGTGTAGTGGAAATCAGGAGTGGGTGAAACTCTGACGTTTAACTTGATGGAGTTAAACAGTAGCTAGACAACATATCAAGAAGATATCTGAATTTTCTAATGGAACTAGGAGTGAGTTAAACTCAACTAGACAACATATAGAGAATATATTTGGATTCTCTAGGGATACTAGGAGTGGTATAGAATACTACGCAACTAGGAGTGGGGTGAAACTCATCTAGACAAGTGTATCTAGAGGATACCGGGAGTGTCTAGGGATACCAAGAGTGGTGAGAATACTTAATTGTAATCTTGTTGAAGATTATAGTGTAACCCTCTAAGGTGTTAGAGAAGACTGGACATAGCTCGGTGGAGGGAATTAATATAAAAACGATTGCGTGTTTATTGCTTTTAAACTTATAATGTTGAGCATTTAATGTCATTCAATGTCTGCTCAGAACGACAAAGTGTTTTTCGATTTCGTACCGTTGAGGTAGCATTTGATAATTAAGTTTTTCTTCCAAAGATACCAAACATCGATTAAGGACTTCATCGTCTAACGAAGTAACTTTTTAACTTATGGTATTGCTTAGGCCGAGTAAACACTTTTGTTATTTTGCCTTTACAAACAAACAATGTTTAGCTTTGTTTGTGCTTTAAGTTTTAGTTTTTAGTGTGTTTTATCAATTCCATTGTCTTTGACATTGTTTTGTTTTCCCAAGAGTTAATTTGAATACCCTTAAGGTATGATAAGCTTATGCTTTTATCTTCAACTCTCTTAGTGCTTTTGACTTCTTTTATCATTGCATTTGGGTGTTTGACTTAGTTGTTTTTCTATTTCCTAAAATCCTAAGTGTTTTCTTAAGGTTTTTTTGTGTTGGGATTTTAGTTTTAAGTCTTTCTATTTTCATCCTATGTTGTTTTTAGATTATTATTCTGTTTAATGTTATTTGGTTAAAATTCAAAACATGAGAGTGTTTAGGTGCATAAACGATTATGTCTTAACAATAGTTTGGTTACCTCCAATTCAAAAGCACCTTGTTGTTTTCTTTTTATTCTTGCTTTTCACCGTGCAAAAGTTCTTAGAATTTTCAATTTGAGTTGTAACTCTACTAATTGATAATTTTCATCTTGTTCTAGTGTATTTACACTTCATAGAGTCATTTCCATTACTGTTCTAGTTTTTTATTCCCTTATATTCAAATTTGGTAGTTTGATTGATGCAAATTCTACATATTTTAGTCATTACATGTCATATTTCGTATAGTTGTGTTTGTGTTATATTTGGAAATTTAAACAAGTCCAAAATGATGTTCTAAAGTTGTAGAAAATTTCATTTGAAGTTAGAATGACCTGTGTGCAATTTCGTATGTCAAACCATCATATTTGAGTCATTTTTTAAACTTGCAAAAGTGAATTTGGTGTATAGTTCCATTTTGAACAAAAATTGGGATCAGACAAATGTATTTTGATGAATTAAAACTGTTGAAATGGTTAACAAAGTGTCATAATAGCTTTTGTGCAAAAGCACTTCCAAAAACATTATTTTTGGGTCATTTTTCTGGTGCAGAGTTGAAAAAGTAGCTTCTATTTCAATGATTGGGCTCTCAAATCCAATTCGGATTGTAGCAAGAGCTGGTGTAATGTTTTGGATTGGAAATAAATGATCAAAAGAAGTAATGCATGAAGTACTTAAAAAACACTAGAAGTGGGATAAAATAGTGTTAATGGAAAACTTTTCGCAACCTTTCTGATTAACACGTTATCGAGCTTTTAAAATTTTATTTTAAGTGCTTAGATACTCAACTTGATAAATACGTATGAACGTTTTGACGTGTTATTCAAAATATGTACTACAACCGTTAGTAAGAACTTCCTTTGTGAAAAATAAACGTTCTAGCTTGGAAGATTCTTATGTATAGAAATTAAAACGTAACTCCAGATTTTTGTAAGAGGATCGTTTAGACAAGAGAAGAGATAATTGAATAAGAGACTTTATACTAGTTTGCTCCAGCTAAGCTACATCCAGTCTCCTCCGCAGAGGGTTCCACTATAATCTTCACACAATTACAAATGACTATTAGCACCACCTTTGGTACTCAACAACCCCATCGAGATTTCCTTTGAGTATTAGCACCACTCATAGTGCTCAACAACTCCACTGAGATTTTCTTTGAGTATTCGCAACACTTCTAGTACTCAACAACCTTAAGCGAGATTTCCTTTAAGTATTCGAACAACTCTTGGTACTTAGCAACCTTCCCAAGATTCCTCAACTCAAACAATGTTCAGTTGTACGTATTTTGATTCTCTTCAGAATCGCAATCACTGATTGCTTACAAGATGTTCAGACTATATACCACATAGATAAGATTTGATTACAACAGTAAGGAATATGACAATGAAGCGTGAGAGTATTTCTCTTCTCTTTTTCTCTTCTCTTCTCTTCTATTTTCTTTATGTCAGATGTATCCTTTTTCTTGAGATTTTTCTCTTTACCTTCTCAGGATGAATATTATGTTGTAAGCTTCTCTCTTGACTATCCTTTGTATTTTCCTTTCAAGAGATCTTCTATTTAAAGGCTTTATCGATATTTTTCCGTTAGAGTGAGTTTGTAGCCTTGATACTCGTATTTTCTCTTTCTTCTGCATACAACAGTCGTTGGGCAAGTCAACTTGTCAGAGCAAGCATGCATTTTTATAACTTTGCTTGAAGTAGGTTGTACAATCTTTTTAAGTATGACTTCAAGTGAAGAACATTCTGTGAATATCTCTTTTTTCTTTAACATCCACTTTTTTATATAATGATTTGTAGCTTTGGGGATGCATAGAATAATTTATCTACAAGAATATAGTAAATTGTGCATGCAACATATATGTCTTTTATTATCACAGTTGTTGATTTTGAACGTTGAACATTTATTGTCATTTAATGATTGCTTAGAACAACAAAGTGTTTTTTGATTTTCTACCGTTAGGTAGGATTTTGCAATTAAGCTCTATTTTTTTAAAGATACCAGCATAGTATAGATACTTCATCATTAAACGAGGTACTGGTTACGCTCGTGGTATCGTTTAGTCAAGTAAATGCTTTTTTTGGTTTTGTCTCTTTTCAGTTAGATAGTGTTTAGCTTGTTTAAGCTTTCTTTTATGTTTTGATTTTTACGTCTTTTAAGAGTTTTGTCGTAGACATCGTCTAGACCTGTTTTGTTTGCGAGAGTTATACCAAATACCTTTTTCAAGTATGATAAGCATCAAGCATTTGACTTTTAACTCTCTTAGACGTTTCAATAAATGTATTCCAAAGCATGACTTTGGTCAAGCCTACTTGACCATCAAACACTCAATTGACACATCATTACTCCTGAGATGAAAATTTGATCATTCTTATGTTGAGCCACATCTTATAGACAAATAATAGAAAACATAATACGTTCTTATGATCATTTTGTTGAGATTGGTATCGCGTAGCGAAAAGGATTTAAAGAGTGTGTAATGGTCAAAAACCAAGAGGGGAGAGGTGAATAGGTTCTTTTAAAATTTATGATTTTCTTTAAGAACTTTTATCAAACAGTTTAAGTGCTAAAAGTATAGACTTAAAGAAAATCAATACAAATAATTTTATCCTAGTTCGAATCAAAAGATTCTACTTCCAATCGTTAATCACTATCAAGAGTGATTAACTTTTTCACAAAATAATATAGTTTTAGATTACAATCATATTATGCAAATATTTAGAGATAGAGAACACCCTCATTCGACACACGATGGAAGAAACTTCAACTCAATCAACTTGAAGATAACTGCTTCGACCTTAGACACACTAAGTGCAAGCTTCTCTTTTGTCCAAGACTTGATTTAAGCACACTAACACTTGAGAACTTCCTCAGTACTTTTTCTGTATTCTCAAATGGCTTAGTTTCCTTTTCACACACAGAGTTTCCCTTAGGCACAAACTATAATACTCTCAAATGAAAAGTTACCTTCTAAGAGTTGTGTAGAACTCTATTTATAACCCAAGGCTCGTGCAGGGTCAGAAACTGAAATGAAATTCCCAACAACCAGTGATAATCGATTATCAAAAGTGATAATCGATTATTTAAGGTCGTTATGGGTTTTGAAAAAGTGATAATCGATTATCCTGAGTGATAATCGATTATTTGCACACCCTGGACAATATTAAACCAAGCAATGATAATCAATTATCTCCTGTAATAATCAATTATTTGCGCGAGCAACCCTTATCTATTTTAGCTTGTGATAATCGATTATCCCCTATGGTAATCGATTATTCCCAAAATAAATCACTAAATTAAGAAACCATCTAAGTACTTACAAAAGTAAAATGATTCCTATACAAAAATTTTCTATGTTGAATGTTTTAACATTTACAAAAGGTTCTTCAAGTCTTCGCTTGCATCATCATGAAAATTACTTCAAAGAAAAAATGCTTCACATTGGTAAAACATTTTCCCTCTATAATGGATAAGTACATGACAACACTGGTAAAAATCAGGGATACTAACACACCCATTATGCCTCGGTTCCAATCCAACCAAAGCAATAAAAGGTCTATGGCCTTGGTTCGCCCCTCTGCCCATGTTGACATTCCCATCTACAATCTGATCAAAATCTCTGTGTAGGTGTTTTGTATCGATTGTCTGTAGAACCGAGGCCATAGACCCTCTTCCCACACTAACATTCTCCTCTACAATCAGAACAAAATCTCTGTGCAGGGTTTTTGGCCTCGGTTGTCTGTAAAACCAAGGCCATAGACCCTCTATAAATCCCTTGGTTTTGTGTAGCTTAATGTTATCTTTTACCATTAATGACTTTTCAGCTTACGGTAATTTATCAAGATACAATGTCAAGGGTTATAAAGCATGTCTTATATGTGAAGAAAACACTACAACCAATCAATTGAAACACGGAAGGAAGACAATGTACCTGTGTCATCAAATATTTTTAAAATGTAATCATCCATATCGAAGGTTAAAAAAAGAATTAAATGGGCATCAAGAGAGGGAAGATTCACCAAATCCACTTACTGGCCTTTAGATTCTTGAAAAACTTAATAAAATACATCATGTATTTAGGAAAGCCTCCAAGAAGTCATCTCTAGGACCCCTTGGAAGAAGAAATCAATATTCTTTGATCTTTCATATTGGTCCAAGTTAGATGTTAGACATTCAATAGATGTGATGCATGTAGAGAAGAATGTGTGTGATAGCTTGATTGGTACACTGCTCAACATCAAGGGAAATACAAAAGATAGAGTGAATGGTCTTTTGGATTTGGTTGACATAAAGATCTGAGAAGACTTGACACCAAGAGAGTTTGGTAAATGTACTTATTTCCCTTCGCATGTTACACAATGTCCAGACAAGAGAAGATAAGTTTTTGCCTTTGTTTAAAGAGTGTGAAGGTACTACAAGGATACTCTTCAAATATTAAGAGTTTAGTGTCGATGCAGGACTTAAAGATTCTTGGCATGAAGTCTCACGATTGTCATGTCTTAATGCAACAATTGTTAACAATGGTTATTCGTGGATATTTGCCCAAAAATGTTAGGCAGACCATAACTCAATTGTGTTCATTTTTCTCGTCAATTTGTAGTAAAGCCATATATGCTACAAAGTTAAATGGACTTCAAGGCGAGATTGTTACCATCGTGTGTCAACTACAAATGTTTTCCCTCCATCTTATTTTGACATCATGGTATATTTACTTGTTCATTTGGTTGAGAAATCAAGTTGTATGGACCAATATACTTAAGATGGATGTATCCTATTAAGCGTTATATGAAGATTTTGAAAGGGTATGTGAAAAACCCATATCGTCTCCAAGGTTCAATGATTGAAAGGTATATTTCTGAAGAAAATATCGAGTTTTGTTCAGATTACATGACTAGATGTTCTACAAGTAAATAAATGTTCTACAAGTAAAAGCATCTGAGGTGTGAATGTAGTGACAAAAGATCCCAAAGAATTATTGCAAGAAAATTTATACATATTGAACAACACAGATGAGGTGATCCCTTTTCTGGTAGCACACAAAACCATTATGAAGGGAAAAAATCTAAGACAATCAGAGAAATGGCAGTTGATGAAGCATAATAGAACCTTTATGTCTTGGTTCAAACTCAAAGTTGACAAAGAGTCACCCTCTTCTAATACTTTTTTGTGGCTTGCAATGGTTTAAAGTTTGATGTCATATGTTTTACATGTTATGAAATCAATAATTGCACATTCTATATGAAGACTTTGGATGATAAAAGCACAGTACAAAATAGTTTAGTTAGTCTAGAAGTTGAGTCACTCTAATTTTCCACATCCAAAGATCAAAATCATGTACTTGGATCAATGAGATATTATGGTATAATAGAAAAGATATGGAGGTTGATCACACTATCTTTTATGTTCCATTGTTCAAATGTAAGTGGTTTGATAATAAGAGTGGTGTGAAAATAGATGAATCGGATATGACACTAGTTGACATCCCAAAGGTGTGTTATCGAGATGAACTGTTTATCATGGTACATCAAGCATCTCAGGTTTTTTATGTCAAATATCCTGTGTTTGATTATTGGTATGTCGATCTTCAAGGCAAAAAATAAACTGAAGTTAACGAAGACAATCTAACTAATATTCATATTGTTGACAACCATTCATTCAAAACAACGATAAATTTGGATGATGATCATCTAGTTGATGATGAGGAAGATCATAATGAGGGAACATACATATGACTAATCCATATCTTTATGTATGAATTTCATATTATTGTATAAATTTAAGGGTTTTGTTAAATAATATGTTCTTACATAAGTTGTTTATTAATATTTCATGTTTTTATTTATTTTGACATATATATATATATATATATATATATATATATATATATATATACATATATATGGCTGACCATCCATATTCATTAAGGGATGAGGCTCCCCCATCTAGACCCACTAGATGAGTCACTAGATTGAGACAACTGATGATCAGAAGAAATAGTGGTCAGAGGACATCTGTGGATGTTAATGTGATCACTGATGTGGCATCTAGCCCAAATGCAGATGTATTCAGATCATACCTAGGAGTACTGGAACGTGACAAAATATTTATTCTTATTCCATCTTTTGATCATGTGTTCAAAGTTGATCGGAACATAATATAGAATGATATATTAGTAAGTTAATTAATATCATTTGATTTGTACGTGGTTTATATTGATAATTTTGTATTGATACAAATTTATTCTCTTTATTGCAGATGACATTTGAGATTCCAAATGTCGCGACACTTAGAAATAAGTGTTTATTATCTATTACTAAAAACTTTTGGGGTTTTAAGAGTAAATTGACCTATAGATATATTTTTAGATCAAAGAAAAATGAGTCTTCATGTGCAAAATATAAGACCATTGATAAAGAGACTTGGCGTATCTTTGTAGAGAGTCGTACATCAGAGGCATGATAGGTTATTCTAATAGATATTATTCAATTCCTCATTAACAAATTTATATCATATGAACTAATTCAATATGTGACAGGAAACAAGGACAAAAGCACAAGGTATAAGTGCTAAATATAAAAACCCCTACTTATTATCTCGTGGTGGGTATAGGTAGCTTGAAGAGAAAATCCTCAAACAAAAGACAGAAGGTAAACCCCCACTTCCTAAGATAGGTAGTCCACAACCTCCTTTACCACCATCTCGGCATCAGAAGTGGAAGTTATCCCGTCTAAGATCATCGGGCTCCTACACTTCTAAGGCTGCACGAGAAATATCAGAAATAATTGTCATATATCATTATTCCTATAGTAATAATAGTTTCATTATACATATTACATTGAACTTTTAAAAGAAAAATGATGTTTTGTTATCTTATAGGACTTCTTGGTTGAGCAGAGCTCCCAAGGTCAATTCACTCCAGAAGGTCGTCGTGATATTCTTACCATTGCAATTGGACAGCTGGACTATTGTCATTGATTGTACAATTGGACAATGCGTCGTTAACGATTTAAACGCCGTATGCAAAAAGGACTAAATTGAACATAAATTACATTCTTTAGGACAACATTGAACAGAAAAAAAACTAGGACCATTTCGAACAAACCTGACGAAAATAAGGACCATCAATGCTATTAAGCCTTATTTGTATAAGCTAACATTTATTTTGATAGGTAGAAGCGGTAACGGAAGTTGTTCAACACCAGTCATCCTAAGGGATGACATTAGTCCATGTCTATTATACGGTTTAGATGGTACTGAGACGATGCTGGTGGCTCGTGGAATAGTGTTTATGGTAGCGATTGTTGTTCATGGTATGGAGCTAATAGAGGATGAGGTCAAGGTCTTAGTAGACAACATGACCATACCAAATGCCTTAATCATCTACCAATATATGAGATTTTCACTATGGCACAAGCATTTCAATCTTTTATCGCTTGGCCTAAACACTTGGTTGGTTCTATTTCTACCCCCTCGATATGGACTCCTACTTTAAACTTCTCAATTTTAATGTTTACATGTTATTGATTTTGAAACTTATCCTATTTTTCCATGTAACAACAGACGCATGGAGAGGAGGAGATTTGTTTATCTGAGGACGATCCTAATGTATTTGAGAGACGCTATGAGATCACATTGTACTTGCATAGGTAAGATGTCATACAAATTGTGTTGGAAAAAGAAGAGTTAAATATTACATTAATTCAGCTATGATGATTTAAGTCTATGAACAATTATTTATATAAAATTGATTTGCATATAAAGTTAGTTATATCAAATGTAATTTTTTGTTTCAAGTATATGTTTGGTGTAAATAACAATTTGGGTATAATGATGCTTATGGGTTCTTTGATCCCTAAGGCACTCACGAAAGGAAATAAATTTGATGACACCCAAACATACCTCACTAACAACTTTCGAAGGAGGAAGGAGATATATTTTGTCCCTTATATATATGGGTAAGTGAAGTTTGATGTTCGCTTCAAAGTTCCCTTTGTGATTTTAATATATAACAATTAAGTTATTATCAATTTCATGCACAGTTGCCAGCTACTTGTTCTTTCCATACTGGAGAATAATGTTGGGTTGATTTATAGTTATTAGTCTTTTTACATTGTGCCTTAAACATTATGTATTGTAAATATTGACTATTGTGTTCAATCTGGTTTGTAAATATATTGTTTCATATGCAGATCTATTTTTGTGATGGTAGATATCACAAAAACAGACCTGTTATTAAAAAAATCGTAGAATATAAGCATCAGTTGTACTAAAACCCGAGGTAGAAAACAGTCTATGACCTCTGTTCAACCTCAACCACTATCATAGGATACACAAGATTAAAAAAAATTTAAGGGCTATGATCTCAGTTCTTTCGTGAACCGCTGCCATAGACCCATGTTATTACCTTGATTGAATCGTGGCAAAAACCCCTCCTCTCGTTTTTTTTCTACTTTACTAAGGAACCGAACCAGAAACCCTCGCTATATTACCTCGGTTGCAAAAAGTCCATCATCTTTTTACCTCACCAGTATATACCTCGGTTTGAAAATCGAAGTGTATAGTCAAATACAATCGTTGTCGTTTCCCTTCGTTGCACTAGTGCAAACATTGCAAACCTCTTGCGACCTAAACCTTTTGATCCTTTGCTAAAAAATCCATCTATGATAACATTAAAATATCCTAGAACTAGAATTTCATGGTGTTTATTGTCAAAGACCATATTAGATCTCACCTTAAGGATGGTCATATATATATATATATATATATATATATATTTATTTCTTTTTGTAGTAATTCAGGTATCCTTCTTTGATTATTAATTTAATTTGTTTCGTAAAGGCGTAATTTTTTTATTTATGGAATTATGCTCGATAAAATTTGCACCATCCAGTCTAAGAATTTTGTTTGTTCATGTGGAAAAATGAAACAACTTCATCATATTGACATCTCTTAAAATCTCCCTTTCTAAACAATCAAAAGAGTATGATTAAAATTTAATGGTAGTCACCTAGGATCCCATTCATGTTAATGATCAAAATTTGGTTGAGTCTCCCTTTTACACATTCATGTTGATGGTCATATGTACAAACTTCTATTGCACCAGCCTTCTTGATTCAATTGATTACCTTGTTGTGGTCTACTATTTCCTTGACTTCAACATGTGATTAAGCTCAAGATCACACCTTTTCCACAACCTTTTCCTTGTATCATATAAGTAATTCACTAAACATGGTTCTTAGAGACCTTTTACACATGCATCAATACATGTCTTCTCATTTGGTAAGGAATTCTTACCATAATGTTGTACAATGAAACTTGCATTTCTTCAATGGCTCACCCATTTTTTCTTTCACATTGAACAAATCTCTTATTTTTGAAGGCTTGACATTACTCCCAACAAATTGAGCCATAAACAAAGGGAGAAAATTCCATGAAGGATAATATGCATCCATCAAGTAATTTGGTTGACCAATTGTAGTATGGTGGTGATTATAAATCCCACAAACATTTTTGCATCATACAACATATGATCCTACTAAAATTAGCATTCATGCTTCCAAGTTCCTAAGATAATTTGTATGATCATTTGATATTGAAAATTAATCAAGATCTAGAACAACATAATTGGGTAGAATAGGCTCACTCAATCCTTGAGAGATGGTTTGAAAATCCCACTATGTGGAAACAGAATCAAGTTTAGATTGTCTTTGGTGAGCTATCTAATCCATTATTTTGTTGTATTTGAAGAAGTTTTCACTATGTTAATTGACTCCGATACATTCTTTCCAATGCTTCATCATTTTTGTTGTTACATATTATTCATATTTTTTATAATTTGCTACAAGAAAGGTGTGTCACCAGCTTCCTTTAACTCAATTGTTCTATATTAGTTTCTCATCGTTTTTGAAATGTGTGGAGGGATAAAATAATTTTTTGTCCTATAGGTACCAGAATATTCTTTTAATATCTTTGAATATACTAAAACACAAGTGTAAATCTTATATATAAAGAAAATGTCTCTCTACTATTTTTCAATTATTATCACATAATCAAGTTATTCTATCTATAAACATATTTTACCTTATATATAAAAAATAACATGCCTTGTTCTTTTTAAAATAATTAACAAAATTTGTTTCAACGAGTTTAATTTAAGTTTAAATATCTTAAATAATAATAGTTCATGTACATATTAAAATATTAAATAATAAAATTTCTATAAAAATTAAACTTTAATTCAATAAAATATAATATTATATATATATATATATATATATATATATATATATATATATATATATATATATATATATATATATATATATATATATATGTTTCTACCGTTACCAAGGTATTAGTACAAATATTTTTGATAGTTAATTATAAACTAAGTTTTCGTAATAATATTATTCTATGATAAAAGAATTCAACTAATTTTATCCGTTTGGTTGCTTTGTGAAAACATATTATAAAAGATATCAAAATAATAAACTTATAATTATTTTGCAAACACTATGTCAAAAAAGATTTTTTACTCATGTTAGAAAAAGCTTTTTATACTGGTTTCTGAATAGGTATAGAAACAGAGATATAGAAAGGTTTCGATCTTTTACACTAGTTATAAAAAATTTTACTTTTTACACCGGTTATGTTTGCAACAGCCATAAAAGGCTAATATTTGTCTAATATTCTAGGTATAGGTATAAAAAGTCTCCTTTGTGGTTAGATAAAACTAACTTTTTATGCATGTCGTGTTAAAATAGGTATAAAAGAATCTCATTTTTATATCTGGTGTTGTTATAACTAGTATAAAAGTAACGTTTTTTTTTAAATATTTTATTTGTATGTGCTACTATCCATATTCAGACCTGCATAAAATTCAATTACATAATGCAGTATAAATAATCAATAACAATCAAAATATTCAATATTATTTTTATTAACACATCAAAATGTAATATTTACCTAACAAAATTCCTAAATATATTTACATAACATAGTTATTTAACATAGTTACATATAAAATAGTTCCTAAACTCAAAATGTAATATTGAAACGTCTAATCATTTACAAATGGTTAAAAGATGTTGCTCCCGAACATCTAAAAAATATAATATTGAAACATCTACTCCCGAACATCCTTTATAACATGTTGCTCCATTGTAAACGTATCATCAAATATCTACACAATAAATAGTTTGAGTCAAGTTATAATATTAATGACTTAAGATCTTAGTTATAAAATGTTCACGTTACCAAATTCCATGAGTCAACGACATTTGCAGATATAATTCTTTGCATGTGCCTCATGACATTTGCGGATATAATTCTAAATGTATAACACATATTATAATGTTTCAAATGAAAGAACATATTTGCCAAAAATTTGAGGCAAACCTATTCTTCTTTGTGTTTTCCCCTGTGGACCCGTAGGTAGTATTCCATCAATTTGGCTTAATATTAAGTTGGAAATACTGTATTGAAAATCAATACAAGAAATCATATGCAATAGAATGCCAAGCTTGGACAATATATCAAGTATAACATTAAGTTTGGGCAATATACAAAATAAAGATATATCATAGCATAATACAAGAATAAACGTCAAATTATGATTCTCAAAAATTGAAACAAGTCGAGCCGCTCTAGTCAAGCAAGTACAAAAAGTATTTGGCTAATCAAATTAAAGTCATTCAAAGTAATTGTTCCAGGTGACTGATTGACTCAAATATTAAAATTTCATGTTTCACATTCAAAAACAGGGAAACTATAGCAAAGGAAATTAAATTTCAACTAATAATGTTTAGTGTGTCATTCCTTAAAATTACTAAAGTCAGAAAGCATCATGAAGAAAAGCAAACACGGTATCAAAATAACATTTGGATTGAAGATTAATTTTCTTTCATATTAGGTTTAACAAAAGATATTACTCTACCACCACCACATTCTCTACCATTAATTAAACACATAGAACTCAACAACACGCACAAAGCTAGCCACAAATAGATCCCACTTTCAGTGCACAATTACCTTACTTTGTTAGGCTCTTTTTGGTTAAGGCTGCAACCAAAATGTCCCTTCTCTATTTTCTAATTATTCTTACTTCAATGTGTAATCCTGAGATTAAAGATTAGCAAGCTTATAGAAGTAAGGAAGATTTAGCCAAACAAAAATACTCAAGCTTAACATTGGTTGAGAAAATAGTGTAGCTTTTCATTAGATGATAACGAAGGCAATGGTAAGGAAAACCAAAACAACGAGCTTTCAGATTTCATTCAGAGTGCAAAGAAGAAGTTGAGAAGCACATCAAGCAAGAGAAGGAAAGGTTCCTTCAAGATAAGATAATGTGTTGATGTTGCTGTCAATACCCAATTTCGTCCGGGTAAATAAAATTAATAATAAATAAATAAATAAAAAAAAAAGTGAATAGTGAATAGTAAATAGTGAATAGTGAATTGTGAATAGTAAAAATTGAAAAGTAAAAAAAAAAAAAAAAAATTATTTTTGGAAAGGATAAGTGTTCCACGTAGCTTTGAGATCAGAATTCACCAATTTGCAAATAAAAAATTAATTTTGTAATAGTAAAATGAATAAAAAAATGAATAGTACAAATGAATAGTACAAATGAATAGTAAATTTTTTTTACTATAAATAGCCAAGGGGGGAGGCTGAAAATTTACACAAAAGAATTGAGAAAATTTTTGAGAGAAGAGAGTTGGAAGAATTTCTAATTTCAAAGGGGATATTCTGGAAGTTTTCAGAGAGCGAGGAGATTAAGTCTGTAATAGAGGTAAGGGAAGCTAACCTTGAGTATCTCCTTTTGTATTATCTTGAGCCTTGAATATGCTATATTTTGCTTTTGTCTGATCTTAAATCTTGATTATGGAGTATTTTGTTTCTGTATGATTTTGAATTTAAATGAGAGTATGCTTTTGTGTTGATATCCAAGTGTGATAGTTGTAAAACGTGATATTGATTATGTTATGCCATTTGTATGTTATTAGTTGTTTATTTTTGTATTTTGGAAGGATTAGAAGTTGTCTAACCGGCTCTGCCAGATTCAACTTCTTATTTCCCCAAACGCTTTATTTCTTTACTTATTTATTTTATTGCATTTTGGAAGGATTAGAAGTTGTCTAACCGGCTCTGCCAGATTCAACTTCTTATTTCCCCAAACGCTTTATTTCTTTACTTATTTATTTTATTGCATTTTGGAAGGATTAGAAGTTGTCTAACCGGCTCTGCCATATTCAACTTCTTATTTCCCCAAACGCTTTATTTCTTTACTTATTTATTTTATTGCATTTTGGAAGGATTAGAAGTTGTCTAACCGGCTCTGCCAAATTCAACTTCTTGTTTCCCCAAACGTTTTATTTCTTTACTTATTTATTTTATTGCATTTTGGAAGGATTAGAAGTTGTCTAACCGGCTCTGCCAGATTCAACTTCTTATTTCCCCAAACGCTTTATTTCTTTACTTATTTATTTTATTGCATTTTGGAAGGATTAGAAGTTGTCTAACCGGCTCTGCCAGATTCAACTTCTTGTTTCCCCAAACGTTTTATTTCTTTACTTATTTATTTTATTGCATTTTGGAAGGATTAGAAGTTGTCTAACCGGTTCTGCCAGATTCAACTTCTTGTTTCCCCAAACGTTTTTTTTCTTTACTTATTTATTTTATTGCATTTTGGAAGGATTAGAAGTTGTCTAACCGGCTCTGCCAGATTCAACTTCTTGTTTCCCCAAACGTTTTATTTCTTTACTTATTTATTTTATTGCATTTTGGAAGGATTAGAAGTTGTCTAACCGGCTCTGCCAGATTCAACTTCTTGTTTCCCCAAACGTTTTATTTCTTTACTTATTTATTTTATTGCATTTTTGTGATTAATTTTTATTTCATCTAAATTTTCCACCAACTTATTATATTATTTTTGTTCATCAACTTTCTTCATCCTTAACTCTATAAATACCTACATTCTCTTCACTTCACACACACAATTTACATAATATCCATATCTTCTCTCTCAAAATTTCTTCATTCCATCCCGAAACTCTACTTCATTTCTCCCTCACATTTTACTATCTCTCTATACATAATAAATCCCGTACCCCATTTCTACCATAAAGTTATCTTCTTCATCTTCCATCTATCTTTCTCACAACTTATTACAAGTAGAGTTTTATTTCATCACACAAATCTTCAACAAGGTATACATTTTCTCTTCATTCTATTTATATATGCATTTTGATCATTTTTTTAGTTTATAAATTCATCGTGTTTTCTATTACAATTTTTCTTTATGCTTTTCACATTTCAACCCATCTATCCTTCTTAATAAAAAAATATAAAACTTTAAAAACATGTAATAATATAAATATCGGTATGAGTACTCGTGCGATCGTACGCATCAACCTAGTACTCATTACCCAAAATCTAAAATAAACAAAAAAAAGCCGTGTGAGTGCTCGTGCGATCGTACGCATCAGCCTAGTGCTCATTACGCAAACAATAAGAAAAAAAAGTCGTGTGAGTACTCGTGCGATCGTACGCATCAGCCTAGTGCTCATCATGCAAAAATCTAAATATTTTATAAAAATACCAAAAATATTTTAAAGGTTAAGCACATGTGTGATCGCACGCATCGTCTTTATGCTGAAAACATTCTTTGTTTATTTTATAAAAATACCAAAAAAATACAAAATCTTTCAAAACCCAAAAACATCCACATTTTCAAACAACATACAATATGGCTAGCCAGAACTACGTGATCCTTGATTCTCCATCAAAAGTGGAGATACGTAGGAGCAAGGCCAGTCCTTGTCAGGTTCACTTTCCCAAAAATCCAAAATCATTTTACAAACAAAATTCTTAATCAATTTTCGAACAAGTTTTCAAGCAGTTTTCTAAAAGAACTACGGAACCCTGATTTCTCATTCTTAATGAGAATACGTAGGAGCAAGGTCAATCCTTGTCGGGCCCACAAAAACTAAAAAATACATTTTGTTTCTTTAGAATTTTATTTTAGGGGAAAGTTAAACATTTTGAAAACCACATCATATTCGCGTATTTAGTTAAAGGTACTGCCTTAGGGCAGGCGTTGTAGGGTGCTAATACCTTCCCTACACGTAACCGACTCTCGAACCAAGAATCTTAGTTTCGCGGACCATGCCTTATCATTTTATGGTTTTTTCGTAGTTTTCCAGAATAAACTATGGTGGCGACTCCAAATCTCTCTTTCTTTTTCAAAACGCGTTTTATTTTTCCACGGATCGTCGTCCCGTCGCGATTCCGGTTGCGACAGTTGCTAACTTAGCTTGTGGTGCCTCAACATTTGTTATTGAGTATAAAGTGAAATAAGGCCACTAGTCATGCATTCAAAGCAGTTACATGATTTTTTTAGGGGTGAGGGAATGATTTTATTGGATGATTGCAGATTTTCAAAGTACAAAGATTGAAGTTTTAATATTGATTTATATTTCCACTTTTACTAGCTACATGTGTAAGTTAATCAGCAGTATAATACATTCCTTTATTGAACATTAAAGCATACATGGAATCTTGAATCAGACCTTGTGATGATTTATGTTGTACCTCGTCATTTGATTTCACTTTTTTTGTCTATCGTTCTTAAGGAAGGTTTTAAAACATGCTTTAACGAGGGACACAATATGAATTACCTTCTTTTAATTTATCAGCAATACATTTTGTTTAAAAAGGAAAGATCCTTCTTATGATGAAAGGAAAAGGATATCGGTAGCTGGATACCAGATTCTTTTTCCTTTGTATCTCTTTCTAATTGACATTTTCAAAATTGTTGGCGTTTTTGCTAGTTTGACTATAAGAAAGGAAAAAGATAAAAACACTAAAAAACTAATTCACCTGAACGAAGGAAATAGTCAAGAACATAAGATCACAAACCATGCAAAATTTTCCATTATCCCCTGTTTCTAACGTACATGCCAAATTTTCTTGCATCTCCTAATCAAATCTACGTTAAATTCAAAACCTTAACCAAACATTGCAACAATTTCAAATTACGCATTAGATTCACCTAGCATCATCTAAGACTTTTGCTATACAAAAATTTTCAAGTTTACCCTAGCCCCCAAATTGAGCAACTCTTTTCACAAAACAACAAGCATAATATCCATATTAAACTTCACCGAAACAGCAATGACAATGAGCAAAACTGAGGAGTTCTTTTCACAAAATAACAAGCATTATGGCTTACCTTGTTGTTGTTGGAAACTCGACAAACCACTTGATGAGGGCCAATATATAGGCCAAACGCACAAAACACCCTGAAAGCGAAGCAATATAGAACCAACCACAATTAAGGCTCACTAACCACATATAAGAGATTCAACAACGACAAACAATAGCTTCACCCAACCATCTTTGCGAAAGCTTCAACAATTGCAACGAGATAACGATAATGAGATAACGAGTGCACGAGATCAACGTGAATCGTCAAATGAGTGAACGACAACAATGCCCACCAATGCACGACTGAACGACAACGAAGAAAATGTGAAAGAGTGAAGGAGAACAAGAACGAAAAAAAGTGAACTGAGAAAGGAGTAGAACAAAATAAATGATTTGTGGGGAATAATCTAAACCGGTTATAATATCTAACCGGTGTAGAAAAATAATTTATACCTACTGAAAATTTAACAGATGTAAAATTATTTCTATTTTATTACAAATTTGCTATCACACCAATTTTTATACCTATTTTAGTATAACCGGTATAAAAAAGTTTCTATTATTTACAAAACTGCCACCACATTATTTTTTATGCCTGATAGATTTTAACAGGTATAAAATATCGATATAAAAAGTGTATTTTTCAATAGTGAAACAATCATCACTACATAATCTAACTTCAAATCTATTGGGCAGTGGTTATATATTTTTTTAAATCTTTATTTTATGTATGCTAAAAATTATGAAATACAAATAGTAAAATTAAATGAAATCAAATTATAATAAACATATTAATAGAATTCTTTAATTCAAAATATTATTTATTTATTCATTTATCTCTTTTTTTCGATTTTATCCTCTATCAAAATATATGTTAAAATTTTATTTTATAGACATTTTTTTCATAGAAATAAAATGCAGCGATACTTTATACATAGAAACTCTTAAATTGTATAAGGATATAAAAGAAATAGTATATAAGTTAATAAACATATGAAATTAAAAGATAATAAAATAAAATTTTAAACATTTACATATTTTATTTTATGTTCTTATAACCAAAATATATATATATATATATATATATATATATATATATATTTATATATAATGAGTATAATTTATTTCTAGTTAAATAAAAATAATCTAATATTAATTAAGAAATATCTTCTTTTTTAATTTTGAAAAGTTAAATATGATTTTAGTTTATTATTTTCATGCAAAATTGATTATTTTATTCCAAATTTTAAATCATTTTCATCTCTAGACTTTATTAGTAGGTTTAATACATCATTTAGCCTCTATTTTTGGGGATTTGGTTCAAAGTGATCCTAACTTTTAAATAATGTTCAATACGGTCATTTTCGCTCACTCCGTTAAAAACATAAATGTGCAAATGCCACCATAGCCAAACCTGAGAGAGTTGTGTAGTTTGATGAATATGTGCCACATATGAATATTACCCTTATCTAAGACTGATTTCGCCATTTCTCGGTTCAACATTGTGCTGCAATTGGTGTTGTAATAAGGATTGGCTGCTGATTCCTTAAAGGTGAAATTGGAACAGCGTATGTACGTGAGGTAAGTGGTCCTAATCTAAGCCTAATTACTTGATGTTCTTGTTGTTGTATTTGGGGGTTAGGGTTAAATTATGTTTTGTTCGATTGACGATGATTTTGGGGGTATAAATTTGTTGGTTAAATATTGTATGTTGAATTATTTTGTAATGCATTTTCTATTGTGTTTTAAATATGATTATAGTTGTCGCTTCTTGAGTGGTTGAAGATAGTGAGCAAGATTGTCCATTTTTGGGGTTGATAGTGGTTCCATTCTAGTTAGTTTAAGTAATTTTAGTGGTCTCCGTTTGCATTTGAGTTGTAGGGATTGGGATGATTGGGGAAAGGTTTGAGGTAGTGGTCCACCACGATGGGACCTTACTAAAACAACTCCCCCTTTAAGTATATAGATGGAGAGATTGCTTATTGGGACGTTAATCCAGATAAATGGAGTTTTTTTATATACTAGGTGCACTAAAAGATCTAGGGTATCTTCAAGTGAAAGAGTTATATTACAGCGTACAACATTTGTTACATAAAATGTATGATGATAGAGGAACAATGAATATGATGAAGGTGGCAAACTTTTTAGGGAAAGTTGACTTGTATGTTGTACATGGCATCGACCATTCAGAGGTTGTAGAAGATGATGTGAACCAAATTTATTTACTTTGTGAAGCTAAAGCACCTGGTTCGAGTGGTGAGGGTAGTGGGGTTGTAGGTTTCCCACATGTTGAGCATGGTGATGAAGGAAATATGGAGGAGGTTGAAGTGCAAAATGAGGTTGAAGAAAGAGTAGTTGAAAATGGTGAAGTAGGGGTGCAGTTGGTGACTATGGGTGGGTTGGTTAGTTAGGGTGAGTTGATGGGGACAGATGGCAGATTGAAGGAGGATATAGATGGTGGAGTGGAGCTGGAAAGTAATGGTGGAGAGGAGGTGGATGGTGGAGGGAAGTTGGAAAGTAATGTTGGAGAGGAGGTGGATGGTGGAGTGGAGGTGGAACAAAGTGATGGAGAGGAGGTGGATGGTGGAGTGGAGGTGGAACAAAGTGTTGCAGAGGAGGTGGATGGTGGAGTGGAGATGGACAGAGATGGTGGAGTCCAGGAAGAAGTTGTAGTGGAGAGTGAGGATGGAGTGGACAGTGAGGTTGAAGTTGAAGTCGAGAGTGAGGATGAAAGACATATGGATCATCTTGGTGGAGGAGCAGAAGAGGTTGGTATTGGTTTGGAGGACCTTGGAGGAAATGAAGTGTGTGGTGGGTGCACGTGGATGTCTGACCAACAGAAGGTACATCTATTCCTTACATTATTATATACATTTACCTCACTATAAATGATGTACTAAACCTTCATGTATTTATTCATGTAGACAGGGGTTGATGCCAGGTGTCCAAGAACTTTTGCCTAGGGCAGACCAAAGATTATGCATGAGGCACTTATACGCAAATTTTAGAACGTACCCCCAATCATGGGAGAGAGAAATGTTGAATATAAAAGAGGTCAACGTAGAAGCATATAAATATCTGATAGTCATTCCCCCCAAATACAATTTATCAATAACATGCACATTTGAAACAGTTTTGTATGGTTGCTCATTTTCAACATTTATGTTCATAACAGGTATTGGTCAAGGTCTCGATTCACAACACAACATGTATGTGATTCCCTTGACAACAATATTTCTGAAGCTTTCAATAGTGTTATTGTGCTTGCCAGAGAAAAACCAATTATCACAATGCTAGAGGAGATTAGACTTTATCTAATGAAATGTTGGGCCACCAATAGAAGCAAGGTCGCATCTATGGATTTCATTATATGCCCAAAGATGAAGAACACGCTTATTAAGGAATCAAATTTGTCTAGATATTGGATCCCAAGGTAAAATTTTTATTTATATTTATATCCAATTTGATTTATGTTGATGTCCATTGTTAATTTATTAGAATGTGCTTTGTTTTTGTAAGCTGGTCTTGAAAAAAGTTGTTTGAGGTTAGACACATTGTAGTAATGGCAAACAAATTCACAGTGGACCTTAAGAGTCAACACTGTAGATGCAGGAAGTGGATGATAAGTGGCATCCCGTGTTGTCATGCAATTGCAGCAATGAACTACTCAAATGAAGACCCACAAAAATTTTATACCATCTTGGTTCACAAGATCCACATATGAGGAGATGTATGCCTCTATCATTTATCCTGTCAATCGGCAATTGTTATGTGAAAGAACAAGCTATGTTGATGTCCTACCACCAATTATTCGAAAGTTTCCTGGAAGGCCAAAGAAAAAAAGAAAGTCGGAGGCGTGGGAGTTAACAAAGGATGCCACTCAAATGCGTGTTGGTGGCCATAGAAAGAAATGTACCATCTGCCGTTAACTGGGACACAACAGAAAGAATTGCCCCTTAAGTCCAGACATCACACAACCAACGTGTCACTTAGCCTCACAGCAAACATGTCCCCAATCCCCGCAGCCACCACAACCTAATCAGGAGTCCATTCCACATTCAACTCCATCAATCATAAGGAAGAAATTAGATATCAGAAGAAAAGTTTAGATATCAATTACAAACACTTTGGATGTATTTTGAACTAATACAAAACTCCTGAACTATGTACTATGTTGTTGTAGTTGTATTTTGATGAAGTATTTTACTTATGTACTTTGGTTGTCATGTGATCATGTTTTATTATGAACTTTCTAGGTGCACTTTAATTATGTAGTCATGACAAACACTTGTGTTAGTATATTATTGCAGAGATGTTACATGTGTTAATATCCATTTGGAACCAAAAGTAAACATTTTAAAATGAAAGGGGATACTAAATTTAACATTTCACATGAACACCTTCACATTACATTGACTTTCACCTTCACATTACATGAACAAAAACATTCACCTACACTTCAAACTAAACATTGAGCTTTACATTACATGAACATAAACATTGACCTAGACTTGAACGTAAACATTGACCCACCTACGAAGATCAACCTAAACAAGCCCATATTGTCACAATGTTCACCGCAATAACAACACACATAACTTCAACTAACAATTTTATCTTTTTCTACAACTTTTGGTTTAAAATTTCCACATCACATATCTTTCTCTTTCGTCATTATTTTCTTCATTACACCACTTGAAAAAGTTACAGTACATCCCTCTTGAAGATCCACCCTGTTATGCACCAAATAAGCCACCAAAATTGGTTCTAACTCATCAATCTATGAACAAATTAATTCCAAATAAAGTGACAAGGGTATTAAAAAAATCTTGTAATGACGACATCCCCAAAATTGTCTGCCAGCATTCTATGGAGTTCTCGCCACTTTGCTTACAGCATAATCACCACATTTGCAACAAGGGATTATCCCACCTCCCCTCCAACCACCATCATTTGAGGATTGCGAATTTCTTTCCCACCCTGTTTTGGAACAAGAAGAACAACCTTGGGAAAAGGTCATTTCTATCTACCCACAACCACTGTGCTGAAAAGCGAACAACTTGCACAAACCCTAACCACCACTTTTATTAGACACAATAACCTCAACTTTAAACATTTCCACCAGCTCACTTCACTTCACCTTGCCATGTATTCATCAAACTTCACAACTCACTCAGGTTTAGCCATGATGGCATTTGCACCGTTATGTTTTTAACGGCGTGAGCAAAAAGAACCGTATTGAACATTTTTTAACGAAATATGGGGCATTACTGAACTTTTTTAAAAGTATAATCACTTTGAACCAAACCTCCAAAAATAGGGATCAAATGATATATTAAACCTTATCAATAATATGGATGTAGTCTTCATAACCAAATAACATTAAAGATTTGCTAATGTGACAAACAATGTTATCATGTGTATATTGAGTATTGAATGAATGCATGCTATCAACACATGGATAAATTTGTTAAGATTAATAAATCTTTAATGTCTTTTGATGACATACTATGTATTATTTTTAAAGTTTAAGAACTAAATTGTTAATTTTAAATTGTATTGAAGTTTGAAATAGTGATAAAACTTAATCTCATGTCTAAAAGCATATTGAATCTTATAAAAATATAGATAATATTGAAACCAAAAGTATAAAAGTGAAACCATGAAGATGAATATTATAAGAGTATAAAAGTAGTTCAAAACATATTTACAGATAAAAAATTTCCCTTAGTTTTTTAAGCTGTTATTTTTATAAATCACATATTAGGTTGTTTTATCAATATCATATACCTTCCCACTTACTACAAGCCAAATTTAAGCATTCCAATCAATTACTGATAATAACGAGAATAGATATTTCATCCATAACCAATTGCTAAAGTCGAAAGTACAAAATTAATTCATAATGTAAACCAAACATTAAATCATGAGTATAATTCACAACTTAAATTTGATTCACGCTTTTAATATAAAAGATAACTGTCGATAGCTACCACCAATAAAATTCCTGCATACTTTCCTTCATCATTACACATTACACAATGATATACGCATTTTTATTATCCCATGGAACAATTTCACAATCCAACTTCATATGTCACATATAAACCTCAAAGAGTGGTGATCATACATTCTCATCAAACAACATAGTGTTTCCGAAGTAACCTTTTTTTTTATCTGAAAAACTAAGACATACAATAACATTACCATACACCTCAAACAATTTTATTGATCTTCTTAATGAACTATTAGGGAAGATTAGACTATAGTCTATATGAGATACATGTAGGAAGGACAAAAATAATATTTGAAGGAAATTCACAGGAGTGCAACTAAAAGCAATTTAAAGATAACTCATAAGAATATGTGTTTTTAAAGAACTACTTGCATTAGTATGAACTTAAGTTTCAATGATTAAGAATGAAAATGTTAAACACCACTAGTAAAAAAAAGCTTTTTTAACGCACTATATACGCCTCGGTTCTACTGAAACTGAAGCGTATAAAAGCGCGGTTTATACTAAATATTGAGTGGTTATATGCCTCGGTTATATATGAACCGATGCCTATATACGTTACTGTCTCGAGTAAAAGTCCAACCGAGGCATATAATATACATTTTAAAAGATTTAGACACCGGTTTACTGTTTAACCGGTGCAGTTAAAAGGTTTAGGCACCGGTTATAAGAGAAACTGGGGTAGTAAACTTGAGTTAAAATAAAAAAACAAAACCCTTTCTCTCGCACGCTGGCGATTCTCCACTCTGCCTCCCTCCACTCTGCCTCCCTCCATTCTGCCTCCCTCCGCTCACGAGTTTTCCTCTCCACCAAACCCCACATCAGGCCGTCACCATCACCGGCCATTGGGGTTGCCGTCGTTCAACCACGCCGTCGGCCACAACGTGCAAACCCGCAAGCCGCCACCCAAAGCCGCTACCACAGCGCCTTCGTTCTCCATGGACGCCATGACCACCATCTTCATCTTCTCCGCCATGAGCACATCCATGGCCGTCAACCGGAGAACGAATTTCATCTTCTCCACCATTCATCTTCTCCAACACGCAGCCATCACCGGCGAAGAGGAAAACTCAAACAAATTGAGAAACAGAACTCTAGGCGCGGATTTCATCCACCCCTCTTCTCCACCGTCACGCCAGCCACCGCGTTTCAACCTTCTTCCATCACCATCACCGAAATCGCGCCACCGTCACCAAAATCCCTAAAGCATGCCGCCGCCATCGCAAGAGTTGCCATGGCTGTGCGATTAGGGTTGATTGATTTCGCTGCTTCTGGAGTTGCGATTTCTGAATTGGATCCCCGCGTGATAGTTATATGGTGTTAAATCTGGTTTCTGCAGGTCTGATTGTGGTTGCAGGTGGAGGCACGATTCTGATTTAGGGCTTCCGGTTTCCAATCTCTTCTACGCCGTTGTCATGGTCCTCTGATTTCCAATCGGAGGTGCGATTCTGATTTAGGGCTTCCGGTTTCCAATCTCTTCTATGTCGTCGTCATGGTTCTATGATTTCCAATCGGAGGCGCGATTCTTGTTTAGGGCTTCCGGTTTCCAATCTCTCATCATGCTTCTCTGATTTCCAATCTCTTCTTCACGACCAACGAGATGTGCTAACCTCGGGATGCTTTACTCCTAACCCCGCAAGGTTCAAAGACGGAGCTTAACCGAACGAGATACCCATCTGAAGGCTCTCAAAAGAAATTTTGGAAGAACTGATGTGCCTCGGTTCGTTGAACCGAGTCCAATCCTAGAATACTACCTCGGTTCATTGAACCGAATTTGTATCTTACGGACTTTTTACCTCGTTTTCATATGCCTCGGTTTGAAAACCGAGGTCTATGACCAAAAATAACCGGTGTATATTCCCTTTCCTGTGCACCAAAAACAATTTATTATATCTTATTTGAACTTTTGTTCATATACGTTTGATCATTTATTAAAAAATTTCAATATAAAGGCAACAAATATAAGTCCAATTAATACAATAAGAAACTGATATACCACTTTCAATTTAAAACTTTAAAATAATAAATCTATCAAAGATATTTTTTTTTACTTTTATTGAATGATTTAGCCTCAATTGAATTTTTTTTTAATAATATGAAAGAACATATTTACGAGGAGGATGATATTGGGTCAGATCTGACACCAACACATGCATTCACTTTCCCACCACCATGCTAAAGGAAGTTAAAATGGATGTCATCAATTCAACTCCATCTCTTAAAATGGCCTCCTCAGAGTCAGAACAACAGTGACGAATTCCAAACTCCCATTTCCAGTAAAAGTGGAGGAAAAGTGTTTATACTCCTGTTGGATCTTAGAATGGCCACTCGAAAGCTCTTCCTTAAAGTAGTATAGGCTACAATATTGTATATATATACTTCTATCCTAACAATTTTTCTTCAGGTTTTGAATAGAGTATCAGTATCTTCACGTACCACCGTATCGAATTCATTCATTTAACACGATACTATATTAGTAATTTATAAAATAGTGTAATATAATTAGTTAAACAAAATTATTAGTGAACCCACAACATGTCATTCGATTGTTAAAATAAAAAGTTATGTCAAAATATTATTACTTTTTGAATAGTCAGATAACGATAAGTAAAATGATTTTATCAAAAATACGTAACATATAATATCACCAATACCTTAACATACTAATATGCAATAAAGTAGCACAAATCAAACTTGTTTTATGGTCCTTCATGAGCTTGTTTTTACACATACGTTATATTTATTATTTTATCTTTCAATCTCATTTGCTTTTTATGAATACAAAAGTCAACTTTTTTTAAGGACCAAAGTATTCTTAAAATAGATTATTAACCGGTGTAAATGGTGTAAAAAAGTATTTTTCAAAGATTTAGTTGCCTAAATGGAAATGGAAGCCTATCATCCACCTTTGCTCTATTTATATATCCATCTTCAGAGGAAGTTGTCATTCAACATATTAGGAATCAAACTTACATATATATGTTCGAAGCATAAATTTATTTATAGGTAAGCTAAGTGTTGTATGTTGGGGTGTAGCTGGCCAAATGTCTAGGATTATCCAGTAATAATGACTTATATATAACTTTCCTTCAAGTTCTTGCTCTAAGGATAATATATAGCTGAAGCATCAAAAAAATAATAGTAGCATTGTCTCACCAACATTTGTTAAACAGATAGCAATTATTTTATTATAAATAAAATTATTAGTGCTGGGTGTTAAGGTTTGACATTAGAACATTACGAATATATATCATTATTATTATATAAAAGAAACACGTATCTTTTTAACTATTTTTAATTTATTTTCTATTAGACGATTTTAATTTTTAATGAATAAAAAATATTATTTAATAAAATAGGTGTAATTAGTTAAAATTAGTTTAAAATAAAAGGTGAATGTTTAGTATTTAAATAAAAAAATTAATAGGTGTAATTAATTTGAAATAAAATGTCATTGGTTGAGAGTAATTTTAATAAAATATTAAAATTAAAATAATTTTACATCCTCCCTCTTGTACGAATTGCAATTTGACATGCAAAGAGTGTGGGAAAATTTTTGAATAATGGAATACAAATGGGTAACCTATAACATGAATAACTGGTTTTTCCAGCAGATCCTTTGCTATATTGATCATGAGAAGATGTACATTTGTAACTCACCTCCTTTGCTTCTCTTGCAAATAGTTGCAAATGACTGGAATCAAGCACAAACGTCTCTCGCTTATCTATTGTCATAAACAATAAATTTGTAGAAACAAACACAATCTAAATGAACAAAAGAGAACAAGTATTCGACGAGAACAATGAAAATTTACATACTATAAACTTATAAAATAAATTAAATAAGTTGCTATTATCCCCTTTTCCATATATTTAATTCTCCTTTTCTCTAGCATCTCGATTAGTTGGAGTTAGAGGTGTTCATTTGATTTTTAGCATATCTTTTAGCTGAAATTAAAAATTTTAATTTGATCTCGATGAGTTGGAGTTAGAGGTTTTGATTTGATTTTTAGCATATCTTTTAGCTGAAATGAAAAATTTTAATTTGATTAATGGTTTATGGGTTAGTTTCAATCCATTTTTAAGTAAGTTCATCTTTTACTAAGCTATTAAATGAGTGAGTCTAAACTTAACTTTCAAAACGTCTTCTTAAAAGGATTATGATCATGGTCAAAGTCGAGTCTTTATAATATTTTAAAGGTTTAATCCTTTCGGACATCCCTATTTGTGTTGAGTTGTCTCAAATAGGTCCTCGTATTTATTTTTATCTCAATTAGGTCCCTATTTTTGTAAAATTGAGTCAATTGGAACCTTGCCGTTAATTTCAATAGACGGCGTTAAATTTATTGAGTCGTGGCACGCTGACGAAGCAAATTTTAATGATGTGGATCAAATTCATTTGCACGTGGACCTACAGCACTGTCCAGTACTCTCCTTCTCTCCCCTCCTCCTCTCCTCCTCCCCCTCCCCCAACCGAGCTTAGACTGAATGACATAGCAACTGGCGTTGAAGGTGTCGCCGATTCGGATAGCGTGGTAGCCACCGCGACGGTAATCCTCGATGCCTTCGTCCTCGGAGGTGAAATCGCTGCTGTCGTCGAGATGGTGCTTGTCCCCCATTTCATCAACCACACAAGGATAGCAATAAGAAAGAAGCACTGTATGTGTTTGTTTGGGTTGATGAAATGTCTTCTTCTGTGCATTACTCTATCAATTAACCACTGTCAAAGAAGCTGAAGTCAAGTTGTGGCTGGAGTTTGGAAGAGGGGAAAAGTATAGCCTAACTCAGTGCCTACCTTCTTGCTGAATCTCAAACCTATAAGAAGCTTTCTCGGTGAAAACCCGAGCCGATTGGTAAATGGGAAAAGGGGCACTAGAATTGGTGCTAGCAACAAAAGAATTCCCAGTTTTCATTACAAGTGAAGAATGCTGTGAGTCAGGAACAAAAGTGCGTCCTTGAAAGGTGATGTTTTGAGAAGAACCACATGCAATTAGATAGCTATCAGGAGGAGTGTATAAGGAAAACGACCCATTAACCAAAACTAGAAAAACAACAACCAAGACCAAGGGAACCCATCTCATGAGTTCCATCTTCACCATTTTAGCTTCTTCAATAGTCCATAAATCGCCAGATGAAATCACCAAGACGCGTTCTTTCAAAACCCAGATCCGAAGGGGGCCCAAGAATGCAAATCTCAAATCCCACAACGAAACCTGCAACAAGCACGGATCTATCAGGAGTAATGCACAGAAGAAGACTAGCCACCGGGCGGGGTTTCAACTCCGTCGCATCCTTACCGTTCAACGACCACGTCTTCTTTCGATTGACCACCGCGAACCAGACTAGCCACCGCGACGTTAATGGCCGCTGCGTCACTGCCTAACTGGCCGCCGCTCACCACCGCGACCCAACCACCATCTTTTCCGATCTGGGCGTCGGTGGCAAACCCAAACGCCACCGGATCCGTTTCCAACCGTGGCGCCGTCAGCCTTGGAGGCCGCCACCGATGGGCTCTCCTATTCTCATTTATCTATTTTCTGTTTCTGTGCTTGATTGTTTTGATTGGGTTACAGTGTAGACAAAATGGTGATGCTTTCGGTGGTGGGTTTGTCCGAGTGGTTCTTGATGATTTCCAGTGAATACAAGTGAGTATTGTAAGGGGTGGAGAATTGAAATTTCAGAGCCGTGTGAAAGTGAATGATAATGGTATTGGAAGTGAGGGGAGTGTGGTTGGGAGGTAAGGATGAAGATGGGGGTGATGAGCAGAGAGGAGTCAGTTATGAAGATTGATGGAAGGGTGTTTCCAGTAGCCGTGAATGTTGGAGGTGATTGAAGAAGATAGGCGCTGGTCGTTCAGTGTTGAGGTGATGGCAGGAAATTGCCGAACGGTTGGAACGCTTGACGCTGTAAATCTAAAAAACTCACCATTTCACTTTTTTAAATCTAAAAAACTCACCATTAAGTCAGGTCAATGCCACGTCAGTAATATTTCGTCATCTCAGCATCCCACTCATCAATTTTTTTAACGCCGTCCAACCAACTTAACGGGAAGGACTCAATTGATATCAATTTTCAAAATTAAGGACCATTTTGATACACTTTAGAAAACAAGGATCCATCTCAGACATTCGTACATAAATAGGGATGTCGAAAAGGATTAAACCTATTTTAAATTGCAAATTGATCTTCAACTATTTTACATTAATTACAAATTCTTATTTAATTTTTACTATTTACATCTTAATAGAAAAGTTAGGGTTCAACCTAACTAACTTATTCAACTAGGCCATACCCAACCTAGGTTTGGTCAGATCTCAAATTTTTCGACATAGGTCTGAATTTGGTCAATCTTGTCTCAAACTGAATTACCATCACGTGATATGAACTTGGTCGGTCATCGACTCGACATGTTAACAACATATGTTTCGTTTTTCATTGCCCGTTATCGTTTCCTCAAGTTCTGTTAGGAACTCACCCTTGAGGTAAGCTTTGATGCCAACTAAAATCCCAGGAAATATAGGGAGGTGAATAGTATTTCTGAAATTCTTTCATAAAGCAATGTCTAATCACTTGTAAAGAGAATCTATGTGAATTGTAAGATGTTTAGACGTTGGTTTTTATGAGATGAAACCACATATTTTTATACTAGTTCACTCAACTTGAGCTATATCTAGTTCTCCCTTAAGAACTCTTAAGGGATTTCACTAATTTTTTCCAATATTACACGAGTTTTGTCTCTCCAGGATCTCACCAAGTATTCTCACCACTCCTGGTTTACAAGCTATTCTAACCACTCCTAGTTCCCTAGTTAACACCACTAGGTCGAGTTTAACTACTCCTAGTTTACAACAAGTATTCTTACCACTCCTAGTTTCAAACCTAGACAACATGTCTCGACAAGTGTTTTAATTCTCTTTAGAATTTATAACACAAAAAGTGTTAAGATCACATATACATGTGATAACTCTCAAGGAAAGGATATAAATAATATGAAGTGTTTTGTGTTTGCTAAGATTTTTCTCTTAAAAGATATTGAGTTTCAAACAATATATGAGCACAACAAGCTTTTCTTTCTATTCTCTTTTCATGTTGCTAATCTTCTAATGTTATCTTTTATATGTTATCATCAACAACTTCTTTTCTTCAAGCTTTCTTCTATATATAGCTTCTCTTGAAAGATGACCGTTAGACATAAAGTTGACTTCTAGAGAGTTGGTAGCCTTTAGATGTGAAGTCAGACTTTGGTCTCCTTTATAGGGTTCAGAGCTTTTTCTCATAGCCTTAAGTGAAAATGAGTTTGCATGATGTGACTAAGTAGAGGGCTTCAAGGGAAACATTCCCATAATATTTTTCTTCTCTCACAACGCCTATATCTTAGGTGCAGATTTTGATCATATTTTTCATCTTTATTGATCTACACAAATATCAAGAAATAAAGTATATAAGCATCGAAGTACTTTTTCATATATGCAATAAATATTTTTAACATTATTAAACACTAAACAGTGTAGCATGTTCAAGACATTTTATCATTTGTTATTTCATTCATAAATGCATCATTTGGTTAGACATACAACATGTATAAACATCAGATGGTTTAAACATAAGATGCTTTTTAGTTATAGCGTTTAGCCGTCGTTCACTAGACGATGTTTTATTTAGAAAGTTTTGCTTGTTATAAAATTGTATTAAATAAAGACTTCTTTTAACTTTAGTGTTATATAAGAGATAAAATTTTGTTTTCATAAGGCGCTAGCTTCTTTTGCTCATATAGTCTATTAGATAATTTCAAATAGAGATACTTTCTATCTATGATTTTCTTAATTCATTTAGACAGCTTGATCTAGAAAATGTTATTCATGATATTGGCTTCGGACATTATAAAATATTTCTTCATTAGACACTATTGTTTTAAACAACTTTTCATATACAATAATATTTCGTTTAATGCTTTTCGTTAAACCTCAAAACTTGAGTTTCTTAAATAGTCTATTCTCTAGACAATCCTATCTTAACATAGCTACAACGACTAATGATGCTCGAGTTGTTATGAGTTTTGTCAAGTCTAACATTTGTTTGGAATACCGTGAGCCATTGTTACTGATCAAAAGACCTACTTTTGTAAAAGTTGTCAAAGAATATGTTAAAGAAATAGGGGGTGACACAAAACATTGCTACATCATATCATCCCAAACTAGTGAACAAGCTAAGCTCTCTAGTAGGGAAATCAAGAAGATCCTACAGAAGTTGGTAAAGCCAAATAGAAAGGATTGAGCAGCACGATTGAATGATGCACTATGGGCACATAGGATAGCTTACAAAGCACCTATATGCATGTCACCCTTTAGGGTTGTTTCTAGAAAGGGTTGTCATCTACTTGTGGAGAATGAACATCGGGCCTATTAGGTTGTGAAAGCTTGTAACTTGGAATTGGAAGAAGCAAGGAAAAAGTAAAACCATCAATTGCAAGAATTGGAGGAGATTAAGCTCACGGCCTATGAAAACTCCAACTTCTACAAGGAGAAAACCAAGCAATTCCATGACCAAAAGCTTGAGGCTAAAAAGGATTTCAAGGTAGGACAAAAGGTGTTGTTGTAGAAATCCAAGATAGGTCCTATAAGTGGAAAGTTGCACTCCAAATGGGAAGGCCCATTCATCACCACATTTCCTTATGGAGCAATGCAGATCAAGGAAGAATCTTCATAAAGGTAATGAACATCGTCTTCGGATATTCAATGAAAATCAAGACATACTGAATAAGAAGATGGATGGGATGAATTTGACTACTTCATCATTCCTTACACTATGAAGAAGCTAAATACCTTCATACTTATTCTTTATATTTTATATATATTGCATACATTTAAGACAATGAATGGATTAAGTGTGAGGGTATGGGAAACAAATTATTTTGTTCCATATGTTGTTTTTTATTTCTTTTTCTTACTCTTGCTTTAGGGAAAGATTTAAATAAATAAGTATGATTGTTGGATCCACTACCAGGAAAGATAGTTATGCCACAACAAACAACTTAAGAATCAAGTATTTCCTAGCCAGAGTATTCTCCAACTAGTTTCAAATAGGTTTAATACCCAATTTTATCCCCAATTTGGTTCGGAAATCTCAATTTAGTCCCTCTTTAGAAAAGTAAGTGTAATGGATCCTTACTTGGAAATTTGTGAGTCAAGTTAGTCTCTTCCGTTAAATATAAGCAAACGGAGTTAATGGGTTGATGATGTAGCAGTAGTCAGTGGTTAGGTGTCAAAACGCAATTGTGTGCGTGCTTACGTGGTGTTACGGCAGCTGTTACAAAAATTGTGTTTTATTAGAAATTGGGTTTATTTAATTGGGGATAAATTGGCAGCAGTTAGGGTTTTTAATTAATTTTGTGCAATTAAATAGAAACAAAGTTAGGGCAGCTGGAGTTCTTCACGTAGATTGTCAACACGGAACAGTTGTGGGTGTTCTTCTTGTTGATGGTCTTCTGATTTGTGTTGTTGTTGTTTACGGGTTGTGCTTAAATCAGTGGTTGGTGGTGGTTCGTGGTTGGCGAGTTGTTCTTCCTTCTTTCGCAATTGCTTGCCTTAGTGGTTCATGTTTTGTGGTTGTCTCACTTTGGACTTCGCAATGTCTTTGAATCACGGTTGTTCGTCTTGCTCATGGGGGAGCTCTCGTGGTGGTTCATCCAGAGGATTCGTTGGAAGCCAAATATGTCATTGTGGGGAGGCTGCTGTGTTGAGAGTGGCAAAAATAGTTAAGAATGAGGGGAAACAATTCTGGGGCTGCCCTAATTACAAGGTTTGTAGTTTAATGTTTGTGATAAATTATTTTTGTTTATTAATGAAATTTTTGTGGTTGGATACTTTGAACAGCGGACAAGAAATGAAGAAATTCAAGGATGCAATTTCTTTAAATGGCTTAATGAAGATTATGTAGATGATGCTGCTAGTACTATTGGTAGGCAAGGAGGAAGATTAATAGCTTGGAGAAATGTGTTAGGGATTATCAGAAAAGGGAGAAGATGTTAATATCAATTATATGTTTTCTGGGATTCATTAACATCATTGTTGTATGTATTTTGTTTAAAAGTCCATGATGTGTTCTATTAGACAGTTTATATGAAGAGCACTTTGGGCAAATTGTAATATGATGTTTCGAAATGAACGTGAAATTTGAATTCAAGCATCTGAAATTATGGTTTCAATTTACATTTTGTGTGATATATACAACATAAAATGAGGAAGTGGTGTGTAACTGACAATAAAATGAGGATTGTATAATAAGGGACTTTTTAGACAAGAAGAAGTATATGTGCCTTCTTTTAATCCAAAAAGAGAGTTCTGTAACAGAGGTATTAGACATTGTCAGTGTTTGTAATATAATTGAAGAACAAATCCACTGTCAGTGTTTGTAATATATAGGACTCTGTTGAAGTTGATATCATAATGAAAAGAGAAGTTGTGATGACAATATAATCAAAAATTGGACTTGTGAAATGGACATCCAAAAGAGAATCTGTCATTGAAATTCAGATTATAATCATCCAAACATCATTCATAATTACATGATAATGAAAAGAAAATATGTCATTGAAATTACAAAGTGGACTTCAAATGCACGTCTGACAGTTTACAAAATACATGTCAAGGTTTACAAAATAGCCCTCACTTAAGCTAAACATACTTAACCTAAACATAAAGTCAGTCCTAAATCACCTTTAAACTTGTGTTGTAGATGGCTGAGTTTATTCCAATACGCATTGAGTAAGCTGACTTGGTCCAGTAGTTGGTTGACTTTGTTCAGCTTGGGTTTGAGGTTGTTGAGTTGATTGATATTGAGTTTGGTTTGCTGGAGCAGCTTGTGGACAACTATTTCTTTTATGACCAAGCTATCTACATATGCAACATCTCTTACGAGTTCTATTTTGCTTCAGTTGTGTGTCATCCTTCTTTAGCTCCCAAGCCTCTAGCCTTCTCTTCTTTTTTAGTCTACCAGACAACACTCTTTTAGCTGGAGGCAAAACATCAGGCTAACAAGTCTTTTCCCATAAGTTGAGGACCATTGACAGGGTATATGATTGGAATGTATGTTTCTTGGTAGGTTGACTTTGTAAACCAATGTGGGACGTACTCTTTTCCATTGATGTTGATAAATGTCATGGTAGCTAGTGCATGACAGCATGGGATGGCTGTTAAAGTCCACTTTCTGCAACTGCATTCTAATTTATCTATGTCAACCACATACTTGTCACTCATCATTGAAATGTGTCTGACCTCAAAATTTTTTTATTTTGACCAACTGCAATGATTAAAAGACAAATCAGTATTTATAGTACAAAATTGAATACATAAAGAAGTCCATATGGTAATGTAGTGATGTCAACATACCTAGGTATCCAGTATTTAGGCAAGTGTAATTCCTTGTCAAATCTTTTATTAATCTTTGGACAAAGACTACCTTCATATGTAGTTATTTTGTTTCTATTTGTTGCCCATCTCTTCATGAGGTACAGACGAATGTCTTCCATCATTGTGATGATGGGCTTACTTCTTGTATGTAATATTACACTATTAAATGTTTCAGACATATTATTCACTAAGGTATCACAAACAACATTACTTGTAAACCTTGACCGTGACCAAAATCTATTTACACAAATAAGAAGTGAAAAATATCAGCTGCGAAAACAAAGAAAAGTAAATAGGAACAATGAATTTTAAAGGCATTTGGATTGACATACCTTGTGGAATGGCTAGTAAGTATTTAAAGGCATCTTGATTCACCTCTTTAACTTCTCTCATCACTGCTTCCCATGTTTAAGGGTGTGTTGATGCTGCTGCCTTCCATAATAGATGTTTTAGAATTTGGCCAGGATACCTCTTCCTGAAATTAGCATAGATGTGGCGCACACAAAACCTTTGCTCCACACCAGGGAGAAGTTCTTGTAATGCTGGTAAAAGTCCCTATTCAAGTAAAAACATAAGGATATACAGGTTAAAATAAAAGACATGAAGGTTTAAAAGATAAAAGAAAGATGCAATGGGCTAAGTTACTCACTTTTTGTTGATCTGAAATAAATGTAATGGTTGAAGAAATCTCCACACCACCAGATCATCAATGAGCAAATGTAGAAGCCAACCCCAACTGTCCTTATTCTCCACCTCCACAACAGCATATGCCAAAGGACACATTTGGTCATTCTCATCTCTTGCTATTGCAGTTAACAACTCACCTCCAAATTTTCCTTTTAAGAAACCTCCATCCAAACCTATAATAGGCCTACATGACACGAAGTTGTCCTTACAGGCCTTCAAACACACATATAGTCTCTTGAAAATTGGAGTGTCCTCATTAGGTTCAACATGAACTTTGACAGTTGAACCATGATTTGACCGAAGCAACTCATTCGCATAGTCATACACTCTTCTATATTGTTCTTTAAAATCACCTTCTATTTGTTTAAAAGCCATTGCTTTTGCCCTACAGGTTGTGGACCGAGAAACACCAATGTTCCACTTCTTAGAAACTTTGTTATGGAGGTTGTACAGATTAATATTCGGATTCTCTTTTATAGTCTTCTCTAACCTCCCACTCAACCATTTTGAAGTCATTAAACGGATGTTAAATTCTCTACCGCAAGTGTGGTTGTCTACAATTTTCCTTAACTGCCATGTATTTTCAGCTGCCTTATATGCACAATATGCATTCCAAGGACATTTCCCTTTTTCCCCACAACATCTTACACGCACTCTTCTTTTGTCATTTTTATAAACTTTTAATTTTCTACCATTCTCTACTCCATACGATCTTATAGCTTCTGTAAAATCTTTTTTGTCACTGAAGTACGTGCCCACTTCCCATTTATATTGTTCCATACTTTTGGGCATTGAAAGAACACCGAAATCCCCATACCCATCCCTATCATCATCCATGTTATCACTTTCCACAACACTGTTCAAACTCTCACATTCCCAATCACTATTAGATAAACCCCTAGGTCCACCAAATTCAACTTCATTAGTAGCTTCAAATATATCAAATCCCACTTCATCTCCATGGTCAGTCAATACATCCTCTTCGGACCCATTCCAACTTCTAACATCATACTCATCAGCTTCTACACCATTACCCTCTACCTCACCCTCTACTTCTGCCTGCCCTTCTACATCAAATTGTTCGTCTACATTCACACCAACAGCCATGTTTCCCTCAGCATTTGACTCACTCTCTGCCTCACCCTATGCCTCCACACCATCATCTTGTACCTCAATTTCTCCCTCAAGCTGTACATCAACCACTGGCTCTATTTGTAATTCTATGACAGCCTCTACATCAGCCACTACATCAACCTCAACTTCTATCATTTTTGGGGCTACTTCTGATTCAGGTTCTACCTCAGGTTGTACATCAATCACTGCCTCTGTCTCAACTTCTACCATAGCCTCTACATCAGCCACTACATGAACCTCAACTTCTATCATTTCTGGCTCAACTTCTGATTCAGGTTCTACCTTAGGTGTTATTGTATGAACTTCTGCTTCACCCACTGCCTCAACATCTGCTTCACCAACCTCTATCTTAACTTGCTTTTCAACACTCTCTCTCCCAACTTGTCCTTCACCACTAGGTCTATCAACTTACTTTTCAGCACTCTCTCTCTCTCAACTTGTCCTTCACCACTAGGTCTATCAATTTCGGCTTCACAAAAGTATTCCAACTGCAGAAGATACTGAGGTTCACACACCTTATGTATAACATAAAGGTGAGCTTCACCATTCAATATAGCAATATTGATCAGATGACAAGCACGCTTGTCATCTAATAAAGGTTCCAAACAATCTTCTAATACAGGACCACGACCCAATGAATATCATAAGTCCTTTACATTCCTATAACCCATCTCCTTTAGAATGCTTAATATTTCAAAATAACTCCATCGATCAGGGTCTATTTTTAAAGTTGTGGTTTCACCATAGTGATATCCAAATGTCTCATTATTCTCAAATTTCCCTCCATAGTGAAACACGACTTCAATGTCTGAGTTGGCCATATTATCTAATATAAAAATTGTTCACTGTTAATCTATGCTTAACTCTTAACCCAAATGATATCTAAGCAAAAACAAAGCATAAACATACCACTATACAGACCATAAACAAGTCAAACAAAGCAAAACCACATTTGCCACAATAAACAAAGCAAATGGCACAACACAGTACCACACACTATCAGGGGGGACCACAACCACAATGTCGCAGCAGAAACAAAGCAAATGTACTGACAATGGGGAACACAAGACAGACAAACCATACAATAATCAAAACTTATGGGGGGACCACACCGAAAGCAACCAAACACAAAACAAAACCTACCATAAACGCACCTTCGAATGCCGCTTTTTGTTATTTACCCCACCAACACGATCTCCACAATTGCTCGTCCATTGACAAATGCTTTGTCTTAACGTTAATGGTTCTTGCGATCACTGCCTCTATCTTCTTTCGCACAAACCAAAATGCCCTAATCTGCCACAAATCACCCCTAAATCAATTTATCCCCAATTTCTAATAAAACCCAATTTTAAAATCAGCTGCCCTAACACCACGTAAGCACGCACACAATTGCATTTTGACACCTAACCACTGACTACTGCCACATCATCAACCCATTAAGTTTGTTTGCTTATATTTAACAGAAGGGATTAACTTGACTCACAAATTTCTAAGTAAGGATCCATTACACTTACTTTTCTAAAGAGGGACTAAATTGAGATTTCCAAACCAAACTGTGGACAAAATTGGGTATTAAACCTTTCAAATATTTCTAAAAAGAAATTCTTAATCAAAATAAAAAGAAAGACTTTGCTACCAATTTAAAAATAAATAAAGACCACAAAAACGCAAACTAAATTTAATGTATTTGCATTAAAATAAAATAAAATAAATAAACAAATAAAAATAAATAAATAAATAAGAATCAAAATATTGAAACTATTAACCGTATTCCCCGAAGACGATGCCAAATTTGATATGTTATTGTTGACGCTATCAAATTACAACTACTTAACCAAGACAACTTCAGTCTTGCCAAGTTAGTAGTTAATGAACTAGATAGGGTTAAGTTAATATCCCAACGAATATAGATAGATTTGCTTTTAAATAATAGATTCTTATGAAATCCTACACAAAAGATTAGTAAAACACATGTGATAACGGTTGAAAATATCGTTATCTATGATGTGATTTTGATACTAAATGCATTCTTTTCTACTTAGAAACTTGCTTGAAATCATGTTTTTTTGTTAAGTTGTGAATAAGAGAGTTAAGGTTGAACTTGATGATTTTATGAATAATTAACTTGTTTTGGCAGAAAATGAGATAATATGGAAGCAGAGCTAAAGTGCCAAGGAGATGGAGCTTAGAAAGAGCTGAAAAAGCACCAGAAAGTAGGAAGGCTCGAAGCTTGAGCGCCCTTTTTGGAGCCTTCAGCGCCAAAGCCTACCGCACACCGCCTGGGCGCCCTTTTTGGGGCGCTGAGCGCCACTTTTCCTGAAGAACCACGCTTGCTTGCCCTCCAAGTGAAGCTGAGCGCCAGTTTTAGTATCGCAGCATGCTCGGGAGCCCTTTTTGGGGCGTTGAGCGCCACTTTTCCTGAACCACGCCTGCTTGCCCTTCAAGTGAAATTGAGCGCAAGTTTTAGTGTCGCAGCACGCCCGAACATCCTAAGTGGGGTGCTAAGCGCTAGCAAGATGGTCCTGGGCTTTATTTTTGTTTTGATCCCAGTCTATTTAAAGGACCCAAACGCCTTAGGTTTTGTATCTTTGGCAAAGGAGGCACAACAACACACTATTCCACTCTTTGAAGGCAGATTTGGCTGCGGGAGCTTCCATCTTCAATTTTTAGGGTTTTTCTATCTCATTCTTCTCCATTGTACATCTAGTTTCACAATGACAATGGAGAACTAACTTCTATTTGTTGTTGGAGGATGATGTAACCTTGTGAACCCTCATGTATTTGAATTGATTCTTAATAATTTATGCTTCTTTCATTAACTGTTAGGGTAATTCTTCTATGATCAATGCTTGTTTTGCTTAACTCATTCATAGCGTGATGTATGAATTGCATGAATTCTAGAAAGTTCCTTACAATTCAGGTTCTTCTAGAATTATTCCCGAGAGCATTATTTCTCAGGGATGGGGGTATGAGTATTGGTCATTTTAAGCTCCTAATCTTCATAATTAATTATTAGAAATGCTAAGAATCGTATGAACTAGTAATTAAGGATAGACTTTCTTCACCGAGGGATCGGGTTTTAAGTAATTTAGTGAGTGACGTTGACTTTAATGAAAGAAGAAGAATTATTATATACATGAGAGTAAACTTGGTGAAATCTAACCCCAACAACATATTCATCTCATAACACAAACCTCATCCGTTCATCGTTGTGCTACTCTTCAAGTGATCAAAACTGCATTCATATTTAATTTTCTGTATTTGCATTCTAAATCAATGATTTCGTTCCTTTTAAGTCTTAATTAATCGAGTTATCACACGACTGTCTAGTGCCGAGAGTCTCTTGGAACACGATGTTGGCAAAAATCACCTATGAAGTTTTGATGATGAACAAAGTTGCACAAGTCAAGACAAATTAAGGATTTATGTATTTTTATAAAGCTTTTGTAATAATCTAAGTTGATGAAGTAGTGCTCACAAATGTATTAGGACTAATTATTGTAATTTACATTTAAATGTTGTTGAGATTCGTCAACATTCTGTTTTAATCGATTAAACCTAGTTTTAATCGATTAAAACCGAGGCTGGCCCTGAAAACCCAAGTGCCACTGGAATAATCGATTAAAGTGTATAATAATCGATTAGCTAATCGATTAATCCTGAGAATAATCGATTAACACTGACCGTTGGGGTTTTCAGATTTGAAAAACCAGCCGTTGTACTCATTTTAATCGATTAATACTTATGTTAATCGATTAAATGCGTTAGATGGCCCGTTTTCGAAGAATGGAAGGGTATTAGGCTGAGTCTATAAATTGGCTCACTATTTCTCTCAAAAAGAACTCTTCCCTTGTGCTCTAGTACTCTGAACTCTTTTGAGAACTCTGTGAAATTGCTGAAGCTAAGGAAACTCTTGTCTGCAAAGTCCTGAAGTGGTACTGCGGTGACAGAGGAATAGCTTGTTCATCCTTGGTGTGTCTGAGGAAGTGTCTGGAAGAGAATCATCCTTCGTGAAGCATTCGAAGGAAGTGGTCATCCTTTGTGAAGATTCAAAGGAGGTGTAAGTTCATCTCTTGTGGTTTCAAGAGAGGTGGTAAATTTCTAAACTGTTACAAATTGTTTTTCTGTGTGACTAATATTTGTAATTGTTTTGTGATAGTGAAAAAGGTTTATCTTGTTTGAGATAAGCGACTGGACGTAGGATCCTAGTGATCTGAACCAGGATAAAATACCTGTGCAATTTTTTTTCTCATTCCCTTACTCTCTTATTTACGTTTAATTATCTGCTTAGTAAGAAATTAAGAGAAAAATATTAAAAAGGCATAATAAAAGAATATAACCAATTCACCCCCCCCCCTCTTGGTTTGTTATCACGCTAATAATTCCGCTGCAGCAATTCTAACACACGATACTTGGTCTTACCATTATGATGGATGCTTATCCATGCTTGAATGACCTGGCCTTGCAGACAAAGCAGATGCAGCGGATGAAAAACAGTATTGGTGCAGTGGATGAAAAAAACAGCAAAGTGGATGCAGTGGCAATTGGGTGAGATTGATTGATGGTTGGTGTATTTGAGTGGAATAAGTATGTGTGGAAACCTCACAGCTCAGAAAGCCTTCCTACAATGGAAGGAAGCTAGAGGAAAGGGAAGAGAAAGTAGAGAGAATTAATGACTCAAGAGCAATAGGGCTGGCAGTGAATTTCAGCAGCAATTTACTAAGCTCAAAAGTTCCCCAATACAAAGAAAAGGCCCTCTTATTTATAGGTGAAGAGGAGCCTAAATTCTGTTTGTAATTCCCTCCTAAAATTCAAATTATTCAGATTTTGATCAAGCAAAATCCATGCTTCATTCCAGCTCATCCAGCAAGGTGTGTGCTTCCTTCCAAATGAGCCAACATTCACGTGGAAAATGCTGGTGCATGCCGTAAGCACCTCCTTTGCTTTTTGGCTCCTTTGCTTGGTTCTTTCTTGGATGGCTCAATCATATTCTCCAAGATTTATTAATTCCTACAAAACAAAATATAAGTGCTTTAGTTAAGAGAAGAAGGATTTTTATAAGTAACCTTCCATAGAAGTAAAATGTTAGATGATCCTTCTTCTTCTTGAATCTTCCTAGCCATTGCTCTAGTAAGAGGTCCAATGTGATTTCTTGATGGTTTTCCATCACATTATATATTACTTGTACGATTCGGTACACTTGTCGAAGTCTCAAGAAGTTTTTGGCGCCGTTGCCGAGGACTCACGGTTTAAACTATTTTATTTGTGTGATTCTTGATTAACTTTGACTTTATTTTTTATTTTAGTCTTACGTGTTTTCTTTTGTTTTTATTTTTTTGTGCTAACAATGTTTTCTAGGGTTTTGTGTTTAGTGCATGTAGGATGCACTTCGGACAAGAAGTGAACTATATGGGCACTCAATTCCACCAAGGTAATTTCAATCACGGGTGGTTACCTCATCCAAGCATGGGACAAAGTCAATTTGGGCAAGCTGCCAGACAATTCAGTAGACCACCATAGCAACAACAACAATGGCAGCAGCAATCCTCTCTTTCAGAAAGAATGGCAAAGCTAAATGACACACTTCAACAATCCTCTCTTTAGATAGTTTGTTATTATTTCTTATTTTTATTTTGGACTTAGCTCATATTTCTTCTATTATAAATAAAGTGTCCTATGTATATATCCAAGACAAAGGAGATTAATCCCACAACTATATTCAACAATGTGAAACCAAGTGACCATGATGTCTTTTGCAATGTGTCCAACAAATAGAACAAAATATAATGAAAAATATTCAAGTATTAAGACAATACAGAAATTTCTTAGATAGCTAAGTACATAAATATTATTGTCCCAACAATACTGCTGAGGAGAGCTCAGAGGTGCCACAACTTTCTCATGTGTGTATAAAGCTCCTACATTAAAGCATAGTGCTTCAGAGGACACAACAAACATATATTGTAGGACCTTTTGAACATGTTGAACTTATAGTATACCCAAACAAGGTTATTTATAGCATATTCTCAACAAAACGTCATATGAACAGTTAAATATAATGTTTCAACCAATATTCAGCAAATAGGATCAACATAGACACACCAAGAAGAGAAACAAACCTGACTAACATGCTCCAACCATTATTAGGAGATTAACTATGTCTCTTAGGTTTCCATTCCTCAATGAAATTTTCTTGCTGTAATCATCCTCATCCCATTCCATTGTTGCATCCAAACATCCATAGTCTTTATTCATAACATCGTCCTTATGTGAACCTCTGCCTCCAGAAAAAGGTTCCTTGGATGAAATCCTATATCAGGCTTTAATTTATCACTTCCTTGCAAATACGACCACTTCAAATTATTGTTACTAGCAATATCTGTAGAGGAGCACCCAAGTCGTAATTGCTTACTATCATCAGGTGAAAATTCAGGATCAACTCTAAAATCCCACTTTGAAGAGCGCTTTTTGCCACTTCCACCCATCTCACTTACCAAAATAGTAATGCTTCACTTTTACAAATGCAGTGTTCTCTAAATTAACAAAACATATAAATCACAAGAATTCGAACATTATATCCTCAATCTTCTACCATGTTTTTCTTCATTAAAGTATGACAACATGCTTGGAGACATGAAAGACAAAAATTATAAAGTAAATGAAAGACTTCCACTATATGTAAAACAAAAAGTATCAAGCTAGAGCGTGTTAGTTCAATTAACAGAGCATATATTGTACCAATGTGTAGTTGGAAGAGTTAATAACAGTCCTATTCTAACTCTCTTCCATCTGTCCTAGGCCCTAGGGCCCCTTAAAGGGGTTCCCATAGGTCCATCTAAGGGGTGAAAAGAGTTAATACGAGTCTTAATCTAGCTTCAAATGAACCGTTCAAAACATTTATAAGTGACCATTTTCAACAGAAATGAATCAATAGAAAAGAGCAATATAAGGCAGGAGGATCCAAATCCTCCAACAAACATCGAAAAAGGAAACGTAAGAAGCACCAATCAAAGAAACATGATGATAGGATAGAAGGCAGGGGAGCCGAACGATAGGAGGCAAAGGGAAGTAAGCCGAACGGTGGAAGGCGGTGAAGCGTTGAAGCCGAACGGTAGGAGGTAAGGGGGAGCAAAGCCAAACGGAAGGCGATGAAGAGCTGGAGTCGATCGGTTGAAGAGTGACTATCCTAGGTAGGACAACACTTAGGATGGGTGGGAAATAATTATAGTAAATAAGGTCTTATCCTAAGAAAATATTCAGTATAAGTTAATTATAGTAAATAGAGCTACATCTTAGGAAAATATTCCGTATAAGTTAATTATAGTAAATAGAATTATATCCTAGGAAAATATTTAGTATAAGTTAAATAGAGTAAATAGAATTATATCCTAGGGAAATATTCAGTATAAGTTAATTATAGTAAATAGAATTATTTTCTAGTAAAATATTTAATATAAATAAAGCTAGATGCTATTGTTTAGGGCATGCTTTTGATTATTGAGTCTTGTTGACAGGCGGCTATGCTCCTCTAAGGGAGGTTATGCTCCCAAGTAATTGAAGGAGGTTATGCTCCCAAATACCCTTGTTTACTTTTGTTTAGGGGTGGGCAAATAGAACTGAACTGCAATGTACTACTAAAATTTGTACTGAACTAAAAACTAATTTGTATAAACTGAACTGAGCTGTAAAACAGTTCAGACAAACTGAACTGTTTTTTATTTTATCAAACTGAACTGGACTGAACTATACTAAGTTGTACTAAACTACAATATAAACTAAACTGAACTACTAACTATACTAATTTTAAACTGAATTATACTAATTTTAAATTGAATTATACTAGTTTTTAAACTAAATAGTATAACAATACATGTTCTTTTCAATTGAAATTTATTTTAATATTTCTTTTATTTTATTCATAAGTGTCTTACAAATTAACTTTTTAATTATTTGATATTATTATTTTCTATTTTTTTTATTTTTTATTTTTTTATTTATATTTATTTTGTCATGAATATTATTTTACTTTTATATTTATTTTTTTAATTTTTTATTTATCTTTTTTTGTTTTATATGTGTATATAATTTATTTTATCTTTTTATCTACTTATTTAACGGAAATAAATACAGTTCTCACAGTTAACTGAACCGAAACTGTTATAAGTTCAGTTTTTAAAAACTAAACCATAAAATAGTATACTTAACTTTTAGTAAAATTGGATCAGTTTTTTTAAGTATAATATAGTATAGTTAACTATAGTACTTTTGTCCAGCCCTATTTTTGTTTATTCAGTATCAATAAAAGAAATTTATTAGTCATTATTATTCAGTCATTGTCTTTTCTACCTACTGTGATCGTGATTAATTATGTCTCGGACTCGGATATGTAACACATGAACAGAAAAAAAAAAAAAGTAAAATTATCTAATCCCAAAAATGTTTGAGACAGAAACCACTTACTGAAAATTCCAGCACTTCATCTGGATACAATTGACTACAGAAACAATTCAGTTGTATAGTCAAATCCACTTGATCTGACTTGGAATTGGAAATTCTCCACAAGTTGCTTTGATATCTTTCTATCTTCTAGATAAAGATTACTAAAAACAGCATATCATTTTTTAGGATGTAGGGTATTGTCTGTTAAGCTTTGGACCAAGACCTCCAAAGTGCCATACCCAGATTAGATTAATGAACCAATGGAACAGCCAAACCATTTTCTACCAGCACCAGAAATGAAGGTATAGGTGTTTTTCAAATCGCATAGTAGAATGTGCTTGGTATATATGAAAGGTAAGGGTTGAAAATGAATTTATCACAATTTTTTCAGAGGATAAATCAATATATGATATCTGGTAAAGTGGTACAGTAGTTCCAAGCATTTTATCACCTTCAGTTTCATACAAAAACTCATTGTTTTGATGTTAATGAAATGCCAAAGGTCATCACTATAAACGGTAGTCACGACGATTACAAATAGAATACTATTACAAAACCACATAAAGATTTTGTTAAGATAATCTCATGCAAGAGTTGAGTTAACCACTGAACATATACTTCTCTTAGTATAACTTTTAATAATTTTGTTTTGTCCTCCATCCCCTATATTGTGCCTTCTCACTAAATTTTTAAATCAAACGGGTAACAAATACTTTTTGTGTTGTGTTGTCTCGTATAGTTTAGCGGATCAAAACAGAACACGCCTTGTACCTAGCCAAAAAGTCCCTGTAAAACTAAGGCAATCCTCCGCTCTTAAGCCTTAAGGAATTCAGTTAGAAATTATACATTTCCACACAAAAAAATGATATCAAAAAATATGGGAAAAATAAATTTTGTTTACACCTTCATGTTTTGCTTTAAAAATTATAATAAATGCAGAGAAGTTGTAGATATTTCTAGTCCTTTTTGAATTTCAAACCAAATAAGCACTAGTGAATTGAAGCTCCTTTGGTTTCCCATATTCTCTTACTAGCAATGCGAAAATTAAAATTTCAACCTTTCACTCGTTATCACAACTTTCACATCTTATTTACCAAGTTTACTTCAAGCGAGGTCCGAAGTTAAAATTCAAAATTGGGAGATATACCATTTTTTTCAAAGCAAGAACGAGCCGAACTTGTAATCATAAATATAGAAAAATTTACTGACTCAAAATATCCACACGCAAACATAAAAACTATTTTAGGTCCATGAAAATAGATTTGGTTACGACTGAATGCCAGTTGGGTATAACGCCTAATAGTATAATCAATCAATAATGCTAACCCTTATTTACCATATTACAATGCAAATAGGCTACTTGTGGGATAATGATTGCCTCAGTAATTCACAAAATCATTTTAAATAATTATTCAAATATATTCAGAAAATTAAAATTAAAATAACCCAATGACTTATATAGAAATTAATAGAAGGTGGGGCAAACTTCTTCCAGTGATGAGGGTCACAAATACTTGAAAGTAACCTTTTAACTGCCAGTCAGGAAACTCGAAGGGGCCTTCCCCAGTGACACAAAATTAACGATAAAGAAAAATTTAAAGAGCAAACATTGACAGTGGTGGTCAAAAAGAGGAAATGATAACCAGGATAATCGATGGTGTGGAAGATGCATGGTAGTTAAATGAATTACCTATCGGGTTATGTCAAATCCTAAGGAAAGGATACACTTATATGGTTGCATTGAAAAAAAAAATTCAACCATATTCGACTAACTATCACTTAGATGTGACAAACACCTAGTAAAGCTCTATAATGTTTGTTTATACCATCAAGTCTTCCTTGTGTAATGTCAGATACAGCCTGATAATTTGTAATGATCTATTAATCTTTTAGAAATAGTCTTCTTGGTCATCTGTACTAACTGATTCAATAATTAGAGAGAACATCTGCCAAGGCCTCAAAATTGATGTCAAATCCATTTCAACAGATTTCAATCTTCAAAAAAGCAAATATAAGACTCTAGCTCTTCCAAAGAATCTTCCAAAGGCTATGTCTATTCTCCAAAATCCATGAAGATCGAAATCGTATAGCTCTTATAACAAAATTTATAAGATTTAATCCATCTCATAAATATTTCAAAACACTCAACCATTGGCCACCCCAAAAGTAGATCAAAGCTAGTGTGTATTGCACTGATTTTCTTCAATATTTGTTGTTGATGTTAAATGGGCATTGGTGTATCTAGTAAAACATGAGGTGGAACATCCTTTCCCTTTCTTGAACTAGTCAATAGTTTATTTATTCCTCTGCAATCCTAGAATATATTGAAAATTTCTACACTTCAAAACTATTCAATATTGAACTGATTAGTGTGCTATTGATCCTGTGGAAGGATCAAATGCCATTGGAAACCCATTTACACCAGCTACTTTGACAGTTTGACTGAACTTGGTAACACCTCCACGCATTGATCACATTAAATTACTGCAGAAAAATTGTATCTAATATTAGCACTTGGAATAATATACTCTTACTGAGACACAGAAATAAAGCACACAGGAGACTCCTAACCCAACTACACAGCCACCTAATATCTCGGATCTTCGTAATCCAGCTAATTGTATGGGTGAACGCCTAAAAAATGTTCCTGCTTCGGGGTACAGTAACATGTAGGATTGACCAAATAAGTTTCTTTCCAATAACATCAGTCAAACATATTTTAGGCAAGTGTAGCATACGAAATTTATTTCCACAATATAGTGGAGGCAAGGACAAAATGCTAAAACAGAAAACAAATATCACGATCAAGTTGTAACTCAATACTAAAAACCAAGTAAATCTTATCCAAAATCAAGAACCAGAATGCTCATTATAAAATGGAACAGAGACAACCAAGCAGATAGACCAATACAAGAAGATGCAATTATAAAAAGGCCTTTATTATGCATTTTCAGTCTAAACCAAAGCATAGCTTTAGTGATTCCTCACTAAGAAAAGATAACCTATCAAGATTTAAGAATACACTGTCACCGCAACTATAATGATTCCCCATTCTCATGTCTCCAAAATTCTTTCAATGCCAAAGGGTGAATGAATCGCTAACTAGGATACTGTCATATTGCCTCACAAAGATAATGACCATAGAGGCTAGAGCAAAAATAACCACATGAGGAAATTACTTACTCCAACACTAGAAGAATGATTAATAGTATTGTAAGAGCGAGAAGAAGAGCCTGGTTATCATTAGTACTCTCCTATGTATTTTCTCTCCTTCCTAGTGTTTTTTCTCTAACTGGCAATAGTTATTTATCTGGCTGGTATCATACTTCACATTAAAGAAAGGCTAGGCCAGTACAATTCCATTTTCTAGCTTCCGTTTCTGTTGTACTAACCGGTAGTTTTCGCGTACACGACATTGATAACACTATTGATACTAACGAACATAAAAAAGAAAAGAAAAATAATATCGAATATCCGACATTCAAATTCAAGCACTGAGGCTCGAAAAACAGAGAAAAACAACATAAATTAGGTTTCAAGCAAGTTCCAAATTGAAATTACAGGAGAGGATTTAAACCCTAAATAAGAAGCGGAAAGGTAAAAGCATAGTAAGGTTGAGAGAAGACTCACGAGTTAGTGGTGAAGAGAAAGTAAAGAGCGAAACCCTAGAGTGGAGCTTGTGATTGTGCTATGTCTAAGCTGCCAGAGAAAGGACATGAGCTTCGCTTGGCTTCTCTTTCCTCTGCAAATATCTGCGGGATTTGAATTTTATTTATCTATTTTTACTTTCTCACCTTTGATTTTTTTTTTTTTTTTATCTATTCTCTCACTATTAAATATACTGTACCACGAGTGTGGACCATTTTCTTTCAGAAATGCAGTTTAAAATTGGACGAAACTTAAAAGGAGTAATTTAAGTGTGTTTTATTTTACTATTATCCAGTTACACTTCAATTATTATTTTGGTAATTTTTGTAATAAAAGACTTTTGTAAAATGTTTTCACATTATATTTGTCTCAAACCATAAATTTCATCGGAGAGCAGCATAACATATAACATGTATCTATTTTCTTTTTTTAAGAAAAAGACATATATCTAATTTTCTCCTTAAATTTTTCATTTAGAAAAAGATTTAAATTTATTAATTAAAATGTATTGAAAGTTACAAAATATAATGTATCTCAAACTTATTTACTTAATCTCTTTTCTGGGTTTTATATTTTTTTTAAAATTTAATTAATAAAAGAGATATTCTACTTTTGTTGCTTTTTCCACTACTTTTTTCTATTCACTTCCATCTAAATACCCTTTGAAAAAAAATGTCTTTTTAATTTTATGCATTTTATCAACTTGGTTTTTCGTGTTTCAAATAAATGAATAAGTTTCTAGATTTTTAAAACTATATATATTTACGTTATTTATACTTCAACTTAATATTTAATAAAAATTAAATTAAATTAAACATTTACTAAATTCTTTTTTTTTATGTTTTGATTTAATCCGTCTATTTTAACGTGTGAAAAAAATTCAAATACAGAAATAAAAATATATTTTTTTTCAAAATAATTTGTTGACTGTGTATTATTTTTTAGAAAATTTGCAATTAATTACATATATTATGTCGCACATTAAAATTTAATTCTGAGGCATTCAGTACATGTGGATTATATTAGCAATAGTTTAATATCAATTTTGGTCCCTTTATTAGTTGTGTTTATAGTGATCCTATAATTTTTGAGTTGTTCACAGTTATGTCATATATTAGAAAAACGGTTCAAGTAGGTCAAGTGAATGAGTTTTCTAATTACTCATTGTGTGGCAAGCTCGACCAATGAGGGATTGTCACGTGGTAGTACCCTTCCCACCTAAAGTAGGGTTTCGCAAAATTGCATAATGGTGTTTGTGACACGAGAAACACTCTTTCTTTCTTGAACCAGGGTTTTTGACCCTCATCTACGACGACTGTTGGTTCTTCCATTGCACAAAGGAGCTCACGGTGACGTGATTAGAGGAGATTTCTATGTCATGGTTCCTTCTCTATTTACAGGTCCAGGCTTTCCAGTGTGCTTTGTCCTCACTCATGCCCACCAACTTTCGCTTGGTTCATCCTCGAACCACACCGTACTGGGAGAGGCTAGGCTCTGATACCATCTGTAACGTCCCGGCAACTCATAGGGACCGTTGACTGCCCCCACAAATCACCACCAAGCTTTCCAGTGTGCTTTGTCCTCACTCGCACACTTTCTGGGAAAACTTCCCAGAAGGTCACCCATCCCAGAATTACTCCAGGCTAAGCACGCTTAACCATGGAGTTCTTATGAGTCAGGCTACCGAAAAGTAAATGCATTTTGGTGATATGAGTAGTCAAATCAATTCCTTTAAGTTATCCTTCAACTGTATAGTCTCATACCTACACAGTCTCCAGATCTCTCTCATTCCTGTGTATGTTCGATTCATCCATGTACCCCTTCCACCCGAAGCTGCCAGGAGCCGCTCCTTGTCCGTGCCCCCTGCACCATGCTTCTTGCACCGGCGTCACTCTCCGCCCTCGTCTCCGTGCCCGGGTGTCACACTTTTAATTTTGGCTAGGGTGACAATTACACCATAACGTGTTTAATGTCTTAAGCAAAAATAACCTACTTGAATTATTTGTACAAAATATGGAATAATTGTGAATATTTTAAAAAAGGTAGATCAATTTGAACACATATAAGGATCAAAATTGGTATTTAAAACTATTTGGTACGTGGTTTCTAAATTAAGAAAGGAAATATATTTTAATCGTCTGATCTATTTTTGTTATATTATTTAATCCATTCTAAACTTTAATTCAAGGTAGTTAATTATTAGTAAAGTAAATATTTGACGTGGGGATAATTCTACCATTTTAAAATATTTACACATCTTATATTTACTTAGGTCAATACACTAGTACAAGTATACATCTTCTCACCTTAACAATTCATTAACATGATTGTGAATTGACTTTAATGAATAGTTAAGAAAAATATGTAAAATATAAACAAAAATTTGATCCTAATTATCATGTCATCTTTCATATATTTTTTTACGACTGTGACAGTGTAAAAAATAAATAAATTAATAAAAAATAAGATTATTTGGATCGAGAAAAAGAAAGAAAAGAAAAAGCAAAATGTTTGTAATTTTATTTTATTAATACAATAAAATAATTTTTGTATATTAATATATTTGAAAATTAATTTGTTTAAATATAAATTATAATTAAAACAAATTCAAGTAAAAAATTATAACAAAATTTAATAAATAAAATTTTATATTTCAATATAAAAATATTTTAAAATAAATTAATTTAATAAATATTAAAATTTAAATTAGTTGATTAAATTTACTTATGTTTTACTATTTTTATATTTAATTATTTATCATAATATAAATTTAATTATTAATAATTGATTAAATATTTTATTTGTTTTATTATGTTATTAATGTTTATTTTAAGTTTAATTTTATTATGTTATTAATTTATAGATTTTGTGGTATGAAAATAGTATAAATAACAAGCCGGGCAGTTGGCTAATAAAAATAAGTAAACAAATTCAAATGAACATTAATTTCATATTAATATTGTTAGAAAATGATAAAAAGGTAATATTTATGAATATTAATATCTAAAGGTTTTAAGAGTTTTGTAGATCATGTTTACTAGAATGAGGAGAGAATGTAATTTAGATGTGGTTGAAAATAAATAAATTATGTTAGATATTACTGTTATTACATAAAAAAATTATTATAAAAAAATAAAATAAGATACATCAAATTTATGAAAAATTATATCGTTCACATAAATAAAATATTTATTATAAAAAAATTAAGTAAAAATGAATTGATATTAGTAAACTAGTGATTTCTTTCACAAAATCATTTCGTATTTTTAACTTTACTTATAGAGAGAAATAATAGATTTCTCTACATGGTTATGTGTTTGTTTATTATTGTTATCATCATTTTTATTATTCTCATATTTTTTGTTATCAAATCTATGTGAAACATGTATATTAATAACATTGCATGAATTTGGATTTTATGCAAAATGTAGTGTCTCTTACGATAATATGATCCAATTGTTAATATTATATTGTCTAGTACATCTCACCAAACTTAATTTCCATAATTTTTCTAACATGTGTGTTCATGTAGTTGAAAGATCCACAGATGATTTTTTTTTCTTCAGATTTGTTCACATACTATATCTTATTTAATGCATCATGAGACCATGTTTAATACATTAAATTCAATTCTAAATCTAAATTACTCTTAATTAAATTATTGTAACATCCCCCAACAAATCATTTTTATTACAAAAAATAAATCATTTTGTTAATCAAGTGGATTGTTGCTTCGTATACTTTTACTTGCCTCCTTTTATATATTGATTAGTGTTTTCAATCTTTATATTTCTTCAATCATCTCGAATAAAAACAAAATAAAGAAAGTTTTTAATTTTGTGTGTTTTGGCCATGTGGCTAACCTCCACCGACAGTGATGAGTGTGTGAGTGTGAGTGTGACTGTATAAGTTAACTTTGAAAATAGTACTGTATCCTCCTCCCGCCATCGATCGCCTTCATTCCAGGGGAATCAGCAGCCCCTTGTTCACGTTACACTGACATTCAATGAACCATCATGTTTGCACACCACAGCCGAGTAAGAAAAATTACCTCTCCACACATGCAAACTAAAATTACTCTCCATCACTCAAAACAAAACAAAAACTCCCTTCCAATTATTACAGACTCCTAAAATTTATCCCAACCCACCATGAGAAAACCCACTAAATCCACCCCCACCTTCAACCCATTCTCAATCCTCAGATCCACCCTCCTCCTCCTCCTCCTCCTCCTCCTCTCCATGGCCTCCATCTTCTTCCTCTCCCTCTTCTTCTTCCTCAACCTCCATCCTCACTCCTCCGCCGTGGAGATCGACCGCGCCTGCAATGCAACGCGCTTCCCTCTCCAATGCCACGCCTCTCTCGTTCCCAATCTCCTTACCAACCCCACCCCTCTCCAAATCATCCAATTCATCATCAGAGCCTCCTCCTCCAATCTCGTCACCGCGCGATCCATGCTGCACACCATCCGCGACGCCTCCCGAAACAACCGTACCCGCACTAGCAACGTCAAAAACTGTCTCCGTGTCCTCCATTACTCCCGCTACCGCAACTACCTCGCCGCCGTCGCACTCCGCCGTGGCGCCACCAAGGATGCGCGCGCCTGGATGAGCGCCTCCCTCGGCTACCAGTACGGCTGCTGGAACGGCCTCAAGTACATCAACCACACGGCGCAGGTCGCCGAAACGATGACGTTCCTTAACTCTCTCGTCAACATTTCCAGCAACGCTCTCAGCATGATGGTCTCCTACGACCTCTTCGGAAACGACACCGCATTGTGGAGGCTGCCGATGACCGAGCGCGACGGCTTCTGGGAACCGTCCGGGACTCAGGGACTCGGGGCGGGGCCCAAGATACCGGAGAAATTGACGTCGGACGCTGTGGTGTGTAAGGGTGGAGGGTGTTACCAGACGGTGCAGGAAGCGGTTAACGCTGCGCCGAATCATTCGGAAGAGAGATTTGTGATTTATATAAAGGAAGGGGTTTATGAGGAGAAGGTGAGGATTCCATTGAGGAAAAGGAATGTGGTGTTCTTGGGGGATGGCATGGGTAAGACGGTGATCACGGGATCTGCTAACGTGGGCCAGCTCGGTGTCACCACCTACAGCTCTGCCACCGTGGGTCAGTTTCTTTCTTTTGTGTCGTTAAGGTTTACATTCTTTTATTTATGTATGCTTTTTTCACGAAATCTTAATCGGAGTTTCGTGTTTTTTATATCAATTGCAATCTCACCTTACTTTTTAATCTACTCAATAAAAACTCGCCTTATAGATTGATATCAATCATTGATTCCAACTTTCAATTTTGACGGAAAAACAAAACTAAAAAGTTTTTTAAAAGTTCTATATCCAAGTTTTGTAACACTTTTAATGAATAGAAATTCTGTTGCTTGGAAATTTAGCGATTTTTCAGTTGTTTATATTACAATGTTGTTAGAGATGCAGTGAGGCTTGTTTACGGAATAACAAGAAAGACAACTTTTTAAACGAATAAGGAAATTTTACTCTTAATCTAGAGATAGGAGTACAGGACATAATTTAGACGCAATTTGTCAAGTACTTTTAGAATTTCTTTTCAATAAATTAGAATTTTTCTTTACTAATCTGTATAGTAATAAAAGTTTGTATTAAAAAAAGTATAGATTATAGCTTTAAAACTCTTATCTGATTACAGAACATAAGGAACATTATCTATGTTAACGAGTTAATTATTTAATATGGCAGGGGTTGCGGGGGATGGATTTATGGCAAAGGATCTCACGATTCAGAACACGGCTGGTGCTGATGCTCACCAAGCAGTGGCCTTCAGATCAGACAGTGATCTTTCTGTCATTGAGAACTGTGAATTCATAGGCAACCAGGATACTCTCTATGCTCATTCCCTGCGCCAATTTTATAAATCTTGCCGCATACAAGGCAACGTGGACTTCATCTTTGGGAACTCGGCAGCAATCTTCCAAGACTGTGAAATCCTAGTGCGGCCTCGCCAAGGCAGACCAGAAAAGGGTGAGAACAATGCTGTTACTGCACAAGGTAGGACAGACCCTGCTCAGTCAACAGGATTTGTTTTCCAGAACTGTTTGGTTAATGGTACGGAGGAATACATGGCATTGTATTATAGCAAACCTACAGCTCACATAAACTATCTGGGGAGGCCTTGGAAGGAGTATTCTAGAACAGTTTTCATCCATACATTCTTGGAAGCCCTTATCACACCAGAGGGATGGATGCCATGGACTGGGGATTTTGCTCTGAAAACGCTTTATTATGGGGAATTTGAGAACTCAGGACCCGGTTCTAATCTGAGTAAGAGGGTGCCTTGGAGTAACCAGGTCCCATCGGAGCACGTGTTCTCATATTCAGTGCAGAGTTTCATTCAAGGAGATGATTGGAATCATCATTTCAGTCTTTAGGTCGTCGTAAGAGTGACCACGGAGTGGTGAATAGGAGGAGGAGCCGCGGAGTGATGAATATGAGGAGGGACCATTTTAGTAACTGGGGAATCTTTTCTTTTCCACTTAGGAACAGCCAGTACCATGAAGATGTCCAAAGAATTCAAATGCCATGTTATAGTGGTAGCAGATACTGAGAGTTGATACTCATTCCTACTCATTTTATTGTGTAGACCCAGGATTGAATATATTTATATTTCTTCTGCCTGGTGGTTTTCATAAAATTTTGAATTGATGAAGGACCACTAGTACATTCAAGAATTTTTTCCCTTCTGTGTAACTAGGCCAATGGGTTAGGGAAGGAAAACCCGTTATAGGCACAATGGTGATTATAACCTTTGATCTTTACCACATTAAAGTGCTTTTAGGAGGATAAGACCTCATCACTTGAAAGCTTTTCCAGCACATTAGCTGCATGAGAAAATGGAAATGATCAAAAGAAGTTAATTATTTGTTCGATTTTACGCAGTCCCAATATTCACATTAAGGTCATGGACTAGCTAACGTCAAAGTGCTTGCACTTAAATGTTGTAACCAGTGTCCATAGACCACTTGGTACCCTAAGAACCAACTTTGCTTGCATATCATGTGAAATTTTTAATGTTATAGTTAGATCTACCTGCCGACATGATCTACATTTTAATGGAGTTGGACAAATCTAACAGGCAGCCACATTCGCCGAAAGGCCTTATGACTTGTTGAAAGCAATTCACTTGTCCACCTTTCGTTGACTGGTACGATGACTAGATTACATTTTGGATATCATTGTATGCCTGTGGAATGGCTAAAATAAATGTTATTGTCTTTATATGGGTAAAATAATAGTATTGGTTTTGTTACTTTATTCCACGTGGATCTTTGAAAATATGACAAGATGTGAATAGAAATTTGTTGACGTATTCTTTTAAGAACGGTAACATAGGAGAATACCTATTTGTAAAATATTATTTAACGTTAGGACTCAGGTAATAAAAACATATAGCATTAATGTTGATATAGCATTAATGTTGATATCAAATAATATTGGTGAAATAAAAATTTAGTGTATATGATAATCAGTAGAATAATCACATTAATATAATACCTTATTTAATATACTAAATATTCTATAAATATATGATTTAAAGAAATATAATAATGTATTCAAAATTATCCAGATTTAATGATATATATTCTTAATATATGAGTATTTACGTTAATAAATATAATATCTTCTAATTATTTGAAGTCAAGAAAACTTAACTAATCTAGTTGGTTCACGTATTAAGCATATTTATTGCGTGGGATATGTATTTACTTTATTAAACGCACTTAGCTAATACGTCTTCCTGTTTGGTTTACTTAGGATTAGTTAAAGAAACAAATAAATCAACCACGTGTACAAACCAATGATTTATCAACCTGAATTCATCCTGGAATTGGCAGTCAGTTGTGTGGGTTAGAGAAGAATGAAGAATCCCCCGATGATGATGTAAGAAGTGGTATCAAATAAAACCAAGATGAAAACTGCTAAAGATTAAAAACATTGAATTGAAAAATCAATAATCATATGCTGAGATCAATAATCAAGAATGGAGAGAATGAATCTTGTTACGTTCAGAATGAAACAGGATTCACTAATCCCCAACACTTCCTACTTATATACAATGAAGACTATTAGCAGTCACTAAACGTAAAAAGAAAGGGACAACTAACTGTTTGCGAAACAGTAACTAACTAACTCTTTGAAAATATATAGTTCTCTGATACATGAATCAACAACTGGCTCTTTTATCTGCTTTGTGATTAGGAAATGACTCGCTATGCATCTTCAAACCAAAGAATAATGGTTGTTACAGTTAGAAAAACTTGTATTCAAAATAATGTGGCTGCACTGGGATGCATGTATTTAAGTGAATACAGTATAAATTATAACAATCTGGGCTGTTTGATCTTAAGAAAGTTTGTGCCACACTTGAAAGACTGTAGTTAACAATGAGTCACTGGGGTGATATTTTCTTATTATGCTGGATAATGTCTGAGAGTGGTTCTAAAATTTCCTTAAATGTATACATAGTTGTCGTGTGTCAGTTCTACTGATAGGTCTCTGTCCCCTTAATATATACCTTTGTGGTTTCTTTGCATCTTAAATCAAATCCCAAAAAGCACTTATATTTTCATTCCAATTCATGTTCAAATCAAATGTCCGCGGGTTTGGTTTTAACTCTATTGCCTAGTTCCTGTCTGTCTTGTTGCTTTTTTGCCCGATTCATTTCTCACATGCTTTGGATCAGTTATCCAGGATATTTTGCGCTTGTACTCTTCAAACATGAAAGCACTGATTAGTTACTCATACACATCTCACGATTATTGTCTATATTACTAGATTCTTGATTGATTCATGCAGGTAAATTCCTGTAAAACTGGTTTATGGTGCAATATGTTACTAAATGATCAGAATCAGAGCGTGGAATCGACCATTTTTATGCATGAAAAAATTTGTATGAGGAAAAAAATGTTTCCGTCATCCCTTCTTGCTAACACTAAGAAATTTTAACATATGCGAGGAAATTATAAAGGGCAACTGGTAACTCATAAAGCCGAAAGAGATGCTGTGGTAATGGTAGGTGGTGTTGGAGTATAAAACTCGTCATCTGTCCAATTTGTCTCTCCCCAATGCCGCAACATGCTTTTCCAGTTGCACAAATTATCTATACATTTCTTCAAGCGTCTATCTTTAACTTTTATTCTCCAATGACCGTCCGTGTAGTTTGCTATTTCTGCCTGTCTACGATCCCACTCCAACTGTGCCTTCTGCTTTGATTTCAGCAGACAAAACTGCTGCAAAAGCTCAGGCATTGCATCATGCACCTTCCACCAATTTGCATGCGCAACATCACTTGCAAATTCATGAAAGATATCAGCATTCCAGTTGCAATCATAGTCCCGGAAGCATAACCATGGCTTCACACCTAGATAATGCAGGACATACAAAATTGGAGGCTCCGCGCCAAACAACAAAGTCTTCATTTGTTTCTTCTCTTCCTCATCACCAATCCAAAAATGCTTCAAGAAGTTCATGTGTCTTGGTATCCTGTGCCACCATGTAAATATTTCATTCAAATATCCTTGGTCCCCTCCATTGTAGGACTCAATCTCGTTTATGTGATCCATCAGGAGCTGGAATGTGCAATTTGATGGCTCAACCACCATGACACCGGAGTTGAAGAGAGTGCCATTGTTTCCAGTGGCGGTGATTTCTGGCATTCCAAATAGGAAATCTATATTTCTCAGTATGAGCAAATCTGCATCAATGAATATTATCTTGTCATAATCTGTCAACTGCCACAGCCTGAACTTGCTGTAGTTCCATTCGTTGTAAGCATCTTTTTCAGCTTTGGGGTTCCTGATCCTTTGTATTGTTCTAACTTTCCATCCTGCTGCTTCCAAACCACTTCTGTGATAGCCACTGATCGTCTCATCAACAAGTATTACAAAGTCTCGAGTTGATCCAGACATGCGGATGCTTTGTGCAGCAGCTATAGCCCCACAAACGTACACATGAGCTGAGTGTAGAATTGTTGCATAGGCTTCTCTAGGAGCATTCCCATTGTAAGCCAACTCTGTTACCAATTAATTCAATTCCTTTAGTACCATCTTCGTGATAACAAAAGATAATGACAAAAACATGATATAATTTACCTTTGCCTCTCATTGGAAGTGCAAGTTCACAAGACCCTACTGGAAGCTGAACTTTTTCTCTCAACACACTCAAGTTTGGTTTGTATAACCACACATTCCCTTCACGCCCAACTAGTTCTTTACATGAAAACAGATTTGGTATTGGAAAACAGTTGGTGATGAAGAGCACATAAACGGGGTAGTTGCCTTTGAAAGAGGTTGCAAGGCCAGCAGCTGCAAGCTGAAGATGCAGACGAGCAACATCTCTGGACCAGTTCCCTCCATTCCTGCAAGGAAGCTTCACGGCGATCAGGTTAAGTCTTATGCCTGGAGGTCTAATAGTAGGCAGAGAAGGACAAACAGGAACTTCGGTTTCTTCTTCCTCATCAATCCATTCCGGGTACAAGGATTCCCATGTCACATTTCTTGCAGCATACTCCAGAGGCAGAACAACATGTGTTGCATCAGGAATAAGATGTTCCCAATGGACTTGTTCGGTCTTGTTGAAATTGACAAGCCCAATTCCTTGAAGTTCATCTTCACCTGTCAGCTTATCCGTAATTTTCAGTATGTCATCCCAGTCAGTGTGTACATTGGATATGTACCGAGGATCTGAGCCACCCCATATCCACCTGTTCAGAGTTAGGAGGCACAGTCATACATCACACCACTTCCATTAAGGGATATCAAATCAACACTTAAATTTTACTTCCTCTAATGATGAACATTTGGTTCTTTTCTTCTTGTATACAAAATGTCAGTTTCACATTTTCAAAGATCAGGTTGGTATGAGTTCGCATAGTTGCATAAGAAATTTGTGTAATATGAATCACAACTGTTGAATCTGGTAACAGGTAGTAATTTAAAAATTTATTATCAGTTTAACATTATTCCGACAAAAATTTAATTTAAAAAGAAAGCCCCATTACTGCTAATCAATAAAAAATCGGTCTTTCTCTATAATTATTATGAAAAATAATAAATTGTGATTCAATGAAACTATAATAGTATTTTACACTATCACAGCATGTGTTATTTATTGAGTAAATTACATTGGTACAAAGTGAATGTACAAGCATGTTAATACAACACTTTTGGAACAATTAAGTAGGCAATGGAAGGGTAGAGAAATGAGGAAATGTAGTGTATAAAGTGGAAAAGCTTCAATTATTTATTCCACAACATTTGGGTGAAAAATGTAATGATGGAATCTTCTTGTTAGTTTCCCCTCTTAAGAGATACCAAACTTATCCTTAATATAGTGAAACTTTTAAAGGCTATTGATGTTTTTGTTTGCTCAAGAAGAAGAGAAAAATAATTAGATTTACTTACCGAGATCCTGAGGTTGATAAATGGTTGGTATTGTAAACCTCTGGAGAATACAGAAGTGTTACAAAAGTGCCACTTATGGTTATCAATAGTATGAGTTTTAAGAAAGACAACTTGCATCTTGAGCTTCTATCTTGGACTGATAGATGGAAAGGCTTGTCTGCATCTTTTGCTTTGCTTCTTGGCAATCTACGTTTGTATAAATCTTCGCTGCACCAACTCATCATTCACCACAACTTCATTAGATATAACAAAATCAAACAATTGCAGACTGTTTGGTATACTGCTCAGTCTCAGCCTCAACTCAAATCTTAGATTTTTCATGACAGCTTTCTAATGAGGTGTTTTTTGTGTTATGTTTCTCCATGGACATTATTTGATTTGGTTTTTACAGCAGAATAAAATTACATTCCAGTTTTTTCATGAAAAATAACATTAAAACCGCTTAATAGATTGCACCTGATGAGGTAACAAAGCACAATGGTTATAGTTTCTTTGGCAAGTAAAAAAGAGACATCCAAGAATCACCACCACAATTAATTTAATCACTTATTTAATGTTTGTGATTGAATAAAGGAATAAGATGAAGTGAAATCTAACATAAGAGATGAGTCTCACACAGTAATCATTCTGTTCCAAATTTCATGTAAGTTGATCATCAGCATTCATCATTCTTAAGCTCTACGCAAGCATGATCGGTTCATTTTCGGGCCTACTACAGATATGATTTATTAAAGAACTCAAAATGGCATTGTCAGATCGAAACAGCTCATATATACCTTCTAATTTATTTTCTCACTGGAAAATGCAGAAAACATATATAAAAAGTTACAAGCTTTGTGGACTCCCATACAAGCAGTGAGCATTATACTAAAAATTATTAATGAAAGAAAATTTCCTTTTAGGATGAATTTAAATATAAACAAATATAACTAGTTTTATTTTATTTAATAAAATTATTTCCAAAACACCCTTTTTGTAATTCTATTTTTAATGATAAATATTTGTAAAAAAGTTATTTAATGAAATTAAATAATGTTATTGACCTTTTTAATTAGCATAAAATTAGTTACTTTTGTGTATACTAAACTTCAGGAAACATTTTAAATTTTTTTTTCTGTAAATTGTAACAGCCACTGAACTGTGTTAATCAGGCCAGTTGTTTATACTGTTTTATATATGTAGTTGGTGAATCCTGGGAATAGTGCTCCCTAAGTGACTCACTGTTTCTTTGGCTATATACAATTTTGCACGAAAGTATGAAATAATGGAAGTGGTTGTTGCTTGGTCAGCTTCCTTCGACAGTAAATAAGAAATATTTTGAGATCAAATGTCGTATTCATTTCCAGAAGATATGAAAATGTTAACTACACGCAGATTCTCACTTCTTTGAAAAGGAATTGACAACACTACAAAAATACTTCAACTAGGTGCATGCATGCAAATTGAGCTTGTACACGCAGTTCTTTCAATCATGAGTTTTGTACCAGTTTACCTTAATTGGTTTCTAGGAAACAAATAAAGCCACTGACATCATGAATATATGAACATGACACAAAAATAAACACTGCTGATTTTAGAAAATATAAAATATAACACAGATTAAGTTTATCTAAAAGCACGCACATGTAGTTTTACGACTCCTAACCTTGGCAAAAACAAATTAAAACAGCAAAATCAAATCTCACGAGAAAGGAAGAGGAAAGATTTGGCTTTTTAACCTCAAACAGAACATCAAACAATACAAAAAGAGATGGGTCCTAGTTATGATGTAAAATTTAACCTTAGTGCCTGTTAACGAGAACAAGTGCATTGCCCTTTTCATACATCAGTTGCAAACATGACCAGTTCATAAATGATTTTTGGAGTTCTAAAATAATGTTACTCAACACGCAGTCGGCGAACTAAAAAGGAAAGGGAAGAACAATACGTAATATATTGATATAACAGGAAAAAAAAAATAGACAATAATTTGAGAATGTACAATGTCAAAAGAATCAATGCTATAGTTACTATAAACATATAAAAATATAAAATCCAATAATTTTATCAATTATATGAAATGTATGAATATTAATTAATATCTTACTCTTATATGTTACTCGTAGAACTATTTAAACAAGAGTCTTATTATATTATATTTTAGTCTATGAAAAAAAAAACAATTGTCTAATTCATAATAGGAACAACTCACAGTCAGTATACTAAATGAGATTAGTTTCTGGTTGAAAAATAGCTGTGCTACATGATGACAGGCCCCAAGCAAAAAACATGATTATTTGGAGTGAGTTTTGAAGCTAATGGGGAATCTTTTATGATAAAAAAGCAGTTTTGATCCAGAGAAGAAAAAGGGTAAGAAGAGACAGTAACTCACATGGATGCAGGTAAACGGTGTCTAGCTTCAACAGAATGAGGAGAAGCGCCCATTGTTCCTCTCATATAAACTATTCAGCTACAGGGGCATGCAACCATCTGATTATTCTCACCTGCAAAAACTAATAAACTAAATTAGACCATTTTCGAGGTCATCTTGTAGTTGCTATATATTTATCTGAATTGGTTTTGGATGAACATAGATGAAACAAGTACAAAAAAGGGAAAAGACAAGGACTACATAGTACGTGGTAAATTTACTGCAACAATGAGAGTCATATACCAAAGTTAACGTAGAGGAACTGATAAGAGAAACAATGTTGTTGTTGTGAAGCAGAAAGAGAGACAGAGAAGAAGAGAGAGAAGGAAAATGGAAGAAGCAGAAAGAGTTGATAGATGGCAATGTTGAGGGGTTGAATCAATATAGAAGGAGTGAGGCAGTAACGTCCTTCAGAATTTTTCCTTCATCTTTCAGTTTCATTCACAAACTGCTACTCACCAACTCTTGCATCTATCTACTTCTTTTCTTTTATCATTACTCCTCATTTATCACCTTTTTTCTATTCTCCAGTTTCATTGGAGGACAAAATTCTCCTACCTTTTAAATTTCATAAATAATTTACACTTCCTTTACTTTAGTTATGAGATATGGAAACCCGAGCTAGTGTCAGTACAAAAATACGTTTGCTGAAATTACTACACAAGAGCATTTTTTTTTCATGTATGATAAGTTTTTTCTCTTATTAATATTTTGTAAGAGAAGAAAACTATATTTTTTTCTTAAAACTAAATTAGATCAACTTATGTAAAATTTACCAAAACCGTAATATCAAGAGATGGGATTTTTTAATTTAAGCAAATGTTTATTTTACACGCCTGGTGACGTAATATCAACTATTTGTTTTTATAAGCTATCCACTATTAATTAATTTCTAGTTATATATAAAACTATGAATTTGTAGTTGACGAGCCACTATAATACAAAGGAGACATGCAATTGTAGCACTTGATTGACAAGAAAAGAATGCATGGCTTCAATGGAAATGGCTTCTAAGATCTTTAAAGTTTTAACTCTTTCAAGTACAAAAGGAAATTAAATTTTTCTCAAAATTATTCTCACAAATTAATATTTATTTAATAATTAAGATATATGCCTAATGCAATATGAAAAGAGAGAGTAGTTTATTATTGCATTAGTCTTTTGGATTATGAAAGCTTCAAGTATTGGATCATGGTTAAGTTGGAATTGTGTTATTAAATGCATTTATTAATTAAAACCTAGAAACAAAAATGGTCGCTTTAGTGAGAGTTGTTGATACTTGATTGATAGAGATGATTAGGTTAGTGAAAACAATTGTTCATTGGATTTAGAGTAAAGGTGACCACATGTCCCAATCCCATGTCAAATAGGAAAACCTAATATTCATACTTTCTACCAATATTGGTAAATGCATTTAACCTAGGAATATTGTTAACACTATTACTTTAATGTCCTTCCTTGTATATGGTTAGGGTTTGCATTCCCTCCCTAATTTTCTGTTTTCTTAAAAATAGCGTAGTTAAGTGCATATCCCTAGTAGGTAAACGCTCTTATCGTCATTTAATTTTCTCTAATGTTTCATACTAATGAAAAGTTCATCTGCATTTGAAGAAATGGGGTGCCAACATCAAACACCTAATCAGCTGCCACGACAACAACACATGACACGAGTTTATTATTATTTTCTCTTTTCATTCTTATAACGCAACTATAATTAAATAGTCCTTCAGATTTTTGACATTTGTTTAGGTGTCCTTTCATAGACTGTTTCACCAAACCCGTGGTCGTCGTGGCACAACAAAAATTCGTCAAAACGGCGATGAAAAGGTTAATTAACTGAAAAGACTTGTTATTGATAAGAAATGGAACATTGCACCAGTTGACCTCCCCTGTTCCCTCTTGCCCCAAGGATTTGTTTTACATCTATGGGTCTTAGTCTTTGCACTTAACACAAACACTTTATGTAAACAATTTTCATCTTATTTCACCCTTCGCTTTGTTTCTACAGTCACAGTAAATGTGACTTATCTGTCCACTTTTTAATTATTACATTTATACCCAAAAAAACTATGCTTTAACTTACAAATTATTCTCACAGTTTGCTTAATCTCCAAATTTTAAACTACTACTGAAATATAGTATTATATAACTTGTTTCTTATAAAAGAAAAGACGGAAAAGAACATTAGTGATAATTTACAACAACATTCGTTTTAAACATACTCTTTCTTTTTTATTAACATCACTCCTGACATTTTAAGACTTTCATTCAAAAAGGGTTAGTAGCAGATTCAATGTTGTGAATAATTTTGTATAGAAGCACCCGTGCTTTAGTAAAAAAGGGGAAAAGAGTTGAAAGCATATGTGTATATGGTAAAGCAGAAGGCAGAACAGGTGGCAGAGTTATAACCGAAGAGCCTTGTATCTTAATGCTTGGGGAAGACTTGCTATAGTAACAAGGAAGCCTTGCACCCATCGCTACGTATGCCTGCTATTTCCGTCCATGCATTACAATTGCGATAAATAATATTAATGTATAAAGCCATTAACGGATATAGAATTCTTTATAATCCCCCACTGAGACTGTATGGGATAACGAAAAATGGAGACGTCAGGCAGTATGTGTACTGTATTGCAAGCAAAGCAATAAGAACTCAATGCTTATATTTTTGCACGCTTGTGAATCATGACAAGACGAAGCAGATTCTGTGCATCCTAGTTATATCCATTTGCTTTACGCTGTTCAGAATTGTTGAGTGTTGACATCTTAAGAAGGGACCACTTTTTCAAAACTGTCCTCTTCACTACCTGCAGATTAGATATAACTGGAAGTTTGTATCGACAAAAGAGAGGAAATATAGGAAGAAGCTACGCTTTATCTCATAATTATACGTGGTGCACGAGAATGACAGGGTTGTCTCTTCTCTCTGAACCTAAAATATCATGTGCTCTTACAAAGCTTAGGTTTTTGTGCTGTAACATCAAACTCGTTACAGTATTTTAGGACGTATCTTTACAGATATACATAATGATAGGACTGGTTACTTAACTTACGGATTTTAATACGCTTATATCATGTGGCCTGAGCACAATAACAAGGCTCAACCGTTCAACGGTTATTAATAGTCGCTTCCAATTGATATCTGAACAGCTTATCTTTGTGTTCCTGACCGTGCAAGCTTTCTCTTTTCCTATCTGATAATCGTTGTTCTCAACTGCATCAAGCGATACACATTGCCGCCATGCAGGGCAGTTAGGATTTTATGGAAACTCCATAAGCAAACAGAGCACCGCATATGCTGTAGGATTTTCAACCGCCAAACGTAACAATTCAATTATTCGGATGTACAACACTGGAATGCACTTGCAATGAAAGGGGGATCACAAGGTTGCGTAACAAGTCATTGATTTAGGCTCAAGATACCAAAAGAGAGGGGGAATCAGATTTTTCTTGAGTTTTCAAGGACAAGTCGATTCATTAAACCTTTTTTTCCTTGTACGGCAAAATAAAAATTAATTCTTTCGAAGAATGAAGCTATCATGTTCCAACTAAAAATACAATAAAACTCAGGCATCAAACTTCAGAAAGATAAATGTGTTCTGATATTTTCCTTTTCATTTGTCAATTATAGATTCAGTTGAATTATTTTTAAATAGCGATGAACATTTTCTCTAGTAGTAAGAGAATACTTTTTTTTTCAAACCATTTGAAGATTGATTAAATAAGCAAGACCAAAATTATGATATGCCATGCTACGTTGGGAAAAACATAGTATCGGCTTATCCGCATTACTATCGATAGAATCACAAATCAGATCCAGATTTTTTCTCTTTAGGAGGAGCAAATTGTCTACTGAGACGAGAACGTGTCCAGGGGTCTAGGGGTGCTCTCTGTGGTGGCTGAGGAGTTGGTGGCTTTGCCTGCCTAAGCTCATTTTCTCTGTCAATAAACCTGTTTCAAAGCATACAATGTTTTTGAATATAAAGTTCATTCTCAACCTCCTAATTCTTAAGCAACTTGGAAGATTTAAAGGATTGAACTATGTCAACACCGTATGGCAGACAAGCAACAGCATGAACAGTGAGCAAATAAATACTTTTTCGGTGAAATTAAGCGGGGCTACCCAAATAAACCTAAAATGAGTGTAAATATAGAATATAAAACTGTACTCACTCGATATAGGCCATTGGTGCAGCATCACCCACTCGAATTCGGGTCCGAAGCAATCTGGTGTATCCTCCAGCCCTATCCCTGAACAACATAATCTCTGGTCAGTGTTACAACTATCTATTATAAATGACAACTGAAACTATATCAGGTTTATTCCTTACTTGTACCGATAAGCCAGTTCTGTAAACAGCTTGTGAAGGACATCATCTCCTCGCACAAAACTAGCAGCACGACTTGCAGCACATTGGGATCCCTAAAATGATTTATAATATAAACTTTAGGCCAAACCCAGCAATCAAGCTAAATGAAAAAAGTAAAATGATTACTCTGACAAAGAGTTTATTCCCCACCATAGAATGACCCATAATTCTTACAAAGAAGAGAGAAGACAATTATGTCTTACGTGTATCATCATATAGGGACAAATTCACTTCACAGTTCACAATACGAAATTCCTTCCCCAAACCCTAACTTGCCATATGCCCTGATTGAGGTGGAAAAGGAGCAAACAAGAAAAACTGAGACAACCTAACTTGGCCTAAAATTAAAAAGCCACTAAGTGGGATATCAACAGTTGCCACTAGAAAATATAGACCTCCAATAAATTTTGAAATGAATACGGAGGTAAGAACACCAAGTACAAATTGGAACACCAACTACAAATTGAACAATCAAAAGATATTACGCATCAACCAACCCCTTAATAAATTCATCCCTGTTTTTTAAAGTAATGTTCGAAGACAGATCAACCAAAAGCTGCACAAAAGTTACAGCTCAAATTTAAATTAACCAAACCCAAAATGAATCAGAAATAATCGATGATGAATAGCACACAAACCTCCTTTCCAAACTGAACCATATTATCAGCGAGTCGTCTGATCTCTTTGGCCTGAACAAAATCAAATTACATGAAATAAAATGTGATATTGAAGAAAATGGTAAACAATGTCGCCTTGAAATGGTACCTTGGCCACAGTAGTTTCGATACGCTCGTGTTTCACCAACTGCGAAACCATGGTTCTATATAAATGGAAAGCCATCCAGGACTCAGCATCTTTGCAAACCAATAAATCAAAGAATGAACTGAATTCAAAGTGTTAACTAACAAACTAATTAACCTGAGCATGGACATCCGGTGACCGGTGGGTCGACCCAGCTTCCTGAATTTTGTCATCTTCGTAATCCAGTTAATTCTATGGGTGAACGCCTGAAAAAGACTCCTGCTTGGGGGATAGAAAAAGGATCTAAAGATGTAATGGTACAGCATGTAGGATTGACCAAACAAGTTTCTTTCCAATAACATCAGTCAAACATATTTTAGGCAAGTGTAGCATACGAAATTAATTTCCATACGAAATAAAGATGAAATGGTTCCACAACATGTAGAATGCTCATTATAAAATGGAACAGAGACAACCAAGCAGATAGTCCAACACAAGAAGATGCAATGATAAAAAGGCCTTTATTATGCATTTTTAGTCTAAAACAAAGCATAGCTTTAGTGATTCCTCACTAAGAAAAGATAACCTATTAAGATTTAAGAATACACTGTCACGGCAACTATAATGATTCCCCATTCTCATGTCTCCAAAATTCTTTCAATGCCAAAGGGTGAATCGCTAACTAGGATACTGTCATATGGCCTCACAAAGATAGTGCCATAGAGGCTAGCGCAAAATAACCACATGAGGAAGTTACTTACTCCAACACTAGAAGAATGATTAATAGTATTGAAAGAGCGAGAAGAAGAGCCTAGTTATCATTAGTACTCTCCTCTGTATTTTCTCTCCTTCCTAGTGTTTTTTCCCTAACTGGCAATAGTTATTTATCTGGCTGGTATCATACTTCATATTAAATAAAGGCTACGTAAGTACAATTCCATTTTCTAGCTTCCGTTTATGTTGTACTAACCGGTAGTTTTCGCGTAAACGACATTGATAACACTATTGATCCTAACGTACATAAAAAAGAAAAGAAAAATAAGGTCGAATATCCCACATTCAAATTCAAGCACTGAGGCTCGAAAAACAGAGAAAAACAACATAAATTAGGCTTCAAGCAAGTTCCAAATTGAAATTACAGGAGAGGATTTAAACCCTAAATAAGAAGCGGAAAGGTAAAAGCATAGTAAGGTTGGGAGAAGACTCACGAGTTAGTGGTGAAGAGAAAGTAAAGAGCGAAACCCTAGAGTGGAGCTTGTGATTGTGCTATGTCTAAGCTGCCAGAGAAAGAAAATGAGCTTCGCTTGGCTTCTCTTTTCTCGGCAAATATCTGCGGGATTTGATTTTTACTTTTCTACTTTTACTTTCTCACCTTTCATTTTCTGATCTAAAAGTAAACCTAAATTTAAATTGTATTATCAAGTGAATAAATATTTTAAATATATAAATTAGACTTTAGTTTTTATAAATATTTCTTATATTATAATATATTATTATCTTATGTACTAGTATCTCTTTAATAAAATATTAAAATTAAATTTAAAAATAAAGATAAAAACAATATAATCAAATGTATACGTAACTAGTTTAGTGATACGTGGGTACGTGGGTTTTTTTTTTAATAATTGTTTTTTTTATATAAAAATAATAAATTGTTAAATTATTATGTTGTGAAATATGATGAAAATTAGGTTGTATAAATAATTGTATTGTATGTTCATATGACTAGAATTCTTTTAGCTGAACTCCTCTAAGCTGAGTTTTTCCGGCTGAGTTCCTACAGACTGATATTTCCTAGACCGAACTCTTTCAGGTCGAGCCTCTTTAGATCGAGTTTCTACAAACTAAACTCTTACAAATGTCAAGCTCCTCAAGCCAAATTCTTTTAGGTTGAGCTCTTATAGATCAATCTCCTTGTTAACACCCCATATTTTTTCCTTTTCGTTTTATAATTTTTTTTTAGTTTCAATTGGATTGTAAATTTCTAGAATTAGGTTAGATTTTAAAATTTGTAAATTGTGGTTCTTTCATGTTACTTTTGTATTGTTTGGTATAATCCTTTTTTGAAGTTCAAGTCTATGTTAACACAGTTCTATATATAGTTTGGGACTAGAGAAGTCAGCTTGAATTAAAGTCATTGACCAAGCAGTTGCAGGAATCTCTGTATTGTGGATCTGCACAAGATAGCACGGCTTCATCAATGGAGAAATCTCTAAAAGAGTTGGCCAACCAGGAGATGTGACACTAACTAATATGCACTCATTTACCTCAAGCACAAAATATACCTAGATTTAAGTTGAAAGTGTTATCAATGAGAAGCATTGATGCTTTGAAGAGATTTTGATGATGATGTACTTGAAGTCTTGAAGAATTAGTTATATAAATTTTTAAAACATTTTTGTAGAAAACTTTGTATTAGGCTTTTACTTTCACTTGTAAAACATTAAGAGTCTTGTAACCTGTTTTTTAGTATAGTTTATTTGCAGCAATAATCAATAATCATGTATAGAATGAGAAAACACTTCAATTTGGAAACAATTGATTATCTATTAGGATAATCAATTATCACCAAAAGTTATGATTGACCAAGGTTCGGCAATAATTGATTATCATTAAGGATAATCGATTATCACTACTTTGAAAACCTTATAACGGTAAAAAATAATCGATTATTACTTTTGGTAATCGAATATTATTGGCAGTTGGGAGCTGCCTTTTCAGTTTTTGACATTACTTGAACCTTGGGCTATAAATAGAGTTCTTTCACAACTCTAAGAAGGTGATCGAAACTATTGTAGAGTACAAAATTCGTTCTAAGGAAGCTCTAAGTGTGCTTGATTAAGTGCTTGAAGGATGATAAACTGATATTAGTGTGTCTAAGGTGGAAGCAGTTCTCTACCAAGCTTACTCAAGCTGTTTTCATTCTTTCATGTATCAAAGGAAGGTGGTGTTGTAATTTCTTATTGGTTAAGAGAGTTGTTTTCTACTTCATATTGTTTTCACTTGTCTTGTATTATTGAACTATCTTTTGTGAAAAGTTAATCACTTATTTTAGAGTGATTAACAACTGGGTGTAGAATCTTTTGATTCGAACCAGTATAAATATTGTGTGTGCTAATCCTCTCATCCTTTCTCTATTTTACTTTATTCTCTTCGAAGAAATTTTTAAAGGGAAAACGAAACATTTAATAGAACCAATTCACCTCCCCTCTTGGTTTATGTTTGAACACACTTTTAATCATTCCGTTGCACGATACCTATTCCAATAGAAAGTGACATGTCCTAACTTCTATGATGCACGAGTTTACAAAAACCATTAAATTTCAAAACTTTATCATAGCGCGAAAACGTATTTTTCAAAAACCTTAACCTTTCAACATGTATAATTTATTCAAAACATAATAGTTTGTCCAATTACATTATTCCAAAAGTAATTAAAATGACTAAGGAAATAAAACAACTACAATTACTTTGTTTCAAAAGTGTATACCTAAAGAACTTTTTAAAGAAACCCAAATCTTTTCCCCGTCATCTCACAAATCTATCATGCCTCTGGAACATCTGCAATATCATCTGCTCACGTATACCACATTATACGATCATCACCGATAATTTAATTCATAAACACACAAACACAAACATGTATGAGGTAAGCTATCGATAAAACAATCATAACAACAAGATTATACATACTCATTGTATACCCTATAATCAAACACACAACAAGATACATACCTTCTGATTATATCCACCCTAATCAAATAGCTCATACATAGAAGTAATAACAATAGGATTCCTAATTCTCTAACATAAACAAATCATAATGAATTACTCGATCTTCGATCATCGATCCTCAAACTTACATCATTGATCCTTGATCTCTAACCTTTGATGTCATCACTAACATCTCACACATAAACCTTTGGTCTATCCACTCATTAGCACCTAGACATCATCCATGGATTCAAGCTACACATACCCTTTTAAACATACTCAAACACATACATCACAATACTTAAATCATCCAAACCTAATCATTATACATGTTATACCCCAACAAACCCAAATATACTACATATGATTATCATAACACCCTTACAACATATATTTGCATGAAAACCCCCAAGCATCATAACTTTGTCTCCCTTAATATTAAACCCTCTATTGGAATAACCCAACAAACCATACATACATTCATAGGGAAAACCCAACACAAATATTACATAAACCCTATACCCATGCATACACAAACCCTTGCCCAACAATAGCAACAGATGATCATAATCATAATATTATAAACATGTATCAAACAAGGATTATCAATCAAGATAATCAACAACACATATAACATACAACAACAAACACACAATGGTAAACTTTCACATACCTTGGCCAATACTAGGGCTTTATCTACAACCCAAAAACACCACCAGTCTTCCTTTGCATTAAGAGTTTTGTTGCTCTATCTCTCCTTCTCCCAAAAACGCCTATCTTTTCTCTTTCTCTGTTTTCTTTCTTTGATTTAGAGTTTCTAGGATTTCTAAAGCACACCCCCCATCTCTCTATATCTTAATACTTATAAATCAACCCAACTCTATCTCTAATATTTTCTCACTTATAATAATATACTTTATTCTAATTTATTAAAATAAGTCTATAAATAATATATTACTATTATTATTATTATTATTATTATTATTATTATTATTATTATCATTATCATCATCATTATTATTATTTAATAATATCTAAATACATCCAACAATATCTTAAGATATCTTTTAATTAGAAATATCTAAAAATATCTTTTAAAATGTCTAACAATACCTAATAATGATTTTCTCTAATAATAATATCTCTTTTAATCTTTAAACTCATCAAGATTATATCTCATATTTTCATTTAACTAATTTTTAAAATAAAAACAACTAAGTGTTCTAAAATATTTACATAATATATTTTTATTAATTTTCCATATTATTTAATTTGCACGTTTTTCCTTTCTACATCCCTAATTTAATTTTACACCTAATTAATAAAAGGTAAAAGACTATTTTGCTCCTAGTAAACAATATAAATAAAATAGAATAAATAACATAACAATTATGTTCTAAGAAAAATGTACACACTCAAGAATACTAATTTCCAAACAAAAGCCTAAAGTCTCAAAACTAATTTATTTTTAAGATCCGTATTGTTCTGGATCTTACATTCACCCTTCCTCAAAATAATTTTTGTCCCAAAAAATTACATTCATAAGGAAGCATACACCATGCCAAACTTCAAATACTCCCAAAAAATTACATAAACGCTAAACGCATAAATTTTCATAATACAATGACAACAACAATTTCTGAACAGATCAAAAGAACATCACAACAAATTGCTCAATGTATCATACAAAACAAAAACCACAATCTATTCAAAATTATAGATAGAAGGAAAGACTCTACAAATATCCTCATTATGCAAAAAGGCTACACATATTCACAATAAAAATTAAGTTTATTCTAAAGCAATTTACACATAAATTACCAAACCTTATACAAATAGAAACATTGGACTCCTTCACAAGAGATGCAACAACGATAACACATTCATACACATACACATGCAATCCACAAATTCATACATATGCTTGCAATCCAGTCCTTCAAACATCATCAACGTCTTCATCATCAATTCCTCAATTCTCGATGTCATCACGAACATCACTCACATAGACCATTGATCTATGCCTTCACCAACACTATACTAATTACACTTCCATAGTAACCACCACGATGACAACCACATCACTATTAACATAGCATCATCAGAAGCATAATTATCACCACCATCATGAATATCCCCTACATGAATACCACCATCATGAATATCCCCTACATGAATACCACCATCATGAATATCCCCATCATGAACATCACCATGAGCATCCACATCATCATTAACTCCTTCATGGTAGACTGATTCACACTCTTGTACCCTACCTAAAACACCTGTTATACCAAACAAGCCCGCTCAAGTTGTCCTACCTTCGCGACTAAAAGACCTATTTCCCTGCTCCGCAAGGACTTACGAGTAAGAATGTGGGCACATTGCACACCAGCTACTATCCTCAACAACAAGCTGAAGACTAGACAAAAAATCATTCCCCCAATATAAAGAAGGTGCAACACTCGAACACCACTCTCTTTTTGCACATAAGGCCAAAACGAGCCCGTATCTAGTATTGAACGGTACATAGTACCAATTCAAGATTTCTTAAGTACAACAAGCAAACACACCCTTCACATCTCATGCTTATTGGTCAACCACATATCTTGGTACAATTCATCACTTATCCATGCTCCAACATCAATCTAAAGCCCAATCTAATCCTAATTGTATGATATAACTCACTTTCCTTGTTAAACAACATGTCTTGTAGTCCTACGAGCTTGTCCTCCGTCCATTCTTCATTAAAACATAATTTACTAGAAACACATTGGATAATCAATTATCACCAAAGATAATCGATTATTCCAATAAGTTTTACAATCTAAAACTTTTAGATTTCAATCTACGCGGAGATAATCGATTATCACTCCCGATAATCAATTATTCCAAAGACAAGACTCAACACAAATACACAAATAATAGATTATCACTAATGATAATCGATTATCCAAAGATCCAACTGTAAAATCACTTGTAGATTATTGATTATCACTCACGATAATTGATTTTTCCTAAGACCAAAATCACACGAGAAAGATTTTAAGACCTTGGTTGTGGACGCCTTTTAATGGTTGAGTTGTAAGGGAAGCTTATATTTATACTAAAAATATACAAGAGAACAACATGGAAATAACAACTATATACAGATTTTAAAACTTCAAAAAGTAATGGTAAACACACATAAAAAGAAAAAAAAATATAGAAACTTACAGGGCTAACTCTACAATTCTAAAACTTAAGTTGCCAAAGTCCATAACAATGCTGCATTTGTTAAACTGTCTTTTTAGGTACACAAAAACAGAACAAAACCTAGTCCCTACAAATTAGGTAAAAGGTTGACCAGGGAATCAATCCAAACACTTTGGTCCTTATTAAGTCTAGAATGTAGAATTAGGTTCTATCTAAAACAAGGGTGGGGTAAATGAATTAAAAGAAAGATAATTAACTATTAATACTTAGATGTATAGCTAAATCTAATTGGTGAATACATGATTTAAAAAAAGAAATGCAATGCTAATTAGATGCACAAATTTAAACAATGCACGACGTCTACTCTAACATGATACTAATGGTAATAATAGAACCTAAACCAATGGAAATTCCTATTTAAAAACATAATCTAAAATTTGAACCCTTTTTACTCAATGACAAGTAATAGCCATAAATACCAATTAGGTACTCATCTGAATGCATGAAAAGTAACATCTAATTTGAATGTTTATTAAGAAATTAAAAAGTTGCAACTATGGATAGAAAAAGTAAAAAAGAGTGGGCGAGATCATATAATATCTAAAAACATACGTGAAAAGATTAAAAAGGAAACAAACATAATAAAGATCAAGCATAAATTGACAATTGGGTGTAATTTGAATTTCCAAACTAAGTCATGTCTTCCGGAAGACATCCTAAAAAGGTATGCCATCTTTGTGGTCCTTTGACATTTAATGTAGATGTAATTAAGGTGTGTGGTTCAGGTCAAAACCAAATCAATCCCAATTATTCAAATTACACTTTCCATTACTCTATATCATTTAAAATAGATTACCTAAACTAAGAACCTAAACTACAATGTCCAAAAAATGAAGGGAACATAACTAGCACATAAGGAGAATGGACAAGTAGATGCGTACTTAAAAAAATAATGGGCAATGATAATTCCTAGTAGAAATAGACAATTGATGCAATACCAGAATGTAAAGACAACAACAACAATTCAGAATTCATTAATATTAATCCTAAAATGAATTCATAAATGGAAAGGCAAGGAAAATGAGGCAGAAACATATTTACTAAAGAATATAAACAAACCCTAAAACTATGCCTAACAGGTGATAAAATCATAAGGTGCAAATTATAGCAAGAACAAATGCTAAAAATAGAAACATATATGCAAAAAGCATAAATTAAATCAACAATTCAGAATTGAACAAACAATTTTAGAGAATCCCAATGCTTGGTGTTGAGATTGTTGATAGGGGAAACACATGTTTAGCTAAACCCACACAATCTCAATGATGATTGTGTTTTTGATGATGACAACACATAATTAATAATAACACATGTGTATACCTTGTTACACATGTTATATGCTTTTGATTACTGTGTTATATCTATACAAGCATATGTGTGAACATTATTGTGTTGTTTAAAGCATACCACTATGTTTAATATGTGATTTTATACGTGTATGCATAACATAAGTGTTCGGAAATGAAAAACCACAAGCACTTTGGTTGAACTTTATTGTGTGGCAAAAAAATAGTTTTAAGTTGATTACATTATGGGATGAATCGATTAAAACTCGTGGGTTTGCACAAACTCTTTTCAAGTGTGCTGTGAGATATTTTGAAGAGAAAAGTTTTCAAAAGTTGTTCTAAGTGATTTTACTTAATCGACTATATGCTTCTTGTATTTGATTAAGTCTGTTAAGTTTTTGAAAATTGTTAAATGCTTGTCACAATTGACATAACAGTCATATTTTTAAATATGTTAACCAATCATTTATTATGAGTCGATTGTATTAAATGTGCATTCAATTAAATGTTGTGATTGTTGTTAGTCTGTTATAACTGCAAAGGATATTCGACTAGATTAATAACTAAATCGATTAAAATACGTCTGATGTGTGTAATACTATAAATTGACGCTGATTTGAATTTTGAAAGAACTTTTGAGAGAATTAACATTTTCATATCTTTCAAAGAATGATGTGTGTCTTACAAAGGAAAAGAAAAGCTCCAAGAACCAAAGATTGACTATGGTGACAAAGGCTTAGAGGTTTTTTAAGAAGCAAGATTTGCTGGGTTTGAATGTTTGATCTATCTGCACAGAAAGGTGTAATCTGCGTGATCAGGAATTTGCAATCTGTGAAGATTGGCTTGGATTCCCTATGGTGCTTGTAGGAAGAAGAACTATGTTCTTGACTTTGAGGGTGGCTCAAAGGGTTTACAGAAGAAGATGGTGTTCTTGTTGCGTGTCTGTATTGTTTATTGTCTATATTAGATTAGAGGGTTAGAGAGATGTTTTACATTTTTGACGTAAGGTCGTTGTAAAAATCGTGGTGTAAAAACCTTGATCTCTATAGTGCATTTGCATCTTGTGGTTGGAAGGACACTAGATGTAGGCTTGGCTGAACCAGTATAAAAACCAGCGTTTGAATTCTCTGATCCCTACACTTTTTCATTATAGTCGATTAAATTATTTGTGTATTCGATTAAGTGAATTGCTGCTTTAGATATCATTTTACTTGCGATTCAAGAAAAGCAGAAAAGACATCCTATTTTTCGAAAAAGTTTTTGAAAGCTTATATCTTTACGCATCACCAATTCACCCCCTCTTGGTGTGAGAACCTAAGCCATTCTTTTTTAACACTTGTCACCCTTGGTAATCCTCTAAGACTCCAGTATCGAAATCAAGTTCTTTCTAACTCTACAAAAACTGATAAACCTAAAGCTAAAGGCAAAGACCTGAATCGAAACCTAAGTCCTATGTGTGGTGTCTATCTTTAACACCCCAATTATGCGATACCACAATTACGAGTGAACTTAAATTTTTTTTCAAATCATAATACCATTGCAAAAGTTCAAATTCAATAAGTCTTTACAATTCAAGAAAAATAAACCAAAATTCCAATTTAATTATAAAATAAAACTCCATATAAAATAGTTTATTCAAACAACCACAAATTTTCCACCTCTCCTAATCCACTCATCGAGCTATACAGAATCCAAACTAACTGCATGATCATCTGCTACCGTATAAAAGTTATCACCGCAAGTGGAAACCACAACCACAACATGCAAGGGTGAGCAATCAGAAATATCATAACATACAATATACAATAATCATATTAATCACAAAATAAGATAATCATAGAAAAATATTTCATCACAACCAAACACTTCATAAACCAATGTTGTTTCCTTGCATTGTGTCGTCATAACCTATTCTCACTAACAAGACGATTCGAGTTATCTTCCATCGCAACTTCAGACCTATCTCTCCAACTTCTCAAGGACTAAGGAGTAAAAACACTGATACTATGCGCACCAGTGCACGATACTCAGCATGAAATGGAATTAAGCCAAGAGCAACTTCACGGAAGAACCAAAACAGGTGTAGCGGAAATTGATGAAAATGAGTGATGCTTTGATGTGTTAAGTGGAAGAAGGTGAGTGTATGAGACTTCTCTATAAGAATAGTTAGGCCTTATTTCTGAACACCAAGAAAGTGGGGGTGAATTGGTTCTTATTTAAAATACGTTCTTTTATTATCTTTTGGAAAATCTTTATAGCTTTCTTGAACACACAAGACAATAAAGAATATAATGTAGTGAAAGAGTCAAGGGATAAAAATAAAACACAATGATTTTTATACTGGTTCGACCTCAATGCCTATATCTAGTCCCTTTCAATCAACCTGAGATTGAAAGACCTTTCACTATAAAGATTGAGTTATACAACAAGACTTACAAAGACCCACTCTCAATGTAATCTCCTTTGCAACTCCAAATCTAATTTAGGAACAAACACAATACATAAAAAACAACCCTCTTTCTGCAGAACCCCTTTGAGACTCCTCTCAAAGACACTACAACCACACGTTCTCTTCTTGACAACACGCAACAGGGAATACCATAATCTATGGATTGTAAACACGATACTGATATGGAAATAATACACCTTAGAGTTTGAATGGTTGATCAGCCAATGACAGTACAAAGCAATCCTTCAAGAATCCTTCAAATATGCAAAACTTTCGTTTCTTGATTCTTGGAAAAACAACACACCTGCAAAATCTTTTTTGACTCTCTTATTTCAGATATTAAAGATTGAATGCATAAAAGTTATTAACGCAGAGCGCTATGCATCAATATATAGATTTCCTTATGTTTGACGCTTTTTAATCGATTACAAAATTAATGTAATTGGTTAAACATTTAACAATGCTATACCAGAATTACATCAAAACAGATTTAACTGATTATGCAATTAATGTAATTGATTACACACTTATTGTGAGTCAAAACATGTCAAAATATAAATGTTATGACAGTTAAGACTTAACACGAAAAGAGTTTTCAATGTGTACTAGATTTAACCAATTAAGGAAACTATGTAATCGGTTAAGTATTACACTTAAGCATTTTTGAAAAAATTTTCTCCTAAAAACTCATCACTACACTCAGCAAGTAGGTGTTAGCAAAGGCATAAGTTTTAATCGAGTATGCATATAATGTAATCGGTTAAAACTTGTAGTTTTGTCATAGTTAAGCATTAGCTAATATATGATGAATCTAATTGATTACATAAACACTGTAATCGATTACTTCATACAGATATGTTATGTGCAAGTAGTTTTGACATTTAAAACCATGGATATGCATACTAAAGATATAAACACATGTATAACCACAGTAAGTAAGCAAACCAAACGGTTAAAGCACAAACAAACATATAAATACAACTATGCATATTAAAAACGTTTCAGTTGTTGTGCAATAAACATATAGAAACATTTCTATTGTTGTCATCATAAAAAACACACAAGGGATTGGGTTTAGCTTTCACATTGCTCCCCCTATCAACACTCTCAGCTCAGAAATCCCTCTTACAAAGGAAGGAAGCTAGAGAAAAAGGTAGAGAAATTGAAAATCAAGAGTGAATATAGAGCAATAGGGTTGGAAAACAAATTCAACAAAATTTCACTAAGCTCAAAAGTGATTTTTACAATGGAGAGGCCCTATATTTATAGGTGAAGAGGGGCCTCCATTCTGGCCTAATTCCCTCCAAAAATTCAAATAAAAGTCGAGCTTGGGAGCCAAGTGAGCTGGGTCACGCTTCCCACTCCAAGCACTCAAGGAAACATGTGGATTTCAAAATCTGATATGCAGTGGTTGGGCGCGCTAGGGTTGTGGTTGGGTGCAGATTACAATCCTGAAGTCATTTCCCTTTGTATTTCTTATCCGGAAGCAAAGCTGCCAAATCCAGAAAGTCTTCATTCTTCTTCCCTTTTTAGCTCTTTTTCTTTCCTTGGCTTCTCAAGCTTCTTGGGTGGCTCAACCATGGTCTCCAAGCTTTATTAAAGTCTACAAAACAATAGTACAAATGTTTTAGACAAGAGAAGAAGGATTTTCATAAGTAACCTTCCATAGAAGCAAAGTGTTAAATGATCCTTCTTCTTCTTGAATCTTCCTTGCCATACTAGGAAGTCGAAGGGTTGCTGAATTGGACAAAGAGTAAGCTCTAAAAGTAGCAATTTGGCTTCATTCTCAGCAGCATTTCACCAACTTGGCACCACAATTTCCATCCAGTTTTGGCTAGCAAAGTTGCAGAATTTTTAGCTCTTCATTTTGTAAAACTTTGAGCATTGTACCAAGAATCTTTTCAAGCTTTGTATCACGGAACCTTTGAGGTTTAATTAGTTTTCATGTTTGCAACTTAAAGCGACTTGGAAAAATGCTTTTCAAGCAATTTCAAGTGCACAATTATTAAACATTGTAATAGCTTAGTTTCCAGTTCTTAGCGTGAAAATGTGTCAAGGGGCTCAAAGTGTCACTTGCATTTTCACTTAGGATCGCTTAGCATTTTCCATTTGCATTCCTTTACTTTACTTTGCTTGATTGTCTTTTATGTTTTAAGTCTCCGTGATACGTAGGGGCGCGTTTCATTTAGTTAAACCTCCATTTGGTTTCTAGGGACATTTCATCTTGCATTCAAAAAGCTTTTAAAAGATTTTTACCTAAAAACTAAGGTAAGAAACAACCAAAGACACTCTAGCTAGGAAGGACAAGGTTCTTAAGCTTGACCATTTGTGACTCACCTCTCCTTCCTGGGAGCTATTTGGTTCATTTTACCTCTAAAATCTTTCTATAAATCCTTTACCAAAAATCTAAAAAAGTTTGTGAAAAGTTTTTAGACTCTTTACTTGTGCAAGTTTTTCAAACTCCTGTAAAAACCTTTCTTTCTTACTTCACAAGTATGAGTCACTCAAGTGTGCAAAGTAGTATAAAAAATGATTGTGAGAATGTGCAATTAAGTGAGGAGCTTAATAGAACTCAAGCTCAACTTAATAGGACTGAAGTCGAGCTTAATAGAACTTAATCTAAGTTTCAACTAGCTCGACAAGAGATAAATGAGCTTAGGCAAATAGCTACTAGCCTCACGCTTAACCAAAGAGGTCAAAATCATGTCGAGTCTTCTCATAGGCAAAACAACGATCGTGGTGATCATCATTCCCATCATAGTGACCAAAATGTTTATGGTGGTCATCATAATGACTACTATCAACACCAACCTAGAAAACACCACCATCATAGAGATCATTTTGTGGAACCAAAATTTGACCTTCCCCCCTTCTATGGCCGAAATAATGTAAAAGAATACTTTGAGTGGGAGATGAAGGTCAAACAAATTTTTGAGTGTTACCACATTGATGATAGGAGGAGAGTTACCTTAGCAACTGTGACCTTCCAAGGCGCAACTCTATACTGGTGGACATCTATGATTAGAGAACAAAGGATGTAAGGAGGCTACACCATCCAATATTGGAATGAGCTCAAAGCATCCTTGCATCGAAGACATGTGCCAGCATATTATGCTAGGGATATCATGGATAAGCTCCATAAACTCCAACAAAGAAACATGATTGTTGAGGAATATCGACAAAAGATGGAACTACTCATGTTAAGAGCTGAAATTAAAGAGGAAGAAAGATTCACCATAGTTCGGTTTCAAAGTGGCCTTAACTATGAGATCCGTGATAAGGTAGAGCTTTTACCTTACCTAGATCTCAATGATTTTGTTCAGCTATGTGTGAGAGTGGAAGAGACAAATAGAAGAAAAGCTTCCACTAAAAGGACTTCCCTTACCACCTCCATATATAGGAAAGATCCTAAGAGGGAGGGTAGTCCATCGAGGTATGAGGAACCTCGAGAAAAAGAAAGAGAAAAACATAAAGAGAAAGTGAGAGCAAAAGAAAGAGAGAAAGAGAGATAGCAAGAAAGAAATACCTCTCACAAAGAATTTTCAAGGGAAACAAGGGGTAGGGAGATTAAATGTTTTAAATGTGGGGAAAGGGGACACTATTCTTCTAAGTGTCACACAAAGAGGTCAACCTACATGCTTGAGCATGATAGAGATAGTGAGGATTCATCCTCAAGTGAGTTTGAGTCGTCCATATCTAAGGAAGAAGCCTTACCTTGGGAAGGAGAGTTATTGTTGGTAAGAAGACTTCTTAGAAGTAAATCGAAAGAACTAGAACAATCCCAAAGGGAAAACCTATTCAGAAAGAGATGTAAAATCTTTGCAAACACTTGTTCATTAATTGTGGATAGTGGTTCCTCTTGCAATTGTTGTAGTTCTAGAGTGGTGGATAAATTGGCCTTACCTATTATTCCTCATCCCAAGCCTTACAAGCTTCAGCGGATAAAAGAGGATGAAGAAATAGTAGTCAACACACAAGTAAACATACCAATATCCATTGGCAACTATGAAGAAAACGTTTTATGTGATGTTGTTCCAATGGATGTTGGCCATGTATTACTTGGTAGGTCATGACAATATAATCATAACTCCACTCATGATGGTTATACCAACAAAATAACTTTCCTCCATAAAGGAAATAAAATCACATTGATTCCTCTTACACCTGAACAAGTAAAAGAGGATGAGAAAAAATCAAAGAGAAAATTGAAAAAGAAAGAAAACAAGAAGATAGGTTGATTAAGTCATCTTCTCAAGAAAAAAGGAAGGAGAAGAAGGTATAGATGTTATTAACTTCTTCATTCACAGGTAAATACCTTGACTCTTCTTCTCAAAAACATCACTTTGTTTCTTCATTCCATCAGGGGGGAATGCTCAAAACAAAGTGAAAGAAAAAATGAATTAAAGGCAAAGACTACTTTTAAAATTTTTGTCAAAAGGCCTTCATTTTGTCTTCTTATCTTTGTATACATCCTTTTAATCATAATAATTTTTGATATTTTTTGTAGATATACATTTGATCCCGGCAGAAAAACAACAACCAAAGTTTTGCTTCTTTCTTTCTTCCCGATTTAAGGACAAATCGTTTTTAAAGAGGGAGGGAATGATGACACCTTCTTTAAGGACTTCCCATCCAAAGAAGTATCAACTTAGACTAAGACTAAGAAAGGGAAGTGAATAAAGACTTTCAACAAAAACTCTTTCCTTATATAAGTCTTAGATATATTTACTTTGCTAAATAACATTTGCATTGTTTTGTAGGCCTTAAATAAAGGTTGAAGATCATGGAGAATCAATCAAAGAAGCTTGGAGAGCCAAAGGAAGCAAAGAATCAAAGAAGAGTTGAAAATAAGTGTTTTCCAAATTGGAGAAGATAGCTTTCGGATTGGAAATGCAAAGGAAATTGGCTTCCGGAATGGAAATTTGCTCAACCACCTGCTGCTCACGCTTAGCCATTATGCACCAAATTTCTCAGCATTTAAAACACGTTTTTAATGTGTTTCGTGCTAGACTTGCGGCCCAAGCTTGGATTACGTCTTCAACACACTTCTTTTGGCATTCTTTAGAGCTTTGTAGATCAAGTATAAAGCCCTCTCTTCACCTATAAAAGAGAGGCACTCCCCTTTGTAAAATCCAACTCGAATGATATATTGAAGTGCTGTTGAGATTGCTCCAGACCTCTATACTTCGAGTTCATCTTTTAGTGCTAATTTCGCACCTCTTCCTCTAGCTTCCTTCCCCTTTTGAAGGCCTTCTGAGCTTCAGAAACCTCACACACTCACCAAACCTCCACTGAACCATTCATCAAACACCTGGTGTGCATTCGTGTCTTCATTCTTCAACTCATTTCGCTACCACAATTCTGAGTTTGGAGGAGCTCTCACTTGAAGTGTGGAGCCGCTTCCATCACTTTGCAAGCTTCTAAGATCACTAAAGAAGAGTATCTAAGACGCTACTAAGTTTAGGCTGCAAGTTCCATGCCAAAAGTTTTAAAAACGTGCGTCTTATAAAAGTTGAAATCTGGTGCAAATTGGATGAGCATGAGCAGCAGGTGGCTGAGCGCATGACAAGATCCGAAAGGCAATTTTCCTTTGATTCCTATTCTGAAATGCAACTGCTTCAATCTAGAAAACATGTTAAATCTTCTCTTCTTTGCCTCTTTTGCTCTCTTTAGCTTGGCAAGCCTCCTAAGATGCATAGGCATGGTTTCCAACCTTTATTGGTGACCTACAAAACAATATAAATGTATTTAGAAAAGAGAATCCATCTAAGACTTAGATAAGGAAAGAGATTTCTGTTAAAAGTCTTTATTCACCTCCCTTTTTTAGTCATAGTCTAAGTTGATACTTTGTTGGATGAGAAATCCCTAAAGGAGTTGCCATCAAAATTGCATTTCATTGCTTGTAATAGTTTTTTATACTTTTAGCCTCATTGAACAACACTAAACAATGTTGTTCCATGATTGAAAATCAATGGAAAGCAACTGACACAATTTTTAAAGTTTCAAACCAGAAAAAAAAAGTTTTGCAACAGAATAAAGCAAAATTAAAAAAAGATTTGCAGCAGAATAAAGCGAAATTAAAAAAAGATTTGCTTCTTTGGTGCTTTATAGCTTGTATCACCAAGGCTAGAACAAGTCTTCATTGCCTTTATTGGTAGATTTATAGCTTATCTAGCACTTGAACTCCAGCAAATAAAAAAAAACCAATAACACAGGATACCAAAACAGAAACAAAAGTAAAATTGCATCAACAAAGTGCACATGAGTAAGACAATACTGAAATTGAAAATTGAAGCTATGAATGACACAAACAAGAATGATTCAACGTTTAAAATGAAAAGTAAACATGCTCACACACTGGAAACACTAAAACAATGATTGAACATGATAGAACAAAATAAAAGAAAAAAATGAAAATAGTAGCTAGAAACAGAAACAGAACAACACATGTGGGACACAAATGAAGTAGAAAATGGAAGGAATGACATAGTTATGGTTGCATGGACGACCACAGCTCTGGATACCACATGATGGAAGCCAACTCCAGCTGGAATCAAGCTTGGAGTAGCTTCACGAAAGAACCAAAACAAGTGCAACAAAAATGGATGAAAATAAGTGATGCTTTGATGTGTTTAAGTGGAAGAAGGTGAGTGTATGAGACCTCTCAGGTCAGAAAGTCCACCTACAAAGGAAGGAAGCTAGAGGAAATGGTAGAGAAATCGAAAATCAAGAATGACTAAAGAGCAATAGGGCTGGAAAACAAATTCAACAACATTTCACTAAGCTCAAAAGTGAATTTTATAATAGAGAGGCCCTCTTATTTATAGGTGAAGAAGGAACTCAATTTTGGCCTAATTCCCTCCAAAAATTCAAATAAAAGTCGAGCTTAGGAGCCAAGTTAGCTGGGTCACGCTTCCCACTCCAAGCACACAAGGAAAACATGTGGATTTCAAAATCTGATACACAGTGGTTGGGCGCGCCAAGGTTGTGGCTGGGCGTAGATTGCAATCTGGATGTCATTTCCCTTTGTATTTCTAATCCGGAAGCAAAGCTGCCAAATCTGGAAAGTTTTCATTCTTCTCCCCTTTTAAGTTCCTTTGCTTTCCTTGGCTTTTCAAGCTTCTTAGGTGGCTCAATCATGGTCTCCAAGCTTTATTAGACCCTACACAACAATAGTACAAATATTTTAGACAAGAGAAGAAGGATTTTAATAAGTAACCTTCCATAGAAGCAAAATGTTAGGTGATCTTTCTTCTTCTTGAATCTTCCTTGTCATGGCTCTAGTAAGAGGTCCAATGTGATTCCTTAATGGTCTTCCATCAAACAAGGCAAGAAAGAAAACAAGAAAACAACAAATCAAGAATCAAGAATAAAGAAATTAAGGATGTAACTAATCATGAATGTAAGTTCCCCTTACCTTAGCTAATACTAGGGCTTTATCTATACTCAAAGGATCACAACAAATATCCCTTTGCACTAGAGTTTTCTGAAGCTAAATCCTTTTCTTCTCTCCAAGAATGTATCTCTCTCTTTTTCTCATCTTTAGAATTTAGGTTTCTGCCTTCTTTTTCTAATGGCCAGAGTTTCTATAAGAGGTGTCTAATATAGTTACAATTGTGTGGAATATCTATAGGGCCCTCTATATATAATAAAAGTTGATAAAGGGTTATAACAACCAACTCAAATAAAAGATATAGATAAGATAAAATAAATTTATCTTTAACTTATTAATCCTAATAAGTCCCTGTATAATATATTATATCTTAATATTTTTATTTTAATTTATTATAATTAATTTATCAATAATATATTTTTATTATTATTATCTAATAATAATATTTAATAATATCTCAAGATATCTTTTTATAAACAATATCTTAGAATATATTTTAAAATATCTAACAATATCTAATAATGATTTTTCCTAATAATAATATTTTTTTTAATCTTTAAACCCAAGAAGATTATATCCCCTATTTTCTCTTAACCAGTTCTAAAAATAAAAACAACTAAATCTTATAAAATATTTATATAATATAATTTTATTATTTTTCCATATTATTTAATTTGCTTGGTTTTCCTTTCTACACCTCCCTGTTTTAATTTTTACACCTAATGAATAAAGTATAAAAGTCCATTTTGCCCTTAGGTCAAAATATAAATAAAATAACATAACAATTATGTTCTTACCAAATTATACACTCAATAACACTAATTTTCACACAAAAACACTAAAATCACAAGAATGGAGTTGCGCACTAAAATCACAAAAACACAAAAACACTAATTTTAATTGGATCTTACACTGTCACCCACCACTCACTCTATCTATTATACCTATTACACATCTCCCTTTATGTACGAGAAAACGAAAAGGGAAAAGGTAAAAAAGGGGAAAAACCTAGTAACGACTTTGGCTTCACGATTCTTCTTCTAACTAACTCTTTAAACACCAACTGCTTCATTCTTCTCAGTCCTTGGATTATCTCTTTCTTCGTTGAAAATCAACATGTGAGACTTGATTGTTCTTCAAGCTTTTGGACAGGTGGCATGGGCACGAGCATCTTCTCTTTGTGTTCTCTTTCTCTTCGTCAAAATAATGCACATTTTTAAGTGGAGTTGTGCATTTCGCTTAAAGGACTTCAGCCCAATCCAATACAAAAATGGTGCACTTCAGCTCGTTACTGGACCATCTCAATTCGTTCGAATTAAGCACCATCTCCCCTTACTTCTGTTGTTGACTTTCCAGCCTAGTTGACTAGAGGCTAACATGCAAAAAGAGAGAAGTTAAAGAAGGGTTAAACAAGAAAAGAAAGAATAAAAGCCTATAACAACAAAAAGAAATTTTATTATTATTTTCTGAATATTTTTCTAATAGGAAAAGAACCTATTTATTTAAAAATCTATTTTATTTAACTAAAAAGAGAAAATTAATTGTATTTCTATCAAAGCCCTATTTTTATCCTATTTACACTAATTTATCTTATTTCTAGAGAATTAGAAGCTAAAGTGGCCTAAAAGAAGAGTCTTATCATAGAAAATTAAGGAAAATAGGGAGTTATCAATGCTTCAAGGCAGCTTAAGATTCATAAGAAGAAACACCCTACTAATGACTTGGAGTTAGCAGCGATGGTGTTTTCCTTGAAGATTTAGAGGCACTATTTGTATGATACACAATTTCAGGTGTTCAGTGATCACAAAAGCTTAAAGTATTTGTTTCATCAAAAGGAATTGAACATGAGACATATAATATGGATGAAGTTTTTGAAGGATTTTGAGTTTGGTCTATTGTACCATCTTGGTGAGGCGAATGTAGTGGTAGATGCTCTAATCAAGAAAAAAAATTCATGTATCTTATATGATGGTCAGGAGTTTAGTTTTGATCAAAGAGAGGCAATTGTTAGATATTGGGCTCCAAAAGATATTGAGTTTGCTAGGTTCAGATCAGGCTAGAGATTTTTTGTTGGGGGCTGTAACATCCAAAATATTTTAAAGGGTATTACTCATAGTAGAGACTAAATTAATTTGATATCTCATATAAAATATCAAACTTTATTTCAATTACTCCAAAGTACAATACCAAACAAACTTTAAACAATATAGTCTTCATCACTGAAATTTCAACTTATAAGTTTTACACAACATAATCTTCCCAATACAAATTTATTCTTTTTACAAAAATCCCTGAAAGTTTTTCCCCGCATCTCTCTCATCTCTAAGCTTTTTCAACCGCATCTGCAACATTATCTAATCACATATAACATGAGTTATATGATCATAGTACAAACAAATAAGGGTAAGCCAACCATATCATAAAATCATTAAACTTGTAATAAAAATATTATCATCATGTATTTCTGTAATTGATAAAATATCATTATTCCGATATCATTAATTCATCATTATCAAAATCATCTTTCTCATTTCCATAAACCTTACAAGTGTACCATGCTTACTCACGAAGCCTTATGGTCAGACCGCTCTTTGCCTGCTTCCTTAAGCCTCACTTATATACTATGTCTTACTTTCTGAAGCCTTATGGTCAGACCCCTCTCTGCCTGCTTCTATAAAACTTACGAATCATATGTTTATGTCAAAGCCTTATGGTCAGACCACTTTCTGCCTGCTTTCATAAACCTCAGGTGTTACTTTGCTCATACCAAACTCTCATGGTATAATTCGAACATACTACTCCCGGTAGTAAACATCATTTCATAAGTAATGATTTCTCATATCCATTCCAACATTTCATAAAATCAACAATTCATACCCTCTTATCCACCTAACTCAATCATGTTCATTCTTTAATCATAAATTCATAATAACCCGTTTTGGTATCAATAAATTAAACATATTGCCAGATATCATGCTTCATATTATAAACTCATTTTGCCCATAACGAGTATAACTCAACATATTTTCACCAAACAAAGATCATGGATCAACCAAAATATATCAACATATCTTAGGAACTACATACTAAAGTCTGGGCTCAATGTAATGATAAATAAAATATATATGATATTTTTACCATGATAATATTATGCATCTACAATCAACTTGTTTTGTTTTATTTTCATCCTAGTAGAGATTTTTCTTTACCCCAATTGGTCACCGGAGAGGACCCAGATGTCTGAACGCATCAAACTCACCTTCGACGCCAGCACATATGACTAGTCACAACTGACTGGACTAGGCCAGGGTTGCTCTATGATCAGGGATGTGCCAACTCAGGTTTTTAAGGTTCCTCTATCCTACCAACAAAGAAGGGCCCTCAATAATTAACAATTGATTTATTTAAATTATCTACCATGTTCTCTTATGCTCTAAATTTGAAATGCCAAATTTTAATATTTTCACTTCCTCTCACAGCAACCTCAAACAATATCTATACATTTATTTCATACCCATATACAAGCTTTTACAGAACCCTTACTTCAGACCTTCCAACAAGATCAATTTCAGCCAACAAACTCATTCAAAACAGATTAAATTCATCACATCACAACATGTACAATTTCACAGTTTCAGTTATCACACCCAATATAATAAAAGTCACGAAATAGTTTCACAAGAGCACACCAGTTCAACATTCATATGCAAATATTTTATAAAATAAATACATACAAAAATAATTAGCTCCTATTACCATCAAAATAATATTAATATAAAAATTCAGGGGAAACAAGAAGTTGAATCTGGCAGAGCCTGTTAGACAACTTCTCATCCTTCCAGAAAGATGCAATAAAAAAAATAGATAAAACAATAAAATTTCTGGGGAAACAAGAAGTTGAATCTGGCAGAGCCGGTTAGACAACTTCTCATCCTTCCAAAAATACAATATAAATAAGAAATAAAAGGTGTGGGGAAACAAGATGTTGAATCTGGCAGAGCCGGTTAGACAACTTCTCGTCCTTCCAAAAATACAATATAAAGATATAAGAAACAACCAAAGCTTTGGGGAAACAAGAAGTTGAATCTGGCAGAGCCGGTTAGACAACTTCTCATCCTTCCAAAAATACAATATAAATAAGAAATAAAAGGTGTGGGGAAACAAGAAGTTGAATCTGGCAGAGCCGGTTAGACAACTTCTCGTCCTTCCAAAAATACAAAAGAAACAAATAAATGTTCTCATTCAAAATTCAAGACCATACAACAACAAAATACTACATATTCAAGATTTAGGATTTGAGCAAAGCAAAGTATAAGAGTGGCTTCCCTTACCTCTATTACAGACTTAATTTCCTCGTTCTCTGAAAACTTGCAGAATACCCCCTTTTGCAAAAATTAGAAATTCTTCCAACTCTCTTCTCTCAAAATATTTCTAAGTTCTTTGGTGTAAATTTTTCAGCCTCCCCCCTTGGCTATTTATAGCAAAACAATTTACTATTCATTTTTACTATTCATTTTAACTATTCATTTTAACTATTCATTTTAACTATTCATTTTACTATTCATTTTACTATTACAAAAATAATTTTTTATTTACAAATGGATGAATTCTGATCTCAAAGCTACGTGGAACACTTATCCTTTCCAAAAATATATATATTTTTTTACTATTCACCTTTTACTATTCACAATTTACTATTCACTATTTACTTTTTTTTTCTAGTATCTGACTTACAAATATTTTCAAGGATCTTACAATCTCCCCAACAACAATTATTTTCGCCCTCGAAAATTATCTATTTAACAAAAGACTATTTAACAAAAGACTACTTACAAAAAAGATATGGATATTCCTTTATCATAAATTCTTCCAATTCCCAAGTCATTTCCTGTGTGTCTTCATCCCAAAGTACCTTTACCGTGCGAATATCCTTTCCTCTTAGCTTTTTCATTTGAACATCTAGTATACGCACTGGTCCAACGTCCATTGTTAAATTTTCCTTGACCTGGATTTCATCAACTTCTAACACATGCTTTGGATCTGGAATATACTTCCTCAGTTGGGATACATGAAAAACGTTATGCAATTTTGCCAATCGAGGTGGTAATGCTATCTCATAAGCCACCGGCCCAATCTTCTTGAGAATTTGATACGGTCCGAGAAATTTTGGTGTCAGTTTCCTCATCTTGATAGCTCTCCCGACTCCTGTAGTTGGTGTTACTCGTAAGAATACATGATCTCCCTCTTCAAATTCTAACGGTCTTCTTCTTTTGTCGGCATATGACTTTTGTCTACTTTGAGTTGCTTTCATCCGATCTTGGATTAATTTTATTTTTTCTGTGGTTCGCTGTAATAGCTCGGGTCCCACTGTCAGTGCTTCCCCATCTTGAAACCAACACAACGGGGTTCTACATCTTCTTCCATATAAAGCTTCATATGGTGGCATACCAATACTAGAATGATAACTGTTGTTGTAAGTAAATTCTACTAATGGTAGTATCTCATTCCAACTTCCAAGATGATCTAATACACAAGTTCTTAGCAAATCCTCCAAAGACTGAATAGTCCTTTCTGTTTGACCATCAGTCTGAGGGTGATAAGCCGAACTCATCCTCAACTGTGTTCCCAGAGCCTTCTGTAGCGTCTGCCAAAACCTTGAAGTAAACCTTGGATCTCTGTCTGACACAATGCTTGTAGGTATGCCATGCAACCTCACTACTTCCCCGATGTATAACTCCGTCAGCTTTTCTAGTGATATACATTGATTAATGGGCAAAAAGTGAGCGCTCTTGGTTAGTCTATCAACAATAACCCAGATAGAATCGTGACCTTTTGATGATTTTGGTAAATGTGTTACGAAGTCCATCGAGATACTGTCCCACTTCCATTGAGGAATGTCTAACTGTCGTAACATCCCTCCCGATTTTTGATGCTCCACTTTTGCCTTTTGACACACCAAGCAGGCTGCTACAAACTCGGCCACATCCCTCTTCATTCCATTCCACCAAAATGACTCTTTCAGGTCCTTATACATCTTAGTCATACCTGGATGTATGCTAAGACGACTTTTATGGCCTTCATCCAAAATTAAGTGTTTTAATTCACTCTTTGCAGGTATACACACTCTGTTCTTAAATCGAAGAATGCCATCTTTACTTAGAAAGAACTCCTTGGCTTGATCGGTGTCTAACAACCTGATCTTTTGCTGCAACTCTTGATCCATTGACTGTTCATCCTTCACTTGTTCTAAGAAGTCACTAGTGATTACTAAATGACCACACCATATATGATCTCGGGTTAACTGCAACCCCAAGTTCATATCACGTAACTTTTCTAACAGTTCTAATTCCTTCACCATCAGTGTTGTTATCTGAACTTGTCTCCTACTCAATGCATCTGCTACCACATTGGCTTTTCCTGGGTGATATAAAAGCTCGAAATCATAGTCTTTCATATATTCCATCCATCTTCTTTGTCGCATGTTCAGCTCCTTTTGATCGAACAAATACTTTAGACTCTTATGGTCACTAAAAACTTGGAAACTTGCCCCATAGAGGTAATGTCTCCATGTCTTTAATGCAAATACTACTGCTGCAAGTTCTATGTCATGCGTTGGGTAGTTCTTCTCATGCGCCTTTAGCTGCCTAGATGCATAAGCTACGGGTCTCCTTTCTTGCATTAGAACGCACCCCAAACCTTGATATGACGCATCACAGTACACCTCAAAAGATTTGTTGGAGTCTGGAATGATTAATACCGGTGCTGACGTTAGCCGTTGCTTCATATCTTCAAAACTGGCTTCGCACTTGTCAGTCCACAGGAATGGTTAATCTTTATTTAACTGAGTTAGAGGGCCTACAATCTTGGAAAACCCTTCGACAAAACGTCGGTAATAACCGGCTAATCCTACAAAACTTCGTACTTCAGTTACAGTTTTCGGCCGCTCCCACTTTAGCACAGCTTCCACTTTTGCTGGATCCACTGAGATTCCTTGAGCAGAAATCACATGACCCAAAAAATTTACTTTCTCTATCCAGAACTCACACTTTGACAGTTTCCCATACAGTTGATGTTTTCTCAAAATTTCCAACGCCATCCTCAAGTGTTCTGCATGTTTTTCCTTATTCTCTGAATAGATAAGAATATCGTCTATAAATACTACCACGAACTTATCTAAACATGACCGAAATATCCTGCTCGTGTAGTCCATAAAAATCGCTGGAGCATTCGTCACGCCAAACGGCATAACTACGTACTCAAAGTGTCCGTAGCGAGATCTGAAAGTCGTCTTTTGTACATCTTCCGTCTTGACAAGAATCTGATGGTACCTAGATCTGAGATCAATTTTTGAAAACACCTCTGCTCCTCTCAACTGATCTAATAGATTATCGATTCTTGGCAAAGGATATTTGTTCTTTATTGTAACCTTGTTCAACTGTCGATAATCCACGCACAACCTTGAACTTCCATCCTTCTTCTTCACCAGCAATACAGGAGCTCCCCATGGAGACGCACTTGGACGAATAAACTTCTTCTCCAATAGATCTTCGATTTGCTTTTTCAACTCTGCTAGTTCGGCAGGAGCCATTCTGTATGGAGCCATAGAAACCGGGCCAGCTCCGGGCACTAGATCTATTGTGAAATCGATCTCTCGACTAGGTGGTAAACCGGGTACTTCTTCTGGAAAAACATCAACATATTCTTCTACCACAGGTATTCCGATGATTTGTTCTTCAGTATTCTCTCTTTTCTCCTGAGCTAACACCACATAGCAGGTAGCTCCATCTTTGATATCCTTCGCAACGACTCGAGTTGAGCTTAGTTCTAAATCGTTCAAATTTAGAAACTCTATCTTTTGTTTCCCGCAGTCAATAAGAACGTGATTGGCAGTCAACCAATCCATTCCCAAAATAATGTCTAGATTTTGAAGGGGTAAGCAGATCAAGTTCACTTTGAACTTGCGTCCTGCAATTTGGATCGGGCATCCGACACTGACTGAACTGGTCGCAACTGGTCCCGATGCTGGTGTAGAAACTACTAATTCACACCCTAGATCATGCATCGGTAATCCGAGTCTTTCTAAACATGCTAGGGATATAAAGGAGTGTGTGGCTCCAGAGTCAAACAAAACATATACGGATTCTCCTAACAACATACAGGTGTGTAAGATTAATGTACCTGGCTTAGTAGCCTCTTCTACAGACATTGCGAATACCCTTCCTGTTGCCCGGGGCTTTACTTCAGCAGAATCTTGTTGTTGTGGTTCACCCACTTTCTTTTTCTTTGGACAGACATTAGCAAAGTGTCCCGGATCATTGCAGATGAAACATCTCTTCCCTTCAACTCTTTCCCCAATAAGTTTAGGGCAGTCACGTCTGAAATGTGCTCCTCCACACTCAAAACACTTCATTGTTCCTCGATATGATAATTGTGGTTTTTCATAAGGCTTTTTGTTGAATTTCATTGAAGATTCTCCCTTTGCAAGTCTGGAAACTCTACTTGGATCAAACTCCAACAATTCTATCATTCTGGCTTTCTCTACCAATGCTGGAAACTCTTGTATTTCCAATGGCATAAGTACCTTCTTCAATTCATGCCTTAGTCCTCCCTCGAATTTTCGACATCTCCATTCTTCTGTGATATTCTGAGTATAAAACCTCGAGAGATAATTAAATTTTACTACGTACTCTTGTACTGATAACCTTCTTTGTTGTAAGGTCAGAAACTCCGCCTCACTTGCAAATTTTGCTCTGTTTGGAAAATATTTTTCCAAGAACCTTATCTTAAAGTTCTCCCAATTCACAGCCTCACCACGAACCGTCATCAACTGTTGCATACTTTCCCACCAATATTCAGCCTCACCCACCAAAAGAAATGATGCATAAGTTAATTTTTGTTCTTCTGAGCAAGTTATTACCCGAAAAATCTTCTCATTCTGCCTTAGCCATGAGTCAGCCTCATCAGGAGTAGCCTCGCCATTAAATTTGGTTGGATCATGCCTTAAGAAGTCATTCAAGCTAGAATGATTTTGAGGTACTTGATCAACTTGTTGTTGCTGCATCTTGATCAAAAAGATAACAATACAATTTAGCATATGATATCAATTTCCTCCAATAGTCATTTTCATCATAACCATTAATAGTTTTACTAAGAATAATAATTTCACTCCCCACAGTCCCAAAATACTTTCGAAAACCATTGCTCTGATACCATAATGTAACATCCAAAATATTTTAAAGGGTATTAGTAGAGACTAAATTAATTTGATATCTCATATAAACAATCAAACTTTATTTCAATTACTCCAAAGTACAATACCAAACAAACTTTAAACAATATAGTCTTCATCACTGAAATTTCAACTTATAAGTTTTACACAACATAATCTTCCCAATACAAATTTATTCTTTTTACAAAAATCCCTGAAAGTTTTTCCCCGCATCTCTCTCATCTCTAAGCTTTTTCAACCGCATCTGCAACATTATCTAATCACATATAACATGAGTTATATGATCATAGTACAAACAAATAAGGGTAAGCCAACCATATCATAAAATCATTAAACTTGTAATAAAAATATTATCATCATGTATTTCTGTAATTGATAAAATATCATTATTCCGATATCATTAATTCATCATTTTCAAAATCATCTTTCTCATTTCCATAAACCTTACAAGTGTACCATGCTTACTCATGAAGCCTTATGGTCAGACCGCTCTTTGCCTGCTTCCTTAAGCCTCACTTATATACTATGTCTTACTTTCTGAAGCCTTATGGTCAGACCTCTCTCTGCCTGCTTCTATAAAACTTACGAATCATATGTTTATGTCAAAGCCTTATGGTCAGACCACTTTCTGCCTGCTTTCATAAACCTCAGGTGTTACTTTGCTCATACCAAACTCTCATGGTATAATTCGAACATACTACTCCCGGTAGTAAACATCATTTCATAAGTAATGATTTCTCATATCCATTCCAACATTTCATAAAATCAACAATTCATACCCTCTTATCCACCTAACTCAATCATGTTCATTCTTTAATCATAAATTCATAATAACCCGTTTTGGTATCAATAAATTAAACATATTGCCAGATATCATGCTTCATATTATAAACTCATTTTGCCCATAACGAGTATAACTCAACATATTTTCACCAAACAAAGATCATGGATCAACCAAAATATATCAACATATCTTAGGAACTACATATTAAAGTCTGGGCTCAATGTAATGATAAATAAAATATATATGATATTTTTACCATGATAATATTATGCATCTACAATCAACTTGTTTTGTTTTATTTTCATCCTAGTAGAGATTTTTCTTTACCCCAATTGGTCACCGGAGAGGACTCAGATGTCTGAACGCATCAAACTCACCTTCGACGCCAGCACATATGACTAGTCACAACTGACTGGACCAGGCCAGGGCTGCTCTATGATCAGGGATGTGCCAACTCAGGTTTTTAAGGTTCCTCTATCCTACCAACAAAGAAGGGCCCTCAATAATTAACAATTGATTTATTTAAATTATCTACCATGTTCTCTTATGCTCTAATTTGAAATGCCAAATTTTAATATTTTCACTTCCTCTCACAGCAATCTCAAACAATATCTATACATTTATTTCATACCCATATACAAGCTTTTACAGAACCCTTACTTCAGACCTTCCAACAAGATCAATTTCAGCCAACAAACTCATTCAAAACAAATTAAATTCATCACATCACAACATGTACAATTTCACAGTTTCAGTTATCACACCCAATATAATAAAAGTCACGAAATAGTTTCACAAGAGCACACCAGTTCAACATTCATATGCAAATATTTTATAAAATAAATACATACAAAACTAATTAGCTCCTATTACCATCAAAATAATATTAATATAAAAATTCAGGGGAAACAAGAAGTTGAATCTGGCAGAGCCGGTTAGACAACTTCTCATCCTTCCAGAAAGATGCAATAAAAAAATAGATAAAACAATAAAATTTCTGGGGAAACAAGAAGTTGAATCTGACAGATCCGGTTAGACAACTTCTCATCCTTCCAAAAATACAATATAAATAAGAAATAAAAGGTGTGGGGAAACAAGATGTTGAATCTGGCAGAGCCGATTAGACAACTTCTCGTCCTTCCAAAAATACAATATAAAGATATAAGAAACAACCAAAGCTTTGGGGAAACAAGAAGTTGAATCTGGCAGAGCCGGTTAGACAACTTCTCATCCTTCCAAAAATACAATATAAATAAGAAATAAAAGGTGTGGGGAAACAAGAAGTTGAATCTGGCAGAGCCGGTTAGACAACTTCTCGTCCTTCCAAAAATACAAAAGAAACAAATAAATGTTCTCATTCAAAATTCAAGACCATACAACAACAAAATACTACATATTCAAGATTTAGGATTTGAGCAAAGCAAAGTATAAGAGTGGCTTCCCTTACCTCTATTACAGACTTAATTTCCTCGTTCTCTGAAAACTTGCAGAATACCCCCTTTTGCAAAAATTAGAAATTCTTCCAACTCTCTTCTCTCAAAATATTTCTAAGTTCTTTGGTGTAAATTTTTCAGCCTCCCCCCTTGGCTATTTATAGCAAAACAATTTACTATTCATTTTTACTATTCATTTTAACTATTCATTTTAACTATTCATTTTTTTATTCATTTTACTATTACAAAAATAATTTTTTATTTACAAATGGATGAATTCTGATCTCAAAGCTACGTGGAACACTTATCCTTTCCAAAAATATTTTTTTTTACTATTCACTTTTTACTATTCACAATTTACTATTCACTATTTACTTTTTTCTTTTTTTCTAGTATCTGACTTACAAATATTTTCAAGGATCTTACAGGGGCTAATAGGATTTTGAAGTTCAGAGGCAGGGTTTGTGTTCTAGAGGATGTGAAGTTAAAGGGGTTGATTCTTGAGGAAGGTCATCAAATTCATTTTAGCATGCATTCTAGCATGAATAAAATGTATCAAGACCTCAAGGAATCATTATAGTGGTCTAGAAGGAAGAGGCATGTAGCATAGTTCGTAGCGAAGTGTTTGACCTATCAGAGAATTAAAGTGGAGCATCAAAGACCTGGTGGTTTGATGTAGTAGTTGGATATGCTTGAGTGGAAATGGGATAGCATTGCCATGGACTTTTTTACTCATTTACCACGAACGGGTAGAGGTCATGATGTTATCTGGATTGTAGTGGACAAGTTGACCAAGAGTGCTCATTTCTTGGCAGTGAATGTAAAGATGTCAATGGCAAAGCTGGCATAATTGTACATCAAGGAGATAATGAGGTTCCATGACATACCTTTAAGTATTTTGTTAGATCGGGGTCTTAGATTTACTTCGAGGTTTTGGCAGTCTCTTTAGGATGCGCTAGACAGTAGGTTATGGATGAGCTCTACATATCATCCTCAAACAAATGGTCAGTCAGAGAGGAGGATACAATCTTTAGAGGATCTGTTGAGGACATGTGTGTTGGATAATATGGGAGTTTGGGATGAAGTGTTGTCGTTGGTGGAGTTCACTTACAATAATAGCTTCCAAGCAAGTATCGACATGGCACTATTTGAAGCATTGTATGGCAAAAGGTGTAGGATGCCTTTGTGTTGGTACTAGGATGGTGAAGCAGTGTTGATAGTGCCAGAGTTGCTTCAGTAGATCATGGAAAGTTTAGGTTGATACACAAAAAGGATGAAGGCATCTCAAAGCAAACAAAAGTCTTACGTTGATTAAAGACGGAGATCGCTTGAGTTTGCAGTTGGAGACCATGTCTTTCTTTGAGTGACTCCTATCACTAGTGTGGGAAGAGTTATTCGTTCTAGGAAGTTGTCTCTTAGGTTCATTGGTCCTTATTAGATTCTACGTCGTGTGAGACCAGTGGCTTATGAGATAGTTATGCCTCCTCAATTGTCAAATCTTCATTCGGTATTCCATGTTTCACAACTTAGGAAGTATGTGTTAGACCCCTCTCATGTACTTGATGATGTATAAGTCAGAGATGATCTTTTAGTGGATGTTCAGCTTGTTGGGATTGTGGAGAGTCAGACTAAGCAACTTAGAGGAAAGACGACCAGTTTAGTTAAAGTTGTCTAGGATAGAAGAATAAGTGACTCTACGTGGAACTTAGAGGAAGTCATGAAAGAGTTTTATCCTCACCTGTTCTCTGATAAGTCTAATTTTCGAGGCCAAAACTTTGTGTTGTTGAAGAGAATGTAATAACCTAGAAAATAAGTATTAGAGTTGATAGGTGTTTTAAAATAATGAGACTGAGTATTTTAATTTTAAAATAATTCAATAATATAAATAGAATTTCATAAACTCGTCTCATTATCTAAAACAATCGCTATCTTTAAAGAAATTTTTATCTGAGTTCCCTCTCCTTCTCCATACAAATTTCTTACTCCTCGATCATCTGTTTAACGATCAAGAAGTGCTGAGGAGATCACCGTAGTGCATTCTCCAACATCTACCGATCAATTTCTATTATAGAGCTAGTGAGTTTCAACTTCTTTTTCCTTTCATTCTTAATTTAAGGTCATCCATAAGGGTTCTTCTTTCATATGTTTCCTTGGCTTTCTTTTCTAGTTCTTTGTTGATTAGAGGTTCTAAGGATTCTCTTTTATCACAATTTTGTGTTTTGTAGGTGTTTCTATAATTCCTTGAGCTCTAAGTAAGGGTAGTGCACCATGTAGAGCTTGGTCGCATTCTCTTTAAGGTAAGAGAAGTTAGGCTTTTCTTTTTAAATTGAGTTATGATGTATGAACTGATAATTAAAATTATACGAGTGGAATATATGTTGATTTTTATGCTAGAGATGAGTGTTTTAGTATTAAGTGTGCTTAAATGATTAAACTTAGTTGAATGAATCTGTTTGGATTTGATTATTGTTTGGAATGTTGTTGTTTTGAAGTGTGTTGATGATAAATTGGGTATAATGATGAGAATAAGTGGTTTATGTTGAGTTATGAGTTCTTTTGGATCAAATATTGAGGTTTTGAGATGTGACTTTTAGAAATAAGGGTCGGAGAGAAGAAACAACAATTTAGGACGTATTGTATGGTCATTTGAAACTTGTTGATACCTTAAGTTGAAGAAAATATGAATGGGAAATAGACATGAGACAATAGGGTGATTTTAGAAGGTTTTAAGTACCATTTTAGAGGTTTTGGGTGGTGAGATTTTTATGTAGTAGGTTTAGGCTGATGTAGAGGTTTTGGGTTTGTAGTTGGATGATTTGTAACTGTTTTAGATCCCTAACTTGTTAAGTTATTGCTTTGAAAGAATGAAAGTGAGGTTAAGTAGTTTAGAGTAGTCAAGTTGGGTTAGGTTAGTTATTTTGAGTTAGAAACTTGTTTTTAGATCATTCATAGTTTCTAGAAGGTCATAAGGATCAATTAGATATGTGTAGTAAGTAATCAAGCTAAGATTAAAGGTAGTTTAGGTTCTGGTGTGGTGCTTAGTGGAAGACAACAGGGCCTGAGTGCCAAAAATGCGAGAGGTTTAGCGCCCAGCAGCAAGGGGGTGGCGCTCAGGCGCCAAAATTGCAAGAAGAATGACGCTCAGCGGTAGGAGGGTGCCACTTAGCGCCACTCTAGAAGGTTTTCTTCTTTTATTTTCCAATTTTGTGACTTTTGTGGTTTGTTCTGAGTATTGAAATGTATATTATGACATGTTTTGGTACGTTTTATGGTGTATTATCAATGGTTTGAATGAGAATTGATGTATGTTTCAAAGTGAGATGGTTTAAGAGTTTCTAAGGAGAAACTCTAAGTGTTGTATCAAGTGTTATTGGTATAAATGTAAGAAGCCTGGATATGGGGGTTATCCTGACACTCTAATGATCATTCATGCTCAATTAGAGAGAGGTGAGTTATGTCGTGAGAGTAGCAGGAGGTCCTAGCCTGGGGGTCTTTCTCTTTTTTGGCAAAGGGCATTTTAACGAACTAACTTTGTGTGATAGTTTTGAGTGTGTCAGTTGTTCCACCACACAAGTGCAAAACCCGTCATGGCTCAACATTTATACTATATCTAGATGGTCAAGTCTAGGTTTATAGCATGATTAGGCTATTTGCTTTATTCTGTATGAAATGTGATATATGATGCAATTTTTTTATATACCATGTTGGATTATTTTATCATTAGCTTACCTTTTTTTATGTTCTTTGTTGTTTTGTTACGGTGTGTAAATTCTCGACCATGGAGCATTTGGTGGGTGTGAGCAGAAGGAGATGATGGGTCTTTGGAGCGAGCTTTAGGTGAAGATGACACCGATGTGTAGTTATCTTAGTATAGACTTGTGTTCTTTGGTTTTAGATAAACCTTTTTGTACATAGTTTTGATTTAGGATATTGTATATAAAGTTAATTGTAGTTATGTTTTGTATGTGACTTTATATTCTCCTTTCTAGTTAATTCTTCTATAGTATTAACTACGTGATGATTTTTATATAGTAATTATACTATTTTAATGAGATGTTATACAAATTCTTATAATTAAGCTATTAAATCTCGTATAATTATGTTGTGCATAATTACATACTTAATTTAGATTATACGATTATGTATACATACCTATTTTTAATACATAATAAGATACACATTTAAATTATCTTTGTCTCTCACACATGCAATGATTAGTGATGAAAAATCAAAACCCCTATAGCAGAGAAGAAAAACCCATGAATTGAATTCTTAATAATAAATTTAATTTTAATTTGTACCAAAATTTATATATATTTTTGTTTAATATGTCTTTAATATATGGTGAATTGAGTTAATTATATATTTTATCCTATTAGAATTGGCCCAGTACTGTTCATGCAAGTGAGTGGCCCAACCCATGGTGACTTGTAGCAGATAAGCGTAAGGCAATCAGAATGCCGCGCAATCTTATGTGAGAACGAGCGTGAGAGGAGAGAGAATGGAACCATAGTGAGGTTCACCAGGCGGTGAGAGTAGCAACGGCGTCAGCCCAGATCTGCGGCGGAGGAGACGACGGTTGACGACGGCGAAGAAGACAAAGATGAAGAGGATGACACGAGAGGTAAGAAAAACCTTCTCTTTTCTTGTTATATTATGTTGTGTAGTATAGAATAGAGGAAAAAGATTTACAGTACTTCTTCTTACATAAACAAAGAGAGAGAGCTCTATTTATAGAGCTCTGTTTCAACTAACTAGAAAACCTAACAACATTAAAACCCAAAACAGAATACATTGAATTAGTGTTACTGTCTTTATGACAGTAAGGAATCAGTTTGATTCCCAATAGCCTCCCCTCAAGCTGGACGGTGGATGGTCGTCAGTCCAAGCTTGGGAACAATGAACTTGAACCGGACGCGATGCGGAAATTTATTGAAGATGTCAGCCAACTGCTCGTCGGAGCGCACGGGAAGGAGGTTGAGGAGGTGTTCTTGAACTTTCTCACGGATGACATGGCAGTTGATAAACGGGTCGCACCGCTCACAAAAATTGTGCATAAAAGAAATGCAGTATAGTTTACTAGGAGGTGACTCCTAGGTCGTCTCTCAAGGACCAAATTGTGCGGTTCAATCTCAGATTAAAACACGAAGTGGGGGGGGGGGTTTGATGGTGTTTTTGTGGTTGCGATTTAAAAATTGAATAAAACTGGAAATTAAAAAGCGTTAAAATAAGATTCAAAATGGTAAAAACTTTAAACGGTAAAAGACAGTTAAAATAAAATAAACGCGGGAACTTTAAAACATACAAAAAATGTAAAACATTTAAATGCAAAAATAAAAGCATCAGTAAACACAATCTGTAAAAATAAAACTAAACGGTAAAAACTAAATTAAAATAGTAAAACAAAATTAAAACAGTAAAAACGAAATTGGTACAGTACAAACTAAAATACAGTAACACAAAACAGTAAAAATAAATCTGGAACAGTAAAAACGAAAATACAGAAAAACAGCAAAATATAGAAAACGAAAATACAGAAAACAGTAAAAATGGAAAACAGTAAATTTTGGAAAATGAAATTACAGCAGCACATAATTGCAGTAAAAACAGTAAATACATAATTTCAAAAACAGTAAAAACAGAATCAAAATTACTGCAGTAAAATACAGAGAAAATAAAATTACAGTAAAATAATCAACATGCAAAAGAAATCAAAACAACAACAAAGATTTAATTGTAGAAAACTGGATACAAGAATTCAAGTACAGCAGAAATTAAATTACAGCAGTAAATAGAAAACAGTAAAGCAGAAATTAAATTTCAGAAACAGTAAATACATTGAATTAAAATTGTAGATGAGTTTATTACAACAAAAGAAGATGAGAAAACTAAATTGGAAATTTAACATTACATCAATTGGTGCATCAACCGTAACCTTTCACTGTGCCAGTGCATCCTTCTATTCCAGCACCTCCTTTCACGTTCCCCTTCTCTGTCCAGCTTTGTGCTGGAATTATTCCTCTGCTGGAACGTATCCAGCCCCCCCCTCTCCCTCGGACCGTGCTACCCTATCTTCTTCTTATACACACACAACACCACCTTTTCATTTTGGAAATGAGAGACATATTTGTCTCTATGTGGGAGCTCCCTTCGGCCGTGACACACACCTACTCCTTCAATGCTTCCAAATTTTAAAAGCAAGACTAATTCCCGTGACCCTTCAACAATCAGCACCTCTCAACATTCTCAAAAGAAAATGACATTAAAAATAAAGAACCAATGCCAAAAGGTATTTTGTTGGCCGAAAACAGTGTGCTCCTACTGTCCGTGAATCACCATGTGCACACTACCTACTCCAATCAATTTAGCTTTCAATTTGATAAATCAAAAAAATTCTATTTCCTTCCAGCAGCCGTGATTTCACGTTGCCACCTAAGAATTCATCAATGTGCTCTTCTCATTCCCGTCAAACTTTCTTGGACTCTCGATCCCCTTTCTCCAGCCTTTGGACCTTGCAGGTGCAGTAAGAACACACCTAAGCCTACCCATGCTGGACGTTGCTTGGCTGTGATGAAGAACCGAAAGCTTTTCCTTCTTCTCTAAGCACACCCCAAGCTGCACCTCTTCCATTCTCGCTTTTATTTTTGATTAATTTGCACACTAATTCTCTCCCATGTGCCGCATGTTACTTCCATTTGAGTCACCATTTCAGCTGTTGCTTCTGCTTCATACCGTGACCATAGTTGCTCCAGCTCCAAGTTTCCGTGAGCTTTTCCATCCTTCCAGCCAGTTGCACCCAAATAATAATAATTCATGGTCCCTCATTTCTCATCACCAATTGGCTATTGTCTTCTCCTCCATGTAGTGTTGCAACTCTTGCTTGTTGCCGTGAGGAGTTACTATACTGGATGGAGAAGCTGCTGGGTTGCCTCCGTGTGCTCTCCATCAAAGCCAAAATGAAACACCTCCATGTAGTAGTGCACGGTGCAATGTTGGTTGCTGGACGGTGCAGCTGTGTTGACACTGGATAGAAGCTGCTCCAGCCGAGACATCTCCTTGCTGGACGTTTGCAGCGTGGAGAGTTTCTTCCCAGCCGAGACACCCCTTGCTGTAACAGCATGCTACTCTTCATGTGTGCTGGACTTTGGTGGTGCTGGATGGAGTGAAGATGGTGGTTGGAGGTGTGTTGAAGCTTGACGGTGGTAGCTGGAACTGCTGCTGGAACGAAGTTGGTAGACTGTGCATGAGTGTGGCAGCCATGCCTCTTCACGTGTGCATCTTTCCGTTCAGCAAGTGATAGTCCAGAGCATTACATTCTTTCACAAGTAGTAGTGGTCCCCTGATTCACGGATAACACAACTTAGTGCCTTCTTCTCATGTGCAGCCGTGTGGGACATGGTGTCTCCCACTACTTCTTCATCACTTTAATCCATCCAACATATTTCCATTTGAAAATCTGATATTGCATCTTGTATACTGCCGTGAATCAATGATTCACTCATTCCATACCTCTCCAAATTAGGACATGTGTCTCCTTGTCAATCTTAAAGAATAACATTCCCTTCTTACCCATTTGTCTTTCAATTTGTAATTTGGACACATTCAATCATAATGCTTTGCAGCCCCTTTATTTTTATTTCACACCACTTTTCATGTGCCGTGTTGGTCTCCTGGAGTTGAATGAAATAATCCATATCTTTCTTCCAATTACATAGCACAGTGTGTAATCGAATAACCTTCAAATGTCCCAAATTGTATTTCCAAAATTTTCCTGCAATTACTAATGCAAATAATTAGCTCAGATAACTCAAATTAATTAAAATAAGAATTTCCAATCAAATTAAGCACAATTAGTAAAATGGAAAAATACTGGACGTTTAAGCACAATTCCCCAATTAATTTTAGTACAATAAACTAAGTGAAGTGAAGAAAATATTGGTTCATCAAAATAGACCACACTTAGTCTTTTGCACTCCTGGGCAAAATAAAGACGCAAATCAGGGAATAGTTCAAAGGACTTCTAGGAAGGTGACACACACTCAGCACGCAGAAAACAAAGACTCAAGAAAAATAAAAAGAATTTACAGAATTCTCAAGAATTATGGACCGATGAAAGAAGTAGAAATTTTCCAACACAAAATCAAGAAAAGCACATACTTACAGAATCATCCAAGCAATTCACAGTATGACAAAATGATTAATCAGCTCAAGAGGTGATTTAAAAATAACATAACCTCACAGATGCACTAATAGTGTTTCTCTCAAGTGTTTAGGGTAAAGAATTTTCAACTCGATGTACTCAAGAAAACCAACACAAGTAGACTTGGCAAGCCTCTAAAATCAACACTTAAAACATATGCATGTTCAGATCAAAAGGTCTTTACTGGGTTGTAATGGGGCCAAGGACAGGGGAGGATAAATTTGGATAAGTAGCTATAGCTCAGAAGAAATAGAGGTGCACTAGGAAAAAAATGTAAACACAGTGAAATCTCACCCAAATCTCTAATTCAATCCTCTTCTCGACTCCATTATTCACAAAATTATTTTTCAATTTTTCTCTTTTTCTCATCATTTTTTTTTCATCCTGTCTCTTTTTTTTTTTTTTTTTTTCACAACAGGATATAAATTATCATTTCAAAACATGATGAGGAACCAACTAGCCAATTCATCAGAATTCCCAAGGAGACCACACTTATTCTCAAAATACTTCTATAGCTCCAGACTTTCCTAAGGTTAAGGTAATCATTTGTTTTTCACTTAGGATCAGTGTATGAGCTTCAACACAAAGAAATGGGGAAAATATAGGCTCAAAGGGGTTATCAAAGGATAATAACAAGGTAGGCTTATTTGGCTAAAGAGGCTCAAGAACAAAATTGCCTTTATCACTTCCAAAAATGCATATAAATCAAGTATATCAAAAAGAATCAAGCCAAGGCATATGTGCAAGCAATCAAGATACATATCACACAAGAAAGAAAATTAAGTGGCTCAAATCTCACACAGGGTATTTGTCACAATCAAATCAACCTCTCAAACGTATAATCATCTTTCCAGGCAGAGAAAAGCAAGGATTACAAACTATAAGTATTAAGTAAGTGAAGGAAAAATCTACAACTTAAACATCATCCAGAAATCAAGAGAAAAATGTAAAATTTATTGCACACAAAACTCGATAAAAATAACTTAAAACATAAAAAATTAACACTCAAAAACAAACAAAAAAAAAATTAACACACAAAATACAATCTAACAGAAAAATCAGAAAAATCAGAATTTCTTCCCAGTAGACCACACTTAAATCACACAATGTCCTCAGTGTGTTACAATCATCAGATGATCAATTTCAGAGCAGTCAAAAAATATAGACAAGTGCAATAAAAAGTTAGGAAAAATGGGAAGAAATTTTTCAGCAACATCCATCAGTAGATGTTATCATTTTTTTATTTTTTTTTTTTTATTTATTTATTTTTTTTTATTTTATTTTTAAAAATAGAGATGACCTGTACTGTGACAACAATTTCGGTGGGAATGACCGAAACTGTTGCTACAGTGGCAGAAATTTGGCTATAAATGGCCCGCTCCTCCGCGTCCAGCGCCATTTCTGACTTCCCTGCTCTCTCTCTACTCCTTTCTTTCTCTCTCAACTCTCTCTGCTCTCTTCTCTCTCTGCTCTCTTCTCGAGCATCTGGATCTGCGAGGAAGCTCTGCCCCCGCGCCTTCTGAAGAGTCTGAGTGAGATCCGTGAGGAGCCTCTGCCTGTGTGCCTTCGGAGCGTCTGAGATCTGCGTCAAGCTTCTGTAAGCCCTACTACTCCGGGTAAGTTCTCTGCACCTTGGATCTCTATTTCTTCCTTTTCTGCTTCTCTTTAAGTTTTTCGTCCTTAAGCTTTCTGCTCTTTTCTTTGCTTTTCAGCTCTTATTCGCTTTATTTTTCACCTGCTAAACACTTAAAACACATAAAACACAATTGTCTTAAAACTTAAGGGGTATATAGGCTGGAAACCAGACGTTAATCTCCCTTCGATTGAAGGTATTGCAGAGACAATCGGGTAGAACAACGCCACGTACCCCACTTAAAACTAAATAAACACATAAACATAATATACAAGAACAAGGACAACAGGACAACTGGACATAGATCCGTTTAGGACCCTTTGCGAGGACCGTGAAACAGATCTGAGACCAAAAACTGAAGCATCAAAGCATGACTGGACAAAATAAATCTGAAAGGAAACAAGAACAAATAAAGAAAACACTGAATTAAGAATCTAATGTTTTTATGCTTTTTTTTTTTATGTTATGCTTATTTTTCTTGTTTTTGTTCTTTTTATATGTATTTATTTTTTATTTATGTATTTGTATATTACGAGAGGAAGGATGAGTGATATGGAATCAGAGAGATATACCAGTCAACGATGGCGTCCTACAGATGATCAGATCAAGATGATGACCAACATCTACAACTATGGGGTCACACACCCAAGCCGAGCGCAAGTCGTCGAGATCGCGTCTCGACTAAGGACCTTCGCAGATGCCACCGAATATAACGTGCACTGCTGGTTTAACAACCATGGCAATCGGGTCAGGCGCTGGCAAGCGGAGATAGACCCCACAGGCACTCTCTTTTCACAACTGCCGCTGTATATGTACGGTAAGAACTCTCATCATACCTCCATTGAAATTTTTTCACTTCCTCTTCTATTATTAACACATGTTTTTTTTTATTTTTTTATTTTTTTATTTTTTATTTTTTGTTTGAAAGAAAACAACTGGGTGATAATGAGGGCACCGAGGCTGCTGAATTTGTTTCCAGTTCCGATCATTATCGATGACGACAGAAATGAACGAGAAATTCCTCCACCAAAGCCTCCGCTCGTGACTTTTCGAACCAGAGCTCCCTCAACGGAGCTCTCCCTTAGACCACCACAACCAGCTCGAGAATTCTTCCAGTTTTAATGTTTTATGTTTTTTTTTTTTTATGTTTTTGTTGGCCGAGTGTGGCCAGAATATTAAGGACTGTAATATGAACACTTATGTTTTTTTATGTTTTTAATTTTTTTTTTTTATGTTTTTTATTTGGTTTGTAATATTAACGATCACTAAAGATCGAACCTCGGACATCTTTATTTTATTTTTATGAATTTTATTTTTATTATCAATGTAAGACAGAATGTTTACTGCGAATTTGTTATGAGATTAGTGTCTCTGTTAAAACTTCACTTCTCTGCCTTACATGTTAATTCTACTCTTATGACTATATATATATATATATATTTTTTTTTTTACACAAAAACTAAATAAATAAATAAAACAGAACACAATTTAACAAAACAAAAGACCTAATATCGAACACAAAAAATCAAAACACACAAAACGCAAATGTCAAAAACAGCAGACAAAACACATATTTACAATACATACATTAACAAAATAACACGCGTGAAAGAGAACACACATTTTTTTTTATAATTTTTTTTTTTTTAAATAATAATAATTTGTAAACTAAGAAAATCAAAATTCTCCCCTAATTCGCAAATTAAGAAAATTAAGGGAAGAAGGAACATGAAAACTCCCCTGGTTATGGTGGCAGCTGCCAAATTTGGATTATCAGGGAGATGTCTTTTGCCTCAGGATCCAGCGATAAGATTTTTATGAGGAACTGCTTCATCAATATTGCCATATCATTCACAACAAGATTTTTCTTCTTTCTTTTAACAACAATTTGTTTCGACAATATCTTTCCTTCATTAATCATGCATTCCTTAATGTCAGCACCTGCATTTTCTTTTAACTCTGCATTCTTGTCATCAAACTCACAATTAATAGCATCTGTTATAAACTTAGACTCTGGGTGTAACACATAATCAATTTCGGCACAAATGGAGCAAAAACCAGATTCATAGTCACATTCAAAATTTTCAGAAAACTGTGTTAAATCAAAGTTTAGTCTTGACTCTATAAAATCATCAGATTGCACAGTTTCTCTTTCAAAATCAATATTGACGCAACTTTTACCAATGGGTTCAATGGCTGACACTGAATTAAAAATTTTAGATTGGTCAATCGAATTTGTATCAATATCAGTCATAAACCCTATAGAATCAATGTGCGTCAAATCACATGCATTTGAATGTGTAGGGAAATCAGGTAAAGTTGGAATCTCAGGTTCAGAATAAACCTGTTTTTGCTCACTCAGAAGTTTCTTACCAAACTCCAAGTTATCAGCTGCATCCTCAGGGCTATCAGTGTCAGAATCCAAAACATGTTGCTCAGGTTCTTCCTTTGCTACCTCAATTGGACTTTCACCAGCCAGCTTGCAGAGCAACTTCCTCGCTTCTGTTGGGGTTATATCCATCCAACATCCACCAATAGCTGCATCCACAAGTATCCTTTCATTGTCCAGGAGCCCTTCATAAAAATAAGTCAAGAGCAAATGCTCTGGAAATTGGTGGTTTGGACAAGTTGTGCAGAGCCTGTTAAACCTCTCCCAATAATCTGCTAGGTTTTCTTCTTGAAACTGCTCAATGGCAGTGATCTTCATCCTAATGCTGGTCACCTTAGCTGCTGGAAAGAACTTGTCGAAGAATTTTTGTTGTGTTTCCTGCCAACTATTAAAAGGATACTGGTATATGAACCAGTCTCTTGCTTCATCTTGCAGGGACATGGGAAACATTTTTATCAACACTGTCTCCTTTGAAACACCAGCAGGCCTCATAGATAAACACACCAAACTAAACTCCTTGAGGTGCCTGTATGGATCTTCATGTGCCAACCCATGGAATTTGGGAAGACTCTTGACTATCTCATACATCCAGTCTTGAGAATCTGTCATCTCCTCTAGTCTAGTTTAAAACCTATCTCAGACCTGGACTTCCACTTCACACAAAGATTGTATAGAAAGAAATATACAGAAACATAACATGGAGGAAAACTAATATTTTTTTTTAATTTTAGAAACAAAAGCTAAATACAAAACACAACACATTTATACATGCAATACATACACAAAGCAGAATTTTTTTTTTTTTTTTTTTTAAAAAAAATTTTTTTTTTTTTTTAAATTTTTTTTTTAATTAACAAACAAAATACATATGACACGCATACAGAAAATAGAACATCACATCATAACGCAAGATAAAACACAACAATTAAACATATATATACACAATATATATTAACACAATAAAAATCTAAAACAAAAACCTGAACTGAAGTGACAACGCCGCCAAAATTTGCTGAAGGTGTCGTTGTCGCCTACAGAAATATACAAGACAAAACACACAAAACAAACATATTAACAGAACAAAACTTTATACAACAAAAATCTAAAACCAAACCGTTATTGGTCCCCGGCAGCGGCGCCATTTTTGATAAACGGGTCGCACCGCTCACAAAAATTGTGCATAAAAGAAATGCAGTATAGTTTACTAGGAGGTGACTCCTAGGTCGTCTCTCAAGGACCAAATTGTGCGGTTCAATCTCAGATTAAAACACGAAGTGGGGGGGTTTGATGGTGTTTTTGTGGTTGCGATTTAAAAATTGAATAAAACTGGAAATTAAAAAGCGTTAAAATAAGATTCAAAATGGTAAAAACTTTAAACGGTAAAAGACAGTTAAAATAAAATAAACGCGGGAACTTTAAAACATACAAAAAATGTAAAACATTTAAATGCAAAAATAAAAGCATCAGTAAACACAATCTGTAAAAATAAAACTAAACGGTAAAAACTAAATTAAAATAGTAAAACAAAATTAAAACAGTAAAAACGAAATTGGTACAGTACAAACTAAAATACAGTAACACAAAACAGTAAAAATAAATCTGGAACAGTAAAAACGAAAATACAGAAAAACAGCAAAATATAGAAAACGAAAATACAGAAAACAGTAAAAATGGAAAACAGTAAATTTTGGAAAATGAAATTACAGCAGCACATAATTGCAGTAAAAACAGTAAATACATAATTTCAAAAACAGTAAAAACAGAATCAAAATTACTGCAGTAAAATACAGAGAAAATAAAATTACAGTAAAATAATCAACATGCAAAAGAAATCAAAACAACAACAAAGATTTAATTGTAGAAAACTGGATACAAGAATTCAAGTACAGCAGAAATTAAATTACAGCAGTAAATAGAAAACAGTAAAGCAGAAATTAAATTTCAGAAACAGTAAATACATTGAATTAAAATTGTAGATGAGTTTATTACAACAAAAGAAGATGAGAAAACTAAATTGGAAATTTAACATTACATCAATTGGTGCATCAACCGTAACCTTTCACTGTGCCAGTGCATCCTTCTATTCCAGCACCTCCTTTCACGTTCCCCTTCTCTGTCCAGCTTTGTGCTGGAATTATTCCTCTGCTGGAACGTATCCAGCCCCCCCCTCTCCCTCGGACCGTGCTACCCTATCTTCTTCTTATACACACACAACACCACCTTTTCATTTTGGAAATGAGAGACATATTTGTCTCTATGTGGGAGCTCCCTTCGGCCGTGACACACACCTACTCCTTCAATGCTTCCAAATTTTAAAAGCAAGACTAATTCCCGTGACCCTTCAACAATCAGCACCTCTCAACATTCTCAAAAGAAAATGACATTAAAAATAAAGAACCAATGCCAAAAGGTATTTTGTTGGCCGAAAACAGTGTGCTCCTACTGTCCGTGAATCACCATGTGCACACTACCTACTCCAATCAATTTAGCTTTCAATTTGATAAATCAAAAAAATTCTATTTCCTTCCAGCAGCCGTGATTTCACGTTGCCACCTAAGAATTCATCAATGTGCTCTTCTCATTCCCGTCAAACTTTCTTGGACTCTCGATCCCCTTTCTCCAGCCTTTGGACCTTGCAGGTGCAGTAAGAACACACCTAAGCCTACCCATGCTGGACGTTGCTTGGCTGTGATGAAGAACCGAAAGCTTTTCCTTCTTCTCTAAGCACACCCCAAGCTGCACCTCTTCCATTCTCGCTTTTATTTTTGATTAATTTGCACACTAATTCTCTCCCATGTGCCGCATGTTACTTCCATTTGAGTCACCATTTCAGCTGTTGCTTCTGCTTCATACCGTGACCATAGTTGCTCCAGCTCCAAGTTTCCGTGAGCTTTTCCATCCTTCCAGCCAGTTGCACCCAAATAATAATAATTCATGGTCCCTCATTTCTCATCACCAATTGGCTATTGTCTTCTCCTCCATGTAGTGTTGCAGCTCTTGCTTGTTGCCGTGAGGAGTTACTATACTGGACGGAGAAGCTGCTGGGTTGCCTCCGTGTGCTCTCCATCAAAGCCAAAATGAAACACCTCCATGTAGTAGTGCACGGTGCAATGTTGGTTGCTGGACGGTGCAGCTGTGTTGACACTGGATAGAAGCTGCTCCAGCCGAGACATCTCCTTGCTGGACGTTTGCAGCGTGGAGAGTTTCTTCCCAGCCGAGACACCCCTTGCTGTAACAGCATGCTACTCTTCATGTGTGCTGGACTTTGGTGGTGCTGGATGGAGTGAAGATGGTGGTTGGAGGTGTGTTGAAGCTTGACGGTGGTAGCTGGAACTGCTGCTGGAACGAAGTTGGTAGACTGTGCATGAGTGTGGCAGCCATGCCTCTTCACGTGTGCATCTTTCCGTTCAGCAAGTGATAGTCCAGAGCATTACATTCTTTCACAAGTAGTAGTGGTCCCCTGATTCACGGATAACACAACTTAGTGCCTTCTTCTCATGTGCAGCCGTGTGGGACATGGTGTCTCCCACTACTTCTTCATCACTTTAATCCATCCAACATATTTCCATTTGAAAATCTGATATTGCATCTTGTATACTGCCGTGAATCAATGATTCACTCATTCCATACCTCTCCAAATTAGGACATGTGTCTCCTTGTCAATCTTAAAGAATAACATTCCCTTCTTACCCATTTGTCTTTCAATTTGTAATTTGGACACATTCAATCATAATGCTTTGCAGCCCCTTTATTTTTATTTCACACCACTTTTCATGTGCCGTGTTGGTCTCCTGGAGTTGAATGAAATAATCCATATCTTTCTTCCAATTACATAGCACAGTGTGTAATCGAATAACCTTCAAATGTCCCAAATTGTATTTCCAAAATTTTCCTGCAATTACTAATGCAAATAATTAGCTCAGATAACTCAAATTAATTAAAATAAGAATTTCCAATCAAATTAAGCACAATTAGTAAAATGGAAAAATACTGGACGTTTAAGCACAATTCCCCAATTAATTTTAGTACAATAAACTAAGTGAAGTGAAGAAAATATTGGTTCATCAGCAGTCAAGCTCAATATGCTTGGTCCGTTCATGAAAGCTCTGGTTGTGAGCTATATGTCTGGCAGACTTGTTGTCACAATACAAGGCTGGAATTCCTGACTCTTCTATTTGAAGGTCTCGTAGGAGGTAACTGAGCCACTGTATTTCACATACAATGGCTGCAAGAGCTCTATACTCAGCTTCAGTAGAGGATCTGGAGACAGTTCTCTGCTTCTTAGATTTCCAAGATACAAGAGAGGACCCAAGGAAGATACAAAACCCTGTTGTAGACCTTATGGTGTTGGGACATGTCGCCCAGTCAGAATGACTAAAGGCCTTTAGTTGCATAGGGAAGTCAGTAGGGAAAAACAACCCTTCAGAGGGCTTAGATTTGATATATCTGAGAATATATCGGATGGCCCGATAGTGATAGTCAGTAGGCGATTGAACAAATTGACTAAGTAAATTAACTGAAAAACATAGGTCAGGTCTAGTATTTGTGAGGTAAAGCAACTTCCCTATTAGCCTCCTGTAAGGACCTGGGTCATCCAGGTAGCTTTCCAATTTGTACAAGCAGCTAGTGTCACTTAGGAAGGGAGTGATCGAAGGCTTACAGCCCAACATTCCGTCTCTTCCAGTATATCTAAGGCATATTTCCTTTGGCATAGGTGGATACCCTTCTTAGATCTGGCCACTTCCAGTCCTAGGAAGTATTTGAGTTCTCCTAGGTTCTTTATTCGAAACCTATTGTGAAGGAGCTCCTTTATGCAGTTGATCTCCATCATAGAGTCCCCTGCCAACACAATGTCATCCACATAGACAAGAAGAGCAGTAAAACTTGTAGGTGTCCTTTTAGTAAACAAGGAATGATCAGACTTAGATTGGACAAATTTAGCAGTTATTAGGAAGGAAGAAAGTTTGTCAAACCACTGTCTATTGGCTTGTTTCAAGCCATACAAGGATTTGTTCAACTTGCAAACCTGTCCTTTATTATATATGTCCAAACCTGGAGGTGGTTCCATGTAGACCTCTTCATTAAGATCTCCGTGTAAAAAGGCATTGTCAACATCCAGTTGATGTAGAAACCAATTGTTGGAGGCAGCTAAGGCAATGAGTAATCTGACCGTGGTAAGCTTAGCCACAGGTGAGAAAGTGTCCAGGTAGTCTATGCCCTCCTGCTGTGTGTAACCCTTTGCCACTAAACGGGCTTTGTACCTTTCAATGTTGCCATCAGCCTTGTATTTCGTTTTATACACCCATTTGCACCCTATGACAGTCTTCCCTGGAGGAAGTGGGGTCAAAATCCACGTGTCGTTGTCTTGTAGGGCTTTGATTTCTTTCTGCATGGCCTCCACCCATTCAGTCATCACTCTTGCTTCATTGTAGGATGTGGGCTCTTTGTTCCCAGTGACAATCATAGTGTACTTTAGATGTCTGTCTGAAAGACTATCACAGCACAGCATGTCAGAAATAGGATAGGGGGTTTTAAAACCATTTTTGACAGTTGAGGATTGATTCACCTGATGTATGTAATCTTTCAAGTATGTGGGAGTCTTTATGGGTCTGTCAGACCTTCTATATCTCTGAGTGTTTGGACTGTTCACTAGTAAAAAAAGTCTTTTTTAACGCGCTATATATACCTCGGTTTTACTAAAACCGAAGCATATAAAAACGCGGTGGTATTTTCGTAAATATTGAGTAGTTATATGCCTCGGTTGTATATTAACCGATGCCTATAAACTTTACTGTCTCGAGTAAAAGGTGAATCGAGGTAATTCCCTGTGACTGAAAGGCTTTAGGCACTCGTTTAAATTTGACCGAGGTAATACTCTGAAATTAGGCACCGGTTTAAATTTAGTTGAGGCAATACCCTAGGTTAAAACACGAATTTCTCTCTCACACTCTGCATTCTCGCTCTCTGCCCTCTCACCCTCTCGCCCTCTTCCCTATGCCCTCTCGCCCTCTCGCCCTCTCGCCCTCTCCCCTCTCGCCCTCTCGCCTTTCGCCTCTCGCCCTCTCCCCCTCTCGCCTCTCGCCTCTCGCCCTCTCGCCCTCTCCCCCTCTCCCCCTCTTCCCTCTCGCCCTCTCCCCTTTCCCCCTCTCCCCTCTCGCCCTCTCGACCTCTCGCCTCCAGTTTCTCTTCTCCACCAAACCCCAACCTCAGGGCACGCCGCAAGCCGTCGTTCAACCCTTGCCGCAAGCCGCATTCATCCCTTGCCGCAAGTCGTCGTTCATCGTCACGGTAAGCCTTCTGCCCTCAAACATTCATAGATCTAAACCCTCCGTTAAGGTTTCTTCTCCTTTTCACCATTTCCCTTCGATTCCACCGATTAAAACCTTGTTTTCACCATTAGAAACATTTTCCACCGATTAAACTTTGATTTACACCGATCAATGGGTCCAGAATAAGTTTCCTTTTTCTTCTAGTGTTTCTAGGGCGGAAGAGGACTTTAAGGGCGGCAACGGCGGCAGTGGATGGAGGCTGTTGTTGTTGGGGTCGAGGAGGACGAGGCGTTTGCAGAGGCATGCGGGACAGAAGTCGGTGAAGGCTTCGTCGGGGTGGCGGGGCAGGAGGTGGAGGGACGGCGGGCCACGCCACTGGGGGAAGAATAGAGAAACTTGGCTTTCTGTTTCACCATGTGCGAAGAGGAAAAAATTTGGCTTCTCTGACTTTCTGTTTCATCCATCTTTGAGTTTCTTCTGTTGCTGTAATATTGCTTCTAAGAATGTAATTCTACTGCATCTGTAGAGAGAATTTTGACATTATGTTGTAATATTGTGTCTTGTTTGATTCTGTTATGAAATTCTTGATTGTTTTAGATTTTTGAACTGTAATGGGAAGAAAATAGAATGAATGAATCAAGTTTGGCGTGACAGAATGAATGAATTTTGTTATCTGACTTCTTTCATTTTTAACGTTTTTAACGTTTTCAATCTGGGATTCTGGAGTTTGAAAATAGAATTAAAAAAAAAATCCTACTACCTCGGTTTAGGTTCTAACCGAGGCCGTAGAGACCGAAAAAATAACCCGGTTTAGAACCGATTGCCTCGCCTGAATATGCCTTGGTTCAAAAACCGATGCCTATCAGTGAAATTAATCGGTGCCGTATCGTTTTCCTGCACTAGTGGTTGCTTATACCAGAGTTATTGCCTTCAAGTTCAACACCTTCATTGTCATAAATCAGCTCTCCTGACCGGTCCATTTCTGTTTGTTCAGCAATATCTAACTCATCATGTTCATCATTGCTAGTAGGATACTGGTCTCTTAGGAGATCATTTAGAGTATCAGCTTTGTCCCTCTCAACATCACAGTTTGCTCTACTGCTTTGGGGTTCTTTGTAAGGGAAAATGTCCTCATGAAAAACTACATTCCTGCTTATAAAAAGTTCCTTGCTATTTATGTCAAGCACAATGTATCCTTTCACGCCACATTTATATCCTAGAAAAATTCCTTTTCTAGCTCTAGGGTCAAGTTTGCTTCTGTTATTCTCTAGAGTTGAGGCAAAACATAAACAGCCAAAGGTCTTTAGGTTTAAATAGGTGGGAGGTAATTTGTAGAGAATTTCATGAGGTGTTTTCTGGTTAAGAATGGCAGTAGGCAATTGTTTATTAGATAAATAGCATGGCCAACAGCATAAGACCAGTAGGCAGTAGGGATATTTGCCTGAAAAAGGAGACTACGGGTCACATTTAGTATATGTTGATGTTTTCTTTCCACAATAGAGTTCTGTTCCGAGGTCTCAACACAACTCTTTTGGTGGTTGATACCATGCATATTATAGAAATCAGCACAATTAAACTCAGGACCATTATCAGATCTAACAGTTTGAACAAGTTTGTTAAACTGAGTTTTAATCTTAGTAACAAAATTCTGCAACAGTTCTCTAGTCTGACCTTTATTGTTCATAAGAAAAACCCATGTATGCCTACTGTAATCATCTACTATGGTGAGAAAGTACTTGTGACCCTGGACAGAGACAATATTAAGGGGACCCCATATATCATAATGCACAATTTCAAAGCAAGCAGTGGTGGCAGAAACACTTTTAGGAAAAGATAACTTTCGTTGTTTAGCATAGTGGCAAGTGTCACAAACAATATCAGTGTCAACTTTAACATAGGGAAATTTTTCACATATATGTCTCATAACCTGGTCTCCTGGATGGCCTAATCTACAGTGCCACAGGTTTACATTAAGATTCCTAAAAGAAAAAACAGTCTTAGTAGTATATCTTTGATCAGATTTAGGGAAAGCTTGTAGGTAATAGAGGCCCTTCCAAGAGTTAGCACATCCAATCATCTTCAATGTATGATTCTCCTTTATCTGGCAAGTCTTAGAGGAAAAGGTTAGACTGCAATCCAAGTCTTTAATGAGGCTTTGAACAGAAATCAAATTAAAACAAAATTCAGGAATATATAGAACATTGAAAATGATAAAATCCTGGGAAAAGTATACAGTTCCAGCATGTTCAGCAGTTATAACAGTATTGTTTAGCAGTTTCACAGAGATAGGTTTAATTTTATAAAAAGTGACAAAATTGGTCCTATCATGTGTCACATGATTTGTGGCACCAGTGTCTATTATCCATGAAAGAATACCTTGTTTATGTTCAGTGTCACTTCTCTGGACTTGATTGACTTTGTGAGGAGGTTCATCAATCTTGTCCATCATTCTGAGAAGTTTTTGCATTTGTTCAGCCGTGAAGGAGTTGAAAATGTTGGCATTATTGGCCTGGTGTGTACTCTGTTCCCCACCTGTTTCAGTGCTGTTCTGGCAGGCATTAGCAGTGCCCCAGTCAGTCTTCTTGTCGTGATTGCTGTCACCCTTCTTATACCAAGGAGGATATCCATGCTTAGAGTAGCATTCATCAACAGTGTGATTCATTTTATTGCAAAATGAGCATTGTTTTCCATAGTTGGGATTCCTGCCCCTTCCTCTCCCTTGGGCACAAAATCCAGGGCCCCTTCCCTGGCCCTTCCATTGACTGTTCTTGTCAGTAGTATTTGCAAGAACCTTAACCTCGGGAGAGCTATGTTTCTCTTGTCTCTCTTGTTGCATAATGAGAGAAAAGACCCGATTGATATTAGGTAGAGGGTCCATTAAAAGAATTTGACTCTTGACAGTACTGTAAGATTCATTTAACCCTTTCAAGAAACATATCACATGTTCCATTTCCCTATATCTTAAGGAAATTTTGGAGAGATCACAACTACACTGAATCTGACATGTGCAAGTGGGAATGGGTCTTAAAAATTCCAACTCCTCCCATAGAATTTTCAGATCAGTGAAGAATTGACTCACTCCTCTTTCTCCCTGCTTGATGGAGTGTATGTCCTGCAGTAGGTCAGAAATCTTGAAATGATCTCCTTTGGAGAATCGTTCTTTCAGCTCATCCCACAGTTCCTTGGCCTCTTCAACGTAGATGACACTTTCAGCAATCTGTGGGGAGAGAGTTTTTGTTATCCAAGAAAGTATCATCACATTACATCTTTCCCATGCATCAAACAGTGCATCAGTTTTCTGGGGTTTCTTTATGGACCCATCAATAAATTTGATTTTATTCTTGGAGAGCAAGGCTCTTCTCATACTTCTGCTCCATGAGGAGTAATTGTTCTCATTTAGAATCTGTGTAATGAGAGTGAGGCCTAGGTTCTCACCTGGATGTAAGTAATAGGGGCTGATTGGGTTGGAAGATTCACTTGAGTGTAGGTAGTAAGAACTGGATGGGTTAGAAGATTGATCCATATGAAAAGGACTCAAGAAGAACCCAAGAGGATACCAAGAAATGAATCAGAGGCAACGGAAGCAGAGCAGGTACTAGACCTGCTCTGATACCATATTAAAATTGGCCCAGTACTGTTCATGCAAGTGAGTGGCCCAACCCATGGTGACTTGCAGCAGATAAGCGTAAGGCAATCAGAATGCCACGCAATCTTATGTGAGAACGAGCGTGAGAGGAGAGAGAACGGAACCACAGTGAGGTTCACCAGGCGGTGAGAGCAGCAACGGCGTCAGCCCAGATCTGCGGCGGAGGAGACGACGGTTGACGACGGCGAAGAAGACAAAGATGAAGAGGATGACACGAGAGGTAAGAAAAACCTTCTCTTTTCTTGTTATATTATGTTGTGTAGTATAGAATAGAGGAAAAAGATTTACAGTACTTCTTCTTACATAAACAAAGAGAGAGAGCTCTATTTATAGAGCTTTGTTTCAACTAACTAGAAAACCTAACAACATTAAAACCCAAAACAGAATTCATTGAATTAGTGTTACTGTCTTTATGACAGTAAGGAATCAGTTTGATTCCCAATATATCCCATTTTATTAACTATAACTTTTAAAATAATTATTATAAAAATAAAAACAAAATTGTGATACATCCATTTGAAACTTAATAATGGTATAAAATACTTTCAATATTATCAAATTCATACATTATTTCTTGTTTTCTCTAAATAACTTTTGTTAATTAAGATTTAGGAATAGAGATGTTTCTGAAGAAATTATTTTATAACAACGAGTGTATAAATTATTAAGATGATATTGATTCTAAGTAATATTGAAATAGATATTTTAAATAACTTTTCTAAGCTTGTGAATGAGAAAAAGTATAATTAAGAAAAGAAACTTGTGAAAGGTAATCGATGCAATTTTTCAACCAACTTAGTTGACTTAAAAATGGTAATCCAAAATTACCTGTATAAATTGTTCAACTTTCCATGTGATGTATAAACTAGAGTGACCTATTCCAAAACAAAAATTGCACTCTTCATATGTTTGTCGATCAAAGTGGTAGACCACAACTGAAATAGTTGACCCTCACACAAAAATCAATATGGAAGATGCCATAGTTTTCAAAAGAAAAATAGTTCAAGCATAAATAATCTGCCAAATAAAACAGCAACCTATGACTTTACTTAGGAAGAGAGATTTAAAACGAAGCAAACCTAGATAAGAGCCTAAAAGAACTAATTTAAAATAAGTCCAATACCTTTCATAAGTTATTGAGGGAAGCGATTAAAGAGATTTAACAACTCATGGAAGACATAAGAGTTATAAGTTGATTTAGTTTATTTAGTGGTAAAATTGGAGAAGAGGGTGAAAGATTATGGATTCAATTCCTCACTAACGTTTGGAAGGTTTGAAGTGAATGATAGAAAAAATTGTGGATTCAACTTCTCCAGTAATAAAAATACTAACTACTAACGATTGTGTTGGTTGAAAGTTCCAACTCTATTTCAATGAGAGGCATTTACATCTCTACAAAAACAAAACAAAACATTGTTAAACTACATATCAATGTGGTGTCCTCATTTAAAAGAGATCCCACGGTATAAAGATCATACAAATCACAAAATTATAATTTACTAAATGTATACGTGCTCCAGAAATTCTAAACTAAATTACAATAAAGACTAAAACAAAATATCAATTTCGGAATTTCCAACATGAATTTCATTCGGAAATTGAAATATCTGCCTAATAATGCTCATTTAATCTGATTAAGGTAAGGTGTGCATACAAAACATAGAAAATGCATACAAGAAAAACCTTTAAATGAGAGAACTCTAAATAAGTATTTTAAAGTGTATTCATACTTCTTATCTCTCACGGCTTAATTAGGTTATACAAAACAGGATTGACCAATATTTCATTCAAAACCAATATTCAAAGGAATAAAGATATGGAAAACAAAATAAAGATCTAACGCAATCTCTTCAAAGTAAAGACTGATGATCCTTTAAATGATTTAAAATTGTATTGATGAAAAAATGTATATCTCATCTTCTGAGATATAACCTAAATGAACAAAGTTTCCTAAGGTACTCTAAGCCGCATAATTGAGCAGCTCTACAGCATAAATTACAACGAATTTCCTATACCGGTAATTTAGGAAGAAATTTGTTGAATCTGCAAAAGCAATGAGTTGAAAATTTTAAGAATATAAATAAAATCCTTTCCCGAGGATCTAAAGTTGCATTCCAATTCTCCCTCATAGCAGGTATCTTATGTCTTTTAGTAGGTATTTATGTCGTTCACTTAGACAAAATGATGAGTCGGGTAATGATACTCGTAACCATTGTAATCATAATAAAGCCTTTCTCCCTTAGAAATGTCACGAGTAGCAACCAAAAAGACCCTGCATTCACCACCAACATTGTATCTCACACATTTGCAGTTTTGTTTCTTCCTACCTTCCCTGCATCACAATTGGTTTAGCGTTAAATACAATAAATTAAGAGTTAGCAAAATCATAGTACATGAAAAATAAAAAAAGTAAAGTTTGAATCTTAAAATCTTCAGCTCTTTAAAGAGCATTCTAAAGCCAAACAATCTATACATTGGAGTGCAAGAAGTATGTCAACATGAGAGAAGGAATCTTAAGTGAAATGATCCGTTTAATTCGTTCCCCTATACTCTTGTAATTCTTCATGTTCAAGACTTGGTAGGAGATAAACAAGACACGCTTACTGTGTATGATTGTTTATGCCACTTATAAAGCGAGCGATGTTTCCACGTTTATCAGCACAGATAACAAGACTTTGACAACTTTCTCTTCCAAGAAGAAGGGTCATCATGCTGTCACAATCATCACGTTCCCGGTTGTGAAGGTAATCCACATCGCCAGTGTATTCAGCAACAATTGTCATATCCTTGATTAGGTCATCAGCCTCAACAGTATAGCTACAGCACAATCACGAAAAGTCATTAAGATATCACAAGTTGGTTTCCTATTTCACGGTGATGAGTTCAAGATGGGTACCCTTGACACGAATCGTAAACAACCATAAAGGGAGGGAATTCGCCTCGTTTAGACATAGCAATACAGTGTTCTACGGTCTCTAAGTCTTCCTTGGAAAGAATCTGAGAGCAAACAATAAAAACATTTAATCAACCAATAACACAAGGGAAATGTGCATACTTAATTAGTTAGCCTGTTAGATACAGGTCCATTTATAGGGGTACAAAATCTATAGAAAAATGATTATCTGAAACCTGCATGTCACCGTTTTCCAGTTCGGCTCGATTCGCAGATCTAGGAGCCATTCCAGGCAAGTATGTGAGGTGATCACAGAATTCTATATTTAATGCTGTTAAAGCAGAAGCAAGGGAACCCATCTGTTTCAATCTCTGAGCAGGATCTTTTGTAGGAACAAATGGTAACAATCTCCTTTTTCTCTTATGTAATACCAGAGGTCTTGAACGTTTCCTACGCTTCTTTGCATCTAGAAGTTGAAAACAATAAATCAAGAAAATAAATTTCCAATCATATATCATGAGTTTAGATTATATAGACATTCAACAAAGTTAAGGCATAGGTATACTGAAAAGTTCCCGCTACAAACTACCTGAATATTAAGAATATGATCACATAAGTTGAAGCAAAGTATCTAAGTATTTTTCTTTTGCCTCCTTTGCTAAGAAAAAACACCACATAAAGATTCATGGTACATCCATCCAGTGTGAAGTAAAAACAAACATGAACTAAGAAATGTTTGCTACTCTAGCAAATAAAAGAAAACAAGAATATATTTCATCAAAAAATTAAGCAAATATTGAAATTAACATGCATCATTTATTCTGCACCCTTCATTACATGTAATGAATAGCTCACTGAAATGCAGAGTGTACGAAAATTTTTTCCAAGAAGCCAAAATATTTCTAGTTTACATGAAAAGTTGTTGTAGTAACTTTATCTGTTGCCAAATGACATATCGTTTTCAAATCAATCTATATCTACAATATATCGTTTTCTATTTCCACAATCTATATATAAATCATGACTCCACCATTTATTTTATTTTTCTCGTTCTTTGGAAACATTAACTATGCCGTCAAGTAATGTTTACAGCCTTTTGTTTATCTATTCCAAATATCATTGTACTTTTACTTCTCAACTGGGGCTCAAATTAATCCATTCAGGTTATGCTGCAAAAAAGAATAATATCATGACATTGATTAAGAAAACATCAATTTCATACACTGAAATTTGACCTAACTGCTATTAATTTTGTTCAGTCTTAGCTGCAATTTATATAAACATTAGAAGTTTCACATACCTTTTTAAATTAAGCATACAAAACCAAGGGAATTTACAGTTTAAAGTTATTCATGAAAGAAATAAATAGGTCTAGTATACTTTTCTACAGGCATGAAGGCATATATATGTGTCTTAAAACAAGTGTGAAAAACTACCTAATCCAACATCCACACAGAATTTGCAAAGACATTTCAAAAGAGGATCATCATTTTGACTGTTTAAAAACCCCGTGAGAAAAGACTACTGTAATTGCTACTAAACCTTCAGACATTTGATGGCCTCTTTTGCCTTCAAACAATAGGTTTCAGATAGACATTGCATGAGGCAGATTGCCCCAAAATCTGCAATCTCAAAAAATATGAATCTTTTCATCCGCTTCACCTGTATCTTTCAAGTTTTCATGCCAAAGAAAAAAAAAATACCAGTCTTCTCATCCAATATCATGTTTATTCAATTCAATCTTAATGTCAGGATAATGAAAAAGAAAGACATATAATAAGAAACAAAAAATAACTTTAATGATACATGTTCATTCAACTAATAGCCACAATAATTGAAGTTACCATTAATTTGTCTATTTATGATATCTTCAAAAGCACAGCAAATCCAATTTAACCATCCATTTGGTAATGTCATCAATAAACACCATAATCTAAAACAAATCAAACTATAAGTTTCCAGAGCTCTGAAAACATCAGTACTCCCATATCCTAAGTAATTCAAAAAGAAAAAATCCACAAGCATGGAACAGCATTCCACAAGGCTAAGTATATTAAGTCCCACCCAAGCATGCATGCTGCATTCAGAGAATGTTAGTACAAATTCCAAAAGATCATTATATGGACTCATTATATTGCATATCACTATTAAACTTCAAACACAAAAGCTAAATAACACACATAATTCATGAGCCGATCTTTTATGTCCAAGTATTTTTTTCATATATGAATGACCGAAAACCAACACTCCACACTACAACCACAAGCCAAAAGTAAATTGGAAACACAATTCAATTCACTCAATGCACATTGTTCTCGAAATGATTGTTCAAACAAGGATTTTGAAAAAAGATAAAGAGTAAATAACAGATAACAATCAGAAAACAAAAGAAACATGTCTGTAATTAATTATTACCCTGAGAAGAACTCTTGTCATCAGCATAAAAATAACTCCTCCGAATCCCGAAGAAATCAATTATCCTCTTTTGCGAGAAAGCTGAAACAGGCAGACACAAGGCCACATTCATAATAAAAAAAAGGTTCGACAAAAACACAGCAGAAAGAAACACGTTAGGATAAGTAAAAGAATCCCTTACACCGCACTCTCTTCCCTCCCTGACACTTAGGACAAAGCCACGATCCAATCGGAATTCTCACGACAATCGGCCTCACGCATTTCATGTGGAAGCCTCTGTCGCATTTGTCGCAGAGAAGCAGCTCGTCCGACAGCTCACCGGAACCACATTGCTCACACAACAGGTCACTGTAAGTCTCTCTTTCCACCACCGCATACTGGGCACGCGCCATAATGTCTGACATCAGCCGGTACTTCTTGGCCGGCGGCGAGTCATCATGGAGCTGACTCGAGGAGTCGTTGAGCTGGAACGGCGCCTGCGTGCGGCGGCTGAAGCCAACGTGTCTCTGAGCCGTAGGCGAAGAGGTGGCTGGAGACATGGCGGATTGAGAAATTTTCGAAACAAAAGGTGCAGAATTGGAATTTATATTTTCGAGGAAACCGTTTTCCTGAGTTGGAGAGGGAGAGGAGAATGGTTGTGAGAACTGTGGCAACCAAAGGAAGGGGAAATGAGAAAAAATAAATAAAAAATAAAAAATAATTAGGAAAATAATCACCCAAATAGATTTGTTTCCGTGTTTTGTTTATTTGTGCTTCTTCTTCTTCTTTTTCTGTTCTACTCGCTCGGAGGAGAGAGTGTAGCTACGAGCCGTGACGTGGAGCATTGTTAGTGGTTTTGTTGTCGTGCCTAAGACCCTTGCACTAATTTTCATGATACATTGTTCCGAGTTTCTCACCAAGTCTAGCCGTTCCCGCTTATTAAGACTAAAATGTCCCTGTTAATCGGTCAACGCTCATCTGTTTTTATTTTTAATCATCTTTTTTTCTGCATAAATAGGTAGGTTTTAAATTTTAAATGATATATACATTATAATAAAACATTTCTGCACAAAATTGTATTTCCAATACAAAATTAATAATTCTATGGCTACAAAGATTTCATTACTCTTTTGAATTTTTTTAAAGAATTCTTTTTGTTTAATTTAAAACAACGTTACTTATTTTATTATTATTATATATATTTAAATATTTAGTTATCTTAATTAATTAATTATTTATTTATTTATTTATTTTTATAAATAAATATAAAAATAAAAAATATAATTTCTTATTGAAATAAAAACTATTTTCATTAATTTATTGTATTTCTTAATTTAAAAAAAAAACTTAAAAACAGAACTAGAAGAATATATTATATCTTCAGAAGCTTTTAATGTTCTTCTTCATTAATTATATTATTTATTATACTTTGTGATATCATAAATGAATTTCATTAGATAAGAAATCATATTTCTGTTTGTTTATAATAATAGCATTTGAATGTTTTTTTCACCTAAATTTAAATAAATACTTTCAGTCTTTCTATTTTTTTCATATGATTTTAAGTAAGTTACATTATTATTACTTTAATGTATAAAAAATGGGGTTGGAGTCAATACACCTTCCCTCAAAAGTCAACAAACTATCATATATCTATTTAGTCCCAAAAGTAAATCAATTCAGTTCAAAACTTGGTTTAATTCCAATCTTTCTTGTTTCTCAGCCTCACACCACAACCTTCTCTCTATTTCTCACCACACCAGATTATTTCTCCCCTCCGCATGAACCCGCCGGAGATTCCTGCCGGCAGAACCCCGCCGTCCAAGAAAGAGGTTCAGCTCCAGGGGCCTCGCCCGCCGCCTCTCAAAGTCAGGAAAGAATCACACAAGATCAAGAAGCCACCACCGCACCCCGCCGTCCACCACCACTCCCAGGCGCCGCCGGAGCAGAATCAGCCCCAACGGGAACCAGTGATAATCTACTCGGTCTCCCCAAGGGTCATCCACGTCAAGCCCGGCGACTTCATGGACCTCGTGCAGCGCCTTACAGGAGTCGCCTCCGGCGAGGACCCACCGGTCAGAGCAGGGGGCGTGTCGCCGGCCGCGAGGCTGGCATCGATTGAGAAAACGAGTCCATCGGAGAGGGAGAAGGTTTTGCACAGCGGAAATGATGACTTGATGTGGATGTTAGATGAGGGAGTAGAGGTGCGTCAGTTTCCAGGGATATTGTCGCCGGAGCCGGGTACCCTGCCACCGATTCCGGCTGTGTTTTCCCCAGCGAGAGAGGCGCTAACCGCGTCGTATTGGAACGAGTTTTCCCCATCTTATTGGTCGCCGGCGAGTAGCTTTTTAGCGAGTCCGTCGGGATTTCTTCCCATGGCCGTGGCGTCGCCGCAACCGTCGCCAAACCTGTTCAGCCTTTTCGACTAAAAATAGGTTTTGTTTCTTCACTTGGTTTTGGTGATTATTGAGAATTTTGACAGTAGTGGTGGTTCTTCTTCTACCTAGTGCCACTGTTTTTGTACAACTTGTAGAAAAAGAAGACTAAGACTTTTCCATTTGCCAGCTTGGTTTTCTACTTCCACACAATTAATAATTGTTATTATCATTATTTTTAACACTCAGCTGCTTTCTTTGTTAACCTCTTTCTAATTTTGTAATTTAACATTTGAACCCAACAGGTTGTATTTCACAATTTCTAGTAATATATATATATATATATATATATATATATATATATATATATATATATATATATATATATTTTGACTGTTGTCATAGTTAATGTTTTTCATTCAAGAAAATATATAATTTGTGTTTGTTTTATTGAAATATATGAATGCTACAAAATGTCAGAAAAACTATCCAAGTGTTCTTTTCATTCTGATTCATTGCCTTGGAAAAGACTTGGATCTATGTTGAATAGCTTATAGTGAAAAAGATAGTTGATAAAAGTAAAATTAATTTAAAGATGTTGTACAAAAGGTGAATTTCATTTTTTTAATACATTTTTTACGAGAAAATGTATTAATTGATTTGTAATGTTGGTATGATTGGAGTAAGGTTTATTTAGGAAAATTAAGAAATTTGGTCTTTGAATATGTACTTGTTTGAGCATTTTCAGATTATACACTATTGAATTATGATTATACAATTGTTGGAAGCATGCCAAATAAGTGAATAGAAGGATCATTTATTGGCCACGTAATGCATACAAAACATAACTAATAAAATAGATATAAATAAGAAGAATCTTGAATCAAATATAGTTCAAGCACCTTGGTTCCATTTTTTTCTTCACCACCTTTCACTCTACGCATGGCTTTGAAGTCTTCTTGCTATCATTTATCTTCTTTTAATTAATAAGGATATCTTTAGCAAAGAACTAAAATTTTATTCCTTGAATTGCTGAAATTTATTTAAGGATATCAACTGTTTGAATAAATGGTTTTTCTACACTAAATTAATTAGTGATTCAACTTTTGATTATGTAATTAGAAAATAAAATTATCAGGTAATTATTTCATGTAACATATTTCATTATTGCACCTTTCTTCAAGTTATTGTGACATATTTTGAAGCATTGGCCATATCACTTTCAAATTGCAAGAGTCAAAATCAAAGGATTTAGTACCAAAATTGGGAAATAATATAGGAGACCAAAAGACAACACACAAAAAATAGAGATAAAGAGAAAAATCCCACAACATTTTGGAAATTTGAAACATATTTATGAGATTTTATAATATCATATATATGTGACTATGTGTATCAAAGTTTATGAAATGAATAGATTTCTGTCCAAATTTTGACAAAGATTCTAATTCAATTTTTTTTTCTTCTTGAGATTATTCCATCTATTTCAAATGCCGTATAACAATATAAGGAGATGATATCATGATAAAAGTAAAAGTAAATGTGAAAATCAAACTCTATAGACAATTGAATGAATATGATAACATGATACAATATATCTATATTTATTGAAGGGATTATATGCATACTATCTAGAAAACTGATCTAAAAAAAATCATGACATTTGACAAATATAGTTGCTAATAAACAAGTTGCAATAATTTATGTGCAACTTGTGATTTTGTGTACTTAAATAGTAGAATTAAAGACGAACACAACAAATTATAGAGTGAATAGATAGTTGGATCTTTCCTACATGCTAAGATTTAATTCCTTATTATGTGTAACAAAAATATTTTTTTAAAATAGATAAAAAAATATTTTTGTGATCTTTAATTATATGTCGAAAGAGATTAATACAATGAAAACTATTGAATTTAAAAATGAAACTAAAAATAATGTGTACTAGTATACATGTAAAAATAAATTATATCAATAAAGGCAAATTATCATATGATGTTTTTATACCAAAATAATAAGTAAAAAATTATTATTATACATAATTATCATATAAAATATAATTTTAATTGAAATAACAAAAACTATTATTCAAATGAACCCCTAAAGAATGTTGAAGCCTAAATTTTGAAACCCGAACATGTTCAAATTATTTTAAATTAAACCAAGTTAATCCGCTGAAACATGTTTTAAAAGCATTTACTATCCAATGCTCAATCTTGTAGCACATTTGTACAAATCATCTTTGTCATCACATTTAATAATATTTTTTATTAAATGTGCTAAAATTTTAAAATATTATGTAAGAAAATTTTATGTTTTGTTTGCATAACTTATAGATGTAGAAAGAAACACGACCGAAATCCATAAGTCAGTATTAATTTATTGGTTTAATACTTATTTTTGTCCTTCAATTTATTAAATTTGTTCAAAATGATTCTATCTTTTTTCAAATATTCACAGTTATTCTATATTTTGTAAAAAGGGTTCAAGTTGGTCCTTTTTGCTTACGGTGTTAAAAACAATAATAGTGTAATTGCCTCCTAACCAAAACTGAATGACATGTCCAGTTACTGATTGTGTGGCATGCCGAGGTCAATTGACTAGGTAACGTATAAGGAAAGGTTAGGGTTCGTGCAAAGCGCCACCATAGGACCACCAAGTCGCCATTAACGTTACCACAAATTCATCTTCTCGAGCAATCAAACCTCCATAACCACCATGTCATCAACTTACATGCGCGAACATTGCACCATCTTCGTTCTGAATTGCAGAACCACCATCGACCTTCACTACGTGCCTTCAACAGCCATGGTGACTCGCACAGAATCAGAATCGCATCAAACCCTAATCATGCATCGCCTCCACCGCAACCATGATCCTTCAATCGCGACGATGCTTGTAGAAAAATTCTAAACTAGAATCGCGATTCACCCCTTCGATCTCTAATCGCGAGTTCCTTCTCTCTCGTTTCAAAACCTGCATCAGAAATCAGAAAACCCAGAAACCAAATCGTCTAATTTGAGCCTCCATGGCCAACATCCAAAAAACCTAATCTAAATAGCGTCGCAACGGCGAGTTCATCTCCTCTATCACCTTCGCACACTGCAAGCAATTCTCCCCCATCTTTGTCTTCTCCACAAACTCAAAGAACCCAGATCACGTTCTCACGAACCACCATGGCCAATAAACATCTCCTTCTTCGAATCATCATCTTCTTCATCACAGAAGAAACATGAACATCATCTCCATCAATCTCCAAACCTCCAAACAGAGAAGGAAACAAACATAGAAATCTTCTCTAATCACACCATTGTGTGCTCCTTCGTGCAATGGGAAAACCAATAGCCCTCGTAGATGAGGGTTGAAAACCCTGATTCAAGAAGGAGAGAGTGTTTCTCGCGAACCCTAGTTTGGGTGGGAAGGGGACTACCACGTGGTAGTCCCTCATTGGTTGAGCTTGTCACACAATTACTAAATGGACAAGTCATTCAATTTGGGTTAGGGGACAATTACACCATTAGGATTTTTAACCCCTTATGCAAAAATGACCAACTTGAAACGTTTTTTACAAAATATGGGACAACTAAGAACATTTGAAAATAGATAGGACCATTTTTAACAAACCTAACAAACCGAGGGACCAAAATAGTTATTAAACCTAATTTATTTGTATGGTGTGCAGATTGGATATTAATTAAAGATAAAAATTTATTGTTCGTATAATGTCTAATAGTTTCATATTATTTAGGAGTCGAGGTCAAAATTTTTTCTTTAATCTTCTGAGATACCTTTTAAGAAAAAAATTGTGACGAAGCATAGGCTCTAATGCAATATCTTGGATGAGGGGTGATTAACCCTAACTACTCGAAGGACATGGAATTGGAATATTTGCACCCACCTTGGGATCGATAACGAGGTTTTAGGACAAACCATTAGTTCCTTAAACCTTCCATTAAGGATCAACAATCATTTCCCTTAGACCTGGACTAAGGGGTTTATGTTTCTATCACACCTAATAGTCTCACATAGCTTAGGAGTTGATGTCTAAAGCAGTTTAAATACTTTTTTCTCCCTCTAAGACACCTTTTAAGGACAAAACTATGACGAAGCACAAACTCTAAAGCAAACAATAACTTGAATGAGGGGTGATTGACCTTAATGATGTGACACGACTGACTTGGGATCGAAACATTAGCGCTCACTGTGGGGGTCGATAATGAGGTTATAAGACGCACACTTAAGCTCTCCATTAAGGATGAACAATCATTCATACTCTTTCCTCCTTTTGAGACATCTTTTAAAGACAAAACCATAACGAAGTTCTAGGTTTCAAAACAGACAATACCTCGGATTCAAACAATCATTCATAATATTTCCACTCTTTGAGACATCTTTTAAGGACAAAACTATAACAGGCTCTAGGCTCCAAAGCGAACAATATCTCAAATATGGTTATTGACCCTAAGGGTGTCAATCAATGAACTTGGGATTAGAATATTGATGTCCACTACGGTGCCCATAAAGAGGTTCTAAGATGAACTATTGGTCCCTAGACTTTAACTAAGAACTTATGTTCTTACCATACCTAATAATCCATATCGCTTAGGAGTCAAGATCAAATATAGTTTAAATATACATTTCGTTTTTTACCTTTCAAAACTCTTTTTTAGAAGAAAACTGTGAGAGTACACATTCAAAAATAAAATAAAGAATGATTCACCTTTAACATACCTAGAATTAAAATACTTACAAATTGTAAAATTGAGTTAATTTACACTTTACATCTCAATATATAAAAATGATGAGAAAATAATTGAGTTATTATATTTACATTCATTTTTTGGAGCTGAGACATAATTTGAGCTAAAATTACTTTGACAAAGTCTAATTCCACAATTGTTGTTGACTTAAAGGCAATTAATTTGTCATTATATATAAAAACAGTTTCTCTTCCCGTGGTTATTATGCATGGATATACATGTTGGTTCTGTTCAATTTTCGCTTATAAGCACGTTTAAAACGAAGAGATTATTGATTATGGGTTGGGTCATAATCGATATTTCCATATATATTTTTTATTTGAAGAGAATTTGTCATGGTGTATACACATATTATTTATACGAATTCATTAAAAGATGGACAAAATGTTATACAGATTTATTTTCACTTCTATTCAATTGTGTTTTCCACATTATAATATTAAAATGGTATTTCAATATGTTAAAATGGAAAATATAAACTTAATATTTTACCACTAACAGATGCCAATTAGAAAATGTAGACTTAATACTTTACTGTAAGAAGTTAAAGTTAAAATTAGGAATTATGTTTATGAATTAATACTTTTTCATTTTATATTTAAATTTTATTTCAACTTTAATTAATATTTTAAAAAAAATACTTTACATAAGTTGTTTGATAAAATTGTGAATACTGATAGATTTAGGGTTTATAAACATATATATCCGACTCATAATGGAACAAAATAGTTTAACCCAATTGGGTGTCAATTGTTTAAATGATACTTAATATTTAATTATATCGCATTCTAAACACACTAATAATTTGGTATTTTTAAAATATATTATTTATATTATTTTTTTGAATTATATTACATTAATTAAATTAATCATTAATTTTTCATTTTTCTTCTATTTGTTTTTCTTAATTCACAAAATGTCGTTCTTCACTTTATTTCTTTTTCTTTTATTCATTTTTCACTCTTTTATTATTCATTCCCTAATCCGAGTGTAGGCTTAGACATATAATTAGATCACAACTTTAATTAATTATTTAATCATCTATTACTATTATAAAAAAATCGTTGTATTTACTTTTTCTAAATTATAATGTTACGAGGTTGTATTTCTTGTTTTATTGTTTTCATTTTAATTAAAAAAATCTTTCTAGATTCTGGTGATGCAAGGAATTTATGTTTCTGATACCTATTTATTCATAAAATTGATTCAAAGCCTAATTTTGGAAAAAGGTTAAGTGTTGTTGTCCTCTCACAATTTTACTTTCAGGTTAACCTGAGAATCTTCCATTTATATCTTACGCATATATTGTTTATTTTTTGTTGCTATATATTCCTTCGTTTAAATATATTTTAATAAATAATATTTTTAAAATAAGTAATTATGGTTTCAAATTTCAATTTTTTTTTAAAATAAATTTTCATATTTTAAATTTAATTAAATATTTGTGGACAAATCCATAAATTCTTTCGTCAAATATAAAATTATTTTGAAATATAATTTTTTTTAATTCGCAGCTTATTTTCTGAGAGGTTTTTGGTAAAATGAATTAGAAAGAAATTTATCTACGGATTTAAAATTTACAGCAAATTACTTGCAAATTTGGAATTCGTAGTAAACGTAGTAAACTTGCATGCGAATTGAAATTAGCAACAGAAAAGACACCTGCAATCTTCCAATTATTTTGTTAGAAAAAAAATCAGATTTTTTTCACGAAAATTTTTACGAATTTTCAACTCATATAGAAGTGATTATTCGTGAGCAAATTATGTGTAAATTAAAATAAATAAAAATTTATAAGATTTCTTCCAAATTTTTATACAAATATTAAAACAAATCCACAAAACGTGAAAATTTCTACTTGAGAAAGAAATTATAGTCGTGAGTTATTTACAATTTTAAGAGGTAGCAGTTTAAAAGAAATTGCAAGGGATTCTAAATGAACTTTAGACTGTATAAAACGGAGTTTTGTATAATTTAAGTGATTCTTCGTATAAGCGTTAGAGCCAAACAAAAGGAGCTTATCCTCCGAAATGGAATTTTACACGTGAAAGATCTTCTTCATTTTAATGTATCGCTTATATCTCATACTTGCTTTTCAATTCAAATTCCTTCAAGGCTGCTTTAAAATAATTTCATTATTCATCGCAGAACTTTATTCCCTAACAATTAAGTAAAAAAATAAATTAGTAAGCAATCATCACTGTTTTAAAATTAAATAAACTACTAATTAAACTAGTGGATATGTTGTTAATTTGTGGCTTATTACTGCGAACTTTATCCGAACTAATGATTATCAAATGTATATTATTTTGAAAGGTATATAAGGTATTATATACTAAAATACAAAATTGATAAGACACTTATAAATTGTTTGTTTGAGAGGATTTAATAATTTTTAAATATATTTATGTTATTTTTAATTATTTTTGTTCTAATACTCTAACCTCACCTATAAGTTAGGTTAAGAATGGTTTAACATTTTTTTGATAAAAGTGTGACATAATATCTTACGAATAAATTAGGTTTTAGTTTCCTTTCGACCCTTCAAACCGCAACCTATTTGAACCGTTCACACAACTTAAATTTCGGTTTACAAACTTAAAAAGTTATTTTCATTTGTTCAAATAAAATTGTTAACATGTTTGACTTCAAAATCGTATTTAACAAATATTAAATCATCTAGAATGCAAAAAATTATCATAGGTATATTAAATAAATTCTTATAATAAGATAAATTATGTATATTAAAACCATTTTTTTTATATATTTCATGGTGACTTTGAATGATGGAACACGGATTGAAACATGTGTTAAGATGGAAAATTGAAATCCACGTGAGAGCCACTAATAGAAAGAAGCTGAATGGGAGTTTGCTTCACATGACTAGAATAATATTAAAAGCAAATAACAATAAGCTTTTCAAAAATCCACATCCAGTGACACAGATACAGTAAGCTTTGGTTGGGCTGATTTTAAGAGAAATTTGTTTTTCGAAAAGTCAGTCATATCCAAGAAAGGTTTTATATAAAATCATTTTATTAATTATAAAATAATCCAGACACCTGCTTAAAATAATTTTATAACGCTGTCTGGATTGTCAAAATTTGAATCCAGATAAGTTGATAATAAAACTTTAACTGAAATTTAATATTTTTACTGAGATAAACATCTTGATAAAAACTTACGAGTAAAATAAAAAGAAGAAATAAAATAAACTTAAATATAAACTGATGAGTTTATACAAACTATTTTTCCTTGGTAATTTTGTTTTTTTAATAAGTGATTATGAAAAAATTGTCCATATTCTTTATGCTATTTTCAAAGTCAAATCACAAACCTAATGTGATTTAATGGAAAACGTCTAATAGGGAAACGTATAAGACAAACATTATTAATTGGTGTATAAGAGGTATTTAAAACCACGTAAAAACAACTTCAGTACCATTAACACTAGGTAATGCATCTAACCAGATTTAAGCACCTAAAACAATTATCTTAAATTAATAGAGACAAACTCCTATTTAAGTGTTAGTGTATTTGATTTAACATTTAAAAGTCTCATGTCCAAATTTAGAAAACATAAGTTACATCAAATACTTTCAATTTATATATAAATCATGAATTCACATCCTATGAGAAAACAAACATATACTAAATCAATTCCCGAAAACACAAAAGATCAACAATTATTCCTGAACATCCTATTTCACATGTAGCGGAGACAGTTAACCACATGCCAAAACATTTGACAAATTAGTAATCCAACCAACAAACATATACACTTTAACCCATACTTTACCACAATTGAGAAACAATTGATCTATTATCTCGTGCTGATGGGAACAAAGACCACAAAGTAAATCCTAGAAAACTTTGGCTATCATGGGCGGCATTTTACAAAAAATTTTATATGTAGTTGATGAAAGCTTTTTACAAATAAAGCTGAAAGTTACTTGAAAACATCCTACAAATAAAGTTTTTTACAAATTCCTAGAAAACTAGACAAGTGATTGAATTAAATGCGTTTACACCCCTATATACAGACATGTGAAAATATGCTCAATCTGACCTGTTACGAGATTTCATAGAGTTGACTCGGCAGATTAAGAAGCCACAAAATGTTTCTGTTCAGAGGATTAATTGGGCCGAATATGCCCACTGACAGACTTTGGTTTGAAAACACCCCACAAATAATACTTGTCACAAATTCCTGGAAAATTAGATAAGTGATTGAATTAAATACCTAACAGCAGATTTTCTAAATTTATAATAAAAGCCTAAGGTTTAGAACATACTCCGATCACTTGGAGGTAATAAATGTGAAGAAAAAATGAGGAGCTCTATGTTGTTAATGACCGCCTTGAGAGCAAATTCTTGTTCAATTACTTGATTCATCACACCATCAAAAATCGACTCATCCCTAATTGATGTTAGAGAATATACAAAACAAGGTTTACATAGAAAATTACAAGACCAGTCAGTATGAAGAATATATTCTATTGATAAAGCATACCTTTCATAATGTGGAAAGAAATAGAGACCGATACTATCACCGTTAGGAGGAGACGTATCAAAACGCTTGGGCCAAATACCACACCTCGATAACATCTCCACATCAAGCTGTGTAGGAAGCTGTGTCACTGCCAAATGCACTTTTGAGCAAGCTGTGCTTGACGCATAAGCAACAAGACCAAAATTATTTGCGTTCTTCAATATAAATTGTCCCCTATACATGAAAAAATGTATGTAAAGATAAGGTGCATAAATAACCCTCTAAGGGAATTATAACAAATTACTTGAACTTCACTTCAATGATTAACAGCACAAAAGCAGCCTCAAGACAGAAAAATAAAGCAAAAATCTCACGTCCAAACTGGATCACTAAGTGGGTGAGCAAGGCTAGGCTTGTCAAATTCTGGATAACTATGGTGTTGAGTCGTTAAGGCTTCAGAGTAAACATATTGCTCATGTTCCGATGCTTTCTTGTCAGTTGAAATATTTATAGGACCTTTAGGTGATTCAGGTTCCTCATAGTAGATGCCATTGTCTTCAAGGACTGGTTGTTTCTTCTCACTGTCATTTTTCCTAGTGCATTTATGAAAACCGTCAGATGATCTGACAGATTTTGGTTTTCTAACAGCAAAACTCTCCTTTTGCATTTTTATCCTTCTATATTTAGCTTCAGCAACATGAATTACACGCGTGCTTCTTCTTAATTCTTCAGATCCACATCTTTTGGGATTACGTGGTGCACAGTCCTCACATTTCCAGATAATTGTTCCATCATCTTCTGTATAGAACTCATCTAAACAATATCTGCAAATATATAAACTATTGTTCCATCATCTGTAGAACTTATTTAAACAATATCTGCAAACATATAAACTATTTGTTAAGCACATTTACATATATCAAGCTAGAAAAAGAAGTACACAACACCTTAGGTTCCGGTTTTACACTTTCACTTCTCCACTTGAAACACATGTATGAATTGTGGATATACTAGTATTTGGACCCGGGCAATATTATTTTTAAGACAATTGAATTTTGTTTTCCATAACAATTAGAAGTAAATCAAGAAGTTTAAAATAAATATTACACTTTAAATAATGATAATAATAAATATGATTTAAAATAAGAGACATTAACATAAGAATATTCACGTTCAATGCAACCATCTCTAACATCGACAATTTGACAATTCTAATGATAGAAATCATTGTTTTGTCAAATTCAATATACATGTGAACATCTATGCATGTACATGTGAACATCCATATACAATTCTGTTTTGAATTTCAATGTGGAGAAGTCCATTCTCATATGCACATATAGAAAACATACAACCTTATTACATTTAAAATGGTATTGAAAAAACAAAAGATCACAATGTTTGACAAAGACTCACAACCGTGTATGATTAATTTGTATACCACTTATTAAAGATTTTCAAATATTACTTTGTAAACCACATTTGTAGTTGTAGTTTCCATCTTCATCCAGAATTAGTATTTTCATTCCTTTCTTTTTAAAAAACCAAGAATAAATAGAGGAGAACTAATAGTATGATAAAATAGAGGAAGAAATGAAAAAGGAAGAGATAGATTGAGAGAAGTAACTAAATGAGAGAAAAATAGATATTATACTTTAATTATGTATATGTTACTTACAATAATGTGGCCATTACTAATAAGAGTTCTTTCTTCTGGTATTGTAGAAGCTATTGTAGAAACTAAGCTTTTACCTGACATGCTTCTACTGGTATTGGCCAGCTTAGGTTCCAGTTTTACACTTTCACTTCTCCACTTGAAACACAAGTATGTATGAATAGTGGATAGATTCAGATCACATCAATATATAAACTGGTGCAGTGTAACATAGAATCCAAATAAGACGAATATTAAGCTCCTTAATAAATTTACTAATTAACTTTACACGTAGTTTATTCTATAGAGTTGCCTCTAGAACATCAGAGATTTAGTGAAATATTAGCTAGTTAGTCATTTGAATTTACAAATGCAGCAACAATTTCTCTAAATAAATTACTTCCCTTCATAAAGTAATAAAATAATAAATCTGAAAGTGGTAAGTGACCTTCAAAGAAGAAGAGATTGGAGGCTATATGCACATGGGCTTGCTATCACATAAAGCTTTCAGTGACTTTCACCGTAAGAGTTCAAATGTTGAGGTTACCATTTTTAATACTCAAAGAAACTGCAATATTTGAATTCATACAGCGAAGGTAGGTACTTAAAAATAGAAAATATGAATCATAATCAATGAAGCCCATAAAGTGATAACCTATAATTCGGAACTTATAGCTTCTAAATTATTCAATAAAAGACCAAGCAAATTGATATTGTTGGTACATGGTAGATTAATCAGGGCTAATACATTACTGTTGAGAAATTCCTACCGCAATTTTTATAATTTGGAAGATTTTTTCATTAATGTATAACAACTTGTAAGACAAAAGTACATAATATACATGCTCCATCTTGAGGACACCTTAGAACATATAATGTATGTGTACATTCAGTTAGTTCATTAGTTATACTTTTTGTTTCCTCTTATTTAATTCCAAATTACAATTTTCATAATGTGAGTCTCACTATTTTTTCCTTATTACTAAATTTTTGTTGGGTTAAACATTGAAAAGTATGCAGTATCGGTGACTTCCTATTTTTCCAATGTATAAAAACAAAAATTAGAAGAGACAAATAAATCAAATTCAAATTCTGTTCCAGCATACCATAAATATCATACAATGCGAAAAACTCATACCGTATTAGTGAAGTTGTAGGAAAACACTAGAAAGGGGGGTTGAATAGCATTTTCATAACTCTTTTTCGTGGCTATAAGGTTGATCATGATGTACGTTAAACTTGTGAGCTAGTTGTGTTCTATCTATAAATGTTATTCTGTTAAGTTCGTTTATAGGACCAACTCACTCATTTCCCAAGAGATTTGTGGGTAATAATTGACAACGGTAATTTTTAACATTAACTAACTATGGTGCATTTTTATACCAAATCAACTCTCTTTGAGCTTGAAGCTTCTTTAATCCTCTCTTTTCTCTGACTTTCGTGAATAAGTTTAGTCTAGGTTACACATAATGGTTTTCATCATTAATTCCCTCATTTTGTAGGCAAATTGTGTGCATTGGAAGAGCATCAAAACCATCAAGGAGTTGGAACCCAGGAAAAGCAGCAAAAGCATCAAACTAGAAGGCACATGAAGGCAAGCTCCTCACCTGGGCGCCCCCTCAGGGGTGCTAAGCGCCATTTGCTGCGCAAATTCACCTAGGCGCCCCATACAGGGCGCTGAGCGCCATCCAGTTCTGCTGAGCTTGTGCTGGGCGCCCGCCTGTCTGGGCACTAAGTGCGACACTTGCTGATGTGGCACCCTAGACTTATTTAAGGCTACCATGCAACGAAGATACTAACTTCTTGGCGGCTAAAGCACAACAACACCATTTTGGACCTCTTGGAGCAAGTTTGGGTGTGTGGGAGCTCTCCATTCCTCTTCCTTGGGTCTTCATCTCTTCCATTTTCTTCCATTGTAAGCTCAAGCTCTCCATGACAATGGAGAGCTAACTTCATTTTGTTGGGGAATGATGTAACTATTAAACTCTTATGTAAATGCACTTGTTTTTAATGAGTATAAGCTTCTTTCATTGATTGTTAGTGTTTATTTCCTTCTCTTAAAGCTTGTTATGATTTGATCAACCATAGCATGATTCTTTGGTTTGCTTAATGTTGGAAAATATTGTGTGAACCTTGAACTGGACTAAACACCTAAAGGGAATTGTATCTAGGAATAGAACTTGAACCTTTGGTTGTCTTAAATCTCATTTCTTAAAGCCGATGAACTTGTTAGGTTTTCCAAGGGATTGGAGTTTAATGAATAAGTCTAGCCTCTCTCTACCAAGGGATTGGGTTTGAGTAACTTAGTAGGTTGACATGAGCAATTTAATGAAGAAGACATGATGTGCATTTGCATGAGAGTGTAGTAGGTAAAATCATACCCCAACATTACCAATCCATATCATCTCTAATCATTCCATTTCCTAGTGTTTTAACCACAAAAGTTCAATTTACAACTTATGCATAATGTTTATTGAATTGCACTTAAATCTCACTCAATGGAATCATTCGTTAGTCTAAATTAGTTAAAGTAATTATACGATTGTTTAGTGACACATGAGTCTCTTGGAATACAATATTTGGTCTTACCGGTTTATTACTTGTTACGATTCAGTACGCTTGTCGGGGTCTTAACAATAATCCTTTAGGATGTTAACGCTCATTGAAGACTTGTTGTTGACTTGTGTGTTCAGAGATCACTTCCATTAAGAGTCAATCATTTACTAAATAATTGTACGATTATTTAGTGACACATGAGTCTCTTGGAATACAATATTTGGTCTTACCGGTTTATTACTTGTTACGATTCAGTACGCTTGTCGGGGTCTTAACAATAATCCTTTAGGATGTTAACGCTCATTGAAGACTTGTTGTTGACTTGTGTGTTCAGAGATCACTTCCATTAAGAGTCAATCATTTACTAAATAAACTGTAACAAACAATTTTTATATTGGTTCACTCATTAGAGTTACGTCCAATTCTCCTCTAAGTTAAAGGGTTCCATTAAATATTTAATGATGTATATTTGAATATTCTAACCACTCCTGGTATCCCTAGTCAAACTGAGTAATCACAATTACTCTGACTAGTTGAGTTTCACTCACTCTTGGTTGCACAGTATTCTTCATCACTCTTGGTATCCCTAGACGCTTCTGGTGTCTCCTTGACACACCATCTAGTTTAGTTTAACCCACTCTTGGTTGTCTCTGTCCAATAGTAACCACCCATTACTATGACTTCGACTAAGTTTCACCCACTCCTGGTTGGGCAATATTATTCACCCACTCTTGGTTGTCCCTGTCCAACAATAACTCCTAATTATTGTGACCTCAACTGAGTTTCACCCACTCCTAGTATCCCTGGTAAGCAAATAACCTCCATTTACCCTAGAACAGTTGAGTATTTGCACTACTCCTAGTACTAGAAAATTTTGGTATCCTTTGATACGCTGCCTAAATTTCCTTGACTCTCTTGAGTTAAGTTACAAGTGTTTTGATTCTCTTCAGAATTGCAATCAATTGATTGCTTACAAGTCGTTTAGACTATTACTCTCACAGAGATGATATATGTTCAATACAATAAAGTCTATAATACTATTACAAGTCGTTGTGGAGAGCTTGGCAGTTGACTTTCGTGACATGTACTCCTTTTGATCTCAACAATCTTGCTATTGTCCAGCTTCTTTGATGAATGTTGGGGTTTTTGACGTGAGTTTTATGCTCTTCCTTTGAGTTAAGAAGTTGAACCTCAAAAACCTTTAGCATACCCAACCTCTTCTCAAGAACCTCAACTCATCATCTCTCTCTAAAACCTTCCCCCTACTCTCTACCTTCAACCATGGCAGCAGCTTTACTAAACAACCTTTCTCTTACTAAAGTCATGGAAGTTATGAAGAGGACAAGCAGCATCCGTCTATTTGATGATGAAACTCTTCTCTTGGAAGACCTTGGCAGAGATTCAAGCACAAGAAATTGAATTATAAAGAGTTAGATGGCATGGAGCAAAAAACTACTTCTCATTGGACGGGCCCATTCTTCTAGAACTAGTAAGAGAGTTCTGAAAGAACGCTCAAGCTAAGCCCGACTGCATAATGTCAATGGTTGCTGGAAAAACGATTGTTGTTGATGTAGAAACCATAGTCGAAGCAGTCAACTACTCTCGGTTCAATGACTACTTCATAGAGGATTGGGACAAGATCTATGCCATTGGGAAGGGGGTGAAGGTTCTCTACGGAAAGAACTTTGAAAAGAGATTCATGTGAAATGACATTGTCATTGAACAATAAGTGAGCCAGCAAAGGCTCTCCTCCACATCTATAGGAGAACCTTCCCCCATTCTAATTCCATCAGCGAGGTGACCTAAGTTGGAAAAGTTTGCCTTCTTCAACCTGTTGGCCAACACCGACTTTCATCTTCCTCATCTCATCTTTCTTCATCTATCACGAACAATGGTTAACTATGAAGCCAAACAGGAAGGACGTTACTGCTCATGCCTTATCTTCAGGATAATTACTAAGCAAGGAGTCATCAATCACATATCGACTCCCACTTTCCCAACCCCAACTCTGGATGTCATTCTCTTGAATGGTGCTACGAGAGGAGAGAGACTCCTCATCAAAGAAAGAGAAAACCCTAGGAAACGTTGCAGAAGGATAGAAGAAACGTATGGAAAGGAAAAAGTTGAAGGGCAACAAAGACGCAAATATTGTTCCAAGTCTGCCAGCTGTACTAGAAGATACTTCTGCTAAAGGAACAGTTAATCAAGTTAGGCGATTAACTGCCAAAAATAATGAGCGTCTAACCATCAGAATTGAGAGAATACTGGAAGAGCATAGAAGGGGGAAGTTCACATTCAAAACCTTCTAAACTCCATGCAGTATAACCCTTCCAAACCCTAAGATAGAATCTAGATTTTTTTTTGTCGTTTCCTTTGTTCTTCTGCTTGTTTCTTTCACTAGTTTATCTTTTCCATATTTGTCTTTTCAATTGTGATGTTTATCTCTTGATTGCTTAATTTAACAAGCTTACTTCTATTCAATTTTTGTCTTTTGTAATTATAGCAATAGCTAGAACATACATAACAACAAAATATTAGAAGACAAAAATCTTAAATAAGCCTAAAGGTTGTCAAAAGTTTGAGTTAACTTGATGAGCCCATAACTCCTGAGACTGTTTTTGGACAAAGGCCCACACATGGAGCGGCACTTGGAGTGGAAATATTATATGACTGTGTTGACCTTCTAGATGGCTTGGGGCATCCTTGGAGAGCAAGGAGCTGCCTAGCTCATGCTAGGTTGACCTAGCTTCTAGAAACCTATGTTTTTTTTTTCTTAGAGGTCCCTACCATGCCTATATAAGGTCACAACTACTTGTAAAGGGTTGAATACTTTGAGTAATGATTATATTCAGCCAAGTGTGTCTTTCTTTTCTAGAGTGTACTTCTCCCTTATGTTATCTTGAACCTGGTTCAAGTGATGACAACCACCACATATCTTAGGTTGATCCATCCCCCAAGTGGTGTGCCTCCTTCCCTTCTTCTTCTTCTCTCTTTCTCTTCATCTTTTGTTTCTTTTTCAAGTTCTTATGCTCTTGTTCCTTGTATGTTCATGCCATTTATCTTGTTTTTATTCTCTTATATTGGTTCTTGTTTAATTGAACCCTCTTCTTCCTCTTCTGCTCTTGTGAAGTGAACCTTCACATTTAGATAATCTCAAAGATTATCTTCATGTCCAGTGAGGAGGATCTTTCTTATAGTTTTCATAACCACAAACACCTTGTAATCAAAAATTAAAATGAACCCTTATCATAACTCCTACAAGATTACGATTGATATAGCTGATACAAAAAACGACCAAGATAGAACAAACAAGTTAACTTCCCGTCAAATTCCTTTTTAAGTAAGCTACAATAAACTTTTTTGAACTAATAAAATTTCATAAACTAGTCAAAAGCAAGCCAAACTGTATCTGTAATTAGTCCTATCCTTATCATAAGGAAATGTAACCGTGTCTGTTTGATAAAGAGATTTAATAAAAGTACCTGGAATTTTAGGCAAAAATCAGGGGAATATTTTGTCTTGGTACTTGAAATCAGTTGAGGAAAATACAAATCTTAAGGGATAGATAACTATGCTTATAAAAGGTACCTCTCTCATTATGGGAAGTCTCACTCAATTCTGAATGCTCTAACTAGAAATTCTAAAAATCAAACCAGAGTACTTTTCATTAGAACAAAATCAATATAGTTTTTTTGTCATTCATTATGACAATATTTTATTAAGACTCAAACTACTAAAGAAATTAACTCTTTTATAAATATATATGTAATTAAGTCATCTATGTAAGTTTAAAATTTAAACAGTACATAGTTCATTATTGTGATTTGTTATTTTTATTTATTGTGAAGTTTAAATATTGAGTTATTGTTTTCTAAAATGTATTGCTGTGTATATATGTCAATACCATTAATAAACTTTTTAATATTACTTTTATATTAGGTAAGCTCTTAAAAATTTACAAATCAAATCTACGAAAAATGTCATGAGTTTATGTAGAATCTCAGACTTCACAACCTTGCCAAAATTGTATCAATTTTAAAAGTCATTAATACATATATATCTACTCATTTTACAAAACGTAGACATTACTTTTGGTTTAACAAATCATGCAGATATCAAATCCAGTAACACAAAAATAATCCCAATTAATTATCCAAAGACTAAGTCACAAGACACATACCTATGCTGAAAACAAGCTTTACATCGGACGCAATATACGTGGCACTTCGGATTTCCTTTATCACCACATATTAGACAGATATTTGTCTGTCAAATTCATTGAGACATTGTGGACACGCATTTTAATATTAGGCCACGGAACAAACTATAAGTAGAAATGTTTTAGACAAAGGAAAAATATTGCTATCAATAATCATAGATAAATTGGTTGAGTATTGAGATAAAAGACATATTAAAACTGCGCATCAAACTACAAAAAGGGTCCTGTCAACATTTTCTATTAAGAGCACACAAACTCATCAAAACAATCACAAGGTCAAGTATCCATTACTCCTTACATATCCACTGTTGAAATAAATTAAGAAAATTGGGGCAACACAAATCAGAAAAATGAAAAATTAGTTATTCCTTAGCATATCTCCTACATGAACACGTTAAGCAATGCAGCATTTTCTAGTTCAACTTAAGAAACTCAAATATGGGTCAATTACCAGCTGCAACAAATTTCTATGAAGTCACGACTTATAACTCAAAATTCCAAAGGATTTTGAAAACAAGATGCAAGCTTTCGGAAGTCAAAATTATATTAACTTCAGAATATTTGTATCTAATTTTATGTTCAAAGTGTTCACAACAATCTTTAACATCCTTCTAACTTCATACAGAATTACGATATCTAGCACATTTATACGACACTTTTGGGGCATGATAAATGAGGATGCCCCTAAAACGATGTCATAAAAGGAAGAGTATTGCTAGTAGACTTGTTCATGCTAAACCCTACGCATGGCAATATATAAGCCATAGAATTCATATATATTTTAACAATTTTGAAGATACTAAAATCTTATTTAACCTAATTTTAACAATTGCAAAAACATTTGATTATAGAGTGCATCTAATATTAACAAAACACACTACTCCAAAAGTAGGTTAAATGATCTTTTCGGTCCTTGTAAGTCTATATTTTTCAAGTTACACATTCAATATTGACAAATAAATAAATAAAAAGTCACTGAAAATAACTTTCATATGTCAAGGACATTTGAATGAAGGATGAACATGGGATATGAAAGTTACTTTTAGGAACTTTATATTAATTTATTAAAATTCTAAGAGTAGATTGAAACCTTAACATATTTTCAAAGACCAAAATGATCACTTTACGCTAAAAATAATTAGTTATTAAATGGATCAAGTCTAATGGATCGTCCAAGATCCAGTCATATTAAATAAACTGTGACATAAATTGAATAAGACATTCTTAACGTGGCTCCTTTATCTATAGCCTACATGCAGTGAAACTTCAATCAAATCTACCAAATCAGCACCCAATATATTTCCAAGTTGTTTAATGTTTGTTTGCTACCAGACAATTCAAACTTGCCAACTTTATGTTGAACCTGTGCGTGTGTGTGTCTATGTTAATTTTTAGGGGAGATGGATTAAATTGTAGGAAAGGATTATAAGAAGTGTTAGCTTGTGTAATTGAAGCATCACCAAGGCTAGTGTGGCAAGGTTTAAGGAAAGAACTAAAAGCTAAAATTGCCATAACATCTATAGATCTAGAAGACTTCTCTGGCTCAAGAAATTAACTTAGAGCAGGATAGATAAAATTGAAAATTTTATCAGTGTTTAAAAATTGAGATAATAATAAAGAGTGAAGCCTGATTTAAGAAGCTTGGAAGTATGTTTTTATTGCTGAAACGTTTAGAGAAACTATTAAGATAAATCTTTCTACAAACGCATATCGTATAGGAAATAAGAAAAAAATAAAAATTATATATTTAAAATTAGTTTATAGATAAACTTAAAGCAATCTTTTTTCAAAATAAAGATGTATATATATATATATATATGGAGTGTATTCTTAATTCATTTATTTATGCTCTTCTCAAGCATGTATCTTTAGAATAGTGTTCCACAAACAAATCCTACTGTTAATAATATCAGATCAGGTAAAGTAAAAAAGAAAGGGTGAGCAACAAAGAGTGTAAGCGACCGAGCATCGGAAATGGTATAACTGTGATTCGATTTTTCGAAATCTAGAAAAAGAAAAAAAAAAGATTTTCAAGACTGAGAGCAATGTGCATGTGGGCATATTTTTTGTCTTTTAGAATTAGAATAAAAGAACAATATTGAATCGCTAAACTTTGACTACGACGGTAACGTCAAAATTCTCAGAAACTCCACTGCCAAAATTGACTGAACTAGTTTCGATCTTTCAGAAGCTATTCTTGACGAGTAAAGTATTGTGTATAAAAAGTTAAGAAATTGGTTGGAAAAAGAAGTTCACATTGCATCGTGAAATTCAAGGGTTAGAGAAAGGGGGGAAAACAATGAAAAAATGTGTACCTTTTCTCGATGATGAATCATCTTCACAAATCGCTTTCCCTGAACCGATGAACAATTATCGCCAAACGCTCAAGTTAAACTGTTCTATCATATGTCTCTCCTCTGTTTTCTTTTTTCACCCTAGGTCTTTCTATTTTCTCTTCAGTCTTTTTCTTCACATAACATCATTTACTATTTTCTTTTTAATTTTGTTAAAATTTACTTATTTATTTATAGTAAATTAAAATGAAAAATCATAATGAGATATTAATTTTCCCTTATTTCGTGCCATTTTTAAGACAAGGATTTTACTAGTAGAGTCCGCAAAAAGACAACTTAATTGTTTTTCTTTTTCTTGTATACATGAAAAGTTAAATTGTAATAAATGTTTTTTTTCATGTATGTACAGTATTCTTTTTACTTTATAATTTATATTTATTAAGTATTCTGATTTGTTTATCTAAACATTTAGTCTACTAGAATGGATATTTTCATCATAGGGGCAATAAAGCCATGTCTATTTCCGAAGAGGTTTTACTAGAATAATTTTCTTTTAAAAATAATAATACTTGAAATATCCTTCTCTTGAAATTGGTATGAAATAACTGAACAACCATAGCTCTTTCTCAATTTTTATTCTACTTTACGATTCACATATTTAATATTTTGGTTTAAATTTTGGTGATTACCATTTCGAGAGAATGAACTACCATGTTTCAAAGTTATTAATATATCACAAGGAAAAAAAAATAATAGCATATCCTTTAAAAGGTTATGCAAGTTTTATAAGTTAGACTTAAATCTCTATTACTTTAATATGTTGTTAAAATCATAAAAATATATCTTAGTTGTAGTTTGAACTTTTCATGTTATTTATTATCTCTTCCTTCTTGTTTCTCTGAGTTCCATGTCTTTTATTATTAAAGTCATGTGTAAAAATTTGAAAATAAGTACAAAAATAAAATAGAGAGAACTTTTCCACTTACCCGATTAAAAATCATGTAATAGATATTTTAGAAGTCATTAGTGTTTCTAATATGTTATTAAAAATTCATTTTATTAAAAAAAATACCTAATTTTAAGTATATCATCTTGAAAGATTCATAAAAGAATATAAAATAAGGTTGATATCAAAATATTTTACTAAAAAATTCAACATAAATTATTTGATAAATTGCCTCAATAATAAGTTCTCTATTTGAGTGTTCTTAATTTTAACTTATATTCATAAGTTAGTATATACAAAATAGATGTTAAAACAACCTTTATAAATAATGACCGAAAATAAGAAATTTATACGACTCTAACTTAAAGAATATGTACTTTATAATAAAAGAACAAAAGAACGTAAACTTTTAAAACTTTTTAATGAGCTAAAATAGGCATAAAAACAATGACATCAAAACCTTAATAAAATTTTGTGATGGTTTTTTTTGCTAATGACTTTGATAAAGGTGTGTACTATAAATTTGAAAACTGTCATTGACATATGAGTAATGTAATGATATAATTTAAAGAACAAAATTATTTAAGATTTTTAAAAGTGAGAAAAATAGGTGAAAAAATATATATTAGCAAAGAATAATATGCCTATAATATTTAAGATTGATAATGTAATAAAAATTTATTTCTGTTTGGAAGTAAAGTTAAGAGGCTGAAATTTTTTTTAAGAAACATTCGATTTGGAATGCTCTATATTTGAATGCACTGCAATGCGATAATACTTTCACAATTTATTTTTTTGTCGTTATGTGAATCGTTCGACAATTCAATAGAATAGTAATAAATGCACAGTAAATGCAACGTATTTACCATTTATCACTTACCTTTGACATATATTTATACTTTTCGTCATGTATTTAGATCAGTGAAAAGTTAATCATAGGAAACAACAATGCAATTTCTTTTTGGTACATGTGTGACGTCTTAAATGGAGGCAATTGTAGGTATATAATGGAGAATATAACATCATAATATGCATTTTGTAAATTGTTGTATTTGAGCGTGTGAAGAGTTTCAAGCATCCCCCTCGAACCCTGATCTTTCCTAAAGTTGCATCTAGTTTTATTTGGACTACTTACAGAATAAAATGTTTAGAATCACGTTGCTTAATTGGCATGATGCCCATGTGAAAAATAAGAGACGTGCTCTAAAACAAATATTTTTGGAGGTTCAAAAGCAAAGTTTCTAGAAGTCGACTTTGGATATTGTAACGCGTTTCAAACTCATCTGATATTATGCTTCTAATTGCACCAGAACTGTTTTTCAAGATGGCTTCCGCCAGATGTATGCATTGCCCCCTGATGTTGAAGCACTGCCCCCAATGCCTGAAGATGGTGGTTATTGGTCAGCACTGCACAGGTGGGTGATGCCAACCCCTTCTTTCTTAGAGTTCATAATGTTCTCTCGGTAATTAATTAATTGATATTAGCTTTATTGGTAGTAGATTATTAGGGGTGCTTTATTTAAATGTGACTTGAAACCTGACATGTTGTCTATGGACTGCGGGATGTTTGTTGATTCCATTGATGCCCTGCGCAGAGACTCCAGTAAACATGGCTTGTGCTTGTTAGGGTCTTCGGAGATTGAGGTAATTTGTTTGCATTTGTTTTTAGGTTTCTTAGATTATTTGAATTTCTTACATTTGTTCTTTCGAAGCAGACGAAGCACTGCTACTGTCGAGTGTTGGAACTTCTAATCAATGTATGGGCTTATCATAGTGCACGAAGGATGGTATACATAAATCCTAACACTGGTTCTACGGAAGAGCAGCACCCAATTGAACAACGGAAGGGATTTATGTGGGTAAAATACTTCAATTTTTCACTGTTGAAGAGTATGGACGAAGATCTAGCCGAGGCTGCTGATGATGGTGATCACCCAAGGGACATGTGGCGAATTTGACCTTACTTCCTTTTACTTCCTTCAACTTCCTATTCAGTCGGTTTCTACGTTTCATCCAGGGAGCCGCTACGCTTGGTTTTATCTTTCACAATAACATTCCCGCGTTCCTTATTGTGTTGCTCTCCCTCCTTCTCTCCTACTCCCAACTCCTTCTCCTGAGCAATTCAAACCGAGCATTTAGTCCTTATGGTTATGAGTTTTGCTTCGTAGCGTTGTCGCATCTCTTCTATCTTCTATTGCAACATCCAAATCATCTTAATTGGGTCGTCAACACTCGTTTGATAAATCAAACATTAACAATGTTATATATATATATATATATATATATATATATATATATATATATATATATATATATATATATATATATATATATATATATATATATATATATATATATATATATATATATATATATATATATATCAAACAAGATCATAATCATTGAATTTTTATCAAACAAGATCATAATCATCCGAATCATATATATATATATATATGATTTGATAATGGGTAATGATACTTGAACAACAACATTTAGACACGCGCACGTGTCAAAATCTGAGTGGTCCAGTTGGAAAAATTAAATGAAAATGGACCACTCAGATTTTGACACGTGTGCGCGTGTCTAAATGTTGTCAAAAATGGTTGTTCAAGTGTCATTTTCCTTATTAAATATTGAAACATTAACAATGTTAAATCACAGTAAAATCTAATAGACTTTCTAATAAAACCCATTTGAAAAAACATGATTTTAATAACACAAAGAGAAATAGGATTTAAGCCTATTTCAATCAAACAAGTAATGAAAATTCAAATTTTATTAAACCAATTTCAATCAAACTAAAATTCAACTTTTATTATTGGATATTCAATTAATAAGATTCATAACAATAAAACACAAATCACTTAAAAAATTTACTAGCAGTCAAATATAGTTTGGCCCTTTATACAATATGCCAAGATGTTGCACAATGCACACTTGAAATAAATAAAAAACCTTAAATGGTGTTCCCTTTAGACTATTTGATTTGCGAGAGAGTCAATGGATGAATTTAGAAGATTTCGTAGGTCAATTGATTGTTGTTTTTTAAGTGGATTTAAAGATAAATAAGAGTAGATTTAAAAGTAAAGTTCGTGAAAATTAATATAAGATTTGACTAATATGAACGACCGATAAAAAAAATTTAATTACTAGAAATTAAAGATTATCAAAATACTCTTATAATTGTAATAATTATTATAAAAAAAGAAAAAAATAAAAATTAATTTTTAATGTGAAAAAAAATTATATCATTATTATTATTATTATGTTATTATTTTAATTTTCTACCTTCATAATCAACAACCTATATAAATGAATGACAGCGTTGAAAAATATCCTAATTTATAAAATATGACTTAATTAATAAAAAGTTTGTTTTTATAAAAATTTTACGATTATATATAAAACAATTAATCTGATAAATGTAGTTACTTTTACAACTTTTTTTAAAAAAACATATGAATAATGCTTCTTCTTTTTTTCCAAAATCGAAAACCTTAAAATGAAGGTGTTAATTGTTACATCACGTGTTATTGGGTGAGTGGCTATGAAAGCAACGACAATATGGGGTAAAATGAACATTTGCGCTGTGTATGTTCCAAATCCGCGCATATCATTGAAAAATTTACTATTCTCGCAATTCTTCGTTTCAATTACTTCTTAATTTTTTAAACCGAACATGAAATCAGCTCACCATCCGTCTTCACTTCACAAATAAACGTTAAGTGTACTTTCCCTAAAAACGAAAACAGCGTCAGTTAAATTTTAAATAATATGAGAAATTTTAAGCTTGAACAAATGAATTTTATATCCATTATAGGTGAGCTCGATTTGAAAAATACACTTTAAGATTCAACAATTATTTAAATATGTAATTTTCAAACTTTGGAAGTTAAAGTCAATATATAGTTATTGTTTTTTTTATGTATAAATTATTTTAAGAACACAAATTGACATTGAAATTTTGGTACAAATATAACAGTCTAAAACAGCTAATTTCACATATTACACGTTAAACACGTTTTTTTATTAGTAGATAATTGTCAAATATTAAAATATATAATCATTAAAAACTATACTGATGAAGTTAAAAAAACATAATTAAAGAAACGAGCTTAAGCTCAAACATTCTATTTTTTTAATGTCAAAGTCAAAACTTTAATTGGACTCGTTAATGAGTTATGTATGCTTAATCATCTTACTCTTTTCACAAACGAAATTCAAACTTGAAGAATAAGGTTTGGCTCTTAACACATCTGTAAAGAAAAGTTGAGATATCATTGTTAATGAAGGGAATAACTGCATAAAGCAAGAAAAACTCGTATTTTGAACAAAAATTCAATTGAGTTTTCTTCTTTTTATTAATCTATACCTATCGTATAAGTTAGCTAATATTCACAAAAATAAATGTTACAATAAGAAAGCTGAGGGTTCTGGTGGCCTGACTCTACAAGCAGACCACTTTAAATCGGTGACATACTAAAACTGCAAATTTACAAACTCGTGGAATATGTCAAGAATGTTTGACATCTATCATGAATTCAGTAATGAGAATACTTGTAGTTGAGCACAACACTGCTCAGATAAACATCTCACTCAAAGCCTCAATTTTTCTGTTGGTTATGCTACGAATCCAAGGCCCTCAAACTCTTGTATGAATCTCCACCTTCATAGCTGCCAAAGTCTTTCATATATTCAAAGGATAAACCATAGAACCTTGAATGCAAAGTAAGCAGTTATTTTATTCTCCACAAAACCATGCCAGTGTTCTAAAGCCTAATTGGGAGTCCAAAGTTGTGGAATGTCTTGATGGTTCCATCACAACCTGCTGCCACAATGGATAGTCCCCATGTTTCTGATACGTATTTTTCATGGGAAGGATCTCTGATACATTGCTTCTGCTGATCAAATTCAACTTCTGCAAGAGGTAAATCCCAACTAGGAAGCTTCTCTTCGGGCCATGTCACAGAACCCCGGCATGTGCCATCTATGGAGAACCAACTTCCAAAAGAAAAACGTTCTGATTCCCTAACACCATGACCAACCTCTAGTTGGGGTTGCATTTCTGAAGAATAGTACGGAAAATCACTGCCAGAACCTCTTTCTTCTGTAGTCATCCTAGACCAAGGTATTGCAATAGTAACCCCTTTAGAGCCAAAGTACTCACAGGAATACTTGTACTTTGTACTTTTGGAAGAACTTTTTCCCGAGTCATTGAAGTTCCACATGTACACTCGAGAGTCCCCTCCTACTGAAATTATATGCTCTCCACCAGAGGTAAATGAACCAGACATCTGACTTCCAGACCTTGGAAGAGCTGCAAATAGTAGTATGATCAACCAACTTAGAACATTCCATGTGAATTAAGTATCAACAATGTAATAATGTATTTGGCGGAAGCAGGTTTTATCTTAACTTCATGAACAAAACAGTGGGCTTTGCAATCATGTAAAAGCCACAAAGTAGATTAGATGAAGTAAAAGATCACATAAGAACACGTGCAATCTTTAAATGGAAAATAAAGACTTTCTGTGCTATTTGACATGCGTATAACTTTATATCAGATACAGAAGGTAGGCATTCGGTTTAAAGATGAAACGTTCTACAATTTCTATGATAATCGCTCCAAGTTTAAAACTTGAAGTATTCAACAGTGTTTTTGACTATTAATGCAACCAGATCAAAATATCTTACTGAAAAATCTTGCAATTGTTTAAAGATATTAATAACTACTTCAACAATCATGTGGTTGACTACTCATTGCTTAGTGCTCTACCTTTATATGTGTGAACAAGTTCAATGCCTTCCAATATCCTAACTTTGGAATCTTCAGATGTAATCATAACTCTCTGATGGTTTTTCTGAGAAAACTGCAATGGAATAATAAGGGTGTTGAAATGTAAGCAAAGTAAGAGAAAAGTATAAATTTTAGAGATGACAAATTTGTAAGAAAAAAAGAAAAAAGAAAAAAACCTGAATGCCTGTTATCTTGTTGCCAGATGTTCTCTTCTTTCCATTGACACGCATTTGAGCATCAAGCTGGAAATGTTTGCCTAAACAATTAGAAATCCTATTTAGAGACTTTAATTCTTATGATTTTTGGTGTTTCACCCTGCTAAAGGGAGTTAAAGACTTAATTAACTAGTAATCGGCATGTTAATACCTGAGGCAACATAAAAGCGGCAAGTGCCTGTGAGGGAACCGACTACAAAACCCTGCACAAGTGAATAGTCATAGGTTCAATATCTAATGAAGAAAAGAATCTAGAATTGTGATTAGTAACAAGACATACAAAATCACAGAGATTCGGTCAAGAAATCACAGCATACTTGTCCATCTGGTCGGTAGCTTATAGCACTTATCACATCTCGTATGTCTGCCCAGTCAACAACTCGCTCTTCATGGATACCCCATATTCGGACTTTGCCATCTATGCAACCACTGATGAAGAAATTTTCGTCAACGGGGTTGAATTGAATGCAAGTCACTGTTTCCATGTCAGAACAACACACAATGGTTATTACACTTGTTTCATTAAGATATCGCAATTTTCCACATTCTAGAAAATTATGAAAGTAAACAAAACATACTTACCATAGTCTCTGTGACGGAAAACTCTCCGACATTCATTACAACCGATTTTCCACAAGCGAACAGTTTTATCCGAAGAAGAAGAAAGGAGAGTCTGCAAGAGGAACCCTAGATCAGATTTAACAAAGTTTGCAAATGGAACAAACATAAATTGTCAAAAACTAAAAGGCTTTTGCAAATTAAACTCACATCTGAATTGGACCAAGCCAAATCCAAGACATCGCTGGTATGACCATAAAATTCATGCAATGGTGATTCCTCGACTTTCAAAATCTTGTTAGGAAGAACAACAAAGGATTGGCTAGATTGTTTCTGCTGAGAACCAGAGGAGCCATGTTTCACTTTGCTAACAGCACTGTCTTGTGCATTGAAGCAAATACTTGATGTATTTAGTGATGTTACACGCCATATGCGTATAACACCATCTTCACCTCCACTAGCCAGATATTGACCATTGGGACTAAACTTCATAGTCCAAATCAGGCCTTCGTGAGCTCTAATCTCTTGCCCAATATACAGTGCACTGAACTCCATCCACCTCTTCTTATTGTGCTTTACTTTTATTCTACGAGTTTTATTTGGCCCTGAATTCAATTTCGAACTGACTTTCCCCCAACCTCCTTTTTTGTTGCTTACAAAGTGCTTCCACCAACTTTTCTTCTCTTCCTCTCGAGCCTCAGATTTTCTATGTCTAACCTCTTGATCTGTAAAAGAAACCTCATAAATCTTCCCTTCTAAACTTGCATCCGGTTTAACTATGGGGCCTCCTTTCTGATCTTCAAACAACCCTTGCGCCTCAGAAGTTGTTTCCCTTCCCGACAGAACCAACTCCTCAGAAACCTCATCATAAGGCAAAATACAACTACAACTGGTCCTCTCCAGTCCAAATCTCACTGATGAGCTATCAGAATTCATCATATTATTCTCTTCACAAACCTTGGAAGAATCATCATCCCACCCCATCCCCTGCAAAAACTTTTCCCTCCTTTCCTTCACGCTCACAGGCTCATTCGCCCAAATCTCATAACTCGACTCTTCTTCTGTCAGAGCAGACCCTTGGGTTGGTGAGAAACAATCCACTGAGTCAAAAAACACATCAAAATCTCCCTCATCAGAGACCAGCATAGCGTGCAGTCAAACGCAAATGTCCCACATACGAAGAGAAAATGTCACCTCCAACCCTTCCCCTGCTTCTTCTGCGACACCTTAAATACACCACACCCCCAAAATCAAGGGAACGAGTTTCTCTCGCTGATGGAGAAAAACTAATCTCAATATAAAATCCCACCACCACAAACAGGGACCAAGTACGAGGAACCTCTCAGAAATTCAACAAAACAGCCAATGACAACACTTGTTCGCATGTTGGAAACCCTCTCGAGACCAGGATCCCAATACATAAAATAAAAAAGAAAGTATAGTTTATTCTTCAAACCCCAATAGCACCACAATAGAATAAGTAAATTCAAAAGCAGAACCTAGAAGATACACAAGAAGAAGCCAAAACCGTTTTGAGATGAAACACTACCCTCTTGAATTCAAAACTATCACCGACCCTATTGCAATGTTGGCCACAACACCAAGTCCAAGGTCAAAGAAAAGAAGTCCACCGAGTGCAGTGAACCAAGCGGATTCAAGACACAGAGAGACTGGCGGAAGAAGAAAAGTGTTGTCACCTAGAAAACAAACCAACCAAGTCACCTCGAGATTGAAGAGTGGAACTGCATGCACGAGCCGCTCACGCGGTAAACAAGATGTTACTGTTCTCCATACTCTGCAACTGCAACAACCACTCCACATTCACCTTCACGCTTTGCTGTAATCCCCCACCTATTATCTCCCTCTGTCGTAACTAACCAAAGAGAGGGTTTCAAGATTATTTTATACTTTAAAATAATGATCAAATAGTGACACAAGTTTAACATTGACTGTGTCATAAAACAAATAACAATAATAAAATAAGAATGGTATTGTTGCAACATTACATTAAAAGTGAAGAGACAAAAAGTACAGAATTTTTAAAAGCATTTCGCTTTCGATGGATAGGACCTGCTACGTGAAAAGAATATGCCTACATCAAGCATAAGTGTTGCTGAACCAGAAACCACAGATCAAAAATTCAGTCCATTCAATTCACCGCAACAGCATCAAAGTCCATGGTCTTTTCAATATGCCAAAAGGTTTTTCATTTTATGAAAATCTTCTTTTTTTCTGTAATTGTTTGTTGGTAGGGAAGTGAAGGAAATATAGAACAAGAGAGGAGACGCAACAATTTAAAAAGGGGGGGTTAGTGATATTTATTAAGACTAAGATTAGTATAGCTAGAAAAATCCATGATTGATGATTCCTAGCATTGTCTTTAAGGCGCATTAATGGCTATAAGAGCTATTGAAGAGATAAAGGGTTGAAAAGAAAAAACACAAGTGAAAATGGTTTGTGAAGTAGTATTAGGCTGAAGTAGTACTGGGTGCTATGTAAGTGGCTTTTACCCTTCATAGAAAAAGCGATGACCCGAAAGTGTTAAGACCTAAGGGTGACATAGGTGCCCACTTGGAGCGCCATAGGGGTTCCTTATTAGAGCAAAACATAATAGCACCCCTCTCTTCCTCTGCAATGCAGTTCAGATTTTAATTTCTTGGGCTTCGTGTGATGTTTTTGCTTCCACCATTAATGAGGGGTTGTTGGTATTATGCAACAAAATATATTATTAATTTAAATTGTTATTAATATAATTTTTAAAAAAGTTATATAAATATAATAATGTATAATAAATATAAAATAATAATATTGTCATTATTATTATTATTACTATTATTATTATTATAATACCTTGGCCTCATGTTAATGACACCGAAAGGACCTTTCTATGTCCAGGGTAATCAGATCTCTGTAAACCAATCCTGATTTTCACCTTTTTCGAAAAAGGGTTTGTGAATTAAAAAAAAAGAAGATATATATATATTTGAAACTGAATTTTTCCAGGTTTGGATAGATCTTTTAGCAACAAGGCACTAGAAGAAACTCACATGACTAGGTTGAATTACCCATGATTCATTTAAGAAGCAATGGAAGGAGTTTTTATGAGGGTGTGTAGCCTTTTCAGGGTATAATGTGATGTAAAAAGTATTTGAAGAAATGCCTATGAGAGTGTGGCAAAGTAATCTGAATCCCCAGTTAGAGAAGTAATTTGAATCCTTGGAAGTGTGTGGGACAAAACTGAATGGAAATTGTGCAGGACATATATGTGTTGAGAAAATGGATGAAAAATAAAATGCGTATGATAAGATTGATGATAGTATACATCATTATCAGCACTTAGCATCGTTGGAACCTTCCAAAACCTTGTTCGAAAGTCACAACTGAGTCTCTGAGTTAAATTTGAAAAGAGTGATTTAGCATAGGAAGAAAGTTGGTTTTAGTTGAAGAGAGATTTACTTAAGATAATAAGAAAAAAGTGAATAGATGAATTTGTTTAAGAAATAGGCATGGACCATATGGTAGGTGTATGACACTAATAAGTGTGGAGCCACAAGCACTGGAGTGTAGGGTGAGAGGCCCCTTTCAATTCTGATATTTTTGCTTCATTATCTGTTTAATGTTATCCCAAACCGCACAAGCACTAGCTGTAATATAATGGATGTTTCAGAATCATGCACTCGTGTTGCTTCGTGCCAACTTCTTCCAAGTGTGTTACCATGTGCCCGCAATAATTAAAATCAATTAAAATATTAAAAATACAGTGAACTATATTGTAGGAACTCTGACACTTTCTCTATAAAACAACCATATAATGTTCATTACCGAATCCTTCACATGATCAATCAAGTCCTTTAAACTATGCTTGTGGTTCATGATTACTTGTATTTTAATATGATTGAAGATAATATTAATCATCAGATAGGTTAATTAATTAACATTAACAGTGTTTCTGAGAGACAAACAAAGACGAAGGCTGATGGAAGAATGAAATTGAAATCTAACGTAGCCGCCACTGGGAAATTTCATTTAACTGTTGAGAGTAAAGACAAGAGATATGTGAGAATTCTCACATGCATGATGGATGCTTTTTATTCTGGAATGACAAGACGAGAAGAGAAGGGCTATTGAGCTTTTTTAAGACATAAATCTATATATGTAGCATTTGCAGATTAAAGAACATAAAAATCAGAGCACTATAGCAGATTTGATACTACGAGGACACCTTTTTAGTATCATTAAAATGACCTTTGTGGTGTTGGCAGTTTATACATGTAGCATCGTAATTTTTCACGTGAATTTTCTCAAGAAATAATATCAGAGAGAAAATGGAATGATGAATTAGTCCTACTAAGTTTGGTCGCCGATTTCAATCTGAGAACAAGTATTGCATACCATGGAGCAGTGGCATATTTAAATTATTAGGCGTTTTGTAATGCCAATCATGATATTTGATTTCCCCAGTCTCTTGGGTCGTATTCACTTTCTCATTTTGCTTTACAATAATGGTTCAGAAATATCAGAAAGGTGTAAAGAAGGGAAGAAAAAGATGAGGAAGAAAACAAGATAGGTGATTTCATTCCAGAAAATAGTGAGTTGCACTTCCAGAGATTTCCTTTCTAAATTTGCTTTTATCCCACAAAACAATAAAGTGAAGCAAATGGAGGGAGACATGGCGAAAATAGGCACAGAAGGAGCAACAGGGTATGTGAAATCGACACAAAAAAAAAATAAATAAATAAAGCTTTTTTCTTTCTGAAAAGCCATAGGAGGAAACTTCATACGTGCACACAAAAAATTCATTCATTGATTCTGATGATGGAGGGCAGAGACAGAGAAAGAGAAAATTAATTAAGAAGATGAAATAGTACAAGTTATTGAGGTTGAAGAGTGAAGTGAACACTAACCTCTAGGGACCCAGCATGGTTTGGCTCTCCAAAACCTTTGAACTCAGATTGCAATCAAAGACACAGAGGGCAAAGCAGTGTCATAATTGATGTCTTTTTATCTATAGTAGCTATGTACTGTCGTCTATATATATATATACACACATAATTCTTGTTCTCCTGAAGAACCAAACCCACTTTGCTTTTATCCTCTCCCACAACTTCACTTTTTATATAGACGGAGGATTCATCGTATGAGTTTTAAACATGGTTTCAAACCATATTAATCGCTGCTATTTATTAGATCAGATTGTATTTTCAAATGAGTGTGATCATAATTTATGACTTTACCACTCCTTGCATTATTTTGGTCTAATTTATAAACACATTTCACTTATTTATGTCCGTTGAGAGACAAAAAAAAGTATAAACTGTAAAATATGATTATAGAATAAAAACGTAACAAAAGTTTATTTTATTTAATATTCGATATACTAAAATAACATTATTACGACAAGTGAAGCTTTTGTGTTAACAATACGAATAACAGTAATTAAAATAGTGAAAATAATAAAGAATTTGCTTTGTGATATTATTTTTAATTTAGTTACCTCAAATGAAAATAAGAAAAATTGCTAATAACATTATCGTTATTTTTAAAAAGGTTGAATTATAAAATCACTTTATTCAAAGAAAACATGTTTAAAATAAAATAAAATTGAATATATTTTATGGTAAGTAATGCAAATAATGGGAGGAAATAATCGAGTTTCACTGTAACACTGGAATTATTAGGAAAACGTGGAAGTGTGGAAGCCACGGAGGCAGGTAGGCCTTTAGCATCCCTAGTTGTTAGGGACAAATCTCTCTTCAATCTTCTCTCGATTTCTTCTCATTTTAAACCAAAAAGTTATCATACTTATCCCTTTTACAATTAAAGCCCACATTTTGTTTTTTCAATTCTAAGTCTTTGACTCTCTTTTTTTCCTTCAAATGCTCAAACCCCATATTTTTTATTTCCTTTCATTTTTAATATCTTTTACTTCTTAACTTATTTAGTGTTTAATCACTACATTAAATATAATTTTCCTTTCTAAATTTAATTTATTTATCTTTCTAAATTTTAATATAATTTAATTCTTAAATTTTAAGAATAAATAGATGTAATACTTTTACTTCAACCGTATGAAATTTTTTAACTTGATAAAATATATTTAATATTTTACTTTAACGTTAGTTTAAAACATGTTAAAAAAAATTAATGTTTTTGAATTAAAAATATTTTTAAAGTATGAAATAAAAATATATTAAAGTTTAAAATATGGATGAATTTCAATTTTGTGTCTAAATTTAAAAATTAAAAAAATATTTAACCTTTTAACATATATATTTAAAGCTGAAAAATACCACAAGATGAAACTGAAGTTTTTCCCGATGTGATTCATTTGGAAAATAAGTTCTTATATTGAATTTCATAAACTTGTTTCTTAGTTACTACTTTACTTGGGTTGAATGGTTGATGTAGGTCTTAATGTCTAAAAGTTACGAGTTTCCTTTGTTTTGAAGCTAATTAACAAAATTAAGTTAAGTTCTTAAATATAATCAGGAATGAATGTTCATAATTTGAATGGAAAAGCACATTAGAATATAGAAAGTGGAGAAGATGGATGAATTCAGAATGATTTGAATAAACTGCAGTTAGTGCTTGCATAATGCCTTTTTGTCTCCTTCATCCTCACACTGCATATGATGATACATAGAATGTTTTCAATATTTTATAGTCTGGGTGACAATGGTGCTTACCTTTTTCTTGTTCTTAATTCACAGAAGGAATTGGTGGAGTAAAAGGTGGAGTAAGTAAGAACAAAAATGAAGATTTGAAAAACATGTAGACAAATTCAAAGGGCCCAGACAGCAGGGCTAAAAAGTTCATGTTTCATCGTAGTTTTCATGGATCAAAGATACAAGGAATTCTTGCTGGCTTAACAAATCTATGAGGTTTTCTACGATTTTATTATTGCCGTTACGATCACCTTTTCACATGCCAATCACCTTTTCTTTTCTTACGTGTCTCACTTCATAACATATATTTTCTTTAAAAAATTATATTTTTCTCTTAAAAGATATGAATTTGTATATTTTAATACAATAGTTTGTTTCCCTGTCATTATTGGTTTCCACGTGATTAACAATTAATTTTAAATACTTGTAATCAATTTTAACTTTGAAAGGAAAGGGACATAAAAGTGTTTCAAACTTTTCCACTTTTTAAAATATTGAAATCAACAACAGGATGCTCCAAATAGTTGACTGTAACACTAAGCTATAAAACAAATGCAAAAGCACACTTATTTGTTCTCCATCATTAACCTAATTAAAATAATTTTGTTGGATAATTAGAGTTATCCGTTTTTAAAATTTGTGATGTTCTTATTGTTTAATTAGATCCAAAAGAATCTCATCATAATCAATACGTTCTATCTTAATTCATCAATCGAGCAAAATCACAAAGCTTCGAAAGAAAATAAATAATCAGCTTATTATTAACAGTATATATATGAGAAAATGTAATATCTAAGAGAGAAAGTGTGGTATAAAACAATAAAAAAAAAGGGTGTGATTTAAATATTAATTATGAAGGAAGAAAAGTGTACATATTTTATAGCACAGAATCCGAAGCATTAACTTGGGTGAGATCCGTGGATTATGTTTTGTTGATTGAGCAAAAAGGTGGAAATGATACTGGTTGGGTGGAATAGTATCGATTATTCTAGTGTTATTTTTCTACCTGCGAATTTTCCAATGAATATTGAATTGCTCCACACTGGCATTTCGTCTTTCTCGTGTAGATAGCTATGATGGGTCAATTTATATATATGATTTGAGACTATCTTCAAGATACGAAGATCCTCTTCTGCTTAATTCGTTGCCTAATCCACTACCTTACAATGAAAAAACCATGTGAAGACGGATTTCCCCTACCAAATCACTGATATTTATCGACAAAACTCTTCATAATTGCGCTTTTCCCAAGATGATCGGAAGATCACTGCAATCTCTTTTACAACTTTTTAAAATCATTCTGAACCCATTTCTAACAAAACCTGCACACATGCACGTCAAACATGAGCTTTGTGGTCCATAAATTATAGTGTCACGTTGAAATTGTTCTTTAATACAGGAGGGCAACAGAAGAAGAAGAAGAAGAAGAAGAAGAAGAAGATAGCATTTTTTTTATTAGGTTTTATGATACGACGAGGAAGTGAAATATCTGGAAGAAAAAGAGGGTGGTGTCGAGAAATAATTGTGTATAGTTTGGTTTGTTGTGTGTTAGATGAGAAAGAAGAAAAACAGAAAAAAGCATATGAGTTAGAGAAAATTGCATTGCATGTGGGCAATAGAAGGAAGGAGATTGCGGATGGTGGTTGAAAGACGTAGGTAGGTGTAGCAGCTAGATATGAAAAGTAAATGGTTAAGATGAAATGTAATGTGAGGTTTGTTTGGATGGTGATGTGATGTGATGTGATGTGGTTGAAAAGAAAAGCAGAAAAGTAGAATACCTGAGACAGTGATGTGTGTAAGAATATGAGACCGCATAAGTGTGGATGAAGAAGGTCAATGACCCTACATTCTGCACTGTCCATAGAATTGGGTCCTTGTCGCTTCTCTCAGGAACATAAATTATATTTTTATTTGGAAGAGCGTTGCATCACAGTATCTTTGCCACAACACCCCAATCAATGCTTCTTTTTATAATGGGCTGCCTTGCCTTCTCGATTCCACTCTTTCAACTTTCCTTTCCTCACCTTTTCTCTATTTTTCTTTCTTTCTTTTGCTTCGTCTTTCACTTTCCCTCACCACTTCAACCTTCATTTCATTGCTTCAGTTAAAACTAAATATATAAAGAAAATGGAATGGAGGAATTCAACCAAAATCTTCATTTTTCACTCCTTTAATGCTTGCTCTATGGATTTTCTTTTCTTTTTCTTTCTTAATATAAATGTCTAAATGAAATAAAAATAAATTATTTAGTTTAATGTTATTTACACGTGTTTACAATATGTACAACTTGGGTACACCAAAATTTTAGAGAATCCGAAATTTAGAAAATTGAATCCAGACCTGTAGTTTTTACACATTTAAATTTCTTTCTTAAGAATGAAGATTTGCGTTAAAATGAATACAATATATTATGTTCTTAATTTCTTTTATTAGTATTTATATGTCTTTTTATCATAATAAAATAAAAATATATTTAATATTTTTTTATTCACTTTCTCGCTTTCCAAACAGTATCGCTTTTTATTCTCTTTCTCTTTCGTTCTTTCCTTTTTCATTTCTTCTTTAATCAAAACAAAGCTCAGATCTTATTATAAGATAATCGATATGTTTAATTTAAAAGGCAGAAAAGTAATTGTAAGAGTAGTTTAGAAGGTAAAAAAAGTTTAGGCCTTTTTTATTGTATTGTATAAAAAAAAAATATGAACTTTATGTTAGGGTGCTAATAGAAATGTGAAAAACTCTTTCTCTTAATACTCTTGATTTCTTCCTTTCTTTTTCTCTTATTCTTCTTCGTCCTTTTAACTAAACCAAAATGAAATCCTCTTGAGGATCTTGAAATCGAGAAAAAAATTGAGAAAAACAAAGGAATCGAGAAAAAGTAGAAAAATCGAAGGAAATAAAGAAATTGAAAGAAATGGTAAAATTGAAAAAAAAAATCGATCATTATATAGAATATTAAGACAATGTCAATGAATGAGTTAGCCGATGATAAGAAAGGGAAAAATTAAAAATGTATAGATAAAAAAGACACTCATAAAATAAAATCGAATGAAAAAAGACGATCAAACGGGATGTTAAGTAAAAGTAATTGGTGTAAATGTGGACTTAATAAGTATAACTGATGCAACGTGAATTATTTTTAGATAATCATTCCAATTATTATTTAATTTAATTTTTTTATTTTATTTTGACTTAATTGTCAAACAAGAGAGGGAAATGTAAATAAATTATTTGTGTCCAAAGAAGGGTGATAAATTGTATTTACAAGAAAAATACTCTAAGAACGTCCCCAAACAGGAATAATGGCAATTTTATTGCTAATTGTTGCAATTTGGTAACCACTTTAGTTTATCTCTTTTATCGATTCTTGTTTTATTTTTTGTAATTTAGTTAATTTAGTTAATTGCATTTACTTTCTTGCATCTCTACCTTGTTAGTTCCTTTATTTTTGGCGCCACTTTATGTTTTGTGCAATTTTACTTTATTGCAATATTTGTCTTTCAAACAATATTACTTTAGTTCACCTTCTTCTTCATCATTATCGAAAGCCAAGTTTAAAATTTCAACATTATTTAAGACTTTCTAAAAGTTCATTTATTAGAATGAAATGCATAAGTTCTTAATTAAAATTCACACAAGACAATTTAGGGGATTAAATATATTTGTAAAATTGATTCAAAATATAAATGGTTTACAAATAAACTTTGTTGAATCATGAATTAAAATAATCTAATTTAGATTGAAAAACAATTTTGTTTAGGTAGGGATTAGTTGAGGATAGAGAGACTAACTTTTTCGACCTCTCCTCCTTACTTCTAAATGTTTGGATCGTCTGAACCGCTCACTGTCAGTCTGGACCGCTCGGTTGTATTCTAGACCAGTGGGGGGAGGTACATGTAAAAGGCACTCCGACGCTCAAGTTAGGAGTAGTTTAATGAATTGTTTATCACAATTGAATATCTGAGTCTCGTAAAGTATGTATTGAACGTACTTGGCTTTTGGCCCTCTTATTGTATCTCTAATCGGTTATCTTTGGTTATTTTAACCGTTTGCTGGACTTTTGGCCCAATAATGATTTAAATAGTAATAACTTAAAAGTCGGCCCAATTATGGCCCAACATTGATGTAATGATGGACCGAACGACCATGAGTGGATGGACCGAACAATGCTAAGTGTTAACCGTTCGGTCCATACTATATACAATACATATGCCCTCAAGTCCGAGTTAAGCGTTTCGGCTTTAGCCAAGATTAACTATAGGACTTATATGAGTTTGAGGGAGACTGCTTTCAGTCGTTGCTTCACCTCTGACTGAACGGTGAACTTTATGAGTTCCTCTTTGAACTTTTTACTAGGCCGAGCGGCTGAGGCCATGTGGTCAAATACCTCTGAGGCTGAGTGGCCGAATACCTGTGAGGTCGGATGGCCGAAGTGTAGATGATTAAACTCATTTTATAGGGCTAATGGCAAAGCAAGCGAAAATGTTTGGTTGAACATTCGGATGAGAGTGACTGTTCCGCAGTTCTTAGCGTCCAACCTAGGAGTTCATTGGGGAACATCCTAGTGAGCGGACTTTACCTCTCAACTTTGACCTGGGAGTTCCTAGAGAACTTCCTAGTTGACGAGGGGGATTTACCCATCGATTTTTGTACTCCTCTTGGCGAAGTGGTTTGCAGGATCCTATTACCTGCATTGAAAAATTATAACTCGAATTTTAACTTGTTAGAAAAAGAATGCAAATCACTAACACATTTTATAAGGATGGATGACCAAGTTGGTGAGACTGTTCGGTTGAATATACCCAGACGACACTTTACAAAGAACATTTGTTATCGCTCGGTCTTTGACCTAGGAGTTCGGGGAGAACTTCCTAGTGAGAGGGCTTTACCTCTCGGCTCTGACGTAGGAGTTCCTGGAGAACTTCCTAGTGAACGAGAGTGACCGTCCATCAGAGACTGCCTTTACCACTCGGTTTTACGACTAGGAGTTATAGAGAACTTCCTAGTGGACGAGAGTGACCGTCCATCGGGGACTACCTTCATCGCTCGGTTTTATGACTTAGGAGTTATAGAGAACTTCCTAGTGGATGAAAGTGACCGTCCATCGGGGATTGCCTTCACCACTCGATTTTACGACCTACGAGTTATGGAGAACTTCCTAGTGGACGAGAGTGATCGTCCATCGGGGATTGCCTTCACCGCTCGATTTTACGATCTAGGAGTTACGGAGAACTTCCTAGTGGACGAGAGTGACCGTCCATCGGGGATTGTCCTCACCACTCGGTTTTACGACCTAGGAGTTACAGAGTACTTCCTTATGAACGAGAATGATCATTCATCTAGGATTGCCTTCACCGCTTGGCTTTACGACCTAGGAGTTACGGAGAACTTCCTAGTGGACGAGAGTGATCGTCCATCGGGGATTGCCTTCACTGCTCGATTTTACGACCTAAGAGTTACAGAGAACTTTCTAGTGGACAAGAGTGACTGTCCATCGGGGACTGCCTTCACCACTCGGTTTTACGACCTAGGAGTTACGAAGAACATCCTAGTAGACGAGAGTGATCGTCCATTTGGGACTGCCTTCACTGCGCGATTTTATACTGGGGGTTCCTGGAGAATGTCCCTAGGTTTCTTTGGAGGGTAAGCTCACCTATGAGGTCGAATGACCGAATACCTGTGAATACTTGTTAGGGCAAATGGTCGAGCACATATGACAACGAATGCCCGAATATTTGTGAGGTCGAATGACCGAATGCTTGTAAGGCTAAATGGTCAAATGACTGTGAGACCGAATTGGTGAATACCTGTGAATAATTGTGAGGTCGAATGGTCGAACACTTGTAAGGTTGAGTGGTTGAATACAAGTAAGGCCGAAGGGCCGAGCAGTTAAGGCCGAAGGGATCGAGCGCCTTTGAGGCTGAATGGCCGAATTCTCTATCGCTTGGTTAAACAAAAACTATTCGACTTTATTTACTTTAAAAAAAAAATTTTAACAACAAAAGTCTATGTCTTAAGAAATTGAAATAAAACGTGATAATAATGTTAAATTTTGAGATGAATCATTTTTCAAGTGTTGGGAAGGACTTTTTCTTTCGGTGGCTTGAGATGATAAGCTCCTCTAGCAAGGTGTCGAGGTTATTATGCAGTTGTTTCTTCTTCTCTGCTCTCTTTAGGGAGAATGAAAGGTGTGGCTTTTAAGCTAGCGATATAGCATTCTCAAGTTTTTCGTTGATCCACCGGCACAGTACATACAGTTCCTCTGCCTGATGGAAACTTCATAGTCAAATGAGGAGCGGAGACCACAACTCCGAAGGTGTTCAAACATGGTCGTCCCAATAAGGCATTATATGGAGTATATGCTTCTACTAATAAGGATCTTATTCTGAGCTATTTTGCATCTTCGTCTGTTCCAAGCCGAGTCCTCAAATCTAAATATCCATGAGTATTGACTCTTTCTCCTTAAAAATCCACAATTTGTTCATTAAATGGGGATATCAAATCTTTGGACAAATTAATTTTCAGGAATGTTTTCCAATATAGGATAATGACCGAGCTGCCTTGGTCAACCAAGACCTTGTTGATACTGTATCGAGCTATCTCGGTTGTGATGACCATGGGATCATCCTAATCAGGGTCACGAACATGAAAGTCGACATCGGTAAGGGTAATGGGTGGTCATGATTGAGGCTTTCTCTCTACCGTGTGAACAATTTTCAAGTTCCTTAATTGCCTTCTACGGGCCAAAGACGAGGATCCTCCTCTAGCAAAGCCTCCATATATAGTATTGATATGCCCACGAACCGAGCGGTCATGTTCATGACTCCGATTGCGGTTGCGATAATGTCTTTGATACGACTGTTCGGGGCTTCTATGCCAGAATTTTTCTCTAGGGGGCTTCTTGTTCGATCTCTTTCTTTTTCTACATACTTTTGGAGGTGACCCACTCGAACGACTCTTTCTATTTCATCCTACAACTCGTCGCATTCTTCGATGGTATGACCACGATTTAGATGAAATCGACATGTTTTTCTTTCATCAGCATTTTTTGGCATATGCTTTTTTTGAACTGTAAGAAGTTCGGTGTCAAGGGATTCCTCAAGAACTATTGTCTTGGGTGCATTAAGGATGGTATAATGATCATACCTGAGCATTCAGATGGAATCCCTTTGAGGAGGACCTCCACTTTTGTCGTTATTATTAAACGATCATTTTCCTTCCTTTTTGTTCTCGTTAGCAAAAATTTCTTGTTGTTTCTTTTTTCTCGAGCATCTTATATCTTCAATACGAATAAACTCAGCCACCCTTTCTTGGAGCTCGTCCATAGTTTTAGGGGGTCTTGCGTACAAATTTTCTGAGAAGTATCCCGCTTTCAGACACGAAGGTAAATTGCTAATGATAAAAATATGGTTAATATCTTTGACCTTCTTAGCGGTTTCGTTATACCTTTTCATAAAGGCTCTCAAAGATTCATCCTTCTCCAGCTTGGTATTTACCAGTTTCGCGGATGTTAGTTCTTGTATTCGATTGAATGCATACTGTCTCTCAAAAAGGGATTGCATGGTGGCAAAACAATACACTATATTCGGAGGAAGGGTGTTATACCATGACAATGCCTCTTCCTTGAGAGATAATGAAAATGCTCTACACATAATTAGATCACTGATCGTGTAAAATGTCATTGCATTGACAAATGTCCTGATATGATCATCTGGATCTGTTGAGCCATCATACTTATCCACTACGGGAGGAGTTTTTTCTGGCATAAGAGTTTGCATGATTGCCACTATGAATGACAATAGATCGATCGGTCTTATGGTTTACAAAGGTGTCGGTTCTCAGCTGTTCCGATTTTTGTTTGGGTTACCATTCGTGTTACCGTTTGGATTACCGTTCGGGTTTCTGTTCGTGTAGCCTTTCGGATTGGTATGGTAGGATTGCTCTTGGTTGTGGCGAGTTTCATTATTGTTTTTGCCATTATGGCCCCGTTGTGCCGACAACGCTGAGTGCGGATCGGACTATTCTTGACGAGTCTGTTCGGCTCTTAGTATCACAATCTCCTTTTCGTGTTTCAGCTACATCTCCTACTGAGGTTAGGCCTACGCTTGCATTTGTGCTTGCAAGGCTCATGTTTGTGTTTGCATTTGGGTTTGCATTTGGGTTTGCAATTGTGTTATCAGATCTCTAGTGCTCTGCTGCTCCTCCATGCTTCTTGTGGTCACCATTGGGTTTCTTTAGCTGCTCTCGACCCCACGGTGGGGGCCAAAATGTTTTGGTAGGGATTAGTTCAGGACCGAGAGACTAACCTTTCCGACATGTCTTCCTTACTTCTGAATGCTTGATCGTCTAAACCACTCGTTGTTAGTCTGGATCGCTCAGTTGTCGCCTGCTCCGCTCAGTTGTATTCTAGATCAGTGGGGGGAGGTACTTGCAAAAGGCACTTCGACGCTCAAGTTAGGAGCGGTTTAATGAATTATTTATCACAGTTGAATATTTGAGTCTCGTAGAGTATGTATTGAACGTACCTGGCTTTTGGCCTTGTCATTGTATTTATAAGTGTTTCATGGACCAAATAAAAACAAACTTACCTGGAGATTCGGTTAGTTACTCATAAATGGATTTATCAATATCTCTAATAAGATATCTTTGGTTATTTTAACCGTTTGTTGGACTTTTGGCCCAACAATGATTTAAACAGTAATAACTTAAAAGCCGACCCAATTATGGCCCAACATTGATGTAGCAGATGGATCGAACGATCTTGAGTGGATGGACTGAACGGTGCTGAGTGTTAACCGTTCGGTCCATACTGTATAACTTACATATTTGTTTGTTAGTTCCATTAGAAGAATCCACATTGAGTTTATTTGATTCACTTAAAAGTACTTGAACATGCATTGAGCCAAATTCTCAAGAAAGAATTTGACATGCTTAGTGGAACACTTGTGTATTTAGGTATTTAGTATTTACAGAAATGACTTAATTCTAAACTAGTATAAATTTGAAAAGTGTGAACGATGCATATTGGTTAGAATGTTTTTTGGTATATGTGATTTTTTTTTGCATTATATATTGCCTATTTGGTTTTATTTGCTACTAAATATTGATTCTGAGAAATTTTTGTAAGTTGTTTTGTTAATTTGTATCCATTTTTTATTTTGATTCATTTCTATGTGCATTTTTTTCTTTAGTTTGTCGGCCTCTTATAAGGAGGTTTTTTTCACTACTGAATATGATTTATGATGTATTATGATTTATGTTCTATGTTATGACTAATGTTGTGGCTAATTTTTCTAGCTTTGTTTTTTTTTTGTTTCATGTATCGCTAATTTCCTTTTATGTGACATTCAATGTGGATTAGGAGACATTGCTTTATATTTTGAATTTGTGTTAATTATTATTTAATCTTCATTCTGATTTACTTTTATGTGTATTGTTTTCTTCCAAATTTTCATTATCTTGATTGATTTCACTTACATTGGTGGTTAAGAAGCTATTGACATCATATTATTGTGTCAGGTGTAAATTGTTAAAATGTGGACTTTAAGTCTAACTCTACCCACACAAAATCAGCTTGTAAAGTGAGGTTTGCACCAATTTATATACTATAAATCGGTCTTATGGGTGGTCCGATAGTGGCTCGATAGCAGGTGATATAATATGTTCACACAAATCTCGCTAGGATAGGCTTTAACCTAGCTTTGATACCATGTTAAGAAATGAACTTTAAACCTAACTCAACCCTACAAAACCGACTTGTAAGTTGATGTTTGCATCCATTTACATACTATAAATTGACCTTATTTCTAGTTGAGATGGGACTTCGAACATAAACTTAATGTTAGTTACATCAAAGAAACTTCCTTTTTATAAAAAAAAATACAATTATTTAGCCATTTTATTTTTGTTTATTATAGTTTTCGTGAAATTATTTTTCTTCTTATTTTGTTTTTGTTTCATTGTGTGAACATTACTTTCATTGTTTAATGTCAAATTTCTAAATTAATCTTCTTTCTTTATTAATTTTAGGGCTAATTGATTACGTGTTGACATATTTATGAAGTTTTCAACACTAAAAAAAATATATATAACTTATATTTAAAGTCAATTTTAATGAATTTTATTTCCAATCATTTCATAAATTGCTTAGGTGGATGTTGTGCCATTTTCTTTAGTCTTTATGCTTTTACCAGTTAGGTTTCTTTCACCATTGAATATGTTTTTTTGTAGTCTTTGTTTCCACAAATCTTCCTCTTTATGTTGTATGTTATGCTTGCTTTTGATTTTGTTTTCACATGCATTAGTGGCTAATGATATGTTCGCACCATTTTATTGCATAATATATGTTGGGTACAAACAAAGTCTCACATCGGATAAAATATGAAATATACATGCGTTTATATACGGATAAGATACATCCTTTAGTAAGAAGCCTTTTGGAGTGGTACCAAAAGCAAATCCGCGAGGGCTTAGCCCAAAGCGAACAATATCTTAGTAGTGTGGAGATCTATGAGAGCCCATGGTTCAGGTCTGATATTAGGTACAAACAAAGTCCCACATCGGATAAAATATTTTAATGTTAATCTTCTTATTATGTTTATATCTTATTACTTTTAGGGTCATTCCTTTTGTATTGATATATTTATATAATTATGAAGTATGTGTTTTGTTTGTTTGTTTAGTCATATTGTTTAATGTCAATCTTTTGAACTAATCTTATTTCTTTATCATTTTTGGGGCCCATTTCAGTATGTGTTCGGCTTGATTTAGAGGTATTGATTTTTTTTCTTCAAGTCATTGTGTTCATTTGTATCCAATTTGCATTCTGATTTATTTTTATATGTATTGTATTTTCCCCAATTTAAAAAATCAATGGTATACATTGCCTATTATTTTTTATTGTCCCCATTTTGATTTGGTTTTCACATGCGTTTGGCTGACACCATTTTATTATGTCAATATTATCTTGATGTCACCTACAAAGAAACATCACTTTTAGCACATAAAAGTCATTTGTTTACCTATTTTCATTCTGTTTATCATAGTTTTTAGGTTTAATACATCTTTTGGTCACTCTTTAGGAGGGCAATGTTCAAGTTCGTCCTACGTTTTTTAAAACGTTCACTGTGATCCCAACTTGTGAAAAAGTGTGCAATTAAATCATTTTTTGTCATGGCGTTAATTTTCTAGCGGTACAGCTGACAGGGTGGACAAAACATAATTACGTGTCTAATTGATGTCATTACGTGGAAGTGACGTGTAAATTTAAATTTAAAAAAAAATATCTTGACAGAGAATAAATCTGCTTGCTTGCTTGCGTTGAAGATGGGCCAAGCCCAAACCCCTCTTAGGGTTTCCTCCGTGAGAATGAGCAAGAGAAGGGAGACCTTTAGGAGGTGGCAAGGTAACTTGCCGCGAGTTAAGGTGTTGGCCGTTTGGCCTCCCGAGAAGAACGAGAAGCAAGCCGGAGACACCATGTCTCCGGTGACGGTAAGCTTGGTGGTGGTTTGGGGTTTGGGGTCGCGGTCACAATCATGGCGCAAGGGTTTGGGATCGCGGTCACACGACTTACAACAGTGTGCTGGTGACGGTAGGCTTGGTGGTGAGCGACGGCGGTGGGAGCTTCACGGTTGAGGTTGAGACAGGACGTAGATGGGGTTGGGATGGCTAGTTTTGAAAAGTTAATACTCACTTAAAATAATGTTAGTGGGTTGACATCGGTTTTGTTTAATATTATTTTTGTGATAAAATATGTGGAATTTAAATATTCTATTTACTTGCCAGACAAGGTTAGGTATTGTTTATGACTTTTTCTGGAAAAAGAATGGTCTTTTTATGTATATATAACTTGGTACGCAATGTTGGATCCTTCCTCTGCTTCATCTTTTTCTACTTCTATTTTCTGCCTCCTGCTAGGTACTCCCTTCAATTTCCCCTTTCCCAATTCAATTCCTTCTTTTAAGGTTTCCATTTTTACTATAATTCTTAATCATCCCCATCATTCAATGTTCAACATGAGCTATTTGTCCTGCATACGCCCACTTTCTTCAATCTTCAATTTGTTAGTTCAAACAACGATGAGTGTGTTTTATTCAGTGTCGTAGTGGAAAATGTTTTTGTTATTTTATAAAAGAATGACGTGGGTGAAGTTATTCCTCTCCTCATTTTTAAATATATTTTCAAAAGCTTTTTTGGGTTTGTCTAGAGCATTTCTCTGTTTGATATAATAAGGAATTCGATTTGAGATTCATGGAATATTGTTTTTGTACTTGCTATAATTTTATTGAAAAAATAATTTATAATTGAGTTTCATAGAAATAATGTTGTCAATCCTTGATAAAGTTTAAAATTAGTTCAGGTGATTCTGACAGAAAATATCCTTGCTTGTTATAATTATAATGACAATTCTGCAATGTAATTATAGATGCTAGTATAATTTTAAGAGCTTTTGTGACTGTGATTTACTTATCCTCCCATTATTTCTTTAAACAATTTAACATTTAATTGTAGTTAAATTATTCTAAGAAAGGGTGCTTGAGATGCAGGTGAAATGCAGAATTCAGATGCAAATCAGCTTCCTGAAGTTGATTTGTTGCCAGATGGGTTTGTTGAGAGTACTACAGAGCCTCTTGCTCCTGCAACTCTAACTCCTGAGCAAGAGAAGCCTCTGAATAGTTACAAGGATGATGGTTCATCTGACCTTATTCATTCTAATGAACTATCAAACGACATTGGAGCAAAAGAGTTTCAAACCAATCATGGTAAGCAAGATCAGTCAGCGATAAAAAACCTTTTCATGTTCCATTATCTAAAGTACTTAGTTTTGATGCCTTAGACTGCTCGGTGGAGATTTCCTCTAGTAGCTATATGCAGCAGAATGAAGGTGTATAGATTACACCTCCAATTCGCTCTGTAGATTTCAGCTTCAACAACACCCTTATTTCAAGACACTTCCTCCATAATGATAAATCCCAAATCGTAATTTCTCTGCAACCCAAACCCTAACCTTTGATTTATTCACCACTGCCACGTTATCTGTAATAATATATAGCCACGTATTAACTTCACACAACCACGTATTAACCTTTCCCAGACACGTTGCAATCTTCAGTACACCCTGTTAGCTGGCCCGTTAAAAAATTAACGCCGTTACCAAAAAGGATTTAATTGCACACTTTTTTCACAAGTTGGGACCACATTGAACTTTTTAAAAAACGTAGAACGCAATTGAATATTTGCCCGAGGGACCAAAAGAGGTATTAAGCCTAGTTTTTATGTCATTGCTTATGTTATTGTATAATTTTTTTCTCATTATATGAATATTAATCGTATGTTTAATGTTAATTTTCTGAACTAATCTTTCTTCTTTGAGTTCATTGATTATGTGTTAACATAATTATGAAATATATAGCCTAAATTTAAACTCTCTTTTTTATGAATTTTATTTCCAATTACATAAATTGCTTGGGTAAATTCTATGGCCTACAATGTGAATTCTATACATTGGTTTTATTTTTACACATTTTGATTGTACGTGGTTTGACTCTGTATATACATTGGTCTAAATTTTTTCAGGTTACAGTCAATTGGTTAAAGTTATTCATTACTTTGATTCTTCTATGGTTTTTTTCCCAATTTAGAACGTGGTATACATTTTTTTTTTTTCCACAAATTTCGTTTTTACTTTTCAGTGCATGTTTTTTAATTAATTGTTTGGCGGTCTGTATACATTCTCTCGTTCCTTCTTTGATTCATTGCAGTTCATAATCGAATAGTTAAATAAATAACCACTATTCTACAATTTTCGATTTAAATAAATATTCTTTAAAATTATGTAAGTTTAATGAAAAATAATCAATTTCAGTCTTTAATTTATTATTACAAGGATTAAAACTTAATTCATGATTACCAAAATTTCATTATCTTGACAGTAATTATATATGTAAAATTTAACAAACTTTTTTTGGTCTGTTTTTTTTTAAAGATCAAATAAAATGACTTGATCTAAGTGAAATAGTAACGGGGCTTTTGCACCAAAGTAGGCAAATATGCCTCTAATATTATCAAAATGGACAAATTCAAACCATATTATGAAAATGGAAAAGTCGTGGGGGGCCCAAACGACTTCAATTGAAGAAGTCGTGCCCCCCTGCACGACTTCACACTGTTGATATGAACAGTGTTGAAGTCGTGCACCCCAAAAACGACTTCTGACGACGGTAATCGATTACAACATAACGGTAATCGATTAGAGTGTTGAAATCGTGACCACCCTACACGACGCCCGAGCGCGAGCTTCTCGCAAAAACTGGCGCCCGGCGCCCCTCTTTTAGCTGGACGAGCGTCCTCTCTTGCATCCACAGGGCGAGCGTTCTCTTCTATCTGGACGAGCGTCCTCTCGTGCGTACGAGCGTCCTCTCTTGCGTCCACAGTGCGAGCGTTCTCTTCTCTCTGGACGAGTGTCCTCTCGTGCGTACGAGCGTCCTCTCGTGCGTACGAGCGTCCACTTCTGCTTGCAGGACGAGCGTCCACTGCTCGCTCAGAGTGCAGAGTGCTTCTTGCTACACAATCAAGCTGGTAATCGATTATCGAAATGTCGTAATTGATTACCAGTACGTTTTCTGCTTGGTCACCATTTTAATACTCTGTAATCGATTACCAAATCAATGTAATCGATTACAGGACCCAGAAGTCGTTTTTGAGGTGCACGACTTCAACACTGTACCTATGAACAATGTGAAGTCGTGCAGGGGGACACGACTTCTTCTTTTGAAGTCGCTTCGGCCCCCCCACGACTTCACTTTCGGTCAAATTTTGCCTATTTTGGTAATAAAGAAGGCATATTTGCCTACTTTGGTGCAAAAGCCTAGTAATGGTAAATAAAACATGTAACTTTAAAACAATGAAACAAACAAATACAAAACTTATTTGATTGTAAATTACAAAAGCTTAGCTGTGAAAAGCATGAAACTAAATGAATGAAAAAGATGAATTAAATGACAATAAACATGAATTTATGTTTAATAATTTCCAAAGTAAAATTATTCAAAATAAAAATAAGTAAAATGATTTAAAATAAATATAAAGTAAACAACTTTAAAGAATCGATAACACAAGTTGAATGAAAACTAAACATTACAATTGAAAGGAAAAAACAAAGTGGTGAAAATGTATACATTAGACGTTACATATAGGGGAAAAAAATCACAATCTCTAAACTCTATGAATCTCTAAACCTCAAAATCTAAAAAACATGTTAATTTTAATTTCCCCTTTATCATAATATTTGCTTTCTCAATTTATTTTTCCTGTCAGGAAATAGATATAGGCCTAATTACCACTTCATTATTTCTATTTCATTTTATATCTGTTTATATTAAAAAGTAAAAGTATTAAATTAGGGTTTTTATATATGACTAAATTTTATTTTATTGATTAAAAATATTTTTAACAATATTTATATAAGTGTTGTATGAATACAAATTTAAAATGTGTTATTTGTGCCAAAATATTAATTCTTTACTGTTAAATAATTTAATAAAAGTGTCAATGTATTTGTTTAGTAACTTTTTATTTTCTAATAATATAATTTTCATTTCAATTCTAGAAAAAATAGTTTTTATCTATTTCATGAAAATGTTTTTCATAAAAAAATATTATAAACAATTAAAAAATATTATTTTCTTTGGATTTAGAGAAAATACCGAATATAATTCATGTGAATGGGGGTCATGAGGTAATTAAGATATATTTTTTATTCAAAATAGTAAAACAATAAATTTGTAGACTTTCTAGATATATTATTTACTTTACTCAATTTTATATAATATAAAGTTTTTAACTCTCCTTTAATTTCTAATATTTCCTATGGTTGCTATCCTAAAATAAAAACATGTTGTGTCACCTTTGAATTATCATAAAACTTACATTTCCTTTCAGATTAATTTACACCTACGTAGTCACGAGTGAGTGGTGGACTGTTTATAGGCCCAAAGTCTCTGGAGGATATGTAAGCCTAACTATTGGGCCCACTTCATTTTAATTACTTATTGTAGTTAAGCAAAATGCGACTGTACTATCCACCTTCAATTTTCGGGTATTAAGTACGGGGCAAAAATAATAGAAAAATAAATGTTTACCATAAAAACAAGGCTTAATTATTCTATTGATTCCCACTTTGATAAAGTTTCAAGTTGATATTCAATTAACTTTTTTTAATTGTGTCTTAACTTTTAAAATAGTACCTTAGGTTTTTTCAAAACAAAAAAAAGTTACTCATAGAATTCACTTGTTAATATATGATTTTTTAATTGTTATTAACTTTTTGTTTTTTGAAATTAAAAAAAAATCAAAGTTTTTATTTATTTACATGACAGGTTCTTAGTATAACAAGGGATAATGTTATATGTCAATATCAAGTTTCATTATTTTAATTTTAATTTAATTTCAAAATTTTCAAAATAAAAACAACTTCATTGTGTAAATTATGACTAAATTTATTATTTATATAAATATTATATTGATATTTTTTATTAAAAATAAATTTTTAGCATATTATATTATTAACTCTTGGTTAATCATACATTTATAATAAATTTTAATATAAATATTTTTATAATATTTACACAAATAATAATTTGTCCCAATTAAAGAAAACTAAATTTATTATTTATATAAATGTTATTAGTTAATTTATTCTTATAGAAAACATGGATTAAAAATATAATAGTTTTAAATACATACTTTTAAAAAAACATTTATACTTCATTAGTTTTAATCTTATAAAAAAATATAGATTAAAAAAATGTCAATAAATAATATACAATAATGTAATATTTTAAAAAGTCTTTTTAGTAAAATTATCATTATAAATTTGATCTCACTTTAAAAAAAAGGATAATATTATTTTATTTAAAAAAAAAAATAGAACTAAATTGAATCAAAGAGATATCCTAACTTAAAATTTAGACAATAACACTTGTTAATTGACATTTACACTAATATTGACACGGAAACTTAACATTAACAATGAGACGTGATTTTACCCTGCACTAACAGTACCATATACTAGGACCAGACAAGTAGACGATAACAAAATTTGAAAAAAAAATAAAAAATTTAAAAATTTAAAGATTAAAAAATTACAAAAAGCCACGTATGATATGTGGCTTACCATTAATGCCAATAGTAATTTTTTTAAAATAATTTAATTGAGATACTTTTTCAAAAGTTAGAACATACTTAAAACAAAAAATTTAAGCGGGTAAAGTTTCCTCCCCTTTTATGTACCTTTCAATGGACAAATATCTGGAAAAAAAAAATTAAAATAAAGTTTTTCTATATCCATCATTAGTGGATTTGTTTATACCATATTGAAGTGAATATCTACATAGCACTTGTTAAAAAAAGGCAGAAGTTTTCCCACGGTTATAGGAACAAAAAGGTCTTTTCTCACCCAACCAATGAGTTTATGTCATCTTAGAAAAAGCTCAATTATGAAGCAAGCATGAAATAAAATCCACTCCAACCACCTTCACAGTAGCAACAACAAAATAATGAAGAAGAATAAAACAATTATAATAACTACGTACCTTGTTACTTTATAAACATATATTTTAAAAAGTTCTTTTTCTCTAAATTACATTATATAAACATGTTTGTCTACGTATTAATGTGATGCTTGATTTGATTGTTTATTCTAATTGGGTTTATGTAGGATTCATTGTATGCTAATTATAAAAGATATTATGTATTAATAATTATTAAATGATATATTTGTTAGTAATTATTTATGGACGATATCTGATAATAAATATTGTCGACAATTTTTGTACCAACAAACTTTTGATCGTCAGTGATTTATAAAAAAAACAATAATTATGAACAATTTTTTGTTAGTTCTTACAAATAAATTTCGTCAATAAATCCATCTTTTTTTAGTAAATATACGAGAATTTGAAAAAGGAAGATATCACTCTAAATCTTAGAAAACACAATGAATAACATAAATCTAGAATTTATTTAAGACAAACATTTAAACAAAAAAAAAATGAATAAGTCTCCCTCATAATCATATTTGTTTCTTTAAACTCCTTCATTTAGTATGATTTAAGGGCTCATCATCCATAATCGAACTAATTACGGGAAAAGACTAATAGATCCAATGCTAGGTTTGATGTTTATAGATTATACTTATTTCGCGTACAAAATTCCACTGAGAATTTATGATGCTTTTGACTTAATAAAATGTTTTCAGCACGAATCAAAAAGTAAATTTATGTCAAATATAATCATTCTCCTGTATTTCAATTATTACGGTTATAAAAATGAAAAGTGATCGTTCAATACAATAACAATGCAGATTGAAACAGTAATCTGTAATTGATAACCATAATTAATGATGGGTGATTGGTATTATAGAATTCATAGTATTTTATAATCAAACGTGAAATTGAAAAAGGCCTTTTTTTTTATGGTGGTAATTAGAAAGGTAATTAGCATGCATGCATGCAATGGAAGCCGACTCAGATTTGAAGCATGCCATGCAATTATGAGAATGCCAATGGTATGATTTATACTGTCTCATCAAATTTTTGGTTTTTGTGTAGCTGTGCGTGGAAGTTAGTAGAATATCATTGAGACAATATCCAAAGATATTCAATCATAATAAAAGCACACAATTCAAAGCTATATTGGTTTAGGAAGATAATTAATCATCATTGAGACAATATCAAAAGATACTAAATCATAATAAAAGCACATAATTCAAAGCTATATTAGTTGAGGAAGATATTTAATCATCATTTACTGTGTTTGGCAATTGGATTATTATTTTGTATTTTGTTGTGATATATAAAACTAAAAGAAAAAACTAATATTTAATAATTTTAAGAAGCAAACGTTCTTTCACTAGTACAAAAACATCGTATATTGACAAATTCGAGATCAACGTCATATCGAGAGATGTTAAATTGACGTCGAACATAGAACAATTCAACGCTAATCAAATTAATGTCGATTTTTGTTAATATTCGACGTTAATCAATCTTTTTTGTTTTTTTTAATTAATTGTTATCACTTTTTACAACTCTCCGAAACCTGAAAAACACAAAAACAACAATTTTAAGTTTTTGATATTTTATAAAGGGGTTAAATATGTTTTTAGTCCTTAAACTATCAAGCGATTTTAGTTTTAGTTCCTCTTTCAAACTATAATACACTTTGATCATTGTTCTTAAGGAAACTATAATTTTTCGTCCTCGAAAATTAACAACGTTAAATTTAACATGATGTGGCTAACAGAATGCTACATGTACACTTAAAAATTTGGACTCTTTTCACAGCAACGACCAGCTCTTCTTTTTATTCTTCGTCATCAATGACCAAGCTACATTTCAACTTCCTCTCTCTTCCTCTCTCTTCCTCTCTCTCTTGTTAAAAGGCATCACATTTGCTTCTCTCATCTTAAAAACATTTTCATCACATTACCTCCAACCATAAACACACACACCTCTTCAAAACCCCATTCATTCATCTGCAACCAAAACCCTAAACCGCGCCATGCACCCTCACTCCTCCTACCCCTTCGATTCCCTCTCCAAATCGTAGAACTATTGTAACACCCCGAGATTTGGTGTTACGCCGACTAATTTTTCCGTAAAACACATAAGTAAAAATTCAAATTTTTAATATTCAACCCACTACAAGAAATTCAGGCATTACCGAAGGGTTTTTACAGACGGCCTTTTGCCCTTCGGTAAAATTACCTTTCCGACGGTCACAAAGATGATTACCGAAGGCCATGGTGAAATGCACTCATTACCGAAGGATTTTTTTCCGAAGGTCTTTGGACCGTCGGTATTGGCTTTAGTGAATTAACTTACCGAAGGATATATGACCCTCGGTAAGGTGCTCGTGTAATTAACCCCAGCGGACTTGGTTTCCCTTTGCTAACTTTCATTTTTCGAGCCAAAATATTGCGTTTCTTTCTTCGAACCCTCACCAGCATTCCCCCTTTGTCGGAGACATCAAACACTCACCAGCTTTCTCGTTTCTTCCAGCCATCAAACCGTCACCAACATTGCCCAAATTTGGGAGGTTTTGTTGTCGGAGGTCGTCTTAGTCACCAACATTCCCCAACGTTCCGTGGTTGCAGGGGCTGCGTCAGAAATTTGTTGTGGGTGCGTCAGGAGGGCTTCGTGGAGGAGGGCACAACGGTGAGGAGGGGCTTCGTGGTGTGTGGAGGAGGCAACAATCGAAGAAAACCCAGTTGCTGGACTTGTCTGCCGTGGATATGTAAGTCTCTTTACTCCTCATTTTTGCTATTTTTCATATTGTTTTCACTGTTTTGCTTAAATTTTTAGCTTTGTGAATTTGTTCTGAACTTGTTGTAAACCATTTAACCATGGAAAATATTAGTTGGATGTCATATTTTAAAATTTTACTGTTCTTCCTATTTTTAGCTTTAATTCTGCTCATATGTTGTCTGTAAATGGTAGACATTGAAATAGTAATTATGGTCATATGTTGTGTGTAAAACAAACACTTGAAATAGTAATTTCATTCAGCTAATAGGACCCTTGCACCCTAGCATACCTAAGTTGTTTCCTTGTTAGGTTCTTTGCTTTGACATCCATAAAGATACATTACCCTATTATACCAATTGGAAGATGAATTCATCTTCCATATTCGGATTTGAAGACGTTGTCTTTAGTGTAGTGTGTGCTTTCTTGCTGCCAAAGAGTGAAAGTGTTCTTCATATAATAGTAGGGTTGGGCACCTTGGACTTAAAAAGGGACCTAAAGTTCAAAAATGAAGTCAATTAACAAGGGACCTTGAGTTGGTATATATTTCTCTAAAATATAGACCAACTCCATCAAATGTTGCAGTCCATGTTATTGAAAGGATGATGAGAACAGAAGCAAAGACTCCACTTGCAGATACATAAGAGAGTAGACTCAAGTTGTCCAACCAAACCGTGGGCAAGATGACAAGGGCAACCATAATCACAAATAATTGCTTCCCACCAATTGCTAAGCCTGCTACGTGAACCTCTCCAATGGGGAATATGTTACTCAAGTTATCACCTTCTAGAATCAAGAATCCTATTGAAACCAGATATAGTTCGGTGTACATGGATATTGACACTATCAGTCTTCCTGTCTTTCCAAATGCGAGTTCACCTATATCAGGGTAGGTTCTAATGTTTGAGTCCTTATCCATGCATCTTTTAATCAGAAGGCCCGTGTAAATACCCTTGTCCTTTTTGGATACCAAATACGTGTTTGTTTCAAACTAGTATGAGTGTATTTAGCTTATTTTAAACGATTTTTTGAACTTACTTCCCTACCTAGTACAGAAGCAACTTCTGAGTACTTTCCAAATCAGCAAATCTAATCCACTGTTGACTATCGAGTACCAAGAGCAGAAAATATTTACCAGAAACAAAAAATTTATTTTATACACACTTTTACTGCAAGTTTTACTTTAAATTCGTATAGCTTATGCTTGAGATCAGTGGAGTAGGGACTTGCTTCCATCCAATTTATGTTGTTTCCATCCATAAATAGGTTTCATTTTGAAAAAATACAAAGATCTCTTTGCTGGAGCGTGTAGGTTAAAAATTATGAATTCTTTCATCTAGAAATCCTGCATCAGTCTCTGCATCAAATCTTCTTTTTCTTTTCATCATTCCCATGTGCTCTGATGTCATCATTATATCCCTGTATTTTTCATTCAATGTGACTTAAAATAAAAAAAGTACTACTGTCAATCATCTCTTTGTTGAATATATATTGTATTTCACAGTGCAAGCCTTAGTTGGTAATTTACCACTTCATATAAGCTTCCCCTGTGATCCAAAGCTACAAACTAAAATAGAGTCATCTGTGATACTTTTTTAATTACCATTTTCTTGTCCTTCTTCATTTTCACTTGGTCAAAGGCAAGAAGTTAAATTGAGACAGAGGGTTTCACACTCAGCTGCCAAAATTGATGGCTTTACTCTTTGAACTCTCATTGATGCCTTTACCCTTTCACACTCAGTGCATACATTCATTGATCACTTTACTCTTTCAACCTTGTCTTTTACAAGTTATTTGAATGTGTATGATCCTAGCACCTACGTATTACTCAACCATAGTTCAAGGTAACCTCAATAATCTTTAGCTGTCAATTAAGGCCAACTTGTATAGATCTCAAGCATTTTTGGTATTTTAATTGATTGAATGTTGATTATAGCATTTTCCTGTGAATATTTTCTGTAACATCCATCAAACCTAAAAAATTTCCCAATTCTATTGATGCCACTAATTATTTAGAATTATATATATATATATATATATATATATATATATATATATATATATATATATATATATATATATATATATATATTTAAAAAAGCAGCTTTTTGAATACATGCCTGCAAGTGTTTTATTACCTTCCAATTTGATAAGAAGATGAACAAGTGGACTCAAACTCCAGATTTCCATTTGTTGAAATTATTCTTATAACCAGATTTTCAAGTACTTAAAAGTAAATCAAATATATGATCATTATTTTCAGAACATCAGCAGTTGATGGACTGTTACCCCAAGAGCAGTGACAAGAAAACATTGAAGAGGTGGTTCTTTATTGATAAAAGAGTAGGGGAAGTAGACATGTGATAGAAACTCTTGTTTGATCCTTGTCAATACTTGTTTAAGTTTTCACTTTGTTACATTTTGTATTGCCTTAACTGTTTATTGGTTTAGTGTTAACATTTGGATTGATGTTTATATTGTTGGTTTGTGCTGACCTTAAGTGTTGTGGTGCAGTTTCCAACTTAGAGACCTTATTCATTTGAGGTAGCATCTTTAGGAAGAGGAGCTGAAACAGAATATTGGTTGAATAGGGAAGTTTCAGGCAGCTGTAAGTGGTAGCTTCAGTTCAAAAATCTACAACCTGTAAGTTTTATTTGTAATTGATGTCATCCATAATGAATTTCCTACCATTCCAGCTCTGCATTATTGAACTTGATCATGAGGTTGAAATTTAATTATTTGTTAGCATTGGTGTTTTTGGTTCTGTTGTGAATTGTGTGAATATGTTCCAGCTTTTTATTTTCATTTTCAATCTGTCCTTAGGTGGTTGTGTAGCAAGATATTAACTTATAAGGAAATGATACCATGTCTAGCCTTGGTGATATGAACTAAAAATGCCAAAACTTGAATTTTATTGCACGAAATCTGCAGAAAAAGTAAAACTGGACCCTATAACATGTTCTAAAATACTTAAACCTTGGAAAATTGGTTCAAACATTCCTGTAAACAAGGTATAACAACAACCCAACCTTTTAACATTTAAGTATAGCCAATTTCATTACACCAATTCATGATGTAACTATAAGGATGAAGTAGAGTACAAGGACAAACCAACATGCATATATGTTGGTTATATACTATCATGAATCCCCCAAGTTACGAAAGTAGAAGGAGGAACCAAAGTTATAGTTGTTTTATAGTTTACATATTAACTAAAAAACTGAAAATTCCTTACTAAGGCTAAAGTAGACCATCTCTTAGGTTAAACTTTATTAACTTTACTCCATTTGGTAGTGGTTAAGGGCACTCCAGTGATTAATTTGGCCTTCAACATGTTAAAAGATACGTCTCTTAAAGTTGAACATATGATTTTGGACTTCAATTGTGAAGTCTCAAAATTGAAGTAGTTAAAACATAAAAGTCTACTAAAAGGGTGAGAAAGAGGCAATTCAGCTAAAGTAGACTAACAATAACTAATGTTAATATCCTAACAAGTCTAAAGTAGTGAAATGAGACTAGGAAACTACTCAAAAGCAAACATTTACCTAAAACTCAATTTTTGAGTTGTTAGAACCTAAAAAAGTTTACTAAAAAGGAGACAAATGGGTTTAAATCGTCTTTGTACTTGTTGTGCTTGTACTTCCAATGTTCCTTAGTGTTACTTCATCATTTTAATCAGTGAATTTGGTTTGGCTGAGTTGAATTCCAGCTTACATATTCATTTCCTAGTTTTGTCTATAGTCATGTGCCTAAAATTGTAAGTGAACTAGTGATTTTCTGCTGCAGTGTGTTTGTTGGCTGTTTCAGTGTTTAAACACATCCAAATTGATGATACAAAGTTGCTCAAAATTGCAAATTATGTGTCCAAACGTGTTTGTGCAAAATCACCCTTTAAACCACCAAATTTTGCTTAAAATTAGAAGTAGACCACTGATTTTCTGGTGTAGTCTTTATCTTTATTGTTTAAGTGATTGCACACCTTCAAATTGATCATATAAACTTGCTTCAAGCATCACTTTTGCTATTAAAACACTTCCAAGCATTTTTGGCCTTAAAACCACCATTTTGAAAGTCATTTTCTGGTGCAGTGGGCATTTCATGTGGTTTTTTAAATTTACCAAACATTATTCTTTAGATCTAGTATATTAGGACCTCCTTGAGTCATTGATTCTACTGTCCAGTTTTGATTCCATTGATTTCTATATTGTGGTCCAAATTTTGTGTAAAAAGTGTTGCATATTTGGCTACAATAGGGGTGTTTTTTTTTAATCTGTCCATTTCAGTGCAGTTTAAACGTTTTTCCAAGTGTATTTCACCTTTTCAAACATGTATGCACTGTTCATTTGGCCAAATTTGAGTTCATATGCAAAATCACTTCCTAAACCATCAAATTTGCCTTAATTTGGAAGTGAACTAGTCATTTTTGAGTGAAATGTGTTTGTTGGCTAGGTCAGTGTCTAAACACCTTCAAATTGATGATACAAAGTTGCTAAAAACATCAATTTATATTTCCAAACGTGTTTGTGAAGATTCACCCATTAAAGCACCAAATTTGGCCTAAAATTGGAAGTGAACTAGTGATTTTCGGCTGCAGTGTGTTTGTTGGCTGTTTCAGTGTCTAAACACCTTCAAAATGATGATACAAAGTTGCTAAAAACATCAATTTATATTTCCAATCGTGTTTATGAAGAATCACCCCTTAAACCACCAAATTTAGCCTATAATTGGAAGTGGACCACTGATTTTCTGGTGTAATCTGTTTCTTGGGTGTTTAAGTGTTTGCACACATCCAATTTGATGATATAAACTTGCTTGAAGTCTCAATTGAGCCTTAGATTCACTGCAATTCATTTTTACCAATGTAGTCCCATTTTTTTTAGCCTTTTTTGGTGCAATTTTTCACCTTTGGCTTGCTGTTTGTGTAACACCCAAATAATTTAAAGGGTATTACTGATAGTAGAGACTAAATTAATTTGATACCTCATATAAACAATCAAACTTTATTTCAATTACTCCAAAGTACAATACCAAACTTACAAACTTTAAACAATATAGTCTTCACCGTTGACATTTCAACTTTTAAATTTTACACAACATAATCTTCCCAATACAAATTTATTCTTTTTACAAAAATCCCTGAAAGGTTTTCCCCGCATCTCTCTCATCTCTAAGCTTTTTCAACCACATCTGCAACATTATCTAATCACATATAACATGAGTTATATGATCATAGCACAAACAAATAAGGGTAAGCCAACCATATCAAATCAATCATTAAATTTGTAATAAGAATAGTTCAATCATTTATTTCTACAATTACTCAAATATCATTACCCCGATGTCATTAATTCATCATTATCAAAATCATCTTCCTCAATTTCATAAACCTTACAATTTATACTATGCTTACTCACGAAGCCTTATGGTCAGACCGCTCTCTGCCTGCTTCCTTAAGCCTCACCTGTATACTATGTCTTACTCTCTGAAGCCTTATGGTCAGACCGCTCTCTGCCTGCTTCTATAAAACTTATGAACCACATATTTATGTCAAAGCCTTATGGTCAGACCACTTGCTGCCTGCTTTCATTAACCTCAGGTGTTACTTTGCTCATACCAAGCTCTCATGGTATAACCGAACATATTACTTCCCGTAGGAAACATCATTTCATAAGCAATAATTTCTTATATCCACTCCAACATTTCATCACATCAACATTTCATACTCTCTTATCCACTCCAACATTTCATCAAATCAACAATTCATAACCTCTTCTCCACATAACTCAATTATGTTCATTCTCTAATCATAATTTGACAATAACTTATTTTGGTGTCAATAAATTAAACATATCGCCAGTTATCATACTTCATAATATAAACTCATTTTTTGACCATAACGAGTATAACTCAACATATTTTCACCAATCAAAGATTCATAGATCAGCCAAAACATTTCATCATATCTTAGCCACTACGTATTAAAGTCTGAGCTCAATGTAACGATAAATAAAATATACATGAAGTTTTTACCATGATAACTTTATACATCTCCAATTAACTTATTTTATTTTAATTTCATCCTATTAGAGATCTTTCTTTACCCCAATTGGTCACCGGAGAGGACCCAGATGTCTGAACGCATCAAACTCACCTTCGACGCCAACACATATGACTAGTCACAACTGACTGGACCAGGCCAGGGCTGCTCTATGATCAGGGATGTGCCAACTCAGGTTTTTAAGGTTCCTCTATCCTACCAACAAAGGGAGGCCTTCAATAATTAACAATTTATTTACTTAAATTATCTACCTTGTTCTCTTATGCCTAATTTTAATATTTTTACTTCCTCTTACAACAACCTCAAATAGTATCACTACATCTATTTAATACTTATTTCCAAGTTATTACAGAATCCTTACTCCAGACCTTCCAACAAGATCAATTTCAGCCAAGAAACTAATTCATGATAGAATTCATACAAGATAACTATAAACAATTAACCATAATAAGATATTACTATAAATGGTCATAGAAGAATACAATATTTGACAATCATAAGAATAATCTTAATATAAAAATTCATGGGAAACAAGAAGTTGAATCTGGCAGAGCCGGTTAGACAACTTCTAATCCATCCAAAAATACAATATAATTAAGTAACAAGAGCAACACATGTCTGGGGAAATAAGAAGTTGAATCTGGCAGAGCCGGTTAGACAACTTCTAATCCTTCCAAAAATGCAATAAAATAAATAAGTAAAGCAATAAATAGTTTGGGGAAACAAGAAGCTGAATCTGGCAGAGCCGGTTAGACAACTTCTAATCCTTCCAAAAGTGCAATAAAATAAATAACTGAAGCAATAGAAAGTTTGGGGAAACAAGAAATTGAATCTGGCAGAGCCGGTTAGACAATTTCTAATCCTTCCAAAATACAATAAAAATAAATAAGGAAAACAATAGAATTTTGGGGAAACAAGAAATTGAATATGGCAGAGCCGGTTAGACAATTTCTAATCCTTCCAAAATACAATAAAAATAAATAAGGAAAACAATAGAATGTTTGGGGAAACAAGAAATTGAATCTGGCAGAGCCGGTTAGACAATTTCTAATCCTTCCAAAATACAAAAATAAACAACTAATAACATACAAGTGGCATAACATAATCAACATTACATTTTACAACTATCACACTTGGATATCAACACAAAAGCATACTCTCATTTAAAATTTAAGATCATACAGAAACAAAATACTCCATATTCAAGATATAAGATCAGAAAAAGCAAAATATAGCATATTCAAGACTCAAGATAATACAAAAGGAAATACTCAAAGTTAGCTCCCCTTACCTCTATTACAGACTTAATCCCCTCGCTCTCTGAAAACTTCCAGAATATCTCCTTTGCAAAATTTGAAATTCTTCCAACTCTTTTCTCTCAAAAATTTTCTAAGTTCTTTGGTGTAAATTTTCAGCCTCCCCCCTTGGCTATTTATAGTAAAAAAATTTACTATTCATTTTTACTATTCATTTTAACTATTCATTTTTTTTATTCATTTTACTATTACAAAAATAATTTTTTATTTGCAATTTGATAAATTCTGATCTCAAAGCTACGTGGAACACTTATCCTTTCCAAATATATATTTTTTTTTTTTACTTTTCACGTTTTACTATTCACTTTTTACTATTCACTTTTTACTATTCACAATTTACTATTCACTTTTTTTTTATCTAGTATTTTAACTTACAAATATTTTCAAGGATCTTACAGTTTGAAACTTTGCAATCTTTAAATTTCAATTCCACACATCCTAACAAGTTTGAAGTTGTTAAAGGAAGTTAAGAAACATGTCAAAATATATGAAGTAGCTAAATCTCAAAGTTTGCCTACTTGAAACCTAAAAAAGTCGATTAAGTAGCTAAAAATCACTACTCAAACCTTTGTTACAAGTGTACTACAATTGCAAACTGCACTAAACTAGGAAAATAAACTACAAATAAACTATCCTAAGAAGTTTAGAATGGTAAAAACTAGTTAATTAAGAACTTACCACAAAGTGTACCTAAAATGCAAAATATGACAACTTAGAACCTAAAAGTAGTACCTAGAAAACACTAAAAGTGCAAAGAATGCAAAGTTTATTAAAGTACTCACCAAAACAGTAAACACCTATAAATAGACTAAAGTACGTGAGAATTTTATTTCCTTGCAGAAATTTGTTATCAAACCTACATTTAGTCCATGAGTGAATGTTCGTGTATATGTTGTATGTTGATGTATATATTGTATGTTCCTCTATATTGTATGTTCATTTATTAGGCTACAACTTGATTAAGTTAAGTAGTCTTTTAAAGTCCTATGGTACTACACACATTCTCAATGGAATGAGAATGGTGAAAGTACCTTAAACACTTACAATGTACATAATATGTTGAAGTACTGTATAAAATAGAACCTCAATAATGTCAGAAAGTTGACTCCCCCAAATTTAATACACAACCACTTAGGATGTCAAACACATTTCAATACTGAGGACTTGTCTTTGCACGCCCTTATTGAATGCCTATGACAATAGTCTTCAAATTTCCTTCCATGTTCGACTTGACTAGTAATAGGTTTATTACTTATGTCACATGGAGTGTTGCTGTATTGGCTAAGTTTTGATTTCTTTGGCTTGTCACAGAACATGGCCCATTTTCCCAATCATCGTGGATGGATGTACGACCGTTGTTATAGTGGAAGGAGAGGTTTGAAGGAATCTTTTGTCCTTGGAGTTGAAGAGTTCGTGGAGACGGCACGACGATATCAATATTATGCCCTTGATGGAGGGATTCGATGTCCATGCATCAAGTGCGAATGTACAAGCATTCTGAAAGATGAAGTCGTCAAAGTTCACCTTTACCAAAAAGGGTTCATGCCTAATTACACGGTCTGGACATTTCATGGTGAAGAAATTCCTTCGACCTCCACTGCAGCTGAACAACGGCTTGCATCAGGTTCGAATACTGTTGTACATACATGTGAGATAGATCAATTTGCCTACATGCAAGAGATGGTCGACCACGCTCTTCGTCACCATGCTGCAGAAGCAGACGATAGTCATGATGAAGAGCCTCCAAATGAAACGACGCAGAGGTTTTACAATTTACTGACAGAGGCAAATCTACCTGTATTTGAAGGTTCATCTGAGTCAAAATTGTCAGTGTGCATTAGACTCATGGCTGGCAAATCTAATTGGAACGTTCCCATTCAAGCAGTGGACTTCTATACAAAACTGATGTTAGATTTGACACCACCAAACAATTTGATGCCGAAGAATTATTACCAAGCCAAAAAATGTGTTTCAAAGTTGGGATTGGATGTGAAGAAGATTGATTGTTGTGTTAATGGATGTATGTTATTCTATGACAATGATAGTGGCAAAAATGATGCACTGTTGGTTGAATGCAAGTTTTGTGGCTCACCTCGATATCAGACAATGCATGCTGGACGGAGGCAAAAAAAACCAATTCCATTAAAGTCCATGTTCTACTTACCTATAATTCCCAGATTACAAAGATTGTTTACTTCAATGCAAACAGCAGAACACATGACATGGCATGATGGTAACAAAACTCCGGGACTTTTGCGTCATCCTTCTGATGGTGAAGCTTGGAAGCACTTCAATCGTAAACATCCATCCTTTGCTAGTGAACCGCGTAACGTCAGACTTGGTCTATGCGCTGATGGGTTTACCCCGTACATTCAGGCGTCTGCATCACCGTATTCATGTTGGCCCGTGATAGTTACCCCATACAATCTACCACCTGAGATGTGCATGACAAAGCCTTACATGTTTTTATCGTGTATAATACCAGGTCCATCTAATCCCAAATCATTGATTGATGTTTACTTGGAGCCTTTGATTGATGATTTGAAGAAGTTATGGAATGGTGTTTGGACGTATGACGTTTCACGGAGGCAAAATTTCCTTATGAGGGCAGCCTTGATGTGGACTATTAATGACTTCCCAGCGTACGGCATGTTATCTGGTTGGAGCACACATGGTCGATTAGCTTGTCCACATTGCATGGAACATACAAAGTCATTCCAATTGAGTCATGGCCGGAAAAGTAGTTGGTTTGACTGCCATCGACGGTTCTTGCCCATTGATCACCCCTTTAGAAGAAACAAAAAGGCATTTCGAAAAGGACAAGTTGAAACGGATATGCCCCCGCCAAAGTTGACTGGATCACACGTGTGGAGAAGAGTGAAAGACTACCCAAAAGTGACTGAATCTGGTCAGAATAGGCTAGAAGGGTTTGGGGAATGGCATAATTGGACTAAAAGAAGCATATTCTGGGAACTTCCCTATTGGAAGGACAACTTGCTAAGACACAACATCGATGTCATGCACACAGAAAACAATTTCTTTGACAATGTCTTCAACACAGTCATGGATGTTAAAGGTAAGACAAAAGATAATGAGAAAGCAAGAAAAGATTTACCTTTGTATTGTGGACGAAAAGACTTAGAGTTGAAGGCACAAGGTAACGGCCGATTATTTAAACCAAAAGCAAATTACACCATGTCAAAAGACGAGACAAGAATAGTGTGTGGATGGATCAAGGAGCTTAGAATGCTAGATGGATATGCTTCTAACTTGTCCAGATGTGCCAATGTTCAGACCGGTACTATTCAAGGGTTGAAGAGTCATGATTGTCATGTATTCATGGAGACTTTCATCCCTCTTGCGTTCAGTTGTTTGCCAACACACGTGTTACATCCACTGATAGAAATCAGTAACTTCTTTAAAGATTTGTGTTGCACGACACTAAAGGAAGATTCCCTTAAAAAGATGGATGAAAATATCCCGATTATTCTCTGCAAATTGGAAAGAATATTCCCTCCTGCATTCTTTGATTCAATGGAGCACATTCCAATTCATCTTGCATATGAAGCTTGGCTTGGGGGACCCGTGCAGTACAGGTGGATGTATCCCTTTGAAAGGTTTATGGGAGAATCCAAACGGTCAGTTAAAAATAAAGCTAGAGTGGAAGGCTTAATATGTGCAGCTTACTTGCATAGAGAGACAACTTATTTTTGTTCACATTATTTCAAGAACTTTATGTTGTCTCCCACTCATGTCAGAAATGAAATGCAATGGCAAGTTGAACCACGTGAAGGTGCATTATCAGTTTTCCGACAATCAGGCCGTCACGCAGGGAAAGAATTCACTCACTGGTTAACTGATGCTGAATTCAACTCTGTTCATGTCCATGTCTTGATCAATTGCAGTGAAGTAAAGCCGTACCTTGAGTATGTCATCATCCATCTCTAATCTATCAAACGGTTTAATTGTTATACACTAATGAATTTCATTTTTACCAGCTCATTTGTTGTGGCTGAGCAAGTCGCAGAAGGAAATACTTCTGCTAGAATACACTCAGAGTTTCCGCATTGGTTTAGAAATCAGGTCCATAGTTTTTCCTACGTTTAGAGCAAGGTTAATTTGACCATTGCTTTTATAATTTTGTTACTACCTTTGTAGGTTTTTAATCAGGCATTAACTCCCACGGTTCAAGAGTTAAGACATCTCTCCAATTGGCCAATGAGATGTGTCAAAGAATGGCACACTTACTTCATCAATGGTTACAAATTCCATACACATGAATGGTCTAAAGGAAAGAAAACATCAAATTGTGGTGTGTATGTCAAGGGCCTAACAGAGGGGTCTTATGATGATTTCTACGGCATCATTCATAAAATATATGAGTTAGAGTACAACAGCACTACTTCTCCAAACAGAGTGGTACTCTTCTATTGTGAATGGTTTGATCCTTCTAGAGCTGGTACTAGAGTTGATCCACGCTTTAATATTGTCGAACTGAACCAGAGACTAAGATATGGGCCTTTTGATCCTTTCATTCTACCATCTAATGTGAGACAGGTTTATTATGTGCCATATCCACCATTTCGCAATATTGACAAGCGTGGTTGGGCCGTAGCAATACAAACGAAGCCTAGAGGTCGCATAGACTCAAATCAAGTAGAGGAAGATGTAGCCTACCAACTTGACCAAATGTCACAACCACAAGAAATTATCGAAGTTGAACGTATAACCGCATTGGTCGACCCTGATGGTGATGGAGATGAATTAGAAGCAACAGTACAACGTGATGAAGAACAAGAAGAAGAAGAAGAAGAAGAAGAAGAAGAAGAAGATGAAGAAGAACAAGAAGAAGAAGAAGATGATGATGATGACGATGAAGAAGAAGAACAAGAAGAAGAAGACGATGATGAAGATGAAGATGAAGATGAAGATGATGATCATGATGACGATGATTGAATGTTGAACATCTATTGTAGCAAATTGGACTATCATTTCATTACCATTATCTAAAATACCATCTTTAAGTTGTATGCAATTACTTGTACATTGACTTTGAAAACAATTCATCCTTCTTTATTTATTTATATTTATTCGCTTTGTTTGTAACCATTTCAATGCAGTAATGACAGGACAAGGTTCAGAGCGTCCTGATAAAGGAAAAGGGGTAGCAAGGCCTACGAAGAGGAAACGGCAGGCACCAAAGTATGTACTTAGGGTGCCTGCTACACTACCTACCCCTGCTCCCGGTAGTTCATCATCTGTGGGGCCTCCTCCTACCCCTAGTATACAGACTCCTACACCAGCAGTAGACCCTACTCCTCCTCCTCGTGCAGTACACCCTTCTACTACCACTGCAGTAGACCCTTCTCCTCCTCCTGCAGCACACCCTTCTACAACCCCTGCAGCAGACCCTCTTCCTCCTCATCTTATTGCCACCCCCACTCCTCCCCCTATTGTTATTACCCCGACTCCTCTCCCTGACCCTACTTCTATACCTTCCTCATCTTCTGTACCTCCTTCTGAGACTGTCACACCACTTGGTGATCCAGAGTCAAGTGGTGATGCTGAAGATCTTGACCCGCCCCTCCATGATCGACCATGGATTGAGCCCTATGGTAAAGGGTAAGTTTATAATCTGTTGATATCATTTGATGTTTAAACCATATTGTAATTGAAATGAGTTTTGTTATGCAGGTTTATTCCATCTAGGGTTGCTTCCCAGGCCATCACACGTTCAATAAAGCAACAGTTTATAACTCCATGGCCTACTTGGGGAGCAATACCTCATGACGACAGAAAGCCATTCTGGCAGCGCTTTCAGGTGAGCAATCTATTACACTAATGTCCGTCTTATTTTAGTATGTTCTGTAATCAATGTTTGTTCTCTTTAATGTTACAGATGAAGGTGCAGTGGAAACCTGAACATGAAACTCAGATACACAGAAATTTCCACATGAAAGCATCTCATCGGTTGTCAGAGATGTTTAGGGATGCCCGGAATGCAGGACAGCGCCCTAACTGGCTGGGTGAGCACATTTGGAACTCTTTACTGGCCCATTGGAATACAGTAGAGTTCCGCAATAAGTGTGCCAAAGCCCAGCGGAACAGAGCGTCTGAAAGGGGTGGCACCCTGCATACTGGTGGGTCGATCACCATTCATGAGCATGCCATTCGTATGGTATAATCTCATTACATAACTTTTTCTTTCTTCAATAAGTTATGTATATTGTATTTCATATGTACGCTTGTAATTCTTAATTATGTTACAGGCACAGGCTCTAGGACGGGCGGTCCATGTTGATGAGGTCTTTGCACAGACTCATGTTCGGAAGGGAACTAATCAATTTGTTGATGAAAGATCTCGGAAGACTCATGTAAGCAAATAACACTATTACTAATTGTTCATTTATGTTATACTATCGTTCCCTGACATTGCTTTTAATGTTTCAACAGGAAGACTTTTCTACGAGACTTTCACAGGTTAGATCTGAACATGAGTCAGCTCCTACACCGGATGATGCCAGTAATGCAGATGATGACATCCGTAGGACGCAGTGCTGGATCGACACCGTTGGTGGGAAGAAAAAGGGACGAGTGTATGGTGCGGGACAGCTTGCTGCAAACTATCACTACAAGAAAATAGCTAGTTACCCGCGGATCATTATATACGGATTAAATCCGTATGTAATAAACGTATTATATACGGATTTTACATACGGATATTGGGAAATCCATTATATACGGACAAATCCGTATATAATTAAAAAAAAAAATTTATACGGAAGATCCGTATGTAAGTGGCGTACGTAATAGCAAACCAAGTAAAAATGAAAGTGAAAGATCCAAAATTTCCCACACTCTGAAAAATACATTTCTTCTCCCTCTTCTGTCCTCGAAGCTTCAGTCCAGTCTGCCTCTTCTCCCTCTTGTCGAAGCTGCAGTCCACTTCTTCACTGCACTCTCTTCTCCGCTGTGAGTCCACCTCGCCTGCAGGGAGGCTCTTGTTCAGTGAAACCCGCACTCGACGTCACTGCTCGTAGATTCGGATTTCATCTGTCGAACACGGTGAGTAATCGAAGCTTTGAGGATTATTTTTGTTTTCGTTTTCTCTTTTTGTTCTTTGGAGGTTTGAAATTGCGACTTTGGAAACCCTAGGTTGGTTTCTTCGAAGTGGTAGAGATAAGCTGGAGTTGTAGTTGCGTTTTGGTCCTGGTAAGTTTGAATCATTTAGATTTGAGGTTTATTTGAGTTATCTTTTCTGTCGGTGTTGTTACATTGTCCTATTTTTAGCTCGTTGTTGTTTCGAGGTTTGAAATCGCGAATTTAGAAACCCTAGGTGATGGGGTCTTCGAAGTGGAAGAGATAAGATCGAGCTGCTATAGCCTTCTTCATTTAGTAAGTTTGAATTGCTTATATTTTGGTTTCGTTTTATTGGTTGTTATTGAAAATGGGTCTTGACGAAAACTAGTCACTTAAAATGGTTTGCTTCGTTATTGAAAATTTTATTTTGACTTTGATACAGGAGCTGAAGTGGTTGAGAAGTGTGGGGTACCTCATTGGGAAGGCTTAAAGTGTTGTACAGTGAAGCAAAAGAGCTAGGTACTGAAGCAAGGTATGTTTACTGCTGAGTTTTGTTGTGTTGTTTCCCCCTGTTTTATGTTTAAAGTCCTTACTTTACTTCTTATGCAGTTTAGCATTAAATTGTATAAAGTTCATTTGAACTTCCTGAGAGCATTTTAATAGAACAATAGAGGAAGTTGCTGGATCAATCTCAAGGTTAGGAGAATTCTGGTGGTGTAGAGAAAAGAAACTAAGAAGAGCCAAAGTAAGTGGCGCTAAACATTATCTTTGATTCTGTGAAATATGGTGTTATGATTATATAATGGGTGAATGATTCTTTCTAATATGATGAATGCAAATTAACATGTACTTTGATTAGAATAAGGTTTTAGTTATGTTTAGCAATATTTGTATTTGACGTTGTGAAATTGGTCCGAATAGGGGTTTCAAGCAGAATAGGAAGAGTTTGATAGGTTCTCTAGGAACATTCAATTAATTGATTGATTAAGGTGCAATGTTGTATGATTGCTGGAGAATTTCACCTGATATAGTTTATAATCCAGAAAACCACACCATTAACTGACATTTTGGTTAAGAAATGAATATTTAGTAACCAAGGTAAGTAGTTCAATGCGCTTGGAATTGGTTAAGTGCAGGTTTGTTTAACGTGATAGGAGATATTGCGGTGTTACCTCTGGTTGCAAGTTTAATATATAGGTTTGTTAAGTGCAGGTTTGTTAAGAAATATGACATAACCTCTTTTTTAAATCCAACACCCATATAGGAAATATTAGAAGACCGCTCCAACTGCTCCTCTGATATTCCAAAAGGTATTCTCATAGTAGTGTTAAGAAACTAGAAGGCATGAATATTAAAAACTACTAAAATATATAAACTGACTGGTAAAGAAATGCACAACTAGCTAAAACTTGGAGCACTCAACTTTCATACTGAAGAACCACTTTTCAGAAGGTAACAACTCTCTAACTTGTGGCTTATGACAGTAGAAATCATAACTTTCTATAGAGATTTCACCCAGTTTACTATTTCAACTTCCCTCATTTCCCATAGTCACATTGAAACCTATTTCTACCAAGAGAAAACGAGAGAGCACCTCTGTATAAAAACTCATCCCTCTACATTTTCCCTTTATACTTCCTAAAGAAAGTAAACAAATTAAATAAACATATCAATGTATTATATATATATATATATATATATATATATATATATATATATATATATATATATAAAGAGAGAGAGAGAGATATATATAGAGTGAGAGTAAAGATGTTACAAAAGAGGAGTTGAATTGATTTATTGGTTAGGTTTAGAATGAGAAGTAGTGGGAAGGAAAATATTGGTAGAAAAGAGGTAAACAGGAAGTGATATGGATTTGGATTGAAAATGATGAGTTAGGTATAATGGAGATAGTTATTACAGTTAGAGTAGTGTTAAGATAAAGATACGTTGGTGTGTTTAGTTCCCATCTTTATCTTCTTTTTCTCTCATCCCATCAAACTATAAAAAATAAATAAATAAAAATTAATACAATGTATTATATGATATCTGAAAGCAAAGAAAAGAGCCTGAGTAATGATTCCTCAAGATAATGCATCCATCTTAAAGTCAAAGAATTCCTCTGGTTCAGAAGACTCTTGCTTGCTTCCTTTAGATCTTCCTTCCTTTGTTCATTCATTATAAGGAACTTTTTGTTGTACAGTAGTGCTAAAAAATTAAGTATGCTCTGAAGAGGTGTCCTGTTGTGGCTATTGTTGTTGTTGATGAGGTACTGGTGTTGGATTTTACTAAGTTTTTTTGTGGTGGTGTTAGTTGTTATGGTTGTGGTTGCTCTTCTACCACTATAAGTACACTAGATTCCCCCATTTGAAAGGGTGTGTCTCCAGGCCAAGCCATTAGGTTCAGAACATGAAACTTTTAAATCTCCTCAGTTATGACATCTGCTATGTCCAACAAGTATCCTCTTTTGATGTAGTATATGAATTGGGCTTAAGCAATGGTGAAGCTAGGTACATGAGAGCTAGGGGTCACATTAGAAATGAGAAAGGTGACCCATTTTTGTGATAGTTTTCATGTTTTCCCTTTGGAAGTCTTTGAGGTTGTCCAGACCTCCATATCATAAGGAACTGATATTATGCTGTCAGGGTTCCTTTTCTTACTAATATTAAGTGAAATTATAATTTTATAAAGTTATATATATACATACGAGTGAGATAGAATAGAGCATGAAGAGTGTTTACTAACCAACAGTGAAAGAAAAAATCTGTCTAATTGTAGAGATAAATTATGAAAGTAAGACAAATGTTGACATTTAGTATGTTTGGTGGTGAAGGAGGTTAACAATGTGAACTAAGAATGATTTTTCGGATAATACATGAAGATAAAAGTCTTGTAATGTGAACTAAGAATGATTTTTCGGATAATTTGATTAATGTTTGAAATGATTGATCTTTTTATTTATGATTACATCTAGAAGTATTTGTTTTCTACTAGTTTGGATACAAACATAAACTTCTTTCTTACTGTTAGGATGTGTGCACCTGTGGAAGATATTTATTGACATATTTTCTGAAATTCATGTTTGTCTAGCCTCTTCAAACCAAGTTTTAAGTACTAAACTTAGCTGAAGATCTTGGCAGGAGATTGTTAGCTGTATTCGATACTCCTACAGGTATTACTCAATCTTGTATGTCAATGACGGTTGTGTTTTAGTAACTTATCTCTCATAATCATCTTTCTGAATACAGAAAAGGACTGTATTGCATGTTTTTATAATTTAAGATATATTATGTTGTAAGATCTTGTAATATTATGTTCATTTTTCAGTAATAAATTTATGTGTTGTTCTGGTGTTTATAAAAAAATGTTAGCTCTTGTTTGTTGATTGCCCCAGACCTTACATTTTAACCTTGATTCTTATCCCAATTATATTTACAACCCTTTAGAAATTACACAGTTAAAGAGGACCTATCAAATATCCTATACATACACTGTATAAGAAATCAAAGAATGATCTTGTGTTGTATTTTATTGTGTATTGAATAAGGCTATTATAAGTCCTTAGACCAGGGAAAGCCTATAAGAGGGTGGTATAAACCTTAAGCATTTCAAAATATGAGCTTAATTAGATAAAGGGAGCTATATGTGGATGCATATAAAATTGAATACATATATTGACTGATTAGTTCCAATTATAGGAGAAGAATTTGTCACCATTAGATAATTACCAATTATAGAAAGATTAAACCAGCACTATAGATGTTGAATTTGTGTGACGAATTCAAGTGTTTAAAACATGAAACCATATTACGAACCAAAAAGCCAACATCATTACATGATAAAGGGAGCTATATGTGGTAATAGTTGACAAGAAATATTTAAGTTGCCATAAGACTGGGGAAAGTGCAGTTGCAACTGGAACTGAGGGTAGTGAAAGAGTTTGTGTGGTCATGATGTATTGGTGTGGTGCAGCATATCTGTATTGGAAGAATTGAACACATAATAAATTACCTATAGTGTATCATATGTCTAACAAAGACATGGATTACATGTATTTACATATAATACTTTTATTCTATTTTCTATATTTAGCTTTTATAGATATCTTTATTATTCTTTTTGTCTGTTGTTGGCTATCATGCCTTCTGCCATATTTTTTCTTGTAGTTTAGCTACCTATGGTGTTAGAAAGCAATTCAAATCTTTACCTTCCAAAGCAATCAAGATAGCCTGCATCCTCTCTTCCTCAATCACACCTTTAATCGAACCCATAAGCCTCCTCTCCGGCAAAAACAGAAATGTCTAATTTCCTCCATCTTGAGGAAGACGTTGTTTCCCCCTGATCACGCTCTCTTCTCCCACCATTGCTTTTGCTAATGCTAGAATTATCGTCAGACATATTCAGTTATACCTCTTATCCCTCCTCTTATAACCAATTCCAAACCTATCACATTTTCCTTTTGTATCCTTGATAGAATAGTTGTTTTGTGTTGTATTCATCTGTAACCTAAAATGGTAACCTGCATCTTAACCAATTCAAATATTTTTTTTCAATTCTGTTTGGCTTAATTCGTACTTGAGCTTGCAGTTTGTGTTCATTCAGTTGTTCCTTAATGTTTCTTCATCATTTTAATCGGTGCACTTTGTTTGTTTGAGTTCAAATTCAGCTTTATAAATCAATTTCAGTTTTGTCCAGTCATGTGCAAAAGTGTTGCAGTGTTATTCTGTCATTAATATTTTGATTCTGTTCAGCTGTATTTTTTTTTCTTTTTCGGTTTGGTTGTGCCTTAAGCAGTTGCTAGGTCTCTAATTGATCATATAAAGAAACGGCATCATGTCCAGCTTTGATCAGTTGAGCCAAGTAGCATTGCACATTTTGGTTCCAGTAGCAAACTGTCCATAAACTGTACTTTCTGCATTGAGTTGTTATAATCTGCTTTGGTCCAGTTTTCTGGTGTTTCAAGCTTTGACCAAATCTGCTTTATGAGTCTAAATGTGTTTAAACTGATTGCAAACTCATACTAATCTCAGAAAAGCAAAATGACTGGTTGAATTCCTCACACTATGATTTCAAAAATCTGCATCAATATTCTTCACTGGTTTCAAGTTGTGCTCACTGTTGTTGGTCAGATTTTGTAGTAGCAACTCTTGTTAATCACTAAAATGCAAAATGCATACCTGAGTTCCCTACTTTCAGTAGCTTGTCTTGTCTTTGTTTCACAATTCTCCAATTCAATTTCTGGTCTGCTTTGGTCAATACTGTTTCTGCTCAGTTTTGTTGTGTATAAAGCTTGAGACAAGTTTCTTTTATGATTTTAAGCATGTCTCAAGGGATAGCAACTCCAATCAATCACAAAATTGAAAAATGAATGGTTGAGTTGATTAAATTCTGAATTTCAAAACTGTCACAGTTTTAAATAAAGTGTTTGCACCGTGCTTGCTGTCTTTGTGTGGTTTTAGGTCACTTTAAATCTTCTAGCTGATATCCTGTAGTTAGATCTAGTGTTTAGGCATTCTTTGAGTCTTTATTTGAACCAGCCAGCTTTGAATGTACTGTTTTATTAAATCTGCAAAAGTAATATGCCTTCTCTTGTTGGGGGAAACCATAAGCAGTTTTCTGCCCAGCAGCAAAACCCCCTTTTGCAACAGGTAGTTGTTTATCAAATTTGTCTTTTCTTTGCTTGTTTTTTTTTTCTTAGAAGATTCATTACGGTCCACAAAAATTGAGCTATCCAGCCTAAACATGCATGTTCTTCTAGTGTTACTTTTTTCTTGATTTTTAATGTGGTTCTTTACTACATAAGCATTGGTCCTCTTAATATTCCAAGCTAAATTGGAGACTTATTTTTAAATCTATTTCAGTACAAAGTGATGGAGAAAGTTGTACAGGGGAAAGGGAAAAAAAATTCGTGTTTCTTTTTGTTGGTCATCGTTGACTGCCTGATAATTTGTCTGATTGTGAGTGTATTACTTAAACATGAATTCTGTTTATGTAAAGGAAAAGTAAAGCCTTCTGTGCTTCCTTTGGTAAGAGTAGAAATTAAAGGAATGAATGTTTTTTACTCCGGGTAGAATATGAATTCATGGACCATCCAAAATCACCAGATACTTGATCTTGTATTATCAAGTAGAATCGAAAATTTTCAGATTGGTTCGTGATTAAGTTTCAAATAGTAATCAATCGCTTATAATGCCCATGAGGAGGATTGTGCAGTGAGTGAATTACTTGTTTGATCAGTTGTAGTCTGATTACTTCTATTGTCTGATCTGTTGTTTTCTGTTTGTCAGTTGTCACTGACAGTTTATTTGTTACAGTTACAGCGTCACTGGATGCTTGTTAGTCAGCTGTTATAATTGATTTCATCATTTAAATGAGCCTCTGTAGTCTATATGCATTTGCTGTCAACAGAAGCTCATCACTTGTAAACTCGGATATTCAATACAAAGTTCTTTTTTTTTTCTGTTTTCTTAATATGTGTTATAAGTATCAGTAAGTAAATATGGCATACTGTTAGTTCTCATTTTAAAGTGTTGTTAATGGTGTTTTTCTTGAAGCTTTATGTTTTCATTTTCAATTTTCCTTCCATATGTACTTTTATTTATGAATAATTTAATGTGACTAAAACTTATTTTTCTGTTAAATGATAATATATAACCTATAACTCCTTGTATCACATAGTTTCTTACATCAGAAAAATGTATTTTATATGACGTAGTGTAATGTATGCAGTTTAACTCTCATGGCTCATCTGTTTCTTCTCAATCTGGTATTGGACTTGGGGTCCAGTCCACTAGTCTCAGTGGTATTTCTTCTGCATCACTACAGCAACCACCCAATTCTGTCCATTCCCCCTCTAGTCAACAGTCACTGATGCTAGGTGTTTCTAAAGATTCAGGCATGTTTTGTTAGCAAAAAGTCACTTGTTATTGTGTTAACAAAAACAGCATCCAAAGCAATCACAGCCACCATCAAGGCACAGTTTGATGAGCCATGGGTGACATGGGGACAAATACCTCAGACACGAAGAGATGTTTTCTTTGAGCGTTTTAAGGTACACTTGTGTTCATTTACATTATGTACTACAGTTAATTTTAAATGTTAAGGTCCTCAATTATCTTATCCAATATTCATCTTTTTTGTCAACAGAGAAAGGTTTCATGGAGGTCTAACCATGAAGAAAAGGTGAAAAAAAATTTCCACACAAAAGCATCTCATAGATTATCTGAGATGTTTAAAAAAGCTCGAACAGAAGGAAAAAAACCTGATTGGATGGGGGATAATGTTTGGAATGGTCTTTTGGAGAAGTGGAACATGCCACTTTATAGACAAAAATGTGAAACGGCCAAAAAGAACAGGACATCTGACAAGGGTGGTTGTTTGCACACTGGGGGATCCATTAGCGTGCATGAGCATGCAATTCGTCTGGTACATATAAATTTATTTTTACATTTCTATACGGATAAACTTTAAAAATATTTGATGTTAACAACTTACATCTTCTTTGCTTGCAATCACAGGAGCTTGGTCGGTCAGTGCATGTTGATGAAATATTTCAGCAGACACATATTCGAGCATCAACAGGAGAATTTGTCGATGAAAGGTCTAGGCGGACACATGTTAGTTTCTACTAACTTATTCTTTATTAGGTTATATAATTCTTAGGTCTATCTATTTAACGATAATCATGTATTCATTTAACAGGAAGAGTTTGAAGCCAGATTTTCTCAAATAAGATCTGAGACAGCATCCGTTGGGGCTTCAACATGTGCTCCCCTAGACCCTGCAGATGAGGAAAGATTGAGGAACCAATGTTGGTTGGATGTTGCTGGTGGAAGGTACAAGGGACGCGTATACGGCATTGGAAATGTCAGTGCTCAAGATGATTGTGTCGATAGTTACATACAACAGACACAGGCATCTTCTTCTCAGCAACCGATTGCAGAGGACATTCTTAACCTCCACACACGAGTATCAACCCATGATGACCAACTTCGACAGATGAACTCTCAATTGCAAGGCTTTATTGGTGTCATGATGCAGTATCTTCCACCTCCTGCAGCCGCAATTGCACAACAATTTCTTCAATCCCAGAATCAGCCACAAGCTAATGTTCAACCACAACAACCACAACAACCACAACAACCACAACAACCACAGCAACCAACAGATCAACCACAAGATGATACTGTTTATGGAGATTACTAGTTATGTTTTTAGAAGTAGGACATGTATCACTCACACTTATTCCCTCAATGACTTTAAACATGTTATTTGAACTTATTATGATTAACAATTATGTAAACTTTCTTATTATGATTAATGTGAAATGCATGTTTGTATGTTTTAAAGACTTGATTTATTTATTAAATTTGTGAATGGATATAATGTCCAGGTCTTGTAAATTGTCTGTGTGGTATGGGCAGGTCTTGTAAATTGTCTGTTTTTGGATGTTGGATGACCAGGTTTGCTATTCAAGTCAAGCTGTATGTAAATTATATACGGAATATCCGTATATAATTTATATACGGATATTCCGTATATAAATTATATACGGATATTCCGTATATACATTATATACGGATATTCCGTATATACATTATATACGGATATTCCGTATATACATTATATACGGATATTCCGTATATAAATTACATACGGATATTCCGTATATAAATTATATATGGATATTCCGTATATAAATTACATACGGATAATCCGTATATAATTTATATACGGATAATCCGTATATAATTTACATACGGATAATCCGTATGTAATCTTATCTACGCCCTTTTTATATACGGATTTTTTACCGTATATAATCCGTATATAACATCACTTTTTATACGGATTTTGGATGTTATATACGGATTTTGGCCGTATATAAATGCGATTTTTCTTGTAGTGTATACAGCATCCAGAGGAGGTACTCTGAAGCACCAGCCTTCTTCTTCCACCAGTACTGCTGACGAGGTTGTTCAACTCAGGCAGGAACTTCATCAACGTGACCAGGAGCTCACTGATCTCAGAGCAGAGTTTACAAATTGTAAGGCCGTGGTCATGACTGTCTTGCCTCAAACCTCACAGGACGTACAAAATATGCCTCCCACCCAATCACGACCGTCCTCATCACCTGCTGCCACTCAGCAGCCCACTTCAGTCCAACCCTCATCAGTCCAACCCTCATCAGTCCAACCCACACCAGTCCAGCCATCAATAGAGGAGCAGGATGATGAAAATCATTCTGATGATAGTTATGTACATTATTAGGATTCATTTTCTTATTACTTGTTAGACAAACATTTGGATATTAGAACATTTTGAGTTGATATCATTTCAATGTTAGATGTACTTACAGACTTTGGATGTTACAACATCCTTGTGTTACATTGTTTTATGTTTGAACTATAAATACATTATTTATACATTAATGAATGTCCTGTGGATTATTTGATGTGCCTTGGATATTGATCATTGATTGGATCTTTGAGATGCACATTATGCATGTTTGTATGTGTTTGAAAACTGTTATGCAGGTCTGTTTGTAAATGAAATTTGTTATACAGGTTTGGGTTGCAGAGGGAAAACCATTTCTCTGAAACCTGCTCTGCATTTTACCGAAGGCTTTTGCCCTTCGGTAAATGCCCTCGCCTGGCCATTACCGAAGGCTTCCGCCCTTCGGTAAATACCCTCGAATGCTCATTACCGAGGGCTTCTGCCCTTCGGTAATTACCGAGGGCTTTCGGCCTTCGGTAATTACCGAAGGCTTTCGCCCTTCGGTAATTACCGAAGGCTTCTGGCCCTCGGTAATTACCAAAGGGCGAAAGCCCTCGGTAATGGTTAGCGACAAGGGATTTACCGAAGGATTTTTGGCCGTCGATAGGCCTTCGGTAAACATCCATTATCGACGACTTTTGACATTTTCCGAGGGCTTCTGGCCTTCGGTAATGCCCTACTTTTTTGTAGTGACCTCAACGGAAAAATAGTACGTTATTTATTACAAACCGATTATTCCGAAAATAAAATGTTCAAATAGTCAGGATCGAATATTAAAATACATTCCCAAGTCCTCTATCCCATCTCTCTTTCATCCTTTATGCATGTTCAGAAGCATCAGCCATCACATCTGTAATAACATCTGCTCCCGTATAACATCACGTATTATACGATCATCGCATTCACATGCACAAACAAGCAAGGGTGTGCTAACAAAATTACAATTCATATACATCATAAATATACTCATAATAACATACTATCATCCACACCTTAACCAGTTCAAACTATATACCCAAGTACGAATTATGCTTCAACCTTATGCATATACCAATATGTATCAAAATATCAAATTAGAATGCATACACCAATATGCATTACAAAATAAATTAGACTACATCCACCAATATTACAGACGAATCAAAATACATACACCAATATGTACTAGCGTCACTCCCATCACTCTTTTCAGAGCTTTCCCGGGCCGTTACACATTACCCTAATGTGTAGTGCTGCTTCCCATCACTCTATAGGGAGATTCCCCGAGCAAGTACACAAGTCACCCTCCATCACTCTAATCAAGAGCTTCCCCAGACAAGTGCATGTATACCCCTCATCACTCGCCTAAAGAGATTCCCCGGGCCCGCAAGCACAACGCCAATCAAATTTGTAATGAGCTTCACCGGACTAGTACCCCACGTCACCCCATCACTCTTACATAAATGTAAGAGATTCCCCGGGCGGTTACACACGTCACCCGTGTATAGGGTTACTTCCCATCACTCTATAGAGCTTCCCCGGGCCAACAACCACAACGCTTACTATCCACCACTCATTTAATGACACCAAGCAGCCAAAAATACACATATCCAATAATCCTCACAATACCAATCCAACCACACCATAACGCACATATCATATCATCATCACATAATCATCACAATACCAAATTGTAAACAATTCAAGTTCTTCATTTAACATGAAACTCATAATCAAATCTTATACAACCATGATTTCAACAGTACTTAACCATCCAAACACCATTCTCATATCAATTTGCAATCTCAAACAGATCACCCAACATTTCCCTATCGAATAGATATATCAAACAACTCAAAACAGTGTACACATAACATATTTTCTTTATATCCTTTTAATACCCATATTTAGGTAACTCAAACAGCTTTGAAACCATCACCAACAGTTCCGAAAGGGTCAAGAACCCCCAAAACGACCTAGAGAACGTCCAAAACGGACATCCAGAACCCCCAAAACTATCGAAAATAAATTCTGCAAAGTGCAGGTGCGTGCTAATCGATTAACAGTGCATGTTAATCGATTAACTGTTCGTAATTTGCCCAGAAACAGGTCCAGACAGCATACAAGACCCCAACACTTCCTATTTTTCGCAATCCCTTTCTTACAGTGGTATAAAACCAAGATTTTCCATCATAACCACACATAATATGATTCCAAAACCTACTTTCATCAAAAACTACATTTATCAAACACTTTACATCACAAAAATCAAGATTAAACAACCTAACCTTAAACTTTTCAGCACATGTATTTCAAGCCAACACTATGAATCCTTTCACTCTCAACCATGACTCTTCTCATATTCATGATAATCAATCCTCAAAAAGCAATAAACTTAAGTCCATCATAGATCCAACATTTTCATTGTCATCCAATAATCATCTCATACTTCCATCAGTTCATCCAACCAAAAATTCATTAACTAAGCAAAACACCCAATTTTCGTATTCCATGAAAAGTGAGTTAAAACTTCCTTGTTTACCACCCCAATTCACACCCAAATCCATCAAAAACTTCATTTACGCATATACCAACATGCTAGAACGAATTTCCATCATCCAATTCACATATATTCATCACCTTGCACAATTATTTCATCATACAACTTATGCAGAATTCATAGATTAAATCTAACTCCCCTTGCAACTTTACCTTCAAGCTTCTTTCATATTCAGAATTCTCAATCTATCATTTCATTATCTCACCTTATCATATTGATAATAACAAATCATAGATTCAAACAGAAAACCAAAGATCAAGGATCAATCTAACATCATCTCCATATGCTTAACACATTTCATCCAATTCATACAAATTTCATATATCAAAGTTATAACAAAAACCCATTTGATTCATCTTTTTACCATCAAAACATACTCAACAACCATCATCTAAGAATAGGACATTTCTAATCCAAGATCTCACAACAAACATTCACATCCATCCCATTCAAACTAATCATTTGTTCAAGAAGTATGATTTTCGGATTTGGAAAAAGCTAAGGGAAAACCACCATGTTCTTCATCCCATTTCAAGAACCAATTCATCCAAAACTTCATATCTATATATACAAACACATTAGAACGAATTCTCATCATAACTCCCATCATTCAACCCATTAAAACTCATCACATTTCGCAGGACTTTCATCAAACAATACATGTGCATTTTTCCAAATTAAAGTTAGCTCCCCTTACCTCTTGAAGATCTTGACTTCTTCTTCCAAGAGAGTAACTCTTCCCTTCCTTGGTAGACCAAGCAAGCTCCAACACCTCTGCACACTTAGAGTTTCGTTCTCCTCACACCAAAAAGCTTTCCACTCTCCCCAAACTTCCAAGTCTGATTTGGATTTAAAGAAATGGCTCCAAGACAAGCAAGGACCCAAGATATTGTAATTTAGCAATAAAAGACCAACATTTGGCCATCCTAATCCATTTTCTAGCCCCAAAATCCGGAAAGAATGGTTTGTGGGAAGATTCCCCAACCTTGCACGCTCAAAAAAACGTGTTCCAGGCTGTTATGTTTCCATAACTGACGTAGCTAATCGATTAACTCAAGTGCTAATCGATTAACTCGAGTCCAGAGGCTAAAACACGAATTTTCTCTGTATTAATCGATTAACTACAGTAGTTAATCGATTAATCCAACAGAAACTCAAAATAACGTTTTTCGTGACTTGTTTAATTTGGTTGAGGCCCTTCCCGATGTCGAAAAAAAACGTATGAGTACTCAAATCGAAGCTCTTTGAGTGTACTTTCTAATGGAAAAAGAATCAACCCAAAATATTAATTGTATAAAAAGTTATACATAAAATAGTAAACCATGTTAAATTTTGATAGCATTCTATTTTACACTACAACTTGAAATTTTTACAACTTGTAAAATTTTGAGTTTACAAGGGTCTTACAACTATCCTCCGCATCTAATCTACCAACAACCCTTCCCAAATAGCATATACCTGCACCTTCCCAACCCTAATCTCCAAGCTCTTCGACTTTGACGACCCCGCTTCCGCCAATGCCTGAATCCACCACCGCCACTCCCACGACCTCGCCCCAACCCTCTTCTCCCTACTCTTCCCCAGCACCCTTGCCTCTGCCATTGTCGTTGTCGACCGCCTCTCCCTCTTCAAATACGTCTTCCCCACCGAACGACTCCCTCAATGGACCCACTCCTTCACCCAGTAATTTGTAGAACTGTGATTAATAAGATAGTAGAAAGGTCTGGATTCAGTTTGAATATTGTGATATGATGATAGACGAATGAAGCTAATAATAAAGATTTTTGACCTGCTATTGCCTCATTGCTTATCTGTAACAATATAAAAGAAAAATAATTAATTTTTCAAATTACTTTATGAAATTATAAAGATGTTGCAGCTAGACAACAAAACCTGAATGTGCACCTCATACTTCAAATCTATAGAGTTCCATGGCTGTGAGTGCATTAAAAAGAATAATATATTAATACGTAGGTGTGAAAACAAGGTCAGAAAGTAGCAACGAAAACAATTCACAAAGGAACCCATATTCATAATGTTGAAGTGTTATTTCTTATGTGTGAGATTTTGCATTAAGCTGGAAATGGTGGTTCTCTTCTCTCATTAAAGGTAAAGTGATTGATTTCTGAATGCATGCTCACATCAAAATGTGTGAAATCAACTTTAAAGTCACAGAATTAGTCTTAATATCAGTGCAGACTCAAGCTTTCATATTCTTTCTCTTAGATATGTTTTTGAATGCTTTTGGCTAAACAAAACCAAACCACGTAGATAACTCTTTCTCCCTTACTTTTTTTCTTAAAAAGAATGAAACATAGTGTAGTAATATGTTTTTGGTCCTGACAGTGAATGTAGCCCTGATAGGTCTGCACTACCTCAACATTCCCAAAGCAGCAGTTTTCACAAGGCAATGATGAAACGTGGTGGATGGGGTGATACTGATAGTAATAAGAGCTCTAATAGAGATACAAGCCAGAGTGGTGATTAGGATTTTTGCTGAAGAACTCAACCGCTTCGAAGCCGCGGAGAAAGTGATTCTTATCGTCGCATCCCTCTCCGACGAGCCTTCGCGCCAATCCACTTCTCTCTTCAACCCTCATAACAATCCCGCTGAGTACTTTTCCACGGTTGATGAGATCATCCACTGGATGGAGCAGTTTTCGATCACGCCATCCTCCTCTGTCGTGGGACGCATAAGGCCCGCCATCGTGGACCTGGTAGAGAACGCAATTCAACTTGCGATGTCACGACTGGAGGACAAGATGCGACACGTGCTGATTTGTAACACGATCCCACTTGGCGCCATAAGCTGCTACAGTTCAATAAGGAGGGTTTCGCTCTCGTTCAGCTCGCATGACGGTGCCATCGACGATACCCTAGAGAGCTTCGGTGAGGTCGGCTCGAGTCGCTTCCACGAGCGAGATGCTCTGGATGAGTGTTTAGTCATTCTGGGTGTTGAGCGACTGAGTATTGAAGAGGTTCAGAGGAGAGAGGCATGATTGACTCAGTGTCTGGCGCGATTGAGGGTTTTGGTTGCAGATGAATGAATGAGGTTTTTAAGAGGTCTATGTGTTTATGGTTGGAGGTAATGTGATGGAAATGTTTTTAAGATGAGAGAAGCAAATGTGATGCCTTTTAATAGGAGAGAGAGGAAGATAGAGGAAGTTGAAATGCAGCTTGGTCGTTGGTGACGAAGAATAAAAAGAAGAGCTGGTCGTTGCTATGAAAAGAGTCCAAATTTTTAAGTGTACATGTAGCATTTTGTTAATCACATCATGTTAAATTTAACGCTGTTAGTTTTCGGGGATGAAAAATTATAGTTATCTTAAGGACAAGGATCAAAGTGTACTATAGTTTGAAAGAGGGACTAAAACTAAAATCGCTTGATAATTTAGGGACTAAAAATATATTTAACCCTTTTATAAAGCATGAACTATGAATGTGTAGTGTAGTATCAACAACAAATAATAAACAAGTTCAATAAAAAAACAACAACAAACAAGGTCAACCAAACAAAAACAATAACCAAGTTAGAAAAAAAACAAACAAGTTCAACAAATAAGTTCTTCAAAACGAAAACAAAAACTAACCTTCAAAAGTGGGTTCGTCGAAATAAAGTAATGCCACCTGTGAGAGAGAAAGCAGAATGCGCCTATGAAGGATAAGAACACCAAAATAATCGGTCAAAACAAATGAAAATCATACATAAAGTAGTTAGTTAACATGCATTTGTAACAAATGAAAGAAAGATTACATGTGATGGTCGTCAAACTTCGTTCCAGAAAAGTTTGAGCAGAAACGAGGGTATCGCGTACTAAGATAAAGTGAATGAATTTTCAATCTTCCGCTCAAATTTATATTGAATTCACTAACCTTTTAACGTTTTATATCCTTCTAACGTCTAATTTTAGGGAATTCGACGTCATACGTAAATACATTTTCACCTTCGCGCCAAACATTTTCCCAAAATTTATCCAATATAACAAATTGACATCGAATTACAATTCTAAACAACGTCTAATAATTACATTTATTTACAAAAATGCCACCAGTCATTTTTAACGTTGGTTATTTAGTGGTTGGACGTTGAACGCGTGACGTTATACGCTGTTTTTTGCACTAGTGTTTCTATAATTTAAAACCTAATTAATCATTACTTATATTGATTACGTCTTATTGTATTCCATGAAATCATATGGATCTATATATTTGGATTTATCTCAAGAAGATATGAACGCATGTTTGATATTAATATGGATCTATATGCATTACGATACATCATATCGCTCGATTTTACGTGAAACATCTCGACATTTCAAGACTCTCATTTGGGCATATCTAGACTAGTGGGCTAATGTACTATATGTATCTGAAACCATCTTAGCCTATAATGACCTGGATCATCTTAACCTATACTGCATGGATCATCTCAGTATTTCGATACTCTCATTTGGTTTATATCGAGTTTAGGGCCTAGTGTACTATATGTATCTAAAACTATCTCAACATGTAATGATTTGGATCATCTCGGTCTGTAATGACTTGGATCATTTCGACCTGTAATGACCTGAATCATCTTGGTATTTCAAGATTCTCATTTAGCTTAATATCAAGTCCGGTGGGCTAGGTAATATTATATGTGTATGAAATCATCCCAACATGTAATGACCTAAATCATCTCAACTTGTAATGACTTGGATCATCTTGACCTGTAATGACATGAATCATCTCTGTATTTCAAGACTCATTGGTTCATATCGAGTATGGGGGCTAGTATATCATATGTATCCAAAACCATCACATCCTATAATGACCTAGATCATTTCAGCTTGTAATGACTTGAATCATCTCGATCTGTGGCCTACATCATCTCGACCTCATTATGTTATAACAATAAGTAAGAACTAAAACGTATTACAAAGATTATTAAGCATATTAATCATGATAATTATATTTATGGCCTAAGCCCAATTAGGTAAGAGCTCATAAACCTATTATAAATAATACAACTTACAAGGTAAATAATTTACACATTCATTATAACATTCATTGCTATTTGATAAACTTAACTCACTTGAGTATCAAAGTGTCTTTTACATACATACTCCCACTAGAATAAGAATAAAATATGGGTCTAAAGACATCTTGACTGAAAGTTTAAAAAATAAAGAATATTTTCTAGAACGAGTTTGAAGAATTTTTACAAAGTATTTTGACCTTATAAGAATAAATATTAAATGAGTATCAAAATAATTATTTAAATAATGATGAAAATGAGAAAAAGAAAAAGAACTGATTTAAGGCTTTAGTTGAGGGGTGTTCGTACTTCTTAACTAGATCAAATAGGTTTTATAATTTATTTTGGTTACAATACTTATGTTATCCTTTATTAGTGTATGCCCGTGGTACCATTATAAATCCTACTATAGAAATTGTAATTCAGAATGAAATTATTCATTCATTTAATGTATTACTCAATGAGAAGTCGAGAAAAGCACGTAGCAATTAATAATAAGTTAGAAGAAATCTTACACCACAGAAAGACATAGCAGTAATAAAAAAAAAAGCTACCCCCAGAATTGAGTGAGACGTGTCAGCAGTGGTATAGCATGAAATTTTATAGCTACAACAAACGCGTATTTTAAGTGACGCCGATTGAATTGATGAGTTAGGCGCATTAGAAAGAAAGATATTGAAAATAAATGTGGAAGGGTAAGAATTAAAATTGAAGAGAGGTGAGTGGAGCGAAGAATTAATTAGTATATCGCAATTGAGAAAAGTGTTTGATGTAGATCCGCTGAAGAGTGTGGAGACTTTTTCTCAAGATTATCAAGATTTAACAAATGTGATTATGTTATTTAAAATTAGATAATGGAGGGTGCCCATTGTTTAGGGTCCTATAACCATTCCTATTTTGCATGTATGCCGTAGGGATTGGAGTGGTCAAACAATTCTTTTTCTTCTTTTTTTTGTTTTTTTTTTTCAATTGGGATTCCCATCCTTTTCACCCCTTTCTAGCTAACAAACAATTTAATTCAAACACAAACAAACCCTATTTCAGCATTTTCGGCCACTCTGTCTCTTTCTTTCTCAACAATTTTTTGTTTTGCTTTTAATAAAATCCAAAACCCAACTCATTTCACTTCCCTCCCGGAATCTCGCCATTATTCTATCATTATAAATGCTGCTGCTCTGTCTTATTATTGTTGTTATTATTGTTCACTTCACCACCAAATTGGTTTCATATGATAATAGCAATTGATTCCAAGTGAAGAATATAGAAATAGAGAGTGAATAAAACAAGGATGATCATGTTTGAATTCTTGCTGATATTGACGCAGATACAGTCTCAGCAACGGCAACCACACTCTTATTCTATTGTAAAAGAAGAAAAGGTATTCGGGCCACTCGTTCGTTGCGGTATAATGCTCACTTTTTCTAAAGCAATAAAAGATTCGGTCCAAATTGAATTACACTCCACCAATGTAAACAAATGCAAATTACTCTTTCTCTCATCAACCAAAAATTAAACAGAGCAGCCAAATTGTTCGTGCTTTTGCACACAGTGAAACCACAATCGTTCATCGTTTTTGTTCATCAATTTAACAATCTAGTTACTGATAAAATGATCGCCAGTATTAGATTGAATTATTGGAAAAGTGAACACGGTGTGAGAAAGGAGAAAGAAAAAGAGCGGGAAGGATCTCAAAATGAATTTCTTTCCCCTGGTGATTTTTCATTTTATAAAATCTGTCTATGGACAAACAAAATTTGGTTTGATTTACATTTTACAAACGTTTCAATTACTGCGTGTGAGGGAGAGCGTCAAAACGGCATGATATGCGTGGTCTTGGTGTCGTAGCACGTGAGGCATGACTTGGAGTTCACCCGAAAAATCTTGAGCAAATCGGTGCACATTTGGCGCACTTGCGGCGTACAGTTGCTCTGCATCAGCAACAGAATCTTGGTCAAACCATTGGCCTGCGTCACTGCCTCCAGTGCCTTGCGATCGCGAAACAGGTAGCACAAGCTCCACAGCGTCGTCACAGCATGCTCCGTCGCCACTGTAGACACCTTCAGAACCTTGCTCAGCACCGCCGCCACGCACACCGCGTCCTCGCATATCTCCTTCCGCCCCTCCCTCGTCGAAGAAACCGCCTCCACCAGCTTCAGTACCTTCTCCACCGTCGCCGCTCCCAGCTCCGCCTCCGCCAACAGCCTCGACAGCGCCCTCACCGCGCCGAGACTTACCAGCTTCAGTTTGTTCCGTTTCGGCGCCGAAATCGCGATCAGGCTCGCCAGCGCGGCCTCGACCAGCGCCGGATCGTTCTCCGGCGCCGCCGACTTGAGCAATTCCGCAACCACGCCTTCCTTCTCGGCTACTAAAATCTTCGACTCGGCGTCCGCGGCGATGAACTGCAGAACCCTGGCGGAGGCGAATCTCGAATCGCAGCCTCCTCGTTTCAGAACGAGAAGAAGAGAATCTAGGCTCTGTTTGTTTCCTTTGAGCAAAGAGTTTCTCAATCCATCGCGATCTTCGACGCCATCGAGAATCAGAGCTAACAGAAGGACGACTTGTTCGAGAAATTGAATGTTAGCTCTGGCGATGAGTCCTACGTCGACATTGTGGAGGAAACGAATGAGTTGGTTGAGCAAGCGTTCTAGTTTGGAAAGGAAGAGTTTGTTATGGTGAGAATCTGTGGCGAAGAGGAGCAGTTTGGTGAGCGAAGCAGAGCGGAGAGAGGGGGTTTCCAATTGAGAGACGGTTAGGAGGACCTGGTCCGGGGAGAGGATAGTTGAATGGCGAAGGGAATCGGACCAGATCTGGATGAGGCTTTGCAGAGTTCGGTTGGGAACGAAGTCTTTGGTTTTGAGGAGTTGCATGGTTGCGGGGCAGGTGTTGTTGCCGGCGTCGAGCCAGCGTTGGATGCTGGAGCGATCGTAGGTGATTCCGGTGCAGAGACTGACAGGGGATTTCATGAGATCAAGAGAAATAGGGCACGTGAAGAAAGTGGGAACGTTGATGCATAGATCGTCTCTTGCTCTTACCATGGTTTGGTTGAGTTGAGTTGAGCGAGCGAGTGAGTGAGTGAGTGAGTGAGTGAGTGAGTGAGAGTGAGAGACAGAGAGAAGTGGGAGATGCTGGTGAGAGGAGAACGGGGTGTTTAAAGATGCAATGGGAATGGTCAAAGGTGGGTGACGTAAGATGCTTCCATTTTTGTTTATTTCTATCTCTACTTGCGTTTCGGGTCAACCGGGGAGAGAATTGTGCGTGTAATGGTCGTGACACGTGGAGGTGGAATGCCTATGATGAAGCTTGAGGGGTAGAACGTGGGGGTGCTGGGGACCACCCAGGAACATTGTTTTCAACTTTCAATTAATTCATTATAAAAGGATTTTACACTTTTATTATTTTTTAAATTAATTTAAAGAAGAATCAAGGATACTAATGACTTATATCCAAATTCATTATTATGATAATTTTCTTTTTCTCTTTTTTGGGCCGTGGGATGGGGGGTCTTTAATTTGACTCATCATGTTTTACAGTGCTTGGTTATGGCACCGAAAGCAGATATTTGTAAAGAGAATATCACAATTCTCACTTCCATCGATTACAACTACTCATCATCATATCAACGTTTCTTTCTTCTTTTTCACCATAACTTTTTTGTGCTCTTGGGATTAAAACTCAGCTTCGTAAGTTACAGCTAGCCCTACTTTCACGCAACAAACTGTGCCTGGAGTACTTCCCTATATGCTCCACCTTTTTTTGTTACCCTACTTCATCACTAAACCTAAAACCATCTCATACATAAAGTAATCAAGACAAAAGGTTGGTTCAACAGAATAAATGTTGTGATTAACTATGATTTTGAAACACTCTTGCATTATTGATTTTGAGATAAAAGGATTCTTTGACAAGTTTTCGTGTTAGAACACATGAATTGCGTAGATTAAGTGGGAAATGTTTGGTGTTTGGTGGCGTAGAAGGAGCTGATTCGTGGTGTGTTACGTAGATTTGCATGAAAATGACACGGGAATTATTCGGATTTCAACGACTGGGACTTCTCTTGTGAAATTTGACCAAACCTTACTTTCCGTCTTCGGTTTTGCATGCTTCTTTCAGTAACATTACTCTTCTCCTTCTTTCCTCTATTATCTATGCTCAGTTTTCGTTTAAGAAAAGAAAACAGAAAAAGAAACATAATTTAACTGACATTTTAGATCCATCGCTAAAACAACCATTAATTATCAGAGATCCTTTTTATTTTAATTATTTGTTATAATTGATTAGTTTGTTGCAGAGTAGTATACATTTCTCTCTCGTATTTATTATTTTGGCATTTCGTATATTATTTTGTTTCTTCTTTTGACAAGGATATGTAACTGATATTATCTCAAAGTATTAAAACAATAAATAAAAGGTTTTTGAAATGGATAATCATTTATCTTGAAGTTTTAAAATAGACAAACACTGTCTTCTTTCTAATGTTAATTCCTTGAAGTTATTCAAACAATATTTAACCACATTTTATTGGACCCAATAAACTTTTAGCGAGCGATCTTAATTAATCCTTCATTTTATTCAGAAGCGAGTCTCTTATTTTATTTTTCTTTTCCATATATCAATAAATATTTCTAAAAGGAGATTAAAAGAAAACATTTTCTTCCTTTTTTTTTTTCTTATTGCTCTTCTATCAATTGAAAGTCATGCTGAAAAAGATTTTGCTCATAAAAAGATATTGAAATTTTATTTATTTATTTCTATTATGTACATATTATGTTATTGGAAATTATAATCGTATTCTTTTTAAGCTTAACAAAAAATTCTCAACATTTCTTTATTTTTTAATTGTATAAAAATTGAACTTAAAACAATGTATTGTAAATTATGTTGTGAATTTTAGTATTTTAAAGAAAATAACCAATAGCCAGAATCAATCTCAAGAATTTTAAAACAAAATATTATGTTTATTTTAAATTTAGTTAAATTTAATATTTAAACTTAAATTGAAATCTTTTTCGTAGTTTAAATCAGAAAAAGAAAATTATACTAAGATGACGACCATATTCAAAGTAATGGGGTTGAATCAGTTGGGCCTGGAGGGGTGTTTACGCAAGCAATAATTAAATTATTGATTTATTTTGGACAATTGGACTATGATATAAAAATAAAATATCATATTCTTCAACCTTTTATCTCTAAAATTTTGCGAATTCTAAGGTGAATATGTATTTTTCCTTCTAAAATTTTAAATTTGATTTTAGTTCATAATAATAATATTTTTACCTTCTAACATTTTATGTTTGATATTGTAACCACAGTTAAATTAAATGTTAGTCATAATCATTTGACAATAAAAAGTAAAAGTATTTCCAAATTAGAGATAGAAAACTATGATAGTCTTTGGAAGAGAAAAACTGAATTTGGAAAATTTTGAAAGAACTGAAACATATATTTTATTTAATTTTTAATTTAGATTAATGCTAGGCCAACTATTATTATTTAATGATTAAATATTTATTTCATTTAAATATTTGATTTATCTATATAATTGATCTGGTATTTAGTTGGCTCGATAGAAAATATGAATCTAGAAACATATAAACTAAAATGTGGGATATTAAATTCATTGAATCAATTGGATGAATAGTCACGCAATCAAAGTATGAAACCATGAAAGTCAAAGTAATGTTACAAAAAAGGGAGAACAAAATATTGAATGCAATTTTTGTTGCTTGTATTGAAAAGTTTGGATAGCTTAGACCATTTCCCCTTCAGATATATTGATCTGAGTATCTTATTTTGTATAAAACTCTCTATAAATGATATCAATTATTAGATTTTTTTTAAAAGAACATATAGAAAAGAATTGACATGTTAAAATTTAAATAACTCTGGAGTGAATGATAATTTTATTTACCTTTTTTATAAATTTTTTAATAAAATGTTTTAATGGATAAAACTGTAGTGATATCATTAAATTTCAAAATCAACAATATATAAAATGTGCAATCGACTTTAACAAAAAGTTATTTCAAATATATAATAAATTCATTGTATTAATTCTAGTTAGGGTGCACAAAACGTTGAGATGTTGAAAACTTCTTTTGTCCGAAGTCATCGTTTCAAATTCAAAAGCATGTTATTCTTCTTCTACAATGAACTTTTCCTTCATTATTTGTTAATGAAGTCATTTGACATTCATAAGCAAATCATTTCTTCTATTTTGGAGAAACATGAAAGATAGACATTGAATTTGAATTATTATAACTAGTAATATTTAGAATTATTCAAGATTGAAAAATAATTTGTTTTAATTTTGGCTAAATCGTTGATTTTTAAATGACTATAACCATCATAATGGTTACAATAATTTTGAATCTTTCTTTACAACTTTAAGCGATTTTGGGCATGTTCATTATAGAAGGTCATATATTTATGTTATAATAGATCTCATAAAACTTCGACACTGAAGTATGCTGATTAACAATAAATTTAAGAGCATCAGTTATAAACATGCTAATTTAGTTTTTACATTAACAACTTTTTTTTCATAGAAATATTTTATAATAATAGTAATAAATATTTTATATAGTAATAAATATATAGTTTCCCATATCAGACAAACTTTGTATGAGGCTTTTAATTTGACACCTTTGGTGATGTTAGTGTTGTTTATCTGGATTGTGTAACACATGAATGTTGTATATTTTATTTTTTATATTTGTGTAGATAGATTAACAAACATGGATATTGATTCTAAACAATCATTAAGCCATTAAGGTTTGTTCGTTTTGTATAATGAATTTCAAGTTTTCTATCTTCCTTTTTTTTTCTTTCTTTTTATATATTACAGATATTAGTTAATGAGTGCCAAGAGAATCTTTTGGTTTAAAAGTGATCTTTAGTATATTCGAATTTGTAAAACAAAATCAAGAACTTTTGGTTACCGTCATTTTTATATTTTTTAAAATTTAGTAATTAAATATATTTGAATACAAATTTTTTAATAATTAAATATTTTTAGTTTCTAAATTTTGACACATCATTGTCTGAAACTTTGATACATTTAAACTCTAAAAATGAATAAATATATTCTTTTTAATCTAATGAAATTAACTTTTTTGGACTTGTTAATATTAGGTGTATCACGAGGGTAGGAAAACAGAATCTGGTGTGTGTGAGTGTGATTGAAGACTGGAAGTGTATATCCAGAAAAGAAGGAGTTTTTGGAACTAGTATATCCTTAAAAGTGAAAAAAGGAAATCAAAGAAACTTCAAGATCCAAGCAAGAAGGAAATGACTGGTTTTGGAGGGATACATGGGCTTTTACAGTGTTTGATGGGAAGCTCTTTGATAATTGGTGCATCAAGATACAAGCCATATTTGGCTTCCAGGATATTTCAGAAGTAATAGAAGATGGGCTTCCTGAGTTGGGTGCAAAGGCCACTGAAGAGGAGAAAAGAAATAACAAGATGTAGGTGAAACTGGACAACAAAGCCAAATTTCTATTGTATCAGTGTGTCAGCCCAAAGATCTTTAAGAAGATCTCCAAGGCTGCCACTGCTAAAGAGGTGTGGGACATCTTGGTGAAGACATATGGTGATGGAGTCAAGAATAAGAAGGTGAAATTGCAGACCTTGAGGAGGCAATTTGAAGTTCTGACCATGGATGAAGGGGAAACCATGGCAGAGTATTTTGAAAAGATGCAGGAGTTGGTAAATGGAATGAGGGTCTGCAAGGATGAAGAATCTGATTCTAAAGCAGTAATGCTGATGGCCAGCATTGATGTAGAACAACTAGAAAATACTGTGTGGTATTTAGATTCTAGTTGTTCCACCCACATGACTGGAGGGAAAGATTGGTTTGTGAGGATGCAGGAGGATGTACAAGGGAAAATCAGATTTGCAGATGATAGGAGTTTTGTTGTAGAAAGTTCTGGTAGGGTTGTCTTGAGAGATGGGGATGAGAGAGAAGTGATAATTGAAGAGGTATTGAATATACCAAGTCTGAAGACAACTTTGCTTAGTTTGGGGTAGCTACTACAAAAAGGGTATGTGATGAAAATGAAGAACAACTATCTCAACATTTTTAACCAAAATAAGAAGATAGTTGTGCAGGCTCAACGGTCACAAAATAGAACTTTAAAGGTGGTGATGAATGTAGTAAAACAACAGTGTTTTACTACAACAGAAAACAGAGAAGAATGGTTGTGGCATCTCATATTTGGACACTTAAATTTTAAGGATTTATCCCAATTAAGCCAAAAGAGTATGGTGAGTGGTTTACCAAAAGTTAAAATACGAGAGACAATATGCAAAGAATGTATCCAGTGCAAGCAAACCAGGGGCAGTTTTCAGAAGTTCTTATCCCATAAGTCAGCAGAGAAGTTAGGGGTGGTTTATTCAGATGTTTGTGGTCCTATACAAACAAAAACACCTGGAGGCAACAAGTATGTTCTACTGTTTATTGAATATTGGACCAACAAATGCTGGGTTTACTTGATTAGGAGAAAGATGGAGGTGTTGCAGGTGTTGTAGGTGTTTCAGAATTTCAAATGTCTTGTTGAGAGACAATATGGGAAGAAAATTAAAGTGTTGAGAACAGATGGAGGAGGAAAGTATACCTTCACTGAGTTTAACAATTTTTGTGAAAAGAAGGGGATAGTACATGAAGTTACCCTTTCCTATACACAACAACACAATGGGGGTAGCAGAAAGGAAAAACAGAACCATATTAAATATGGTTAGGTGTATGCTGAAGAGTAAAGGGCTACCTAATTTCCTATGGAGAGAGGCTGTGCTGACAGCCACCTATATTCTAAATTTGTATCCAACAAAGACGCTAGATGGCATCACACCTGAAGAAGCTTGGACTGGGGAAAAACGAAGTGTTAAGCATTTGAAAATATTGTTGGTTAAAACAATCAGTATCGTCGAGTCGCGCAACGCAATAAAATTGCAGAAAGCATGTTCAGTCAATTAAAATTGTTCCTTTAATTCTTATAAAAATACTACCAAATAGTTGATGTGTAGTAAATATAAAGAGTGTAAGGAATAGAAAAATCACACAAATGATTTTTATCCTGATTCGAATCAAAAGATTCTAAGTCCAATTGTTAATCACTATAAATAGTGATTAACCTTTTCACTAAAATATTGTTCACATATTACAATAAGATGAAATGCAAATAAGAACAGAAAGAACCTTCCTTCGACAAACGAACCGGAAGTGAACTGCTCAACCAACTTGAAGAGAACCGCTCCGAGCTTTGACATACAAAGCGCAAGCTTATCCTACTCACAAGACTTGACAATAAGCACAAACTAGCACTTGAGAACTTCCTCAAACTACACTGTATTCTCAAGATCGCAAAGTTATTTTTGAAGGGTTTGGAAGAAGAGTGTATATAGACTATTGTTTGAAACTGAAACGACATATTACAACTGTCAGTGATAATCGATTATTGTAAGTGATAATCAATTATCTGCGAGACTTGGAACAATTTGAATATTGACACTTCAAACCAGTCGGCTTCAGTTCTTCAACTCCTTATACCATTCGAATTTCTTCTTCTTCTTCTTTCTTACAACTTTTCACCATTCGATGTTCTTCTTTTTTCTTACCGTTGTCCACCGTTTGGCTAAACTTCTCTCCGCCTTCCAATTTCTAACATTTTATACTATACTTAACATCACTCGACTTGAGTTCAGCTAGTGTTCAACCTTTATCTATTAGTGACCGTTCAGTCACAGAGAGCCTTTGCTCGCTCTTTGTCATGCCTTCCCCTACTCGGACCTAACTGCTCGGTCTTGGTCATACCTTACTTGGTCTTGGCCATGCCTTCGACTACTCGGTCTTGGTCATATCTTCTTCGGTCTTGGTCATGCCTTCAACTGCTCGATCTTTAACCGTTCGGTCTTAGTCATGCCTTCTTTGGTCTCGGTCATGCCTTCGACTACTTGGTCTTAACCGCTCGGTCTTGGTCATGCCTTCTACCGCTCGATCCTAACTGCTTGGTCCTAGTATCTTTTGTTATGCAAAAATACTTTTAAATTTAATGCAACAAGGGTCTTCATGTGCTTCACTCTGTAACATCATCAAAATCATTATCTTCAATATATCAATGCTTCCTCATTAGTAACAATCTCCCTCTTTTTTATGATGATAAAAAATTCCCGTTTAAAAGCAATTTTTTTAAAAATCTTCACAATTCAATCTTACAAACAAGTAATTAGTAATTGCACTAGAAAGTGTTATCCCCCTTTTTGATCATAAGCAAAAAGTAAATGTACTCCCCCTCACAAAGTGAATTGATGCAATGAAGGAAAAATGAAGAGGTTTTATGCATTCAACCAAAGGTACAATGCACTCACAAGAGAAAATACAATACATAATAAAATTTTAAGACAATTATTTAATTCCTAAAACGTAGGACTAGGAGGACGTTTTGGAGGTTAAAGATTGATGCGTTCCTCAATGTTGCCTAAGCGAGTATCAAACTCTTCAAGCCTTTCATAGACATATTCTTGATAGGTTTGATGCATTTCAATAATCTGATCAATTCGTGTTTGATGAGCAAAACTCATGTCCTCCATTTGTTTGGATAAATTTGCAAAATATTCTTCCATGGAGAGAGAGGAGGATGAAGGCATGGTAGAAGGTTCAACTTCAGATGGAGCAACAACACCTACAGGTTCTATCATATGTGCATCCATATCATCATCTTCAGCTTCCTGATTTTTCTCATCCTTATGAATGATCACGCGCCCACAGGCGACAAAACCCATTTGACGAAAAGTTGTCTCCCCAATTTCAGTGTCAATTGATTGAATAACTTACATGTGCTCACCATCTACACTAACTCCTTTGTAATCAAGAATTCTAGAAATTAGAAGAGCGTAGGAAAGATGATAAGCATCATACTTCTTGGCTTTCAACATAGTATCTAAGATGCGTGCAGGCCAATCAATAAGGATATTATTTAAAATCCCATAAAGAAGAAGAAGATTTTGCTCAGAACATTGAGCATGATTGGTAGCACGGGGGCACAGAAGCCATACGATCAAATAATTAAGTAAATATTCTTCAACCTTGAAGCCACCCACTAGCAGTTGACGACGAGTGGTTTGCTGTTGAGAATGTTGCAGAAAGGATTGTAAGGGTCGATCCCCGGCAGCGGCGCCATTTTAATGAGAGGGTCGCACCTCCCACAAAAATTGTGCATAAAAGAATGCAGTATAGTACTAGGAAGTGACTCCTAGGTCGTCTCTCAAGGACCAAATGTGGTTCAGTCTCAGATCAAACACATAGTGGGGGGGTTTTGAAAGGTTTTTGTGAATGCAACTGAACTTAAATAAGACACTAATGCAAACGGAAATGTAAAAACGGTCTCAATTACAAAATTAAAGTGGTTGGTCACTAAAGCTAACATTACTTTTAAATTAAAGGAGTGAAAATTAACTTTGTGATGATTAACATTGAAAGGAGAATATGGTAATCAAGCAAAGATCACTTAAAAATTAGCAAGCATTCAAACTTAAGTGTATGCAATATGAAAATTGTAACCAAATTAAGTGCAAGATTAAGCATTTAAAATAATATAAAAGTAGACCCTTGGAGCTCCTCTGGACGTGGCAGCAGTGTGCCCCTCAAAGTAAAAACAGCAGCTGCAGCGTGGAGGCTTTCTCTCCACCTACTCTATGACGTGATGTTTCTCTTCTCTCATTCCCTTGCACACCATTCCAGCCGTGACACCTAACACTTTTACTCTGCTCTTCTCCCGTGAATATGCTTGACAAGCAACCTGCTGGAATGTTTCTTCTACTGTTCATATGTGTGTGCTTTTAAAAGAAAACAAATTCATTCTTCTCTCCAAATTAAATGATGCTACTGCCTCTAGATAAATGTCCCCGTGCACACCCTTTTCTCCATCTAAACGATTAAATATTGCTTTTCAAAGTGGAATAAATACTTCCATTGACCGAACCCCTATGATGGGACGTGAACACCACTTCATCCAATCAACATGCTCCTTCTTATAATCACTTCTTCATTTCTCTGGAAAAGAAAGCTGAAATTATTTAATCCCAAAAATGAAAGTGGCATAAATCAGCTTGCACACAATGCTTCCATCTCATTCTCCGCATCCAAGAATCACCAACCCGTGAGCTGCTTCTATGCGTCTAGCTCACCGTGCTGCACTTCTTCAATGATGTGGCAACCGTGCGCTCTTCACTGTGTACCTCACTTCTTCCAAGCGTTCCAACGTTCCAGCGTTCTACACACACACCATGCCATTCTTTGAATCTCGTGCTTCACGTTCAGCATCCGCAACTCAAGAATCGGCAAAGATCAATTAAAATAAATTGCTTCTAAGTGATTCACGCCTCCACTTCTCTTCCAGCACAGCGTGTACATATTTCTTTCAAAGCCAATTGAAATGCACCGTGTTCAAGCTAGGACGTCACACCTTTTCTAATATTGAATCACCGCCTCTCCAGCAAAGCAAAGAAAAATAAACTAAACCACTGTGCTTCTCAGTCCAGCATCACAGCGTGCACCTTTTGTTCATTCCAGCAAAGTAAAAAAAAAATCCGTTTGCTTCTTTTCAACTCTGCGCTTCACTTCGTGCCAGTAAAGATTCCAACAGCGTGAATGTAAATCAATCACCGAGTGCCACTTTCAAAATCACAAAAACCAAGTAGAGATTAACGTTCACAAGATTTCATTCAATGAAAACTTAAACATACATTGTTCATGAATCCAGCACTTGCCAAACGAAAAAATGAAAAATAGAATATGTGCTCTTCATTCAAAACCGCGTTTCCAGCCAAAGAAAGGTTCAAAAACAAAAGCCCCCCACCAAAGACTGAGAGAGTTTTTGAGAGAGTGGGTGGCGGCTGGACAAGGGCCGTGTGTCCCTTTTTAATAAGGGTAGGGTCCACACACAAAATTAAAAACCCTAACCTAATAGGCATATGTCCTACAAAAAATATTTTTTTAAAAAATTGCCCCTAAAAGGGTCCAAAACACCTAATTCTAATTAAAGGCTTCTAGAAAACGAAATTACAACTTTAATTAGAATCTAAATGACTAAATGTTGAGCCTTTGAGTGTGTCACTCAATATCCCAATGCTCCAGATGATGTTTCCACAACTTCCCTGCAACCAGAAATGCACTTAATCAGCTCAGAAAACCCAAATTAGCACAATTACGAATTTCCGACAAAATTAAGCAGAATTCGGAAAACGGAGAAATGACAGACAATTAAACACAATTCCCTGGTTTATTTAAGTGCAATAAAATAAATATAATTCCATAAATAACGACTCATCAAAATAGACCACACTTAGTCTTTTGCACTCCTGGGCAAAACCAAAACGAAAACCAGGGAACTCTCAAACATCAGGGAGCTAACACAGACTCGATAGACAGACAACAAAGACTCCAAAACAGAAACACAGTTGCACAATTCTCACAAAATCTGGACGGTAAAAGGTATAGGCAGAATCCCACACAGAGTCAATGAAAGCAAATACTCAAAGAATCATCCAAACAGTTCAGTACAAGGAAAACATTCAATCAGTTCAAGAGATGAATCAAAAGCAATAGAGCCTCACAGATGCACACAATCAGTGTTTCTCTCAAGTGTTTAAGGTAAATCCATGTCACTCAATGCACTCAAGAAAGCAATCACAAATAGACTTGGCAAGCCTCTAATATCAACAGTCAAGCACATACGCATGTTCAAATCAAAAGGTCTTTTCATGGTTGTAATGGGGCCAAGGACAAGGGAGGATATATCTGGATAAGAAGCTACAAACCATAAGGAACAGAGGAGCAATGGGGAACAAGTGTAAACACATTCAAACACACCCACAACCTCTAATTCCATCCTCTTCTTGACTCCATTATTCACAATTATTCACACATTTTTTTTTCTATTTTTCTGCTTTGTTTTTTTTTCATCCTGTCTCTTTTCTTTTCTCTCTTTTCAAAACAAAACTGTAAAAGACAAGATACACATATATTTACCAAAACAAAACAAGAAGAGGAACCAACTAGCCAACTCATCAGAAACCCCCAAGAGACCACACTTGTTCCCAAAACACTTCCAAAGCTCCAAAATTCCCTAAGGTTAAGGTAATCATGGTTTTTCACTTAGGGCTAGTGTATGAGCATTCAAAACAAAGAAATGTGGGAAAGTATAGGCTCAAAAAAGGTTTTCAAAGGATTAGAACAAGGTAAGCTTATTTGGCTAGAGAGGCTCAAGAAAAAAAACTGCCTTTATCACTTCCAAACATGCATATCAATCAAGAATTATCAACAAGAGTCAAGCCAAGGCATATGTGCAAGCAATCAAGAGACATATCACACACAAGAAAGAACATAAAGTGGCTCAAATTCTCACACAGGGCATTTGTGTCACAATCAATTCAACTCTCAAACATCATGATCATCTTCCAAGCAAAGAAAAGCAAGGAATCCAACATCTCAGAGTATCAATGAAGTGAAGGAAAACTGACAACCTAACCACAATCCAGAATTTACGAAAAGCATGCAAAAGTGTACACAAGACACAACAAACTACATAAAAACCGAAACATGAACAAAGAAACAACCTCCCCTAATAGACCACACTTAAACGACACAATGTCCTCAGTGTGTCACAATCAGTAGATCAAACAATCAGAACAATCATCAGATATCGACAAAGTGCAATAAAAGTGAGGAGGGAAGGAGAAAAGAAACTCCCTGAGTCAGATGGGAGGATAGGTGGGGTGGACCAAAGACGTCTCCTCCACCACTACATCCACTAAAGAAGGGTTGCTGAGGAAAGGCTTCAGTCTATGCCCATTCACCTTGAAGCTTTTAGCTGTAGATGGACCTTGGATCTCTACTGCACCATAAGGATAAACATTAGTCACAACAAAAGGTCCAGTCCATTTTGATCTCAACTTACCACCCATGAGGCCGAGTCTAGAGTTATACAACAAAACCTGTTGGCCAACCTCGAAGTCCTTTCTAACAATAGAACAATCATGGAACTTCTTTGTCCTTTCCTTGTAGAGCTTCGAGTTCTCATATGCCTCCAATCGGATCTCATCTAATTCATTTAGTTGCAACTTTCTTTCCTCTCCAGCTTGGTCCATGGAGAAGTTGCAAATCTTCACAGCCCAATATGCCCGATGCTCAATCTCGACCGGTAGGTGACATGCTTTTCTGAAGACAACCCGGTAGGGAAACATCCCTATCGGTGCTTTGTAAGCTGTCCTGTGAGCCCAAAGAGCATCGTCCAACCTATTGCTCCAATCTTTCTTGTTGGGCTGGACAATCTTCTCCAAAATCCTCTTAATCTCCCTGTTGGAGATCTCAGCCTGCCCATTTGTTTGGGAGTGGTAAGGTGTAGAAACTCTGTGCGTCACCCCATATTTCTTGAGCAAAGCTTGCATGGATCTGTTGCAAAAATGGGTTCCTTGATCACTAATAATTGCTCTAGGCATTCCAAACCTGCAAAAGAGGTGAGATCTAACAAAATCTACAACAACCCGAGCATCATTAGTCCTGGTGGCTCTAGCTTCCACCCATTTTGAAACATAATCCACAACAAGGAGAATATAAGAGAAACCAAAAGAAACAGGAAAATGACCCATGAAATCTATACCTCATACATCAAACACCTCACAGAACAACATAGGTTGTTGAGGCATCTCTTGTCTCTGTGAAATTGATCCTCCTGCTCTCTGACAAGGCTCACAAGTGCTGCAAATCTTCTCCGCATCTTTGAAGATGGAAGGCCAATAGAAACCACAGTCCAGCACCCTGCGAGCTGTTCTCTGTATCCCCAGATGACCACCAGGTGAGGAGGCATGACAAAACTGCAGGACCGAGTCAATCTCATGGTCCGGAATGCATCTCCTAATAACCTGGTCACTGCACAACTTCCACAGATATGGGTCATCCCAAACATAATACTTAGCATCACTCTTAATTTTAGCAATCTGAGCACGTGATGCTAAAGGAGGAAAAACAGAAGCAACCAAATAATTTACAATGTGTGCAAACCAAGGAGTGGGGTGCGAGTAAGAAATCATCAACAAACTCTCGTCAGGAAAGGCATCCTTGATGGGCAACACATCAGCTTCATTCCCAGCTTTTTCAATCCAGCTTAGGTGGTCTGCAACCAAATTTCGTGCTCCACTCCGGTCTTCAATTTGCAAGTCAATTTGCCTTAGTCCTCCCTCGAATTTTCGACATCTCCATTCTTCTGTGATATTCTGAGTATAAAACCTCGAGAGATAATTAAATTTTACTACGTACTCTTGTACTGATAACCTCCTTTGTTGTAAGGTCAGAAACTCCGCCTCCCTTGCAAATTTTGCACTGTTTGGAAAATATTTTTCCAAGAACCTTATCTTAAAGTTCTCCCAATTCACAGCCTCACCACGAACCGTCATCAACTGTTGCATACTTTCCCACCAATATTCAGCCTCCCCGACCAAAAGAAATGATGCATAAGTTAATTTTTGTTCTTCTGAGCAAGTTATTACCCGAAAAATCTTCTCGTTCTGCCTTAGCCAAGAGTCAGCCTCATCAGGAGTAGCCTCCCCATTAAATTTAGTTGGATCATGCCTTAAGAAGTCATTCAAGCTAGAATGATTTTGAGGTACTTGATCAACTTGTTGTTGCTGCATCTTTGTTGAGTTTAAATGATTTCTTCAAAAAGATAACAATACAATTTAGCATATGATATCAATTTCCTCCAATAGTCATTTTCATCATAACAATTAATAGTTTTACTAAGAATAATAATTTCACTCCCCATAGTCCCAAAATACTTTCGAAAACCATTGCTCTGATACCATAATGTAACACCCAAATAATTTAAAGGGTATTACTGATAGTAGAGACTAAATTAATTTGATACCTCATATAAACAATCAAACTTTATTTCAATTACTCCAAAGTACAATACCAAACTTACAAACTTTAAACAATATAGTCTTCACCGTTGACATTTCAACTTTTAAATTTTACACAACATAATCTTCCCAATACAAATTTATTCTTTTTACAAAAATCCCTGAAAGGTTTTCCCCGCATCTCTCTCATCTCTAAGCTTTTTCAACCACATCTGCAACATTATCTAATCACATATAACATGAGTTATATGATCATAGCACAAACAAATAAGGGTAAGCCAACCATATCAAATCAATCATTAAATTTGTAATAAGAATAGTTCAATCATTTATTTCTACAATTACTCAAATATCATTACCCCGATGTCATTAATTCATCATTATCAAAATCATCTTCCTCAATTTCATAAACCTTACAATTTATACTATGCTTACTCACGAAGCCTTATGGTCAGACCGCTCTCTGCCTGCTTCCTTAAGCCTCACCTGTATACTATGTCTTACTCTCTGAAGCCTTATGGTCAGACCGCTCTCTGCCTGCTTCTATAAAACTTATGAACCACATATTTATGTCAAAGCCTTATGGTCAGACCACTTGCTGCCTGCTTTCATTAACCTCAGGTGTTACTTTGCTCATACCAAGCTCTCATGGTATAACCGAACATATTACTTCCCGTAGGAAACATCATTTCATAAGCAATAATTTCTTATATCCACTCCAACATTTCATCACATCAACATTTCATACTCTCTTATCCACTCCAACATTTCATCAAATCAACAATTCATAACCTCTTCTCCACATAACTCAATTATGTTCATTCTCTAATCATAATTTGACAATAACTTATTTTGGTGTCAATAAATTAAACATATCGCCAGTTATCATACTTCATATTATAAACTCATTTTTTGACCATAACGAGTATAACTCAACATATTTTCACCAATCAAAGATTCATAGATCAGCCAAAACATTTCATCATATCTTAGCCACTACGTATTAAAGTCTGAGCTCAATGTAACGATAAATAAAATATACATGAAGTTTTTACCATGATAACTTTATACATCTCCAATTAACTTATTTTATTTTAATTTCATCCTATTAGAGATCTTTCTTTACCCCAATTGGTCACCGGAGAGGACCCAGATGTCTGAACGCATCAAACTCACCTTCGACGCCAACACATATGACTAGTCACAACTGACTGGACCAGGCCAGGGCTGCTCTATGATCAGGGATGTGCCAACTCAGGTTTTTAAGGTTCCTCTATCCTACCAACAAAGGGAGGCCTTCAATAATTAACAATTTATTTACTTAAATTATCTACCTTGTTCTCTTATGCCTAATTTTAATATTTTTACTTCCTCTTACAACAACCTCAAATAGTATCACTACATCTATTTAATACTTATTTCCAAGTTATTACAGAATCCTTACTCCAGACCTTCCAACAAGATCAATTTCAGCCAAGAAACTAATTCATGATAGAATTCATACAAGATAACTATAAACAATTAACCATAATAAGATATTACTATAAATGGTCATAGAAGAATACAATATTTGACAATCATAAGAATAATCTTAATATAAAAATTCATGGGAAACAAGAAGTTGAATCTGGCAGAGCCGGTTAGACAACTTCTAATCCATCCAAAAATACAATATAATTAAGTAACAAGAGCAACACATGTCTGGGGAAATAAGAAGTTGAATCTGGCAGAGCCGGTTAGACAACTTCTAATCCTTCCAAAAATGCAATAAAATAAATAAGTAAAGCAATAAATAGTTTGGGGAAACAAGAAGCTGAATCTGGCAGAGCCGGTTAGACAACTTCTAATCCTTCCAAAAGTGCAATAAAATAAATAACTGAAGCAATAGAAAGTTTGGGGAAACAAGAAATTGAATCTGGCAGAGCCGGTTAGACAATTTCTAATCCTTCCAAAATACAATAAAAATAAATAAGGAAAACAATAGAATGTTTGGGGAAACAAGAAATTGAATCTGGCAGAGCCGGTTAGACAATTTCTAATCCTTCCAAAATACAAAAATAAACAACTAATAACATACAAGTGGCATAACATAATCAACATTACATTTTACAACTATCACACTTGGATATCAACACAAAAGCATACTCTCATTTAAAATTTAAGATCATACAGAAACAAAACACTCCATATTCAAGATATAAGATCAGAAAAAGCAAAATATAGCATATTCAAGACTCAAGATAATACAAAAGGAAATACTCAAAGTTAGCTCCCCTTACCTCTATTACAGACTTAATCCCCTCGCTCTCTGAAAACTTCCAGAATATCTCCTTTGCAAAATTTGAAATTCTTCCAACTCTTTTCTCTCAAAAATTTTCTAAGTTCTTTGATGTAAATTTTCAGCCTCCCCCCTTGGCTATTTATAGTAAAAAAATTTACTATTCATTTTTACTATTCATTTTAACTATTCATTTTTTTTATTCATTTTACTATTACAAAAATAATTTTTTATTTGCAATTTGATAAATTCTGATCTCAAAGCTACGTGGAACACTTATCCTTTCCAAATATTTTTTTTTTTTTTACTTTTCACGTTTTACTATTCACTTTTTACTATTCACTTTTTACTATTCACAATTTACTATTCACTTTTTTTTTATCTAGTATTTTAACTTACAAATATTTTCAAGGATCTTACAATCTCCCCAACAACAATTATTTTCGCCCTCGAAAATTATTTATTTAAACAAAGACTATCTAACAAAAGATTACTTACAAAAGAGATATGGATATTCCTTTATCATAAATTCTTCCAATTCCCAAGTCATTTCCTGTGTGTCTTCATTCCAAAGTACTTTTACTGTGCGAATATCTTTCCCTCTTAGCTTTTTCATTTGAACATCTAGTATACGCACTGGTCCAACTTCCATTGTTAAATTTTCCTTGACCTGAATTTCATCAACTTCTAACACATGCTTTGGATCTGGAATATACTTCCTCAGTTGGGATACATGAAAAACGTTATGCAAATTTGCCAATCCAGGTGGTAATGCTACCTCATAAGCCACTGGCCCAATCTTTTTGAGAATTTGATATGGTCCGAGAAATTTTGGTGTCAGTTTCCTCATCTTGATAGCTCTCCTGACTCCTGTAGTTGGTGTTACTCGTAAGAATACATGATCTCCTTCTTCAAATTCTAACGGTCTTCTTCTTTTGTCGGCATATGACTTTTGTCTACTTTGAGTTGCTTTCATCCGATCTTGGATTAATTTTATTTTTTCTGTGGTTTGCTGTAATAGCTCGGGTCCCACTGTTAGTGCTTCCCCATCTTGAAACCAACACAACGGGGTTCTACATCTTCTTCCATATAAAGCTTCATATGGTGGCATACCAATACTGGAATGATAACTGTTGTTGTAAGTAAATTCTACTAATGGTAGTATCTCATTCCAACTTCCAAGATGATCTAATACACAAGTTCTTAGCAAATCCTCCAAAGACTGAATAGTCCTTTCTGTTTGACCATCAGTCTGAGGGTGATAAGCCGAACTCATCCTCAACTGCGTTCCTAGAGCCTTCTGTAGCGTATGCCAAAACCTTGAAGTAAACCTTGGATCTCTGTCTGACACAATGCTTGTAGGTATTCCATGCAACTTCACTACTTCCCTGATGTATAACTCCGTCAGCTTTTCTAGAGACATACGTTGATTAATGGGCAAAAAGTGAGCGCTCTTGGTTAGTCTATCAACGATAACCCAGATAGAATCGTGACCTTTTGATGATTTTGGTAAATGTGTTACAAAGTCCATCGAGATACTGTCCCACTTCCATTGAGGAATGTCTAACTGTCGTAACATCCCTCCCGGTTTTTGATGCTCCACTTTTGCCTTCTGACACACCAAGCAGGCTGCTACAAACTCGGCCACATCCCTCTTCATTCCATTCCACCAAAATGACTCTTTCAGGTCCTTATACATCTTAGTCATACCTGGATGTATGTTAAGACGACTTTTATGGCCTTCGTCTAAAATTAAATGTTTTAATTCACTCTTTGCAGGTATACACACTCTGTTCTTAAATCGAAGGATGCCATCTTTACTTAGAACGAAGTCCTTAGCTTGATCGGTGTCCAACAACCTGATCTTTTGCTGCAACTCTTGATCCATCGACTGCTCAACCTTCACTTGTTCTAAGAAGTCACTAGTGATTACTAAATGACCACACCATATATGATCTGGGGTTAACTGCAACCCCAAGTTCATATCACGTAACTTTTCTAACAGTTCTAATTCCTTCACCATCATTGTTGTTATTTGAGCTTGTCTCCTACTCAATGCATCTGCCACCACATTGGCTTTTCCTGGGTGATATAAAAGCTCGAAATCATAGTCCTTCATATATTCCATCCATCTTCTTTGTCGCATGTTCAGCTCCTTTTGATCGAACAAATACTTTAGACTCTTATGGTCACTAAAAACTTGGAAACTTGCCCCATAGAGGTAGTGTCTCCATGTCTTTAATGCAAATACTACTGCTGCAAGTTCTATGTCATGCGTTGGGTAGTTCTTCTCATGCGCCTTTAGCTGCCTAGATGCATAAGCTACAGGTCTCCTTCCTTGCATTAGGACGCACCCCAATCCTTGATATGACGCATCGCAGTACACCTCAAAAGATTTGCTAGAGTCTGGAATGATTAATACTGGTGCTGACATTAGTCGTTGCTTCATATCCTCAAAACTGGCTTCACACTTGTCAGTCCACAGAAATGGTTGATCTTTACGAGTTAACTGAGTTAGAGGACCTACAATCTTGGAAAACCCTTCAACAAAACGTCGGTAATAACCGGCTAATCCTACAAAACTTCGTACTTCAGTTACAGTTTTCGGCCGCTCCCACTTTAGCACAGCTTCCACCTTTGCTGGATCCACTGAGATTCCTTGAGCAGAAATCACATGACCCAAAAATTGTACTTTCTCTATCCAGAACTCACACTTTGACAGTTTCCCATACAGTTGATGTTTTCTTAAAATTTTCAACGCCACCCTCAAGTGTTCTGCATGATTTTCCTTATTCTCTGAATAGATAAGAATATCGTCTATAAATACTACCACGAACTTATCTAAACATGACCGAAATATTCTGTTCATGTAGTCCATAAAAATCGCAGGAGCATTCGTCACGCCAAACGGCATTACCACGTACTCAAAGTGTCCGTAGCGAGATCTGAAAGCCGTCTTTTGCACATCTTCCGTCTTGACCAGAATCTGATGGTACCCAGATCTGAGATCAATTTTTGAAAACACCTCTGCTCCTCTCAACTGATCTAATAGATCATCGATTCTTGGCAAAGGATATTTGTTCTTTATTGTAACCTTGTTCAGCTGTCGATAATCCACGCACAACCTTGAACTTCCATCCTTCTTCTTCACCAGCAATACAGGAGCTCCCCATGGAGACACACTTGGACGGATAAACTTCTTCTCCAGCAGATCTTCGATTTGCTTTTTCAACTCTACTAGTTCGGCAGGAGCCATTCTGTATGGAGCCATAGAAACTGGGCCAGCTCCGGGCATTAGATCTATTGTGAAATCGATCTCTCGACTAGGTGGTAAACCTGGTACTTGTTCTGGAAAAACATCAACATATTCTTCTACCACAGGTATTCCGATGATTTGTTCTTCAGTATTCTCTCTTTTCTCCTGAGCTAACACCACATAGCAGGTAGCTCCATCTTTGATATCCTTCGCAACTACTCGAGTTGAGCTTAGTTCTAAATCGTTCAAATTTAGAAACTCTATCTTTTGTTTCCCACAATCAATAAGAACGTGATTGGCAGTCAACCAATCCATTCCCAAAATAATGTCTAGATTTTGAAGGGGTAAGCAGATCAAGTTCACTTTGAACTTGCGTCCTGCAATTTGGATCGGGCATCCGACACAGACTGAACTGGTCGTAACTGGTCCCGATGCTGGTGTAGAAACTACTAATTCACACCCTAGATCAAGCATCGGTAATCCGAGTCTTTCTAAACATGCTAGGGATATAAAGGAGTGTGTGGCTCCAGAGTCAAACAAAACATATACGCATTCTCCTAACAACATACAGGTGTGTAAGATTAATGTACCTGGCTTAGTAGCCTCTTCTGCAGACATTGCGAATACTCTTCCTGTTGCCCGGGGCTTTACTTCAGCAGAATCTTGTTGTTGTGGTTCTCCCACCTTCTTTTTCTTTGGACAAACATTAGCAAAGTGTCCCGGATCATTGCAGATGAAACATCTCTTCCCTTCAACTTTTTCCCCAATAAGTTTAGGGCAGTCACGTCTGAAATGTGCCCCTCCACACTCAAAACACTTCACTGTTCCTCGATATGATAATTGTGGTTTTTCATAAGGTTTTTTGTTGAATTTCATTGAAGATTCTCCCTTGGCAAGTCTGGAAACTCTACTTGGATCAAACTCCAATAATTCTATCATTCTGGCTCTCTCTACCAATGCTGGAAACTCTTGTATTTCCAATGGCATAAGTACCTTCTTCAGTTCATGCCTTAGTCCTCCCTCGAATTTTCGACATCTCCATTCTTCTGTGATATTCTGAGTATAAAACCTCGAGAGATAATTAAATTTTACTACGTACTCTTGTACTGATAACCTCCTTTGTTGTAAGGTCAGAAACTCCGCCTCCCTTGCAAATTTTGCACTGTTTGGAAAATATTTTTCCAAGAACCTTATCTTAAAGTTCTCCCAATTCACAGCCTCACCACGAACCGTCATCAACTGTTGCATACTTTCCCACCAATATTCAGCCTCCCCGACCAAAAGAAATGATGCATAAGTTAATTTTTGTTCTTCTGAGCAAGTTATTACCCGAAAAATCTTCTCGTTCTGCCTTAGCCAAGAGTCAGCCTCATCAGGAGTAGCCTCCCCATTAAATTTAGTTGGATCATGCCTTAAGAAGTCATTCAAGCTAGAATGATTTTGAGGTACTTGATCAACTTGTTGTTGCTGCATCTTTGTTGAGTTTAAATGATTTCTTCAAAAAGATAACAATACAATTTAGCATATGATATCAATTTCCTCCAATAGTCATTTTCATCATAACAATTAATAGTTTTACTAAGAATAATAATTTCACTCCCCATAGTCCCAAAATACTTTCGAAAACCATTGCTCTGATACCATAATGTAACACCCAAATAATTTAAAGGGTATTACTGATAGTAGAGACTAAATTAATTTGATACCTCATATAAACAATCAAACTTTATTTCAATTACTCCAAAGTACAATACCAAACTTACAAACTTTAAACAATATAGTCTTCACCGTTGACATTTCAACTTTTAAATTTTACACAACATAATCTTCCCAATACAAATTTATTCTTTTTACAAAAATCCCTGAAAGGTTTTCCCCGCATCTCTCTCATCTCTAAGCTTTTTCAACCACATCTGCAACATTATCTAATCACATATAACATGAGTTATATGATCATAGCACAAACAAATAAGGGTAAGCCAACCATATCAAATCAATCATTAAATTTGTAATAAGAATAGTTCAATCATTTATTTCTACAATTACTCAAATATCATTACCCCGATGTCATTAATTCATCATTATCAAAATCATCTTCCTCAATTTCATAAACCTTACAATTTATACTATGCTTACTCACGAAGCCTTATGGTCAGACCGCTCTCTGCCTGCTTCCTTAAGCCTCACCTGTATACTATGTCTTACTCTCTGAAGCCTTATGGTCAGACCGCTCTCTGCCTGCTTCTATAAAACTTATGAACCACATATTTATGTCAAAGCCTTATGGTCAGACCACTTGCTGCCTGCTTTCATTAACCTCAGGTGTTACTTTGCTCATACCAAGCTCTCATGGTATAACCGAACATATTACTTCCCGTAGGAAACATCATTTCATAAGCAATAATTTCTTATATCCACTCCAACATTTCATCACATCAACATTTCATACTCTCTTATCCACTCCAACATTTCATCAAATCAACAATTCATAACCTCTTCTCCACATAACTCAATTATGTTCATTCTCTAATCATAATTTGACAATAACTTATTTTGGTGTCAATAAATTAAACATATCGCCAGTTATCATACTTCATATTATAAACTCATTTTTTGACCATAACGAGTATAACTCAACATATTTTCACCAATCAAAGATTCATAGATCAGCCAAAACATTTCATCATATCTTAGCCACTACGTATTAAAGTCTGAGCTCAATGTAACGATAAATAAAATATACATGAAGTTTTTACCATGATAACTTTATACATCTCCAATTAACTTATTTTATTTTAATTTCATCCTATTAGAGATCTTTCTTTACCCCAATTGGTCACCGGAGAGGACCCAGATGTCTGAACGCATCAAACTCACCTTCGACGCCAACACATATGACTAGTCACAACTGACTGGACCAGGCCAGGGCTGCTCTATGATCAGGGATGTGCCAACTCAGGTTTTTAAGGTTCCTCTATCCTACCAACAAAGGGAGGCCTTCAATAATTAACAATTTATTTACTTAAATTATCTACCTTGTTCTCTTATGCCTAATTTTAATATTTTTACTTCCTCTTACAACAACCTCAAATAGTATCACTACATCTATTTAATACTTATTTCCAAGTTATTACAGAATCCTTACTCCAGACCTTCCAACAAGATCAATTTCAGCCAAGAAACTAATTCATGATAGAATTCATACAAGATAACTATAAACAATTAACCATAATAAGATATTACTATAAATGGTCATAGAAGAATACAATATTTGACAATCATAAGAATAATCTTAATATAAAAATTCATGGGAAACAAGAAGTTGAATCTGGCAGAGCCGGTTAGACAACTTCTAATCCATCCAAAAATACAATATAATTAAGTAACAAGAGCAACACATGTCTGGGGAAATAAGAAGTTGAATCTGGCAGAGCCGGTTAGACAACTTCTAATCCTTCCAAAAATGCAATAAAATAAATAAGTAAAGCAATAAATAGTTTGGGGAAACAAGAAGCTGAATCTGGCAGAGCCGGTTAGACAACTTCTAATCCTTCCAAAAGTGCAATAAAATAAATAACTGAAGCAATAGAAAGTTTGGGGAAACAAGAAATTGAATCTGGCAGAGCCGGTTAGACAATTTCTAATCCTTCCAAAATACAATAAAAATAAATAAGGAAAACAATAGAATGTTTGGGGAAACAAGAAATTGAATCTGGCAGAGCCGGTTAGACAATTTCTAATCCTTCCAAAATACAATAAAAATAAATAAGGAAAACAATAGAATGTTTGGGGAAACAAGAAATTGAATCTGGCAGAGCCGGTTAGACAATTTCTAATCCTTCCAAAATACAAAAATAAACAACTAATAACATACAAGTGGCATAACATAATCAACATTACATTTTACAACTATCACACTTGGATATCAACACAAAAGCATACTCTCATTTAAAATTTAAGATCATACAGAAACAAAAAACTCCATATTCAAGATATAAGATCAGAAAAAGCAAAATATAGCATATTCAAGACTCAAGATAATACAAAAGGAAATACTCAAAGTTAGCTCCCCTTACCTCTATTACAGACTTAATCCCCTCGCTCTCTGAAAACTTCCAGAATATCTCCTTTGCAAAATTTGAAATTCTTCCAACTCTTTTCTCTCAAAAATTTTCTAAGTTCTTTGGTGTAAATTTTCAGCCTCCCCCCTTGGCTATTTATAGTAAAAAAATTTACTATTCATTTTTACTATTCATTTTAACTATTCATTTTTTTTATTCATTTTACTATTACAAAAATAATTTTTTATTTGCAATTTGATAAATTCTGATCTCAAAGCTACGTGGAACACTTATAAAATATTTTTTTTTTTTTTACTTTTCACGTTTTACTATTCACTTTTTACTATTCACTTTTTACTATTCACAATTTACTATTCACTTTTTTTTTTTATCTAGTATTTTAACTTACAAATATTTTCAAGGATCTTACACGTGAAGCATAGTAGATCACTCTCAGCAGCTTGTCAATTTTCTGTGTCAAGACAGCCCCTAATGCATAATTAGACGCATCACACATGAGCTCAAATGGGGCTGTCCAATCCGGTGCCTGAATGATAGGGGCGGTGGTCAAAGCTTCCTTCAGGCCATCAAATGCCTGCTTGCATCTGTCATCAAAAGAAAAGTCAATATCTTTCTGCAGCAGTCTGGACAAGGGAAGCGCCTTCTTGCTGAAATCTTTGATGAAGCGCCTGTAGAAACCTGCATGTCCAAGAAAAGATCGCACCTCTCGCACGCAAGAGGGGTAAGGCAACTGCGAAATCACAGATATCTTAGCAGGGTCTACCTCTATTCCCTTTTCAGAAATGATATGCCCTAGAACCAAACCTTGTCCAACCATGAAGTGACATTTCTCAAAATTGTGAACAAGGTTTGTTTCTACGCATCATTTCAAAACTTTTTCCAGACTGTCTAAACATGCATCAAAGGAGGATCCATACACAGTAAAATCATCCATAAACACCTCTATGCAACTCTCAAGAAAGTCGCTAAAAATGCTAAGCATGCACCGCTGGAAGGTACTAGGGGCGTTGCATAGACCAAAGGGCATCCTCCTATAGGCAAAAGTGCCAAAGGGGCAGGTGAATGTGGTTTTTTCTTGATCCTCAGGCGCAATATTTATTTGAAAGTAACCAGAAAAACCATCAAGAAAACAATAATGAGATTTACCTGCCAGGCGCTCCAGCATCTGATCAATGAATGGCAGGGGGAAATGATCTTTCCTGATTGCTTGGTTGAGCCTCCTATAGTCAATGCAGACTCTCCAACTGTTCTGCACTCTAGCTGGGATAAGCTCATCCCTCTCATTCTTCACCACAGTGAGGCCAGTTTTCTTGGGCACAACATGGATGGGGCTAACCCACTGACTGTCTGAAATAGGGTAGATGATCCCAGCTTGCAAAAGCTTGGTCACCTCCTTCTTGATGACGTCCATGATCACGGGGTTTTGCCTTCTTTGTGGCTGTCTAACTGGCCTTGCCCCATCTTCCAAAAGAATTCTATGCATGCATGTGGATGGGCTAATACCAGGTATGTCAGCCAAACTCCAAGCAATGGCCTTCTTGTACTTCCTCAGCACACCAAGCAACTTCTCCTCTTGAACAGAATCAAGGGAGGTAGAAATGATCACCAGTTTCTTCTCATCATCCTCCAAGTACACGTACTTGAGGTTATCTGGGAGCTGTTTCAACTCAAGAGTAGGTGCCTGCAAGTTAGATTCATTTGTACTTCCTACAAAGTGGTTAGTGCATTCTGACTCCAAAGAATTCACAGGTAAAGGCGGAACACCTATCTCATCAAGCTCCAAATCCATATCCATGACAATTACATTATCAACATCATCCATATCAAAAACATCATCAACATCATTCTCAAATTCAGATTCAATGCATGTATGTAGAGAAGATAGAAAAGAATGTTCTTTCTTATGCAAAGAATCAAAATCATCAACAACATATTTATCAATAATGTCATCCAATGCATCGATCCTAAACAGAGAATGGTCCTCGGCTGGAAATTTCATTGCATCAAGGATATTAAAATGAACAACAATATCAACAAATTTCATAGACAAAGTTCTAGCATACACATCAATCTTAGTTCGGGCAGTTTTCAAGAATGGCCTGCCTAAGATAATGGGAGCGGATCCATGAGAGAATCCCTCCTCCATTTCCAAAACATAAAAGTCAGCAGGAAAAATCAATTCACCAACCCTAACCAAGACATCCTCTATGAAACATGTTGGGTGGGTAACACTCCTATTGGCCAACTGAATGACCACACCCATGGTTTGCAAAGGACCAAGAGACAAGGATGTATATATAGACAAAGGCATGACATTAACAGAAGCACCCAAATCAAGCATGGCATTCTCAAATTTATTGTTTCCAATCACACAAGGAATGCAAAATATACCTGGGTCCTTGCACTTTTCAGGGATGTGCGGGACCGACTTACCAATAAGCGCAGATACATTCCTTCCCATGCTAATCCTCTCATTTCCCTTCATCTTCCTCTTGTGTGTGCACAGCTCCTTCAAGAATTTGGCATACTTCGGTAACTACTTGATGGCATCGAGTAGAGGTATGTTCACCTCTACCTTCCTGAAGGTCTCCAGAATTTCCCTATCCACCTCTTCCATCTTTTTGCTAGGAAGTGCCCGTGAAGGAAATGGTAGAGGGATAGGTCGGTCAACCAATGGAGAAGGTGCGGCAGCGGTGGTGGTGGAAAAAGGAGAAGATCCACCTGAAGAAGAACCATCGGCTCTCCAGCAAAGCAAAGAAAAATAAACTAAACCACCGTGCTTCTCAGTCCAGCATCACAGCGTGCACCTTTTGTTCATTCCAGCAAAGTAAAAAAAAAATCTGTTTGCTTCTTTTCAACTCTGTGCTTCACTTCGTGCCAGCAAAGATTCCAACGGCGTGAATGTAAATCAATCACCGAGTGCCACTTTCAAAATCACAAAAACCAAGTAGAGATTAACGTGCACAAGATTTCATTCAATGAAAACTTAAACATACATTGTTCATGAATCCAGCACTTGCCAAACGAAAAAATGAAAAATAGAATATGTGCTCTTCATTCAAAATCGCGTTTCCAGCCAAAGAAAGGTTCAAAAACAAAAGCCCCCCACCAAAGACTGAGAGAGTTTTTGAGAGAGTGGGTGGCGGCTGGACAAGGGCCGTGTGTCCCTTTTTAATAAGGGTAGGGTCCACACACAAAATTAAAAACCCTAACCTAAAAGGCATATGTCCTACAAAAAATATTTTTTTACAAAATTGCCCCTAAAAGGGTCAAAAACACCTAATTCTAATTAAAGGCTTCTAGAAAACGAAATTACAACTTTAATTAGAATCTAAATGACTAAATGTTGAGCCTTTGAGTGTGTCACTCAATATCCCAATGCTCCAGATGATGTTTCCACAACTTCCCTGCAACCAGAAATGCACTTAATCAGCTCAGAAAACCCAAATTAGCACAATTACGAATTTCCGACCAAATTAAGCAGAATTCGGAAAACGGGGAAATGACAGACAATTAAACACAATTCCCTGGTTTATTTAAGTGCAATAAACTAAATATAATTCCAGAAATAACGACTCATCAAAGGGTAACAAGCGATTGAAGTCCGAGACCCCAAGATGAACTTTGACAACATCATTCCAAATGGTGAGTTGTGCCACGTTTGTCCATATACTCATTTGCTCGGTGTTTGCATTTCTCTCTCTTCTTTTTTTTTCATTTAATATTGTAATTTTATAAAATTACATACACATTTTTTATTGTCTGATTCAATTATTGAATTCTCGTTTTTCAAGTCTCTCCATTATTGTCTTCCTATTTACTTTTATTTAGAGTCTGCACTCTGAAAAATACAAATCTCAAAAACTTCTACCCAATTTTTGAAAACATGTAAATATAAAATTCATAACATCAGCTTTACTTAATAAAATGATATAAAACCAATTATGTTCAAAGGTAAAATACATTTCTTTCTGCAAATATTTTCGAGACCGAGAGACTAACATGTTGACGTGTCTTTCTCGTTTTCGAACGTCTGGATCGCTTGCCTTTTTTCAATCTAGACCGCTCGGGCACCTTCAATCTACTGTTGTTATCCGATCGGTATTGGTGTAGACCGATCAGTCTCCTTCTGGACGAGGGGGGAGGTACCTGCAAAAGACACTATGACGCCCATGTTAGCGTGTGATTTGAAGAGTGTTGGCTTTTAATTGAATGCTTAGTGAACAATTGTCATTATTTGAGTATTTGAGAATGGGTTGAGTGAGTGAAACTTATTAGAGTAGTATGAATTGAGCGTGAATATAACGTACCTGGCTTTCAGCCTTGGCTTTGTATTTATAATTTACCTCATGGATCCTGAGTTGTTATAAGCCCAATAAAATATAAACAGATTACCTGAAAATCCAGTTGGTTGTTTATAACCTGCTTATCAATATCTTTAATTAGATATTCTTTGATTTTATCACCTGTTGGACTATTGTCCCTAGAGATGGCAACGGGTCGGGTCGGGCATGGGTAGTGCCTATCTGCAACCCGACCCGCCGGATAAAATCGTACCCGCTACCCGCCGGGTACCCGTTTAAAAAATACCCGCGGGTATTTTAAAACCCGCGGATACCCGCAAAAAATTAAAAAAATATATTTAATACATTTTATAAATACAAATACAAATTATATATATATATATATATATATATATATATATATAATATACATTAAATTAAATGTAAATTAAAATTTAATTTTAATTAAATTTAAACTAATAAAATATAATTTTATTTTATTTTTAATTAAATTTAATTAAAAATATATAAACTATTTTATTTTTTTATTTTTTTGCAGGTAACGGGTAGCCGCCCCGTATACTACCCGTACCTGACCTATTTAGAAGCGGGTATTAAAATACCCGTTACCCGTGAGTAGTAAATATCGACAGATAGTTACTACCCGCTGCGGATTTTACTTGCGGGTATCCGTGCCCGCGGATAAAATTGCCATCCTTAATTACCCCAATAATAGCTTAAGCGTTGGTCCAATTGCGGTTCAATCTTTGACTCGGTTAACCGTAGCGGATGGACCCAATGACCCTTAGGGGATGGACTGAACGGTGCTGAATGCTGACCATTCGGTCTACCTAGGTACGATACATATTCAAAATGAACTCTAAAATCAACTACTTCAAAAATAATGTTTAGAAATGAAGATGATATAAACCTTAAAAATGGGTACCTTTGCGGTGAAATAAGTCGAATCATTATCACCTAAAGTTGATGAATAACTACATTAACTAGAAATTAGAATCAATAATCTTTCCAACAATATATAACTTACCACTTTTGAATTTCATTTGATATTTTGTATGAATTTTTTCCAAAGTCTATAACATGGATAAATAGACTCGAAACAAACATTTTCTCCATTTTGATATTTTTTTTTTACTCATCCCAATCCATTACTGAGAGGAAAAACAAACTCTTAAGGTTACATGATGAAATCACTAAAAGAATTTCAAATTAAAACCTCTATGTAAAAGAAACCTTCAAACAAAGAAACTTAATTTATTGACATTTTGTATTAATCGATAACCTTTTTTCTAAAACTAGTTAAATATTTGAAATATAGATTTATCATACTTGGGTCATCTAGGAGTTTTTATTGAAAATATATAACTCTAAATGAGACATGGGTAATTCATAACATTATCTTCAACTTAAATATTTATGGATGTGAAACTTATACTTGTATTTGGATTTCCAATAATTTTTTTCTCTAAGTGTATATTGTCTCTTCACATTATTACATCCACTTCAAGCAAAAACATTTTAAATCACAAGAGGAAAATTTATCAGAAAGACACAATATAAATGAAACGTTACTTCAATTCATATAAAAAAATTAAAAGTCAAGTTAAGTCAAATTAGACCAAAAGGCAAGGCAAGTCGATCTAAGAAAAAAGTCGATGTAAGCTTGACCAGGTTAAAAGTCAAGGCAAGTCAGCTTGATTAGAAGGTCGAGAATCGAACGTCGAACCGAGTGGGTCAGGCCGAAAGTCAAACCGAATTGTTCGAACTGAGGTCGACCCAAGTCTACCTAGACTAAAGCTTGAACCGAGTTGGCTATGCTGAAAAATCAAGTTGATTTGGCCTAAACCGAGTTAGTTGGACCAAAGATCAACTTAAGTAAGCGAAACGAAAAAATTGAGTCGAGCTGGCTGGGGCCAAGTGACCTAAGTCAAAAGTCAAACCAAGCTGATTAGGTTTGAAAGTCGAGACGAGTTGATCCATTTTAAAGGTTAATTAGAGTTTGTCTGATGGGTAGAGCTGAGTCATCTTCGGTAGACTTGACTTTCAATTTGGTTAAATTCAATTTTGACCTTTGATTTAGACTAACTTATCTCGATTTTCGGTTTGGACTGAGTTGTATTAACATTTTGCATATGCACACTATCTTGTATTTAAGGACTAATTAAAGTCTTAATGAGACAAAATTCAATTTAATCCTAATCTTAACCTATCTTAAAAGGAAAACTTTAGGAATCCAAGACTTTTGAGGTAACTCACCGAAATTTTATTTAGTAGTTGAAACTCGCCCATGAATCATATATCAACTTGATACCTCTCTTTAGATAGTATGTTTTTTCTGTGGGATTAAAAATGATACACTTATCATTATATAGAAATTTAGCAAAACTTTTAAATAAGGGCTTAAATGCTTACTTCGTCCTCATGTTAAGAGGTGAATTTTTGTTTAGTATCCAGTTTTAAAAATGAAGACATTGGGTCCCTATGTTATGAAAAGTGTATGAATAAGGTCTTGTCCGTTAAGTTGACAACAACGACATTAAGTCCATGCTGATGTGGCCATACTTTTTCTCTTCTCTCTTCTGCTGTCCATCTTTTTTTTTCTCTTATTCAGCTTTTTCTTTGATGATTTGTTGAACTTTTTATTTCTTTGTGGACCTTATTCATATATTTTTCATAACATAGGAACCCAATGTCTTCATTTTTAAAACCAGGTACTAAACAGAAATTCACCTCTTAACATGGAGACGAAGTAAGCATTTAAGCCTTAAATAAGTTATTGCATAGACTATACGAAGAAACTTATATTTCTTTGTTATGATCACAAATATCCTTTTATAAATTGTGATCATTATAGTTATAGTTATGAATTAATGAGAAAATATCAATGCATTTTATTTATTAATATTCTACGTATAGCAAGAAAATATGTAAAAACAAAGACGAGAAAATAATTGAAGGCCTTCGATTCCACATTTGTAGGGGGGCCTTAGCCTTCCCTTTTCCCTCATTGTCTGTTTCTCGAACGTTCTCAAAAATCACTTAGCTCCAGAATTTACTTCTTTACGTCCTCAGGCAACGGGCCACCGCTGCAGTCAGTCGTCGTCGCTGCCGTCACAGTCAGTTGTCATTCCTAGCTCTACTGCTTCCGCTATTTCCTTCTCCATCCTGAAAGGTGCCATCCAGTTGCACTTGGAAATTGATTCGCTGAAAAATTGTGAAGAAGGCCTCCGATTCCAAATCTGTAGGGGGGTCTTAGCCTTCCATTTTTCCTCATTGTTCGTTTCCCGACCTTTCTCAAAAACCACTTAGCTCCAGAATTTACTTCCTGACGTCCTCGGGTAATGGGCCACCGCTGCAGTCAGCCGCCGTCGCTGTCGTCACAGTCAATTGTTAAGAAGTTTGAATTGATCTATCCAAACAAAACATATTCAAGTATAGGAGTTTTAAATTAAAAACTGGAAAATAAGACTGATTTATTATTCTCAATCATAAAAAATACATTATAATACTCTCTATTTGTAATAATCTAATTCTCCTAAAAAGGAAAATAGGAAAAATAAGAAAGTAAAATAAAATAAAAGATTATATATCTATTTCTTCTTATTAGGAAGATTCTAAAGATATTATCTCAAATTATAATGAGATTACCGAAAGAAATCATAACATAGGTGGCATATTAGTTGAAATAGCTTTATATTTTGAGTTGCCTTGCTTGAAGAGGTACCTTCTATGCGTGTGATGATGGAAGGAAACAAAATGAAGACACTAAAATGATTAAGACAAGTAAGAATTTATAATAACCTTTTTCTTTGTTTTAATTTGATCACTCAATTCTAAAAAAAAAAAACTTCAAAGTTAAAGTGTAAACTAACCAATATACTATAACTTAATATACGGAATGCGAATCCCTTAGTAGAGAGACGAAATCTGTGGCGAAGTAGGTGTTTGAAATTTGATCCTAAGAAAAGCAAAAGGCGAGTAGCGCACAAATAAATGCTGAGTGGGGAGAGAAACTAAATAAAGTCATAATCATACCGTTGGTAAGTGAGTACAGATTTTTGGTTGTATGGTTATCTTGGGTGAGGGAGGTGTTGATGTTCTTAGTTACCGTGATCCTTTGGCATAGTTAGCGAAGGTACATGAGCGTGTGAAAGTTTTTCCATGAAAATGTACTGTTTCATGAAACGTGAAAAGAAAAGGAAAGGAAAAGATGGATGCAACGTGTTATAGTTTCCATAGCGTTGGTGGGGTCTTTGTCTTCAGTGGGACTTGAAGGATAGCTTTATTTGTTGACGTACAGAGATAAATACAAGTCCAGGGACGCAACCGTGCATACTTCCCCTTGATTGTCCCTGTTCTATTTGAATGTTCCTTTTCAACTTTCTTGTAGGACCCTCAAATTAACTTCTGTTTGTTGTTTGGTACCATGATTGCTGGATTGCTTCCAAGGGTCAATTCAGTAACATTGCAGTGTATGTGGTCTTATATCAGCCCCATCTGTTTCCTCGTAGGCCACACCTTTTCAACTTGGTCATGGAAATTAAATTTCCAACTCCTTCCATGTTGTGAGAAGAAAGATGGTGTCTTGAAGAAATGATAATATTGTCAAATAATGCAGAGACTGGTGTCATAAACGCTCACTGCTCAACTAAGAAATAGAGACGCTTCAACAGTCGTTAGTTGTGTGCAATAATGTGTCAGATACATACATACATATATATATATATCACATGGTGTAAACATAATCGCTTCCGATGTTTTCAGTTACATTCTTGTGCTTTGTATGTTAGTATATACATTAGAGTCCTAGGATACATAGATAACTTGTGTGTCAACTAATCAAATCTTACTCTTCTGTCAACTATTTGATTGGGTGTTTGTTTCATGGGCAGCACATATTCTATGTCGGTTGAAAGGAGAGATATGTAAGAGTATGGATTAGATTAAAAGGAATGTATGTATTATTTGGATAGGATTGAGTTAGAGTTAAAATTTAGAAGACTATTTTGTAGAGTTAATTAATCTCTCAGAAATTGATTTAATTTAGATTTTGTTGTTATGATGTTGTAGTAGCCGAAATTAGAATAAAGGGAAGAGTCCGAAATTTAGAAAGAAAGATGAGAAAGAAAAAGGTTTGCAATTTGCATGTGTTGCTGGGGACAGGAAGAGAATATTGAGGCAGTGTGGGTGAAAGCATGGCCATGATCGTGGAAGGGTCTGAGAGGGAAGGCATTGACAGGCACAGGCACTAGCAGTAGCAGCACAGACACTACACACTAGTTTTTTTAATGAAGCGCTGAGCTTAGATATGGTCCACCTCAAAGTTACACATCGCATTTAATTATTATCCGCTTGGGGTTAAAGTTACACAATCCACTTTTCTTGTCCTTTTTAGCATATTTCTTTAATCACTCCAACCTCAACTTCATGTACGTTTGCAAAATAAATCAAAATACTCTGCCACTCCTCACATTAAATCAATTAACGCACTTGTTTAAGATTCAATAATGACATCAACAAAAATTAGTTAACACACTCAAATATTATAAAGTATGTTAAAGTTATGCTTGGTTTTTATCAACTGGTTTATATATCAGTTTCAAATCTACATGGTCAGAATGTACGTGAAGTTGGTATAGTGGTTTAGTTACTGTAGATGCACATTGACAAGGCATTGCAGTAGCCAGTAGCTCTTTTAAGTAGGGGAATGGGTTGAAAGATAGAGAAAGAGAGTGAAGTTGTAATACAAAAGGCACTATCATTGGTTTATGGACAAGTTTTTCCTGTATAGAAAGGAGTCTAAAACTGTTCCTAGTTACTTAGCCGGGCCATTAATACGAAGTGGGTCCAAAAGATTCACCTAAACACAAAATAGATGACATAATGTGATAGTAATATCATAATACACCACTTTGCTTTGCTTTCTCTTCATTGGTATTCGAATATGATATCTTTCTTTTTTCCTTCTCTTTCATTATAATAATAATCACTTTATCCCCATAAGGGCCCGTTGCAAAAAGCTTTCCTAAGGCTTTCCCACTTTCTGCTTCCAACATTTGAAGAAGCATCCCAGTTCTTTTGACTCAATCTCTTTTTTCTTTTCCTCTCTGCCAAATTACACCCCACATGAACTCTCAAACCAAACCAACCCCCTCATTTCTGACACTCACACTCTCGCATTTAATTGCCCATGTTTCCTTCCATTTCCACCTCATTTTCCTCACAATATAGCCACCCTAACTTCATCTTTTCTCTTCGATCTTCACCGTCTTTAAAAAGTTTACACAATGGTTATACGTAGCAGGAGACATCAATTTCTACTGCTCTTGCTCATCTTGTTTCTCTGCACATTGCCACACTGTCATGGCTCCAGAACCACCAACGTCTTCAAATTTAAGCCAAAGTCTCCGCACAGAGGTCATTTTCTTGGGTTCTTGCCTAAAAGGATGCCCATACCATACTCCTCTCCTTCAAAGAAACACAATGACATTGGTCTACAAAGTTGGAGATCACCCTAAAGACCAGTTTTTCTCTGAGGTGACTTTTGGATCTTTATTTCAATTTTCTCTTTGGAAGCAAAAACTAATGTACATTGGGGCATGTGGCAGTTTGATGACATGTTATTTTGATTCTATGTAATGCCATAGTGGGTATGTATGATCTATTAGGTGAATTATTTAAAGAAGATAGTTGATGCTTAATCTCTTTATTTTTGGGGGTTCCTTTTGGAGTGTATACCAGTTATTATATAGACAATGATGAATGATCAAAAAGCTGCACAATTTCCACATCAACGTTGTTTTTCTGATGTATATGATGATAAGAACATTTCCAGTACTCATACCTCAGTATATATATATATATATATTTATTACTGCACATGCATGCATTTGGTGTACTTCTTCTGCAACTATTATTCTAAATCAGTATTCTGTGGAAACCTGTTGTTCTTCAAACGAACTGGAACACTTGTTTACAATTTTTTGCTCAGTGGAAAAGATGATTAATTTGAAGCTTATTCATGTGAGTGATAAACTTTTTTACACTGGTGTGTAGAACTACACTGACAGTAAATACCTACTACGTTGAATTTACCTTTATGCAAGCAAGAATCTGATGCCACTGAATTTGGGGCATGGTGATCTGGTTGGTTGCGTGTATTACATTCTTTCAGATTTTTCACAGATAATTTTATACATCAATTACTTCTGAATTTTGCACTTCAATAATTAATCTAAAGCTTTCAACAAGGGTTATATATAAGATATACAAAAATAAAAATAATAAATTTATTTGTTGAGATAATTATAATAGGAAAACAAAGAATTAAATATTATACTTTATGTATAACCAGACACAAATAACTTAATTAAAATATAAAACAAAATCTGATAGAAGAAAAAGAAACATTAGATAATCTCTTAACTACTGTAATAAGGATGTAATAAGGAAATATAATAAATCGAGTATTTCATGAACAACAATGATAATGCAAATACCCATGAAGTTAATATCCTTATAATGTATAGTATGTGATAATATACAATTGTTTTGTACTGTGATCCTTAAATAAAATATAATTAATCCAAAACCAATTGAGTTATAAATGTAATGAACTTAACATTGTGTATTCTAAATTAATAAATACAATAGTTTCTTCATGTGTAGTTAAACCAAACAAACTTTGCAGTCTCTTTACTTCCTTTTAAATGTTACTTTTTTATATATAATATTAACTCATTGAATAATTCATTTCAAAATAGATTATTGAAGAATTTAAGCGACATACTCCTAAATTTTTTTTTTTGGAATAACTCAAAAAAAAATTCAGATACATTGCTAAGATGATGAGTATTGATTGGGGTTTCATTGGATTCCTTTGAAAAAGATAATGGGAGGGACATAAATGATAAATATAATATCTTTTGTCCACAATCATATATATTGCAGTGTTATTTTCATCATTAGAGTTGCATTTTAATTTGTGTGGTTTTGGGCAATAATCATAAATCAATTAATTGAAAACTCGTCCCCCAATAAACATGATTATTGAATAATCCATGAAGCGTTATTTTCATAATATTGTTTTCACAATGACGCAATTATATATCTTGAAATTAAATCACATTTCAAATAGAAAACCTTTTTTCTTTCTTTTTTTTTTCTACTTTTTGTTATCTTTTGGATGAAGTCACATCTGCATGGTTGTATTACTCACTTTTCAATTTTCATTTCCAAAAGCATCGTCCCTTCTCCATCACCATTGTAGACACTGCATAGCTTTCTTATTTAGGGCAATTCTCAGTGCCAAAACATTGAAATAGTAATCAAAATAATGATATCAAGCTACACCTACCTTTCAACTAAGCTCACCCCGTTTCTCTAATTTACTCTTTCTGTCCACATACTAACCAAAAGTTAATTTTTTATTTCTTTTATATATTAAGATAAAATTTATCGAATTAAAAGTTAGGAATTGGATTTGAGCCCATAACTGCAGCTGTATTTCAAAAATTGATGGCAATTGGTACTCATTGAATCTAAAACCTATGAGGCATGCTTTTCCCACGTTTTGTCGTTTAAAGAAAATGAATAATGATGTGTACCCTTTACTTATTTTTTTAATTCGATTCGAGTGTTGGAAAAGACTCCTTAAGTGGTGAATATTAACTAGAATAATTCCAATGGAAATTATTTAGCTATTTCTTTGAAATAGGAACAAATTATTAGTTAGTTGGAAATATCATTCGGTAGTTATGGTGTTTTCAGTGTAAAAATAGGTCTATACTTATAATATAATAATAGTAATGATATACCACAATGTATTACTTTTAACTTGTAAATATTTCTAGTAGTGTTTATATCTGTTCAATCAAAATTATTATTCCAAATTTAGTAAGGTTGCAATAAAAGGTGAAATTCATTTTATGCACTGGAATGGTTAAAATAACATTTTCTGTTAAAAATTATAATAATTAAACCACTGTAATTTATAATTATCAAACATGAATCATAAATGTGTTGCATTGTAATTTTGCATATTTTAACCAAAGATTATCTATTTGGTGTGCATGTTGGAAGGAGAAGTTTTAGAGAATGTTTGAAACATTGTTAGTAAAATTCGTTTTTAATAGATATTTTCAACGAAAGTTCCATGCTACAATGACTAATAAGAGAACCCTTTTTCATCCATATCCCACTAATTACAATGGTTACTTACAAGGATATTGATAAAGGAGAAGACACTAATAGTAATTACTACATGTTAGAAAAGTGAAAGTAATTATTTAAAGTTTGGAAATTTATGTGATACCCTCCTCCTAGCCTCGGTGATGGCCTGATATCTTCTTTTTGATAAATCTCTAACTGCTTCTTGATATTGTTGTTCAATCATCTCTAACTCTATTCTCAACTCATCCTCAGCTTCATTGAAGGAGGGGGGAGCATTCATAGGGTAATTAAAGAATTTCATGGTACCATAGCTTTCCACACGTGGAAAATTCCTATATTCAGACGAAGCCTCGAATTCAGATACAAGTGAGGTTTGACTGTTAACTCTGTGCAAGTCAAAGTCTGTAAATCCTGATTTAGCAGACATGAATGAAACTGTAGAAAAATGCTTTTCGTTGAAGTCAAATGTTGCACCAGTTTGTGACGTCTCAGAACAAGAGTCGTCTATCTTTGCATCTCCTTGAAGACTAATGCTTGTATTAGATAAAACTTTGTCAGAAATGACATTATCTTTGTTCTCCTTATCTCTTGATCTTCTACGTGAGATTGGGAGACCTGGACCACCTCCAGACACAATTTGGATGGAATCTCTTGAGCTTCGTGTTTGTTGACTTGGATGAGATGATTTACTATTACAAGCAACTAAATGATCAATTTGTACACAAGGTTTCCAATCAGGAAGCAATGTGGTCAATAATAGATCGATCAACTCTGCTATGAATTTAACATTGTGCTCAGCCAGTTCAAGTTGCTCAACCATTTCACTTGAAACTGAAATTGCAGTATCACTGTTGATGTAGAATATGAAATGGATATTTCTTGCCCGCCCTGCATTTTTTTTTTCCAGATAACTTAACTTTCAACCAAAAAATCCCAAACATGCTTATTAAGAGAACTGTAAGTTAAACTAACCACTTTGATCAGCTATGCGGAGAACTAATGACACAGACTTTTGATCATTCTGTTCACCTTTTAGAAAAAAAATGTCACCTTCCTTTAACCTTCTTATCTCAACACATGGAGAAGGCAAAACATCATCAGGAGAATCAACAGAATCAACAGAATTATAAAGTAAAGTGGTGAATGGTTGCTCGGTGGCATCACCAAGATCCATTGAAATGGATCTAATACGCGTACTAGCAGGACCTTCTGACATAAGACAACGATTTTCATAGGCTCCATACTTAGGGAGAACTATATCTGGTAATGGTAGACGACGATTCTTCAATGAACCAGTCACTTGCAGAAAATTGTCCATCAAAAGCTCCTTTGCTGTCAGTCTTTGAGACGCTGGGACAAGACATTTCTCAATAAATGATTTTACTTCTTGATTTTTGAGTTTGGAAAGAGCAACAGGCTTAATGCCCTGCAATATCAAATATTATATGACCATGGATCCCAGTAATTGCTTAAAGAAAAAGTACATTGTCAATAAGAATACGCACAGATGAAACTTTCTTGTATATCTGAGCTGAGTTTCTACATTCACTGTAAGGATATTCAGACGTAACCAACTCAAGCATGCACATCCCAAAAGAATATATGTCCACTAATTCATTATAATGTTCATCATACAGTTCAGGTGCCATGAACTCCGGGGTTCCTACTAGGATTACATATTTGTAAATATAATTGGAGTAGAAATCAAATAAATTATTGATTATTTATAATCATAGAAAGGATGGAAAATTTACAAAAAAAAGAAAATGCAACAAAACAGAAGAGCATACCAATTACACTCCTGGCATTAGTTTGTTTGATTAGAGTTGCCAACCCTAGATCTCCAATCTTAACTTCTCCTCGGTGACCATTGATGAATATATTATCACACTTCAGGTCCCTATGCATAATAGGTGGGTTGTGACTGTGAAGATAATTTAAACCATTTAAAATTTGCCTTGCCCATCCTTTAACAGCCTTCATGTCAACCCTCCTGTGTTTCTTGCTGTACCTAAATCATACATCAAATCCACTAACCAAAAGGTTGATGTCATTCAAAAAGGAAAAGAATCAAATGAAAAGCATTTATAAAGGGTAGTGAACACACTGTCTGAGGTTCCCTGAGGTGAATAACTCAGTAATCAAGTTCATAGTCCTGTGCTTATCATCAATCCAAGAATTATGGAAAGTCAAGATGTTATCGTGCTTAACTGACTTCAAGAGATGCACTTCTGAGTACAGCCTATCTGGGCCACCAGGTGACTGTAATACCTCATCGATATGAATTTGGCTCCATGCAACTTCAAGTCCATTAATTTCATCAAATGCCTTGTAACTAATTAATCATAAATAAAGGAAAAGTTTGCATATCTTGAAATAAATTTCACTAAAAAAATAAAATTCTTGACATAAAAATTAGACCCAAAGAATGTTATGCACTATTTTTATGTGTGTACAACAATGGTGCTAAGGTTTGAATTTAGAACCTTATGTGAACTACCCAATCATGCCCCATTAGACCGATCCTAATGGAAAATTTCATGCATTATGTTCAAGATTGAGCAGGGCATTCAATATGTCTTTCAATTTTACAGACAAAAAACATTAAGCCTTAAAGCGAAGGAATTAGATTACTAGTGAAGTGCTACTATAAGAACCGAACTATAATAAAAAAGACACATTGATAAGATCTTAAAATAAAGGATACACAGTCTTGAAAGCTCCTTGGCCGATAACCTCTTTATACTGTTATGAATACAAAAAAAACAATTGCTAAATTGAAATTAATCCATTGCTAATTTTTTCTTGGGAGGAAGTAAGAAAAAAATCACATAATTCCATTTCATACCCTAGTGTAGCGATTAGTAGGATCGATTTCAACAATATTGGGATCAGGAGGCTCTAGAAGGCCTGCCCCCTCCTCTGAGCTTTCTGTGCCTGCCAAACTCATCTATACTGCTTCAAATAGTTGGAATCAAAATAATTAATGACAAGTTTTTTGGTAAAAAGTTGAAAAACCCAAATATTATAGATATAAGTTAGTTGAAGGCAATCAGATAAAGAAATGAATGCATTTTTTTTTTGGTGAATAAAGGAATTAATAAAATGTACCTTAGAACAGGATCATCTAAGCTTAGCCTCTCCGGAGGAATTCCATAGAATTTAGAGAGAGAAAAGGACATCAGAGAGAGAATGAAACCCAAATGCAAAGAAATAGAGGGGGAAACGAGAATGAAACCCAAATGCATATAGGATGAAATTGTGTCAATAAATCGCATGCCACAACTTTGTCTTCCAACACAAACACCTATCTCTTCCCTTTCTCTCTCTAACTAAAAACAGCCAAAATTAATTTGCAAGAAACTAGTTTCAAATACAACCCCTATTTGTGCTTTATCCTTCTCTCACCAACAAATACTCTCTGCTCTTCTCCATCATCATTCTCTTCTCCTATTGTTATTCACATATAGTAATACTAATTATTTCTCCACAAATATTTCTTCCTTTTTTTTTTCAGACTGTATATAAATTCCCCATCTATAGTCGCTTTCTATACGTTTTCAGTCAAACATGTCATCGCTACATGGGCAATTCGAGAAGACATCAACGCTTCGCAACGAATTTTAGTTTTTTAGAAAATAGTCTTCTTTATTTTATCGTTGAAAATTATTTTTCTTATTTTTTATGAAAATATAAACTTTCAAAATTGATTTCATTATAATAAACCAAGCGAAAAGTATCACTCATTAACTATTTCTTACAAAAAATAAAAGCAAGTCTGATGGGATTGAAATGAAATGAATAGCAAGGGAAAAAAATAAGAATAGAATAAATAGGAAAGAATTTGGTTGTGCTTTAGCATAGGTATTTCTAGACTTAATTACATTTGTCCCTTCTTTAGATTGGTAAGTGGTATAGAGAGGAAAAACAAAAAAAAAATGGTAGAAATAGGAGGAATATATATAATAAAAGAATAGGAAAAAAAGGAGTAAACAGTTTTCTATACAATTGTTTCAAATTAATGAAAAATAAGGTAATAGATAATAAATGAATTATATGAAGACATTTTAACATGAACTAAAAATCGTTTATACTGTTAATAAGATTTAAAATTGTTATTTATTAAAATGTTATTAAAAATTAATTAAGTTTTAAAAAATGACTTCATGTCTAGCAATGAAATCAATATCTTACTTGGAAAGGATAGAATTATTTACAGTGCAAAAAAAAAAAATGGAAGTTAATTCGTTCCATGTTACTTCCATCCTCTTTAGAACAGTTTTTATGAGTTAAGTTTAAGAAACATTGGTGCCCGAAATGAATAGTAAGAGATAAATTAATAATGTATAGCATTTAAAAAATAAATAAAGTTATTGAATTTGAAATGAAATATAAAACTCATAAAAAAGTCATTTAATCCCTTCCCTCCTATTTCCTCTAAAACAATGAAACTCTTGAGCCTTCCCACAAGCAAAACCATTTCTGATACTCAAACACATATGAAGCTCACAGACATTTATGGAATTGGAATGAATAGAAGAATTGAATTGAATCCAAACATGCACTCCATCAAGTTGTCAAAGTATACACTATGAAGGAAAAAACCAAAATAAAACAAATACAAGGCTCTTCACTGCAACATTACCACTATATTACTCTTCTAACAGATATTAATTATAATAATAATAACAGCAAGATGCCTCCTCATCAATAAAACATCACTACTGCTTCGAGACTTTATCCAAAGCATCAAAAACATATTGCTGGCTCACATCTTCCACGATCACCGTTTTATCTCTCGACTTAGAACCTGTGCCTATAGAGACTTGTCTTCGTTTCACACCTAAAACCTGTAAATTAATATTTTACTCTTAATACTTTAAAATATGTTTTTTTTTCATTTTAATAAAGAATTAAAATGGCATATGAAGAGATTAAAAAAATTAAAAATAATAATATACATAAAATTAGTAGAAAATGTTTCAAATGTAGACTAAATTTTGTTTGGAACTATAGACACCAAATATATGCAATTACACCTTTTGATCGCCCACCGCATGGATAGAATAATACCATACAAATGAAAATGTCACAATCAGAAATCGGAACTTACAGAGCTGAAGAAATCGAGAAGAGCTGCATTTGCTTCGCCATCCCTGGCAGGTGCGTCAATTTGAACTCCCACCGCTTCATCGCTAATATCTAATTATTGAAAAAAAATTAAAATCGCATTTATCAACTAAAATCATAGAAACGCTAGATAGATTGAGATTGAAAAAGACCGGTTACGGATGCAGATTTGGAACCAGGTTTGGCGTGGATGGTTACGGCGACGGAAGAAGGAGGCACGCAGCGAATACAAGACGGAAAGTCGTTAGGTTTCTCCGGCGGCGGCGTTACCCTAGGCTCGGCCTTTGCTTTTCCCTTCTTCGCCGGCGGCATAATTTAAAACGACGCCTTTCCGTTGCGTACAAGGAACGCCGTCCTTCTCTTCTTAATTTTATGATGCGTGAGAGTACCGATTGTAAGATGCAGTTTGCTGCATGGGATTAAAAAGTTATTATTATTATTTACTCTACTTCCACGCACTTTATTTTTTAATATTATATGTAAATTTATTCTTTTAATATTATACATAAAAAGTATTGGACTTTTTTGATAATATTATCGAACATTTTTTTCAAATGGATTATTAAATTTATGGAAGTTTCTTTTACAACAGAAAAAGAAGAGTCATGATATTATTACATTCTCGATTGCCGTTATATATTTTTCATCACTGATAATTATATAATTACCATTGCTTGATCTAGATTCATCAAATATATTTTTTAAGAGGACTAACAGAATTGTTAATAAGATTTTAATTAAATTGTATGTAACATGTAGTCTCTGATGCAATGAACTTAAGAAAGTCCGTGACAGAAAAGAAACATTTTATGCCTTAGAAAAAGAAACAGATAAATAAATAAATATATATATATATATATATATATATATATAAAATAATAAAAACATTAGTTGGAAAACTACTGATTTTCTTCTACTTAATATCATGTAATAAAATACTATATTATAAACCATATAACTTTACGTGTTATGTTATTCGGTTTGGGACACATGACTTAGAAAGAAATACTGCAAACAAAGTCATACAAATCCAAGAAGAACAACATAGGGAGAGGGAAATCTATATAAAATTTAAGTCAAAACTGAAAACTGGAGAGTAAAAGACAGGTGTAAGGATTAAATTAATAATTGAACTAATTTAAAATTATTAACACTAATAGGGACCCTAAGCTATTTAAATCTAGAGATTAATCTTTCCAATTATTCTGCGAGAAACCACCAGAACATTATACAAACTCAATCCGATCTTTGCGACGCGACGCGACGCCAGCGATGGGAGCGTCCACTTCATCGGAGCCGAGGGTTTCGGAGGAGCAGAGCGAGGCGGAATCCGTGGCAGCCTCTACTGGAGCTCTTCCAATGCTTGAGAAAGCTTTCTCCAAGCTCGCCAATCCCCAAACAAACGCCGTTTCTTTGGAAAATCTACAGGTACTATTCAAAATGCATAAGAACCTTCTCGTTCTCGATCAATTTTTTTGTTCCTTTCTAATTGATGACGTGCAAGCTCTTTGTTTTCAGCAACGCTTTAATTTGGCTGGAGAAGGTCGAAGTTGTTCCGGAAGCAACGTGCCAGATTCGTTAACGGTGATGTTGGATCACCTAGGCTCAACCCTAGTGGATCAATTTTTCGTGCCCGATAAAGGGGGAATAGACTGGGTTGCATTTGTTAAGAGTTACAACAAGTGCTGTTCGAGGGTGTCCTCGTCGGTTTCGCTAAACATGCTCTTGAGAGTATTCGTGGTTATCTCAAAAAGTGCGAATGTACCTATTCATTTGGAGTTTGAATCAGGGGATACTGATTGTAAGATTAACGGCCACCTTTTTCCTAGGGACGTGTTTTTGCTTCTTGCCCTGTGTTGGGCTCTGTCGTGGGGTTCCAGAAACTTGAAGGGGGAAGGGATTCTAAGCCTACCGGATCTGAATCATTTGGTGTTGTCGGTGATCACATCGTGTGGTCAAGTTGAGGGTGCTTACGATGTGTGGGATTGTGATATCCGGAGCTTGGAGGTTCAGCTTCCTGCAGGGAAGTTCGTAACGTGGGTTATGAGTACCGTGCCCTGCCTCCCTGATTGCTTGAGACTGTATTTTAATGCTAGACTGCAAATAGCAGCAAATGATGGGGTAAGTTTTGTGTTTGTTCAATGGCTTCAGTGATCATTGTGATTTTTTGTCTTATAATTTACGTTGGGTTAAGTTTTGTTGATTTCTTTACTCCACGAGACATGATTACATTGGCTTCTCGTTATTTGTACTAAAATTCTGCTGTGTCTACAAGTTACACTCAATTTTGTCTTTTCGTGCCCTTGTTTGGACTTTTCAAAAATTCAAGTAAGTGCAATTGAAAACTCAGGTGAAATTTGTTATTTTGAACCAAACAGAACTTTCCTACTTTCAGGGACTATTTCAACTTTCTTTTATCGATGTATTGGAATATTGAGTAATTTTTTATTGTGTTTTCTTCTTGAGAAAAAGAGAAACTCAGCTGGGTTGCCATTGAATAATTTAACTAAATTAAGCATTTTTCCTATACCTTCACTGCGGTAAATGACAAAAGTTCCACATACCAGTTGAAGTAATTATGTAAATTTCTAATTGATTTTTCCTTTGTGTTTGGTAAGTTCAGTTCTCTTTTCATCTGATTAATTATTAGTACAATGTCCTAAAGAATTATACGACATTGTTCTATTGTCTGAATGCTGAAAATTCTTAGGTTTGTAATCATTGGTACAGATATTATTCATTTATCATGTGCAGAGAAAAACAATGTAATTATCAAATTATTTCTCATTTTCATTGTTATTATTATATAGATTCCTTTGTCATTGCCAGTCTGTTTTTATTTCTTATCATATTATTAACTGAAACAAGTTGGGAAAGCACTCTCGTTTGTTATGTGTCCGAGAAGAATATGCTGCATATGGTTCCTAGATGTTGTAAGATCAACTATTCTTTGGCTGAATGGCAGGTTGAATTGGCACCCTCTAATTCCTCCTCTCCTGGAGATATTTCATCAATATCTGCACACCATCATCTTTTGACCCAAGGAAGGGCTTGGGCAGTTTCTATCACCAACAAAAGTAGAGTAAGTGAAGAAATTTCTGGCGCATTTATAAGCAATGGAAGTGGAATTGGTGATAACCTTGTTTATAGGTTTGCATCACTGACCCTCAATCCTATTGTGCTTTAATAGTTCTGGTCACTTGTTATTTTTATTCTTTTTCAGTCAAAATGAGGGAAAAAGTTTCTATTATGATGCTTTCCTAGTTTTTTTGTCTATCGATATAGCCTAGGCTTGCTGATTGCACTCCAACATTCGTAATTTCGTTGGCAGACTTACCTGTTGGAAACAGAAATGTCTATTGACATCAAACTGTATTCTGTTATAGGTCATCCACTCATGGAAGAGGCCTTGGCAGATTTTGGTCCCATGTTGAAGGTTACAAAGGTCCTTTGTTAATTTTGATATCTGCAAATTCAGGAGAACCTCGTGAAGGAAATTCTGTTGATAGGAAATGGGTTATAGGTGCTCTAACACATCAAGCTTTTGAAAGTAAAGATATATTCTATGGAAACTCTGGATGGTTATATTCTATTGGTCCAGTGTTTCACGTGTTTCCACCTATTGGTAGGTATTAGGCGTGACAATGTTCCTTTTCCTGTTTCCTCTCTTTTGGCGGGGACTTGAACAAATTTTTTGAAACAATGAAACCAATTACGTATGTTACCACTGACAGGTAAGGAAAAAAATTTTGTTTATAGCCACTTGCGTCCTACTGGTAAAGTTTACCAACCGCACCCAAAGCCAGTTGGTCTTGCATTTGGAGGAACTCCGGGAAATGAGAGAATATTTGTAGATGAAGATTTTTCAAAAGTGACTGTTCGCCATCATTCTGTGGACAAAACTTACCGGAGTGGATCCCTCCTTCCAGATCAGGTATAATTCTATTGCTAAATGGATATACTGGCAGTGCTGTTATAAAACATGTAACCCGGTATCAATTAATGCATACATAAAAAAGTGCTGATTCTGTATGTTCTCTGATGTAAACATTTTTAAAGTCATCTTAAAACAATTAATTATCTTGTGAACTCTTCCATGCTGGCATGCTGTAATTTTCCTGTCATTATATACCATGGTAATGCATTCTATTATATTTGGCTGATGTTGAAAATTCAGAAACATTTGAGAGTTTTGGTTAAAAGAATCATGGCTATTAACCAATAAAAAACTGAACTTGACTCGACGATTCATTGTATGAGCTGTTGTTGGCTTATGTTTCAGGGTTTCCTACCCGTTGAGGGTATAATTACAGAAATTGAAGTTTGGGGATTTGGAGGGAAAGAAGCGAAGGCAGTGCAGAACTCTTACAAAAAGAGAGAAGAACTTTTCACCGAGCAAAGAAGAAAAGTATCTTACCACATCTCGTTGTCAGATTAATTGTTACAAATATTAACTTTGATAAATCAAACAGCAATAACATTTTTGTCAATTATATTTGTAGGTTGACTTGAAGACCTTTGCAAATTGGGAGGATTCACCTGAGAAAATGATGATGGACATGATGTCGGATCCAAATGCTGTTCGAAGGGAAGACCGCTGAGTTGTATCACTAATGTTGCATTGCATTGCTTAGTGCAATATTTGACGGCCACAAGCGTGTAATGAATTTCATGCTTTATGTTGTGACTGATCATTATTCTTCAGACTTGTGATCCTCAAGTGGCTGTACAGAACACAGAAGGTGTATATTAAAAGTAGATGGGGTTTATGTATGTTTACTGTATCGTCAAATGGGACAGAGGTATCGCATTATGAGTATGAGATATCCCTCTTTTTCATGGTTCCACACCATTATGTTCGCTTACATGTCAAACGAGAAACATGGCTGATAGTGTGACACCCAGATTGCAGCAATCGTCAAACGATATTGTAGCTTTGTCCAGTGTATATTGATAAGTGGTTATTTTAGGCATACTGTAGTATCATTGGTATCCAGCGACATATTAGCCTTTCGTTTAGACTTTATTTTACCTGAGTAAAAAATTCATCACACCAAACTTTTGTAATAGTAGTGTGTATTAATAAGTTTGATATTGCTACATTGTTTGGAATTTTCCTTTGACGTTTCATATCTATGGTTTGTCCATTTAAGTGAACGAAATCTCATCGTGTACCCATTAGATGGTAGCTGGAGATAGCTTCTCTTTGGGGGTATAAAAAGTTTATTATATATATATATATATATATATATATATATATATATATATATATATATATATATATATATATACACACACACACACAAGGAATACGACATCAAAGGATTATATATCACAATAAAAAGCGTTACATAGACCCACAACTCTAAGTGCATTGTATTAAACTAAATTAATTTTTCTAAGCTCAGAAGTTGCATGCAATAAAGAAAACAGTACAAGTTTATACATATATATACACTTATCCAATGTCCAGAGAGGGGAAACAAAGATGGGAATGAAACGGCAATGACATTAACTTCTATTGATGATTTTGGTAAGCTTTGAAGACAGCGGCTATAGAAAGATAGTGAAAACTATGGTGGTATTGCTGTCATGTTCTCCTCACTTTTCTTTGTAGAAAACTATGCCAATAAAATTCATCAACAGATAGGCGTTCCACTGCAACAGAGTGAAAATGGTTCACAAATAAACTGATGAGCACTGGAAATTGAAAGAATAAGAAAACATGTTAAATATAAAAAAAAGTGCACGACCTGGATTTAAGTGTAGTAGCTTTGAACAAATATCAAGACAGTCCGGATCCAATCCTGAAAGAATAAGTTGAGAAAATGGAAGACAGTTGCAGGATCTGATGTTTTTCAGCACCTGAAATCAGCATTTTGCATTAGCAGTGGTCACGGACAGATATATTTTAATATTAGTAGTTCAAATTTATGGTGCTACCTGAACACTATTTTTGCCATTAAAAGGTGGGTATCCATTTAGAAGCTCAAAAAGAATAGCTCCAATACTCCACATGTCTGCCTATATTAATTAAGTATATTTCAGTAAACAAACATAGCTAATGTTGAAAGTAAGAACAGTTTATACCTTGTCATCGTATCTCTGGAACTGAAGAACTTCTGGAGCCATGTACAACGGAGAACCACAAACTGTCTCCGCATATTCACCTGGTCGCACAGTCCTCCACATTTTATGAAAATGCTGTCAATTTGGTGAGAATAAAAATATGGAAAACAAAATGAATATATTTTATTCCTGTCCCTGTTCATTCCCCTAAACCAGCAAATTACCTTGAGAGACCAAAATCGGCTATCTTTAGCTTTGCATCACCCTCATGGCTTGATAGCAAAATGTTCTGGTTTAACAATAGCACCAAAGCAAACAAAATTTGCTACTGATCTCAAAATGATAGTCACTACAGATTGATTATCAATAAGAGAATCATTTTCCATGCAACTAGAACAAGCCATTATGAGAAAAGGTCTGTAATTTCCTCTTTTTTTAGTTTTTCCAGAGTTTGGGCCCTTAACAGACTTGCCTGAAATCATTTCAAGTTTTCTCATCAGTTTAATGTAGGGTATTTACATCAGAGTTATTTAGCAAAAAGCTCTTGTAAGTTGTATGAAATTCTTTTCAAATGCGTCACAATCAACCATACTTGGAATGAGAAACAGTATGGTTTGAAGAGTAAGTGGTAACTAACAAAACACAACTAATTTTACTTCAAATTGTCTATAAGTTGTTTCACAAAAGCATATTCCTTGTTTAACATTTTTCAATTATTTAAGAGGCAAGGTACTCTTAAATTCTGAACCGCTTCTTAGTTTGAATAGTTGCTACTAGCAGAATAACAAAATTAAAAGGCCTGCTCAATAGTAAAAGTTCCAAATTCAAAACTGGTAGTTAATGTTGTAAACTTACAAATTCAAAACTAAGCAAAAGAACGTGATCAAAATATTTAACTTAACTGTAGTGCCCTTGTAAGGACTGCAGGACCCATATTACTTGATTCACCTACAAGCCCAATAACCACTTCACATACAGGCCCCACTACAGGTCAGAACCAAGCAGTTACAACAGAGGAGGACTGTGAGGAAAATACCAAAAGAATTCCACGCCAGCCATGCTACCTCAAGGATTTTGTGACCACGTCTTCCCGTAAAAAGGGGAAAACCGTTAGGAAGAAATGAATGATAAAGTTCCAATATTTCTTTTATTATTGCAAATGATTAGTTACTGCAAGGTTGTTACTAAGTGCATATATATAGCACTATATTGTAGGGAAAGGGAGGCAAGAAAGAAATAGAAAAGTTTTCCCTCTGCATTCATTCTTTCTCTTTTCTGATATTCTTCTATTCTATCATTCTCTGTCACCTTTGGTTGCTTTCAATTGGTGCTTTCATTGATCCTGACTTATCGTCATGGCCGCATCTCCTCATGATGAGCTCACCAAACTTAACGTCAAACTGGAACAATTACTCCTTTCCCATGCCAATCTATCCAACACCCTCCATGACATAGCCAACCGCACAACAGTCCTCGAATCCCAGCCGCCCCCCAACCCTTCACACTTCCCATCCAGACCACTCAAATTTGACCTCCCCACCTTTAATGGCACTGATGCTCTTGGCTGGATCTTCAAAGTCAATCAATTCTTTGATTATCACCAGACCCCTACTGATCAACGCATCCAGATCTCTTCCTTCTATCTTGAAGGCCCAGCTCTTGCATGGTTCCAGTGGATGTTCAACAATGGGTTATTGTCATCTTGGGACTCATACATCCGCGCATTGGAACTGCGATTCGCCCCTTCCAAATTCGATGACCCCATTGCTTCCCTCTGTAAGCTCACACAAACCACCACCTTTCAAGATTACCTTTCGGATTTCGAAACCTTGGCCAACCGCATTTCCGATTACCCACAGAGTTTTTACCTTAGCTGTTTCTTATCGGGTTTAAAGTCCAATCTCCGTCGTGAGGTCACCGCCTTACAACCCCCAGATCTCCCTCACGCTATTGCCTTAGCCAAGCTCCACGACGAAAAATTCCGCTCATCACCCTTACCCTTTAACCGCTTTGGCCGTCCACCGCCATTTTCCCCACCTCCACCAAACACACCCTTCCCTGCCAAAACACTTCCACCGCTACTTCCCACGCCTACAACCAAGCTTCCCATAAAAAAGCTAACAGAAGCCGAAATGCAATCTCGCAGAGAAAAGAATCTTTGTTTCAATTGCGATGAACGCTATACTAGGGGTCATCGTTGCAAACCACAATTTCTATTGCTTACTACCTTCGACGCAGAGGATGGTGCGGAGGAAGCGTCCACGGAGGACATTCCTAATTCAGAGGAGATCACTCAAGAGGCAGGTCTTATAAGCCTCCATGCATTCTCAGGTCAATGGTCCCCAAGAACATTTCGGGTTACAGGATCTATTCAGGGTTATGCAGTGCAAATTTTGATTGATAGTGGAGCAACACACAATTTTATTTAGAACAAGGTAGCCCAATTCCTTCATTTGCCAACTCAGCCAACACCAAGCCCATTAAGGGTGATGGTCGGCAACGGTGCCTTTTTACCTTGCTCTTCATTATGTCCTAATATAACTCTCACCCTGGACACTCATGATTTTTCCATCGACTTGTACCCACTGGACCTATCGGGTACTGATGTAGTCTTGGGTGTTCATTGGCTTTCAATGATCAGTCCCTTTGTTATGGATTACAATGGTCCATTTATGCGGTTTACTTGGAACGAGAAGCTCGTTGAGTTAAACGGGGATTCTGGCCCAAACCCTTTTCCTATATCGGCCCATCAACTCCGTCGTCTTCACAGCACCAACCGGGTTGAAGCACTGTTTCAGTTAACACTTGATCACAACCCTTTTCCCACTACCCCACTTACAGAGCTTACATCCCAATCTAAAATCATACCTTCCACCACCGAACCACTTCTTCAATCCCTTCTCTCCCAATACTCAACCATCTTCTCGACCCCCACAGCCCTACCTCCACCACGCACCACAGACCACGCAATCACCTTAGCCCCAAACACTCCTCCCATAACCGTACGACCCTACAGATACCCACATTTCCAAAAACAAGAAATAGAAAATCAACTACAGAAAATGCTTAACTCGGGATTCATTAAGCCAAGCAATAGTCCATACTCTTCTCCGGTGCTTCTCGTCAAAAAGAAAGACGGAACGTGGCGATTCTGCGTTGACTATAGGGCTCTGAACGCTGCCACCATCAAGGATAAGTTCCCAATCCCTACTGTTGATGAGCTTATGGATGAACTGGGTCATGCCTCGTGGTTCTCCAAACTTGACCTTTTTTCAGGATTTCACCAAATCCTCATGGTCCCAGCTGATACAGAGAAAACCGCATTCAGGACTCACAATGGCCATTTCGAATTTCGGGTCATGCCATTCGGACTGTGCAATGCCCCTTCTACCTTCCAAGCTACCATGAATGATCTGTTTAGACCCCATTTACGACGTTTCATCATTGTTTTTTTTGATGACATCTTGGTCTATAGCTCCACACTGACAGATCATGTACATCACTTGGAAACCACTTTCAAATTGCTTCTCTCCAATTGTTTTCGTTTGAAAGGTAGCAAATGCACCATCGGCACTTCGTCTATTCAGTACCTTGGTCATGTGGTCTCCGACAGAGGCGTTCAACCAGACCCTGCTAAATTGGCTGCAGTCAGTAATTGGCCCACCCCCAATACAGTCAAGTCCCTTAGAGGTTTTTTGGGATTAACAGGGTTCTACCGAAAATTTGTTGCAGGTTACGCCTCCATTGCTCAACCTCTCACCGATCTGCTCAAGAAGGACAACTTTATGTGGAACGATAATGCCCAAGCTGCATTCACCACCCTAAAAACTAGATTACTGGCTTCACCTGTCCTAGCTCTTCCTAAGTTTGACTCAGTGTTCACTGTTCAAACAGATGCTTCGGGAATTGGAATGGGAGCAGTCCTTTCGCAAAACGGTCACCCAATTGCTTATTTCAGCAAGCAATTTTGTCCTAAGCTACGCAACTCTTCCACTTACATTAGGGAATTGTGTGCCATTACTTCTGCTGTTCAAAAGTGGCGTCAATACCTCTTAGGACGCCGTTTTGTGATTCAAACTGATCAAAGGTCGATCAAGGAACTTTTATCTCAAACAGTTCTCACACCTGAACAACAGAATTACCTTTTTAAGTTGTTGGGTTTCGACTTTGAGATCCAGTATCGACCAGGCAAGACCAACACTGCAGCCGATGCTCTATCACGCATTGAGGACCCAGCTCAACCTCTTTCCACGTCCCTTCTTGTATTGACAATTCCCCAATTGGACTTTCTGCATGACCTCAAGTCCTCCTTACAACATGATCCTGCCTTTGTCACTCTCAAAGACAAGATCATTACTGCTCCACATGACTATCCTCATTATTCGATCCAGGAAGGCCTCATTATCTTCAAGGATAAGATTTGGCTGCCATCCACATGTTCTTATATACCATTGCTCCTCCATGAATTTCATTGCACTCCGGTAGCAGGCCACACGGGCATCTCCCGTACATTGAGCAAGATTTTGTCCTCTTTTTATTGGCATGACATTCGCAAAGATGTCAAGCAATTTGTCGAGCAATGCACAGTTTGTCAACAGACGAAGTTGACTACTCAACGTCCTGCTGGCTTGCTCCAGCCGATTCCTCCTCCATCACACTGTTGGGAGGATTTGTCACTTGATTTTATCATTGGCCTTCCTCCTTATAAGAATTTCACTACTATTCTTGTGGTTGTAGATCGATTTTCAAAAGGGGCACACTTCGGTATGCTTCCCAAGTCCTTCACTGCTACAAATGTGGCCCAATTGTTTGTTGACATTGTCTGTAAACATCATGGGTTACCTCGCAGCCTTATCTCCGACCGTGACCCGATATTCTTGAGTCAATTTTGGAGAGATCTTTTCAGACTCAGTGGCACCAAGCTTCGAATGTCCACAGCATACCACCCCCAATCAGATGGGCAGACAGAGGTGGCTAACAAGGTACTCCAACAGTATCTTCGATCATTTGTGCATCACAAGCCCTCCCTTTGGGGTAAATTTCTCTCTTGGGCTGAATGGAATTTCAATACCTCTGTCAATGCTTCCACCGGTTTCACTCCTTTTGAAGTGATGTTCGGTCGAAAACCTCCTCTAATTCCTCCCCTGCTTTCAAAAGACACAACCAATGCAGCTGCTCAATCTGAACTCTCCATTCGTACTGCAATACTTCAGAAACTAGCAGCTAATCTCAAAAAAGCCCAGTCGTCTATGAAGCATTGGGCAGATAAACATCGTAGGGATTTACACTTTGCAGTAGGTGACTGGGTGTATATCCGCCTACGACCACGTCGACAATCAACTGTTACCGGTGCAACCACTACAAAGCTTATGAAACGTTTTTTTGGTCCCTTCCAAATTACCCAGAAGATTGGTGAAGTTGCATATGAAGTAAACCTGCCACCTTCTGCCAAAATTCACAATGTATTCCATATAAGTCTCCTCCGCCCTCACAAGGGGCCACTACCGTCATCTCCTCTATCCCTCCCACCTAACATTGAGGATCACCAACCAATTCTGGAACCAGTTGCAATTGTGGATTGGAAGAGCAATACTGATTTCCCCACATCCGATATTCAGGTACTGATCCAATGGAAGGGATTGCCATTGGAAGAAGCAAGTTGGGAATCTTGGTCTCAGGTCCAACAACAATTTCACCTTGAGGACAAGGTGCTTCTTGATCAAGGAGGGGATGTAAGGACTGCAGGACCCATATTACTTGATTCACCTACAAGCCCAATAACCACTTCACATACAGGCCCCACTACAGGTCAAAACCAAGCAGTTACAACAGAGGAGGACTGTGAGGAAAATACCAAAAGAATTCCACGCCAGCCATGCTACCTCAAGGATTTTGTGACCACGTCTTCCCGTAAAAAGGGGAAAACCGTTAGGAAGAAATGAATGATAAAGTTCCAATATTTCTTTTATTATTGCAAATGATTAGTTACTGCAAGGTTGTTACTAAGCGCATATATATAGCACTATATTGTAGGGAAAGGGAGGCAAGAAAGAAATAGAAAAGTTTTCCCTCTGCATTCATTCTTTCTCTTTTTTGATATTCTTCTATTCTATCATTCTCTGTCACCTTTGGTTGCTTTCAGCCCTCATATTCATTTATTCCAGTGAAAAATTCCACAATAACTGATTGCACTCTGTATGTTTACATTTACCCATAGATGAAATTAATTAATCTGAAACAATCCTCTTCGCATAAATTCCACTGTGAAGCATTTTGAACAAAAAAGTAACAAAAACTACTAAAGCTCTTTTCCATTTTTGAAAGTATACTGAACATTCTATGTCCGGAAAACAAACATCATATTCCTACCTCCGGTTTCAAGTCTCTGTGAATGATGCCGTGAGAGTGCAATACTAGGAGACCAGAGCCTGCATCAAACAAACTTCAGTTCATGTTATAATGCCATCAAAGGCAGTATTACAACAAACAAAAATGCAAATAAAAGTTACCAAGCTGGTGCATGAATTTTCTAGCAGTTTGTTGTTGAACTCTTCCATGGCTTCGAATATAAGAAGCTAGGTTGCCTCCAGCACAAAACTCAAGGACAAGGTACAGACATCCATCGTCCTGACCACCAGACAAAAACAACAAGCTTCAACCAACGTCAAACCCTACCAACAAATAAAGTCATAATCTTTTCAACTTATTCGGTTTCAAAATCAAAATTAACAAAAAAGGGTTACTTAATAAAAGGGGAAAAAACCACCAGAGCAACCAAAAAGGGAAATAAGTGAAAATAGAACCTGGAAGAAGTCAAGAAGACGAATAATATTGGGGTGGTTAACAGAGGACAAGAAGTTGATCTCGCAATCCAAACAAGCCTTGAGGCGAGGGTTGAGTTTGGAGAGGAAGACCTGCTTCACCGCCACGTCATCGCCGGTTTGTCTCTGCTGCGCTCTCCACACTAATGAGTATGAACCCTCACCGATTTTCGCTTTCAAAAGATAGCAGAGTTTTCCCACTCCCACCACCTTCACCAATTTCTCTTTGAATTTCCCTTCGCATTCCATTCCTCCTCAATCCCACATATTCACTGCAAATTTCTGACCCTTCTTTCTTCTTCTCTTCCCAATCCTCGTTTTCTATCTAGAAACTTCTACTTTTGGAAAAACACAAACTATATTGTCACAATTGTAACTTTCTTTTTCATATTGCATCCAAGTATTAAAATTTAGTGTTTTTATTAATTTAGTCTTATCAACTACAGCCTAATTTAAAACTTTTTTCTATATTAGTGAGTGAATGAAATGAATTTCAACTTACTTTTATGAGTGTGACTGCATCCATATAACCTTCCAGTTTTGGAGAGGAAGCAAGTCTCCTTCTAAAAAATAAAAAGATTTAATACAACTTATGTCTCCATGTTTGTTAATTTTGTTTGAAATGGTGTTAATTTTGTTTATGTTCAGTGTATTCTTAAATATCGTAATTTGTGTTCAATTTAGTCCTTTTTGTAAATGTCGCTTAAATCGTTAACAGCACATCATCAATCATTGAATTATATCGCGCTTATTGACTAACATGGCTAGGACCAAAGTTGACTAAGGACCTTGACAACTCCTTTCTTCACCCATAAATTAGGGTTTCAGATTTGCATTGGCAGATTAGGAAAAAGCTTGGTCAATTGCCGTCACGCGAGAATAGGGTTTCTCCTTCACAGCGGATATGGTGAACTTCGTGATAGTTGATTTGCTTCTAGGTTTTTATCTTGTAGGTGAAAGAAGAAGGCGCGGTGGAGAAGCTTGCGGAGAGGCGCTAGTGCGATTTGGGTTTGCATTAGCAGTTTGGATTTTGCTCGCGAGAGGTTGATGATGATGTTGGTAACTCTTCACTGTTGTGGCGCGAATCGCGCTTCTTGTTTGAAGGAGATTTTTGGTTTTTTGGATTTTGATCTTCTGTGTTTCAGGTTGGTGGTGACTAGTGGAGAATGAAGAAGCTTCACGACGTTGCTCAAAGGTGCGAGGAACTCGCAATTTGGTTTCGTGATGCTTGTGTTGGAGCGTTTGGAACAGCAGCGCGACCATCTGGTTAGGGTTTCGAAATGTCTGATAATGGAGGTGCGAAGATGGTGGTTGGCCGTGAGCGTTACGGTAGCGATTAAGGTTGGTGGCAAGAGTTTCTAAGTAGGGGAAAATTAGAATTTCTAAAGGTAGGAGATGATGATGATGTGTCAAGGGTGATGTGTGACTGATTGCAAATTGAACATTTGGTTGTTAACGATTTAAACGGCGTTTGTAAAAAGGACTAAATTAAACACAAATTACGATTTTTGGACAACATTAAACATAAAAAAGATTAGAACCATTTCGAATAAAGCTAATAGAAATTGAGACCATATATGATATTAAGCCAAATAAAAATCTACTTCACCATATACAAAGGAAAAATATTGCATATGAAATAAAATTTGTGATAAAAAAAAATAGTTTGTGAGAATTTATTGAATTGAGATAGAAAGAGGACAAAATTGTTTAATAAGCACATCCACCAGCATATTAATACAATTTTTTTTGTTTTCTTTCTAAACTTTCGTACTTTTATAAGTGAAAAGGTATAGGAAAAATTACGTATGAGATTAGAAATATTTTTAAGTGGTCTTTCTATACGTGCAATTGGCAATTTTAACAATATTTAATTTATAATTATCTATAATGATAGTTATATACTGTTTTATAAGTTGAAAAACAATTTGGTTTAAACATTCAATGAAATATCAAGTGGATAATTGTGAAAAACTGTCTCAATTTGGTCTTAAATTTTATAAAATCGTAATAATTAAGTCATTTTTGTTAAGTGTTGACCGACAACGTTAGCCGATGTTGAGCTGTAATTTTTTTAGAGGACGTGTTATTGTATATTAAATTCAGAACATGTCAACTCATCACCCCTGTCACGTCAGCATCATATTCTCCAAAAAGAAACATTTCTCCTTCCTTGTGTTGCCATCCTCATGGTCACTGCCAACCGCCGTAGAAACTACCACACCACGACCTTCAACAATACTCCACCGAGCCCAAGTGTTGCATCAACCATAGCAACCACCACACCGAAAGCTTGCCGCCACGCCACAACCAACCTCTGCAGAGATCAATGGGAACCTACAAAGAAACAAACCCAAAACACACACAACACCCAGACCCAAATCACGAAGCTTCTTCGCGCATCCTCTCCCTTTCCGCCAAACATTTATTTTTAACTCCAAAGTCAATCTAATATATCTAAATAAGACATTAAAATTTAAATTTAATTTATTAAATAATATACAAATATCAAATTTGTTTTTTATAATAAAATAAAAACTTTTAAATTTACTTCATCAAGATGTTTTATAGAATATTTTTGACAAAAAGTCAAAAATAATTTTTATATAAATATTATATTAAGAGGAATTATTGTTTCTCAAAATAAGCACATTTTGTATTGAATGAGCATGCACAAAAAACCTACGCCATCGAGTACATGCAGATAAAATTCGTGATCGATACATGGAGTATGTCAATATTCTTTATATGCAGGTTGAGGGTAACAAATATTTTAATATCCGCTCATAAACGCGTTGGATACGAATATTATACTATTTGACCTACAACATCTATTACCTGCAAAAAATAAAAATAAAAATAAAAATATAATTTATATTTTATTTAATTAAATTGAATTTAAAATAAAATTTTGGTTTATATTTTTTTTTATTTATATTAAATTATATATCTATTTTTTTTATTTGATTTAAATTTTATTTTAAAAATTTATAAAATATTTTTTAATATTTGCGGGTATCCGCGAGTTTTAAAATATCTGCAGAGATTTTTTTTGAAACGGGTATCTGCATGGATAGTGGGCAGGTTTCGGGTGGAGTTTTAATTTTGCGGGTCGAGTTTATTTTGTAACAAATAAACTCAAATTGTTAACGTTGCGTTAATGGATGGTTAATGATGGTACAGAGTGGGCATGGTGTGTGGATTATTTTATTGCAGATTATTTTATTAAGTGGAAGTAGTTAATTGAACAACTTCGTATTAACACAAGAATTGGGGATTTGGTGCACGGTGGCCATGGTTAACTAGGGATTTAAAGACGAATACAAGACAAACAGAAGACCAATAGAGCTAGGGATTTGGAAACAATGTGGAAGAAGAAGGGAACGAGATTTTAAACATACAATCAGCGTTCATTGGTGATCGAAGATTAATGATGGTTGAGGTGAGTTTGATGGTAGTTGCATTTTAATTTTAGGGATGGGAAATGACTTTTACGTTATATTGTTTCGGTGAGAGTTTTTATTTGTAATGCATTATGTGTTGTGGTCCCTTATGACGTTTTAAAGTGTGCATAACTTATGGTCCCTTATTTGGTGTTTCGATGGTAGGGATTCTAGTTTGTCCCCTATTTGAGTGTTTCAGTGGTAGGAAGTGTAATATGTTTATTATTTTGTGGGCATAATTTACAGGTGCAGAGATATACAGAAGCGTCCAAGAACCATCTTGAAGAATCAAGGATCAAACTTGGGTTTATACATCAAGATTCTATCAAGAATTGTGCTTAAAGGTTATTGATCGTATATGCACTATTGGAGTGCTTACTATGAAGATCAAGTTGATCATTTTCAATCAGTGGATTGAGTTCCTGTGTGGTTGTGCCAGGGGGAGAAAACTGTGATTGTTCTCATTGAGAGTTGGGATTGCTCTCAAGGTGTTTAGAGACTTGAGATTGTTCTCTGGTTTGGTAAGTTTATGAGGCGTTCACAACTTGTACTATAGTTGATATTGAGTTGGAAAAGGAGAGTACATTTTAGAGGGTTGTTCTCTTTATGTCTAACTTGTAAAACTCTATCAATATAGTGGATCCCTTCATCTAAGGTTGATTTAAAGAAGACTGGATGTAGACTTGACCGAACCATATAAGTTTGTGTTTTAATATTTCTATCCTTCTCTTTTATCATTGTTCATATACATGTTATATTGATTTCAAGAAAACTTCAAAAATTTTAAATTGCTTTTGAAAGAATAATTTTTTAAAGAGAAAAACCAATTCACACACCCGCTCTCTTGGTTCAGAGTATTGACTTAATTTTTTCTACACATATCATATATTAAACTTAACATGAATTTATTTAGAAAAACAATTAACAAAAAGAAATCTTAAATTAAAATTAGACCAAAAAAAACAAGATAAAAAGTGAAAAAGTGAAAAATTATAAAAAAAAATAAAAGAGTGGCATATACTCTATTCTAGTTACCATTTCTAAACAAATAAAAAGATGATAAAAAATTGAAGATGTGCATTAAAATATAAATTTTATAAAAATAAAATAAAGAACATAATTTTAAAATGTGGTTTCTTTTTCATTAAAAGTCTTGAAAATATGATTTCTTTATTTTAAAGGTTTGCTTTTTTAAACATGACTTATCATTTATTTATATAATTTTTTTAAAATATCCTTTTTATAGGAAAATAAATCAAATTCAACTGGTTTAAAATAAAAGACCTCCAAACACGAGAACCAAAAAATATAAACTGATAACCAAATTAATTTTTTCAAACATTGTATGTAGGTGCATAAAACAATATTGGTGCAGGATGAAAGAGCCCACCATAATAAAGTTAACCCAAAACATTAGTATAACTTTTCCCAATTCAGATCCAACATAATGTGTGATGGTAACAATTCCTAGCCTTGCTAAATCATAGGTATATACATTCACATAGTTAATTTTGGTATTGAGGGATTTGATTTTTCTAAATTGTAGAGTATAAATTAAAAAATAAGCGTAAATTGTGACTAACTAATCAAATTTAATTCTTTATCACGTGTTGACATGTAATTTTTTATATTAAATTATATCCATAGTTTTTTTCACTAGTGCAGAATTGACCTTTAACGTCACTCCATAGACGTCCGTCCACGAAAACTTCAACGTAAATAATTGACCGGTGGCATAAATGTAAATAATTGAGTGTGGAGACGTCCGTCCTAGAGGGAGCCGGACGTCTATAATATAGTAGACGTCCGTCCCCCTCCAGGACGGACGTTCAAGAGGCTGACAGGTAGTGAACCCATCAGCCTCTTGAACGTCCGTCCTGGAGGGGGACGGACGTCCATATATAATAGACGTCCGTCCCCCTCCAGGACGGACGTTCAAGAGACTGAGATGTCAGCCTATTGAACGTCCGTCCTGGAGGGGGACGGACGTCCATTATATATGGACGTCCGTCCCCCTCCAGGACGGACGTTCATGAGTCTGATGGGTTGTACGACCCTTTCAGTCTCGTGAACGTCCGTCCTGGAGGGGGACGGACGTCTACTATATTATAGACGTCCGGCGCCCGCCACAACGGACGTTCAAAAGACTTTTAAAATAAAGATGCACACTTCAAAACGCGAACCCGCGAGGAGTTATGCGAACCTTTCCCTCTGCGCCTTGCATTTCCAGGTTAGTTTTTATGCGTTTTGGGCCATTTAATCTTACTTTTGTTCCGATTAAATTGTTCAGTGATGACATATCTTTCATTTGGACCGATTAAAATTCGTTTTCGGTGTATTTTGGTGCAGTTTGTTACGTGTTCTTGGGCGGCGTTTTTTGACCTACATTTTTAGGTCGTTTACTCCTCCATTTTCATTTTGAATCTGTTCTTCAGACGTGTTGCAGTGCACAAACAAACGTTCGAACCCGTAATCCTAAATAACCCTAACCTGTAATCCTAAATAACCCTAAATAAGCCGTCTAATAAAGCCCTTTCTGCAGTAGTATATAGACGTCCGAGAGGTTCACAGCGGACGTCTATATAGACATCCGGGTTGACACAGCGGACGTCCATATAGACGTCCGTCCTGTCAGGTCGGACGTCTATATGGACGTCCGTTGTGTCAGGTCGGACGTCTACATAGACGTCACCCGAATAGACGTCCGTTGGAGGTCGGACGTTAAAAGGCCTAAAAAACGGACGTCTATGCCCCTTTTTGCACTAGTGAATTTTTTTTTTAAGAAGTAGTGGTGCAATGACTTTAATCTTGTTTTAACCAAGTATAGGAGATTGGTGATTTAGTGGGTGGTCATATCCCAACCCAACCATTAACCAAGGTGTTGAGCAATGTTGTACTTATTTAATATATACCATAGAAATATAATGATGATTAATGAGTGAAAGTTGCATTATTGTTGAAGCTATTAGGGTGGTAGAATATGCTAAATTATCATTGCAAACAAAATTACACGTATCTTAGTGAGGTTTATTGGATGGGATTTGGTATATGCTCCATTACAATTACCATTCCTTCATCAATCAATTAAGCATAATTGCTTCTCAATCTCTAACTTCATCAACTAGTATTATTATTAATTTACTGAACAAAACAAAATACCTATGCATACATATATATTATCTTATCTTATGAATACTTAATATATCGTAAAATTATATAGAATCAATTTTGCAACTATTTTTTATTTTTAAATTATAAGAAAATCAAGTTATTGTCGTTTTCTACTTAATATTCAAATTACTTTTATAAAAAACTAACTCCTATTGCACTAGTGGTTACAATTATATATAATTTAATGATTAAATATGTTTTAAGTATATTTATAGGTTTCAAATTTAGACGTAAAATTGAACTTCATTTTTATCTCATACTATAATATAATTTGGTTTAAAATTTTAAAGTAAATAGATATAGTAAAAAAAATTAATTAATTTTAAAAATAAATTAATATAATTAAAAATATTTAATTTGTTTGAAATATGAGAACTATATTTATTCATTTATAATTAGGTTGGAATCAAATGGTACATTTTAAGAATTGAAAATATATTTAATCTTAATTGATTTAAACAGAATAAATAAATTCACTAGTAAAAAAAATGAAATACATATATTAATTAAAGATATTTGAAAACTAATTTAACTAAATTTATAATTGATTAGATAAACTAAATTTAGTTTTTTTTTCATAAATGTAGAACCTTATCTATTTTCTTATTTATATTTGTCTTCACGTCAACAAAATTGTATGTTTTTGGAATTAATATAAAATAATATTAGAAATAATGTAAAACGAATTTATTTTATGTTAATCACAAAATATATAAAAATATGAATGGATTATTTGTATATACATATTTAAACGATAAGTGAGCAAATAATGGAACTTTTAACTCTAAACAATGTTTTAGTTCTTAAAATATTTATATAGCTTTTAACATTGAGGGTATATGTACTCATGTTAACAAATTACATACTCCTAAGAGAACAAGATTAATTTAAAATTTCAACTTCATTTTTTATTCATGCTAATTTAAATTTAAATAATTTATCAATAATGCTTAAATTATGTCAATTTATACTAAGAACAAGAAATTTAAGAACAAGAAATTTATAGACTTTTTGTAACATCCCAAAAGTATAAACTATATAAAAGAGTAGTATACATTATAATATAATAGAACAATTAAGACTTGCAGATAAAGAGTTAATCTTAGAGTCATCCAAAAATGATTATAAAATTTAAACTTTATATACAATAGAGTATTTCAAAACTACACAAAACAAAATATATAGCCTGACTAGACTATACAACTGAGTCATCACCCTCCAAGACCTGCTCCAAAGGCACCTCATCTACCTCTACTCACATCCAAATGGTAAAAGAAAATACCACACGAACAACATACAAACACAAGAAGAAGGGTGAGCTAGATATACAAAGATCATACTTATTACAATAGCACACATACATGCTTAATTCAATTAAACTGGATCACACATCATAACATGTTATACTTTAAACTTGGCTCGTCCGGACTTAGAATAATTGCCGAGTTATGGCGGGTCGTGCACTCGTGGTGGCTTCTACTGCTTTGCAAAGTCATTGCCAATGGGTTTAACCCTACCACACTCACGAGGTTAGTCCGTTATCACTCAACTTGGGTCATACTGGAAGCACCCAAGACTAGGACCTCCTGCTACTCCTCACGACATGGATCAATCCTCTCTACTTGAGAATGCAAGACTATTGGAGTTTCAGGATAACCCCTAAGACTGAGCTCCTGCATTTATTCTAGACATACTTGAATCTCAACAAGAGATTTTACTTTGAATCACAACATAGGGCACCACCATGTATCCTCTCTTTGAGAATCATGGAATTACGTCCATTAACCCTACTTTAATTTAAACATAATTCATAATTCTTATATTCATACACTTTTACTTTAACAATATACATCAATCATACTTTACATCTCAAACAACATTGCACTAAATCCAAACCAAGATAAAGAACTAAAGAGTACATTAGACTCAGATGATTCTCTCAACGCATCCTATTCGCGAGACGAGACAAGAGTTGTTTGCATATCGACACCTTTTGCTATGTGAATTAACTCGTAGAGGTACCAGACCTCGAGCATCTTGCATAGCGCACATGGTTCGCTATGCGAGAAACTAAACAAAGACCACACCCTCAAACCCCTCGCTATGCGCACAACTTCGTCATTCGAATTAACTTAGTATTGATTCCAGACTATTACCAATCGTACAACGGCCAGATTCGTTATGCGAATCAGTAGACAAAGAGCAACTCTCTCTAATCACTCGCACAATGCACCAACTCGCTGTGCGAATGATCTTGGCAGAGAGCATCTCACCATAGCGACTCGCTATGCGAAACTACTCGCACAACGAGTCTACATAATCTGCAGAACGAAATTCTATAGATTTATGCAACTCAACTATAAAATATCAATTCTAACTATTTTTCCCAACTTCTAACACTCCTAGATTGTATTATATACCTAATTAGACTTATCTAAGTGATTCTAAACATGCCTACCACCAATCTAAAGTGATTATGAACTAATTCTTACTCTAAAACATTCAATTCTTCAACTTAAAGACCCAAATTCAATTCTACCACTTTGCACTTGTTTTTGGCTATTTAAATGACTCACACAAGTCACAAATGACTTACCTACATTGCCTCAACAGACCAAATGAACCCTTGACCTCTAGTTCGCAAATTCACTACCTCACTTCCTTTAAAAATGACCTAAAACCCTACCAATTCACTTAACTTTCAACACAATAACTAATATAACAGAATACATCCATCTAGTATACTCAATTACAATTACACATCACATTTGATCAATTCACAAACAACATTTCACAGTTTCATCATTAGACATTCAAGAATAGAATATATAACCTACACAAGAACTAAATTTCAACTCTAACAGCAACAAAATGCAGAATTTAGCTCACACACCTATCAAACTATTAATTCAAACAGAAATATAGCTCCCCCTACCTTAAAGATCACAGCTCAGCTCACCAAATCACCTCAACCGCGTCTTACATAACAGGAAACCTCAACAAAACCCTACAGACCACCAATTGGTGATAGAAACAACTCTTAGAGCTAGAATTGAACAGAGAATTGAAGAAGAACACTACAAAACACATGCAACCAGCAGAAATTGCATGATTTAAGCTCAAGAACAACGGAGAAAGAGGAAGAACAACTTACTCGCTAAAATTCAGAAATTGATCGGTCAGTTCTGTAGCCCTCTACGCCGTGAGCGTCTGGACACCCCCTGATCGTCAATCCAACAACTCAGCAGAGAGGAATTCTAGAAAGAATGTAGAGAAAAAGTAGAGAGTAGAGTTTTAGAGAGATGAAGTGTTTAAAATAATGAAACGAGCTTTAGAAAATTCAATTATATTATAAAGTTATATTTTTAAGTAAAATGCTTGTCTCATTATTTTAATACACTTATCTATTCTATTATTGTATTTTCTAGGTTCTAACACTTTTTATTTGATTGATCCCTTAATTTGTCTTATTTTAACTCATTTCATTTCTACGTTTACAACAAGAAAATTATTTTTGCAACGAAAATTATTAAAACAAAGTTATAAATAAAATAAAAGATGAATTTTTTTACAAACAATATGATTATTCATATTGAAAAGAAAAAAAATTATTTTTATTCAATTATTGATGAATCAAGAATATCAAGAAAAAAAACAATTCTTTAATAATGTGCTATATTTCTTTTATAATTAAATTATTAATTTTTATTAATGAAAATAATTAAATATATAAATTTTAAGTATATTATTTTATATCAAGATGTTACTGATGTACACATGAGTATGACTTGATAAATTTACATTACACTTATCATTTGCTTAGTTATTAGTTAGATGTGATATTTTAAAGGTCTCTCCCAAAAAAAATTAGGTACAGCCATTTGGAAAAAATAAAAGTTGTAGCAACTCCACCACTGTTTTTTCTTTGGATAATGATATTTCAACTTTAAAATTTGATAAACTTTTAATTCCAACACGTGTTGGCATTTCATTAGTGCATTTAAACAAGTTAAAAAACTGAAAATAATGTGGAAATAGAAAGCCTTTACGGTTGGACGGTTTTTCATGTTTGAGGACTTTAATTTTGGGATTCAAAAATTGGATTTCTCAGTTGTGAGAGAGAACCACGTACCACCCACAAACCTTCTTTCACCTGTCGTTCACCAATAAATCGTATTTCGTCGGTCGTTCACTAGACCTGTCTTTACTATTATTCGAGTCGAACATACGACTGTTTCGAAGCATTGTTAAATAATCATTGACGTGAATTTTGAAGTCTTTCACCATTTGTTTTGCTGCAACAGTCGTTTGAAAATACTGTTGCAGGCAAAAATCACCATTGAAAACACCATATGTAAGTTTTTGTGATTTGTTTTAGTTTTCCTTTTTTGTTGTTGTTGGATTATTTTCACTTGTTTTAAATATTTGAATTTTTTTTATCATTTTGAGGTTGTTTTATTTTTTGGATGCAAAGTTACAATTTTTTTACTCACATGAAACTTTTTGGGTTAGTGTTTGTTGTTTGGTTATTTTGACATATCTTTTGTAATGTTTCCTTTTAACAGTCATGCCTTCCATTGTACATAGAAGGCCACAAATTGTAAAATCAAAACTACAAAAATTGGTGGGGATCTAAAGCTAATGTTTTGCACAGCGAGGTCAATACAATTCATGACATGAATTTTTAAGCGGAAATTTTTTTAAAAAACAAATAATGGACATAAAAGTCATCTTAAGGCAATGATGACCACATTTATATCCAACTCCATCACTAAGAAACCAAGTTTTGTATAACCCTTGCTACAAAAATGGGTGGGGACCAAAGACCAAATAAGTGGAGACTTAAAGCCAATGTTTTGGACAGTGAGGTCAACATAGCTCATGACATGAAGTTTTAAGTGAAATTTGTTTTTAAAACAAATTAATGGACATACAAGTCATCTTAAGGCAATGATGACTACATTTATATCCTACTTCATCACCAAGGAACCAAGTTTTGTATAACTCTTGCTACAAAAATGGGTAGGGATTAATAGCCAAATAAGTGGGGACTGAAGGCTAATTTTTGCATAGCGAGGTCAACACAAGTCATGACATCAATTTTTAAGCAGAATTTTAAAAAAAAAATTAATGGACATACAAGTCATCTTAACGCAATGATGATCACATTTATATCCAACTCCTTCACCAACGAACCAAGTTTTGTATAACTCTTTCTGCAAAAATGGGTGGGGACCTAAGACTAATGTTTTGCACAACGAGGTCAACACAGGTCATGACATCAATTTTTAAGTGAAAAAATATTTTCTTTTAAAATTAATGGACATGCAAGACATCTTAAGGCAATGATGACCATATTTATATGCAACTTCATCACCAAAGAACCAACTTTTCTATAACTTTTGATGCAAAAATGGGTGGGGACCTAAGACTAATGTTTTGCACATCAAAGTTAACACAACTCATGACATCCAGATTTGGTAGGGATTGCACTAAAAATGTGTAACACATAAAATGTTCATTCTTGTATTCAACCTTATTATCATAAACATCCATATTTCTTGGGGACTACACCAAAAATAATAAATGACCTACAACTACAACCCTATTGCAACTACAACCATGTTATACACCAATGTGTAACACATCAAGTGATCATTTTTATCGTCAAACGCAGGATCATATTGAAAGCAATACTAAAATATAGGAAAGTTCAATTTTATTATCAATAAAGTTAATGAATACATTTCTTACAAGATTTCTAACAAAAATTATGTACTTCAAAGGTAATGAATAGATAGATTATAAAGAATTTTTAACAAAATCACAAATGACATTACAACCATCTTAATTCTACAATAACATCTACAACAACCCTAATTGTTGCAGCACTTCATCTTTGCAGACATTGCCAAACTGTTGGGATAAACTTAAATTTTAGGGTTTTATTAATAATTTTGTTTAAATCTTATTTTATTAGTTTTTGGGTCTAATAATATTTTATTTGATTTGATAAAGATAAAATAGGGATACATAGTTATGATTTTTGGTTTATCTAGGTACAATATTATTTTATGATAGATTAAGCAGATTTTATTTTAAGATAGTTGATATTTTATTTTCATATTTTATTTTTATTCCCATAATATTGTAAGTGTCACGACTATTTAAAGCCTTCAATTATCAATAAATAATAACACTCAATTTTAGGAAATTATCTGAGTGTGTGTATCGTGAGATTTTCTTAACAGTGGTATCAGAGCTTTATGGTCTGAGTACCGAGAGAGAGAGAAAGAGAGAGAGGAGAGAGTTAAACACTGTGAAAGAAAAAGAGAGATAGGAGAGAGTCAAACACCGTGAGAGAAAAAGTGAGTGCTTGATTTTTTTTAGAGAGATGGTAGAGGTTGTCAATGGTATGAGTGTGCCACAATTGACACGATGAAGTCCTTATTCAGATCCCAAGACATTTGGGATATGGTGGAAGACAGGTATGTTGAACCTGATGAAGATGAACATCAGACGGTGGCACATATAACCGCGTTAAATAAATCACGTGCAAGAGATGGGTCATCATTGTATTTCCTCTACAATGCAGTAGATGAATCGGGATTCGAAAAAATAGCGAATGCTAAATCCGCAAAGGAATCATGGGAGATATTGGAGGTTGCGTATAAAGGTGACAACCGCGTTAGACAAGTTTGAATACAAGCTCTCAGAGGAGAGATTGAAAAGTTGAAGATGGAGTCCAAAGAGCACATAACTCGAGTGAAGAAGGTGGCCAACCAACTCGGCAGAAATGGAGAAGAAATTCCATCTAGCCAGGTTGTGGGAAAAATTTTGAGATCCCTTACAAAAGATTTCGAAAGTATTGTGTGCGCCATCGAAGAATTGAAGGACTTGTCGGTTTTCACAGTGGATGAACTTGTTGGGTCATTAGCAGCCCATGAACAAAGGAGAAGGAGTTGGGATGATTAGGTTGAACCCGACGATCAAGCATTACAGGTAAAGTTTGACTCGAATAAAACTCGTATTACTTAGAGTCGAGGTCCTAGCAACAGAGGACGAGGAGGCCGAGGTAATTTTGAGAATGATAAAGAAGAGCAAACCAGTCAATAGAATTGGCGTGATCGAGGACAAGGGAAAGGGCAAGGAGATCGGTCAGGAGTTGAGTGTTTTAAGTGTGACAAGTATGACCACTATGCAAACAAGTGTAGATCAAGCAAGTGTTACAACTGTGGCAAGGCTGGTCATATTGCAAAGTATTGCAAGACCGAGATAAAGGGAAAACTAATCTCGTTACTGAAAATACGGAAGAAGAGTGTGGAATTTTGTTAATGGCAAAGAGCTCGGATGCAGTAGACATGGAGAACCCAATCCCAACAATGGATGAAGTAATCTCGATAAAGGATGCAACAATTGTGGAGAACGAAATCCTGGAGAAAGAACTCAAACAAAAAGATGAAGAGATTCAGAAAATAGGGAGGCTTCTAAATGAAGCTAATAATATTATGAATGAACATAGGGTTGAGCTTGAGGAGCTAAAGAAGGCGGATGTTGGACCATGCTTGAAATCAAAGGCTGATGAGGTTTCTACCAACTCGGTATGATATCTAGATATTGGGGCAAGCAATCATATGTGTGGGAATGAGAACTTTTTTGATAAACTCACCAAGGTGGAGGCCAAATTTGTGTCTTCATAGATGACTCCAAGGTGGTCGTGAAAGGGCGTGGAACAATCCAACATATGCAAAAGAAGGGACGAGTTGGAGAGATTAGGGATGTTTACTATGTTTCGAAGCTGAAGATCAATATTTTAAGCATAGGTCAGATAATTGAAAAAGGTAATTCAATTTTTATAAAGGACCAAGTACTATATTTAAAGGATAAGCATGGTCATCTAACAACCTAAGAAAAACGAAGAAGAACCGGTTGTATGAACTAAGCTGAAAATCTTGGAGAGAAGATGTTTGAAGCAAAGTATGACTAGCAAGAGCTTGAATAACTCCAACTCAAATCTGATTGAAAGAAGCAAATCCAGTGTGGGATGATGCACATGGAAAACCAAATGAAGGAAGGAAGAATTTAAGTTTATAGGGAGTTTGTTGGGATAAACTTAAATTTTAAGGTTTTATTAATAATTTTGTTTAAATCTTATTTTATTAGTTTTTGGGTCTTATAATATTTAATTTGATTTGATAGAGATAAAATAGGGATATGTAGTTATGATTTTTCTGTTTATCTAGGTACACTATTATTTTATGATAGATTAAGCAGATTTTATTTTTAAGATAGTTGATATTTTATTTTCAGATTTTATTTTTATTCCGTAATATTGTAAGTGTCACAACTATTTAAAGCCTTCAATTATCAATGAATAATAAGACTCAATGTTAGCAAAATATTTGAATGTGTATGTCGTGAGATTTTCTTAACACAAACTTCTCCCTAAACTGTTGTAGTTCCTCTGAAAATAATAAAATGTACACAAAATGAATATAATGTTCAATCTTTTATCAAAGGTCCAAAGTATGACAAGTATGCTTACTTATGCTTGTGCAATCGTGCATTGTTTCCCCTTCGTATTTATCAACATCATCCTACATCTTCATAAATTTCATAACAATAATTCCACAATCATACCTACATCAAACAAAGTCCAAAATACAAATAATGTCATAGTACTTCAATCAAACAAACAAATATTATAATAAAAAAAAACAAGACTAAAAACTTACGTGTTGAGTTGGATTGGAGTGTGCACATGTACTTGGAATGATGGTTTATTCTCTTCATAACGATTCAACAACATTCCAAAAACTAATTCAAGATTATGGGCCTCTAAAACAACAAAACCAATTTTAGTTTCTCGACTAGTAAATCAAATTATAAAAACAAAGTGGATGGATCAATTACAATACTTATAATCAAGGTGTCAATCTTTTTACGATCCTTTCTGTCGCAACCGGAATCGCGACGGGACGACGATCCAAAAAAGGAAATCGGGTTTTGAAAAAGAGATTTTGGAGTCGCCACCATAGTTTATTCTGGAAAACTACGGAAAAACCATAAAATAGTAAGACACAGTCCACGAAAACCAGATTCTGGGTTCGGGAGTCGGTTACGCGTAGGGAAGGTGTTAGCACCCTACAACGCCTGCCCTAGGGCAGTACCTTTAACTAAATGCGCCAATATGATGTGGTTTTCAAAATGTTTAACTATCCCCTAAAATAAAATTCTAAATAATCAAAATATATTTTTTTAGTTTTTTTGGGCCCGACAAGGATTGACCTTGCTCCTACGTATTCTCATTCAGAATGAGAAATCAAGGTTACGTAGTTCTTTTGAAACTGTTTGAGAAGTTTGTTTGGAAATTGTTGGAAAATGATTATGGACAAATTTGGATTTTTTTGGGAAAGTGAACCTGACAAGGGCTAACCTTGCTCCTACGTATCTCCACTTTTGATGAAGAATCAAGGATCACGTAGTTCTGGAAGAGAAATTGTTTGTTGTTTGAAAATGTGAATGTTTATATTTTGGTATTTTTACGTGAGAAGGAGAGAAGTTTTTAGCACAAGGATGATGCGAGCGATCACACATGTGCCTAAACTTTAAAAATATATTTTTTTGTATTATTTTTTTTTGTAAAAGAAAGAAAAAAGGTCTTTTAGCACAAGGACGATGCGAGTGATCACACATGCGCTTAACCTTTTGTAAATATTTTTGTTATTATTTGAGAAAAGAAGAAGAAAAAGTTTTAGCACAAGGACGATGCGTGCGATCACACATGTGCCTAAACCTTTTAGAATATTTTTGTTATTATTTGAGAAAAGAAGAAGAAAAGGTTTTAGCATAAGGACGATGCGTGCGATCACACATGTGCCTAAACCTTTTAAAATATTTTTATAATTTTATTTGAGAAAGAAGAAAAGGTTTTTAGCACAAGGGCGATGCGAGCGATCACACATGCGCTTAACCTTTTATAACATATTTTTGTAATTTTTATTTAAAAAAAGAGAAAAGGTTTTTAGCACAAGGACGATGTGAGCGATCACACATGCGCTTAACCTTTTGTAACGTATTTTTGTAAATTTTATTTTTTATGTGTATATAAGTAAAATTATTATATATATATATTTTGAAATAAGTGGATATTTAAAAGAAATAAATAAAATAAAATAAAATAAAATAAAATGAAATAAGATAAATAAAAAGGCAAATAAATGAATAAATAATAAAAAACAACAAAATGGGGGTGCCAAAATAAAAATAAAATAAAAAGGGGTGTCGAACGGTCAGTCAAAAAGCTTGGTTAACGAGCGGTCCATGGAAGAGAGCGGAGGCTATCGTGCGGACGTTGGGGAGAAGGCTGAGGCTGCCGAACGGTCGGTCGAAAAGTTTGGATAACGAGCGCTCGTTAGGGAGAAGGCTGAGCGAATGGTCGAAAAGGCTTAAGGTTATCGAGCGCTCGTTCGTTTGGATAACGAGCGCTCGTTGGTGAGAAGGTTGAATGGTCAGTCGAGAAAGGCTTAAGGTTAACGAGCGCTCGTTCGTTTGGATAACGAGCGTTCGTTGGTGAGAAGGTTGAATGGTCAGTCGAGAAAGGCTTAAGGTTAACGAGCGCTCGTTCGTTTGGATAATGAGCGCTCGTTGGTGAGAAGGTTGAACGGTCAGTCGAGAAAGGCTTAAGGTTAACGAGCGCTCGTTCGTTTGGATAACGAGCGTTCGTTGGTGAGCAGGTTGAATGGTCAGTCGAGAAAGGCTTAAGGTTAACGAGCGCTCGTTCGTTTGGATAACGAGCGCTCGTTGGTGAGAAGGTTGAATGGTCAGTCGAGAAAGGCTTAAGGTTAACGAGCGCTCGTTCGTTTGGATAACGAGCGCTCGTTGGTGAGAAGGTTGAATGGTCAGTCGAGAAAGGCTTAAGGTTAACGAACGCTCATTCGTTTGGATAACGAGCGTTCGTTGGTGAGAAGGTTGAACGGTCAGTCGAGAAAGGCTTAAGGTTAACGAGCGCTCGTTCGTTTGGATAACGAGCACTCGTTGGTGAGAAGGTTGAACGGTCAGTCGAGAAAGGCTTAAGGTTAACGAGCGCTCGTTCGTTTGGATAACGAGCACTCGTTCGTTTGGATAACGAGCGCTTGTTCGTTTGGATAACGAGCGCTCGTTCGTTTACTTCTGGGCTTGGCCCACCGGGGTGGTTTCTAACCTAGAATTCCACTATGGGTTCTGCCTTCCCATTCTCATTCACTCATTCACGCCGTTCCTCTCAAATGAGACCAATGTCTCCTTCTCTCTGACCAAAAGGAGTTGCTCCTCCACGCACGCCCAAGCCTTCATCCGACCGACAGCAGCGAGTCGCCGCCCAAGCCGTCGCCAGCTCCGCCCCTCACCGCCGAGACCATCGTCGGCCGTCGCTTCAGCTCGTCTCCTCTTTCTTTGATTGTGTAATGGGTGCCATGTGTGAATGTTATTTTCTGGTTGTCACGGGTGTGTGTGTGTGTATGGTGATGGGAAAACATGATTGAGACTAGGCACCAAGTGGGTTTTGGGTTTGGTTTGTTGGGATTGGCCATGAGCGTGGGAGTTAGGAAGGAGAGAGGGAGCGTGGTGAAACAGAGAATGAATGGAAGTGGAGATCGGTGTTGAATGGTTGATGGCGATGGTGGATGGTACAGTGGCAAATTCTGGCTTTGATTCAGTGAAGGTAAAGTACGAGCTTGTGTTTGGGTGTTGGAAATTGGTCATTGTTCTTGGTTGGTTGTGGCTTTGTGCAATGCAGGTTGAGGATGATGGTGTTGGAGGTGATCATGTTGACCGAATGGGATGGGTTTCAAGAGCAGAGAAACTGAAATCAGTGGTGGCTGGGGAGGATGATAGATGTAGTGCGTGAGTTGGGATGGATTTGGTTTCTTCCGTTCATGGTTTTGTTGTTGTTTTTTAATGCAGGGGAACTGTGAATAGGTGTATCAAGAAGGATGAAAATGGAGATGGTGATGATTTTGGCAGCAAAGATGGAATAGGAAACAAGGAATGAATCAAGCATGTTTCAGGTTAAAGTGGAAGTGTGCTTATGCGTTGGACCAGAGAAAGGAAAACATTCACACCATAATATCATACTCAAACAGAGCAAAATCAAGCATAAAATGACATACAATGCTGCCAGCTTATATGAACAGGGTGTGAGCAAGGTGTGCTTATTCCAGTATATATGACAGTATGAACCAGTGAAGGAGTTCCTTACCTCTTGGAGCTCCTGTGTTATTGCTTGGTGCGTGAAGCCGGTGATCCCTTCTCCTTCTTCCTAGCCGACCTCTGTCTTTCTTTGCGGGTGAAAAATCTGGATGCTCCCACTAGGACTCAATGAATCTTTTTCTGAAGGCTCTCTCTAGTTTTTCTTTTTTCGGTCCCCTGCTCTCCAAATCCCCTTTTTCTTCTTTTTCTGTTTTTTCTCCCTGCTCCAACCTCGTGCTCAAACCTTTTTGCTGATTCCGTATGTCCAAACCAAATTGTACCAAATCCGTACGACGCCCCAATGCCTCTGCCACTACCTTGCTCTCTGCAGAAAATCGTTTTTTTCCCTTTTCTGCTCCCCACGTTCCAACCTCCACAACCAATCTCTCTTTCTTTTTTCAAATCTTTTCTTATATTTTTCCTTTTCTTTTTTTTCTTTTTTTAGCCGTATTAAACAAAATATTTAAAATAGGTAAAACTTAACACTAAAATGAAAATAGAATAAAAAATAAAAACAATAACTAAATAGTAAAATTTAAAAATAAAAATAACGTAAGAAAAATATATATACATATATATGGAGAAAAATAAGATAACATATAAAAATAGATAAAACAAAAATGATGATAATAATAAATAAAACAAAAAAACAAATAATAATAAATAATAATAAAAAAACAAATAAACAAGTAACAATAAATAAATACAAGACAAAAACGAGAATAAAAATAAAGATACAAAGAAATAAATAATAGATTACAGTAAAGCCGAAAACGATCCGGACGAAATTTGGTATTGACACTTTCTATGGTGTCTTAGAGAGTCCAGTGCAAATATTTTCATCGATGGAATTTTCACGGCGTAGCACCACCAACTCCTACCAAGACAATTGGGACAAACAACTATAAACAAATGTTTGTGTCAAAAAATTTACAATAAATCATCTACGTTGTGTCAAACTACATTGTATAAAATTTAATTTCACTCACAAATTGAACATTAATTGTGTCATCAAACCCAATGATATGGGAATAGAAGTCAATGCCCAAACTTTACGATTAATCTTATTTAGCCTTTGGTCCTACCCATTGTTGCAGCAAGAGTTATACAAAACTTGGTTTCTTGGTAATGGAATTGAATATAAATATGGTCATCATTTCCTTAAGATGACTTCTATGTCCATTAATTTTACAAAAAAAATCACTTAAAAGTTCATGTCATGAGTTGTGTTAATCTTACTATGCAAAACATTCATCTTAAGTTCCCACTTATTTGGTCTTCAGTCCCCATCCATTTTTACAATTTTGTTTTTACAGTTTGTGACCTTCTATGTCTAATAGAATCCATGACTAATGTAACATCCCAAAAATACAGTAATAAACCATATAAAAGAGAATATTCACATATATTAATATATCAATTTAGTCTTACACTTAAACAAAATAAAGCACGCTCGTGGTCGAACGACCTTAAATAAACTATTACAAATAAAGATGTTCAATAACCAGAATGACCGAACGATTTACAAAATAGAATACCGAACGATCAAATTAAGCAAAAGGGAAGGGGGTCGTCCTAATACATCAAGTTAATATGACTAAGCTAAACAGCCAACCGAACGCATCACTGTTCGGCCTTCACTTCCACATCCACGAGGTTTGCTTCCTCCAAAATTCCTTCTTCCAGCGTTTCCTCAAGCAACGCCTCTCCATCTGCTCACATCCACCCGGATGATCATTGCAAAGACAAGGACGGACGTACAAAACGAGACAACACAAGGAAACATGCAGGGTAAGCTTATTGAATTTAATCCAAGTAATAACATGCATTTCATAACACATCAAACATATCAAATACATTCCAACACATAATTCAATCAATACTTTATCTCAATCAATTCCTGATACTAGACTGATTGTCCGGACTATATGAATTCTGTGTAGCTACGACGTTCGTGCACCCAGGTGGTGTAGTAACTGCTCTCATCAGCTGCCACCCGAGGTTAGTACGTTCCGTCCTAAGTACATTTAAGGACTAGGACCTCCTGCCGTTCCCACACATGACATACTCCCCTCTACATGAGGACGAGCACTCACGGAACATCAGGATGAATCGCCAGCTAAGCTTTGTCCACATTCATACTTTACCATTCCAACTTTCATCCAAGAGTCGTTCCTCCCCGGAACACTCGTTCAAGATCCACAAACATCAATTTATCTCTTATACTGTTCATTCATTATAACTTTTCACTTAATTATCATTTCCATATTTCTTTCCAATTTCATAAAATGACGAGCGTTCAGCCCTCTTCATAACGAGGATGAACGTTAAAGACGAGACCGAGAAAGACTCGTTTCCGAGCAGAATAAAGCCGACACATATTATTTGACGAACGTCATTACCACTTGAATCAGTTGAATGAACTGACTCTAGGAAGGTCCAAATCAATACTCAGAATAAGTTAAGTATAAGGCTCTAGGCCGAATCCAAACGGATATAAACACCACAAGACGAATAAAGAACATACTAAGATCAATTGATTAGGGAGACCGACTGCCAGTCAATGACCGAACGCGGTAATACGTATTTACTAACATATTTTGGACGAACGCTATTTCCAACCATTTGGGTGTCCGTCTACAGCTTCCTACCCCAACGATTTCTCAATTCTTCCAACTAAGTCTAACCAAAAATATAAAGAAGAATTTAGATGATATCCCTGCATGCAACCAAATCTTGGTTTTGCATGTAACCTAAGAACGAACGGTTTGAGATGTGAACTTACCAGCTTCAGACTCTGAAACTGTTCGGTCCAAACTGAAGCTTAAGGCGCCGGGAGTACTTCTATGGTTTCTGAGTGATGAACGGAGAAGGAAAAGGGTGAGTTTCAGTAGAGAGAAGGAAGAGGTTTCTAGAGAGAAGGAGGAGAAAAATGGAGGTCTGGAGTTAGGAAGAAGAAGGTGCGTGCAGGAGAGTGAGCAGCGTTTTCAGAAAATCATTTTTGTTTACCCTACTTTCAAACGGTCGTGCACCCTCCTGTTGACACCTGCACTCCACTAACTGACTTCCGAAGTTTCTACTGTGACACTTGGCGTAATTGCATGGAATGTTGAGTGCATTTTTAATACATCTGAGCAAGTGACTGGGTGCATTTATGAGAGCAAAAAGATGACTCTGAATTCATTTAATGAGATGTGACAACTGTCAAAGGAAACATTTTACAAAAGATATGTCAAAATAATCAACAACAATGTTTCGGATGTGTAGGGCTGTGCTGTTCCAAACCTCCAAGTTCTCCTGCCTGTTTATCTTGGTAGCTGATCTTCCCTTCCAATCTTAGTCCTTTTCTCAATTCCGAGGGGTGGAGACCTGCAAAAGATTCTCCGATGCCAAAGTCAGTCTCAGAGCAATGGCTTCTCTCAAGGATAGCAATAAATGTGCATTCAATGTAACCTATCTACCACTCACCATGGACCTGTATTTATAGTTTTTGCTATGGGCTTGGGATTAGTGAAAAGTTAATCACGGCCCAAAATAGCCCAATAGCTTCTAATTTCTACTTACCTTTAAGCCAGGTTACTTTACCTTAAGTCACGTTGGTTAGTGTTTTGGCCACCAATGAGGTATGGGCGTCCGCCTCGCGCGCATGGAGCTCGGGCGCTAGTATTTGGCCAACAATGAGGTATGGGTGTCCGCCCATGTGACATGGGCGTCCGCCCATGTGGACTCTTCCGTACTGCGTCCGGCTTTGCTGGTACACAAGCCCCCCAAGTCCTAGTGCACGTAGTAGACGTAGGACTTTGAGTAACCTCAAACAAGAAAAGATTCGACGCAGTGGCTTATAAATACTTTCCAGGCGTTTTGCCTCGGCTCCGCGCTCTCTATGATCACAAAAAGTGTACTTCAAGTAGATGTAATCTTGTGGCGATAGAATTCTATGTGAGTTCTTCAAAGTTTCTTACAAACAGAGGTTCTGCCCATTTGAGCGGACGGGCCTTTATCCCTTTGGGCGACGTGGGCACCGAAATAGGCGGACGGCCTTATTCATGGGCGTCTGATGAGTTGATATTTTCTGCACTGCACTTAGTTTATTGTGCTAGAGTTAATCAGGGAAGTGTGCTCAAATATCCAATATTTTCCCATTTTTCTGTACTGTGTTTAATTTGACCAGAAATTCTTATTTGAATTAATTTGAATTATCTGAGTCTAATTATTTGCAATTTTAATTGTAGGGAAATTGTTGGATAAAAATTTAGAGATTAATTTCTTTTGGAGTGCACACAACAGCTAATTTTCACTGCCCATGAATTAGGAAGTGTCACGTTGTTTTTTAGTTTGCTACATCACATTGAGAAAATGCATAGTAAGCTTTAGCAACAAAAACATATGCTCAGAACAAAGTCTTCCAGAGAACTCTAGCTTATTGCACGTGAAGATATAGGCATCAGTTTGTCAACATGAAACACTAATTGGATAGATACATCCAAGCACAGGGAATTGATTGAAGAAAAATGAGGAAGCTAGATGCTAGGAGAAGAGACAAGCCTAGAGCCTATGGTCAGAAGGAGACAACACAAGGATTTGGAGATCTCTCTTAATTTCTTCCTCTCGGCAATTTGAAAGGGGCATCATCTTTTCTTCTTTTTCACGTGAGACAACAAGAGTGGAGGAGGCATGATGGCTTGGTGAAGGAGAAGAAGATACAAAATCTGAAGTTGGAGATGAAGAGAAGAAGCTGCTGTAATGATGGGAAGAGATGCATATGAGATGAGCTTTTGGAAGAGTGAGCATGGTGATTTGCTTGGAAAAAACTCTTGAAGAAGTAGATGAATATGAAGGTGTGATTCTCGGTCAAAAGAGCTAGAATTGTGTGATTCTTACTTGCAATTTGGAGAAGTGCAGCCATGGTCCAGCAACACATGAATTCTCGGCAAAAGTGGTCCATGTAGTAGTATAGTTTATGAAATTTTTAATGCTTTCAATGACTTTGGTTTGTTTGCACGGTGGTATGCTTTGATTTTCAGAACTTGTAGTTTCAATTTGCTTTAAGAAATTTGAACGGCTATTGCATGTTTTCATCTTCCAATCAACATATTTTTCCTTGTCTTTCTTTTATATAATGTTTATGGGTCCAGCAACATCATTATTTTACACCTTTCTACTTTGTTTACTTTTCAAAGATGAATAGAAACATGAAGTGAATGTGCAGCTACGTTTTTTATTCTTAGTTCTACAACAACAAAAGCTTTCAAAAGATGTATTCTTATATGAAAAACTCTTAAGCTTACGTGAATGAAGAAAGAGAAAAGTGAAGAATTTGCAAAAGTGCAAGTGGCCCATGGTTTTGTTGGCATCTTTGTATTTAATTGATAATGGCCAAATAGTTGTTTGCATGATATGGATATGAATTCAGCAATCACAAATTTATTTTGCTTTGAAGAAAGTGGTAGGGTCCTCTTTGTTTTTCATTTTCTAAATGCTTTATTATCCTTGTTTTGTTGTAGAGAATGTCGTGTGGTTGTGTGTCCAGTAGCAGTCCCTTCCTTTAACATATTGCACTTTGTTTTGTAATTAAATTAAGGGATTTACGTGAATAGGAAGGAGAACAAAGTTTTCAGAATTCTTAACCCTTTTTTTCACGTGAAGGGTTGGCCTATGTCCCTTCTTGCAATTATTTTTATTACTTTGAGACTTGTTGACTAAGATGGAGTAGTAGATAGCTTCTATTTTTATTTGTTTTCAATTCTCTTTGCAATTGAATGGACCTTGTGTGTAGAAGGTAAAATTCACGTCTGGAAGGAAGAGGCAACCAAATTGCTTGACATCTTCTTCTTTGCTTGCCAAATAGCTCACGGCCAAGAGTATTTAAGTGAAGCATTTCTTTTGTTTAAAAAAAAAAAGGGGTATTAAGTAAGGTCACGGCCAAGAAGTGGTTTAAGTAAATTGTAATTTTAAATTTTCTTTTGGTAGATGAATTGGTCACATTTAATAGTAGAGAAGTTTTACAGTTTTTCATTTCTTTTGCTTTTAAAATGTTGTATATTATATATTGAAATAATTTTCAGTATTTTAGTTGTTACGAATTGTTTTTGCTATTTCAATTGGCTGTAATTTTATTTTAATGTATCCATTTTATTTTTACTGTCTCAACTCTGCTTTACTGTTGTAAATTTTATTTAACGCAATCTTAATTTTTCCGCATCGACAAAACTTACAAAACCCCCCCCACTACGTGTTGACAAGAAACTGAACCACATTTGGTCCCTGAGAGACGACCTAGGAGTCACCTCTTAGCACTGTACTGCATTTTAATTGCACATCAAATTTGATCGGTCGCGACAGCTGTATCAAATTTTGGCGCCGTTGCCGGGGACCAAAGACGGTTTGGTTTTAGATTTTTTTTTTGTATAAAGTTTTGTTCTGTTAATATGTATGTTTTGTGTGTTTTGTCTTGTATATTTCTGTAGGCGACAACGACACCTTCAGCAAATTTTGGCGGCGTTGTCACTTCAGTTCCAGGTTTTTTGTTTTAGATTTTTACTGTGTTAATATATATTGTGTATATATGTGTGTAATTGTGCTATGTTCTGTATTTAGTTGTTAAAAAAAAAAAATTTAAAAAAATTAAAAAAAAAAATTCACAAATGTTTACTATTGATGTTCTGTCTTGTGTGTGCTTAAAGCATGTATAAATGTGTTTTGTTTTATCTCTTTCGTAATTTTTAGTTTTTACTTTTTATTTTCCATGTCTACCTATTTTGATTATGTGAATAATGCTTATTCTGCGAGTGCCTATAATCATGATTCTCCTTCTGCTTGGTACTCTGATTGTAATTCTGCTGATTTTTATGATGAGAACAATATGTTCCATCATCCAATTTCTGAGAGCTCTCTTTGGGAGCCAGTTCCACAATATGAGAGTCAGCAGTATGATTCTCCTATTCAAATAACTCCTCAGCCTTCTACTTCTGAACCTACATTAAAGGAGTTACTAGAGCAGATGACAATGCAGAACATTCAGTTTCAGAAAGGGAACATGCAGTTCAAGCAAGAGAGCATGGAGTTCCAGCAGGAAACTCAAGCTGCCATACAGAATCTGAGTGATCAGATCAGGCAGATGGCCACTCTTGTACCTGAGGAGACTGATGAAAATTTTGGGGACCCGGCAGAAGTAAGCAGTAATCCTGAACCAGGTAGACCACCTTCATCCTCCACTACTTTACCAATCTTCAAGGAAGTGGAGGTAAGCATACCGCAAATTGATTATTCTGTTGACTGTGTTATTGATGATTATGTTGTTGAGAGGTATGCTGATGATTATATTGTTGCTGAGTCTGATCTTAATTTTCCCTCTGTGCATGATGAGAATCACTTTTTGATATCACATCCGAATGTTTATTCTCCATGCATTGAACATGAATCTGAGTCTGTGGTTGATATTGCTTGTGATTTTGAAATTGATTCATGTTTTGAAGATATATCTGAGGTTCAGCTTGTTACACTAGGATTGGGTGTTATACCCCTGCATGAAATTTCTGTAGCACCACATTGCACTAACCATGTTGCAGGAGGTACATATAAACTTGATGAGCAGACACCCACAATTGAAGACAAAGGTGCGAGTACCCATAACTGTTTCAACAACAATAGGCACCTGCTGAACCTGATCATCAACAATTTCTGCTTTGATCCAGCTGTGGAAAACATTTCATTGCTAGATCAGATTTGGAGGATGAAACAGTTCGTCCTCAAAACTTCCTGGCTGGATATTGAAAAGGAAGACCTCTCCCTGATGATCCAAAATTGGCAGCTTCCACCATAACCTACGGGAGTTTGCATTTTCTTTCTCTCCCTTTTTCCTACTTTTATTGCATTTGTCCATAATATGTTTCCTGTTTTGATTGCTGATGATATGCTTAGAACACATTGAGGACAATGTGTAGTTTAAGTGTGGTCTATTGGGAGAGACTCTGATTTTTCTTTGTTTTGTGTGTTAAATTTTTTGTTTTTGAGTGTTAAAGTTTTTCTGTTTTAAGTTGTTTTTAGTGTGTTTTGTGTGCAATAAATTTTAAATTTTTCTCTTCAATTCTGGATTTTGTTTAAGTTGTAGATTTTTCCTTCACTTCATTCATACTTATGGTTTGAAATCCTTGCTTTTCTCTGCTTGGAAGATGATTATGATGTTTGAGAGGGTGAATTGATTATAACACGAATACCCTGTGAGAATTTGAACCACTTTATTTTCTTTCTTGTGTGCTATGTATCTTGATTGCTTGCACATATGCCTTGGCTTGATTCTTTTTGATATACCTTATTTATATGCATGTTAAGAAATGATAAAGGCATTTTTGTTCTTGAGCCTCTTTAGCCAAATAAGCCTACCCTGATATTATCCTTTGATAACCCCTTTGAGCCTATATTTTCCCCATTTCTTTGTTTTGAAGCTCATACACTGACCCTAAGTGAAAAATAATGATTACCTTAACCTTAGGGAAGTTTGGAGCTATAGAAGTATTTTGTGAATAAGTATGGTCTCCTTAGGGATTCTGATGAATTGGCTAGTTGGTTCCTCATCATGTTTTGAAATGATAATTTATATCCTGTTATGTGATAAAAAAAAAACATTTTGATGAGAAAAAGAGAAAATTGAAAAATAATCCTGTGAATAATGGAGTTGAGAAGAGGATTGAATTAGAGGTTTGGGTGAGATTTCACTGTGTTTACACTTTTTCCCCATTGCTCCTCTATTTCTTCTAAGCTGTAGCTACTTATCCAAATTTTATCCTCCCCTGTCCTTGGCCCCATTACAACCCAGTAAAGACCTTTAGATCTGAACATGCATATGTTTTAAGTGTTGATATTAGAAGATTGCCAAGTCTGTTTGTGTTTGCTTTCTTGAGTGCATTGAGTGAAATTGATTTACCTTAAACACTTGAGAGAAACACTATAGTGCATCTGTGAGGTTTTGTTATTTTTAAATCGCCTCTTAAGCTGATTGATTATTTTTCCGTGTATTGAATTGCTTGGAAGATTTCTGTAAGTATTTGCTTTCTTTGATTTTGTGTTGGATATTGTCTACATCTTTTCGTTATCCAGATTTCTTGAGAACTCTGTAAATCTGTTTTTCTTGTGAGTCTTTATGCTGCATTTGTGTCACTCCTTTGATGTCCTTTGAACCATTCCCTGATTTGAGTCTTAATTTTGCCCAAGAGTGCAAAAGACTAAGTGTGGTCTATTTTGATGAGTCAACATTTTCTCAATTTCACTTAGCTTATTGTACCGAATTTAATCAGGGAATTGTACTTAAATGTCCAGTATTTTCCTATTTTTTTTTAATTGTGTTCAATTTGATCAAAAATTCTTATTTTAATTAATTTGAATTATCTGAGGTTAATTACTTGCATTATCAATTGTAGGGAAATTGTTGGATAATATTTGGAGACTTAAAACGTGACATCAATTATATTTTAAGCTAAAATGTTAAGAGATGTGAATTTCATTTTTTTTAAAGGGACTTGCACTAGTGTCACGGTTTTGGCATTCATTTCTTCTAAGAAGCACTCACGGCACATTAATTTTGGCAACAAGACCACATGTTTTGGACAACACAAAGGCTGCCACACTCACGTTCAAGTGAAGAAAATAGTAGGGCCACCACTTGGTTGAAAGATCACGTTGGGAGCAACTCCTAAATACAATGTGCTGAATTTTATTAAAGGAAGAAAATAGCATGGCCCACAATTGAGATTGAGATTAAAGAAAGAATGATAATGCTCCAAAATGACCTTCACGAGGTGAAAGGGGAATTAAGAAGCATTAATTGGCTTGTTTCTCACGGCCAGCACATGCATCAACGTGGAAATTAGAATGAAAGTGGAGAAGGGTTTCACGGTCATACTACCATTACCTTTTGGCTTTATAAAATTTGTAGTCATGGAGCAACTTGGAGGGCCCATGTTCACTTTTGCACGTCCAGAGTGAAGAAATGGAGAAAGCTTGTTATAATATTCAATAATAGTACTTGGACAATGGGCCGCCACATCTTGCTTGGCTTGCAACATGATTTAGCAAAATAGAAGGTCACGGCGGCTGGAATAAGGTGGTAAGGGCTGGAACCGTGACAGGAGAGAGTAGCTTCCAAAAAGGTTCCGTGATGGAGGAATAAGTAGTGATTTATACTGCTGGAAATACATAAGCAAAGAGCAAGAAAAGTCACGGTCCAGCTGGGAGAGATCACAGCCTGCTGCAAGCAAAAAGAAGTGCAGCACTTTGAAGAAGACCTTCACGGTCCAGCAATGTTCTGGGATTTGATTCTTCATTCATTCCATCAAGAGCTGATTTCACGTGAGGCTGGAATGGTGTGCACGGAAATGAAAGCCAGCAGCTTGGTCCAGCACCAACACTTGGTGGGCAGCAGCACAACCTCATCCAGCATGCACAGCAGAAGAAGCTACAACAGTTTGGAGTGGGGCACACGGTTGAAAGGAATTTGCGTGAATGGGGGGAAGCGTAAGCAAAGCCTAAGCAAACGGACACCACATAGAAGACCTCTTTTGTCACGACTAGGAGCAATTTAGTAGAAGAAAGTCAAAGATGCTACGGAGACAAAAATGCAAATTATGGAAGAAAATTAGGAAGGCACACCGAGAAAGGGGGAGGGCTGTCTCTCCATAGAAGGATATAAGCCAAGTTGCAGCAGAAGAAATGACACGGCCTTGAGGCCTGGAAGAGGTTTCAGTTCTTCTCTTCCAGGAGCTCTCTCTCTGATTTTCCATTTTTCCCCAACACTGCAATGTAGTTTTTATTTCCGAAAGCTTGTAGTATGTCACAGAACAGTTGTCTTATTTCATTTTATCTGTACTGTTGAGTAATTTTATTTTAATGAATTTCACTTTTATTCTGTTGTAATTTACCGTTTAGTATTTTCTACACTGTTAAATTATGTTATTGTGGTTTACTGTTCACGTTCATATTATTTTCAAGAATTGTTTTTACGGTTTATTTTTACTGATGTTTTTGGTCAATTTCAACACTGCGTAATTTTCCATTTTCTAATTTTACCGTTTTTACCGTAAGGCTTTTACAGTCGTTAAAATTTATTTCAACATTTTTAATTTTGCTGTATTTAATTTCCAGTCCAGTTATTTTTCCATAACCAAAAATCACAAAAACACCCCCCCACTTCGTGTTAAATCTGAGACTGAACCCATATTTGGTCCTTGAGAGACGACCTAGGAGTCACTTCCTAAAGTGCAGAGATCCAGGTATATTTTGCATTCCTTGTGTGATTGGAAATAATAAATTTGAGAATGCCATGCTTGATTTGGGTGCTTCTGTTAATGTCATGCCTTTGTCTATATATGAATCTTTATCTCTTGGTCCTTTGCAAACCACGGGTGTGGTCATTCAGTTGGCTAATAGGAGTGTTACTCACCCAACAGGTTTCATAGAAGATGTCTTGGTAAGGGTTGGTGAATTGATTTTTCCTGCTGATTTTTATGTTTTGGAAATGGAGGAGGGATTCTCTCATGGATCCGCTCCCATTATTTTAGGCAGGCCATTCTTGAAAACTGCCCGAACTAAGATTGATGTATATGATGGAACTTTGTCTATGGAATTTGCTGATATTGTTGTTCATTTTAATATCTTTGATGCAATGAAATTTCCAGCTGAGGACCATTCTCTGTTTAGGATTGATACATTGGATGACATTATTGATGAATTTGTTGTTGACAACTTTAATTCTGTGCATGAGAAGAAGCATTCTTTTCTATCTTCTTTACATTCATGTATTGAATCTGGATTCGAATCAAGTTTTGAGAATGATGTTGATAATGTTGTTGATTTTGATGAGGATTGTGATGTCCAGGATATTGATGCTATGAATGATATTGATGATGTTGTTGAAATATCTGAGATGGACATTGATTTGGATTGTGATGAGATAAGTGTTCTGCCTTTACCTGTACACTCTTTAGAGTCAGAATGCATTAACAATGTTGCAGGAAGTACACTTGAATCTGACTTGCAGGCACCCACTCTTGAGCTGAAACAGCTACCAGATAACCTCAAGTACGTGTACTTGGAGGATGATGAAAAGAAACCGGTGATCATTTCTACCTCCCTTGATTCTGTTCAAGAGGAGAAGTTGCTTGGTATACTGAGGAACAACAAGAAGGCCATTGGTTGGAGTTTGGCTGACTTACCTGGTATTAGTCCATCCACATGCATGCATAGAATTCTTTTGGAAGAAGGGGCAAAGCCAGTGAGACAGCCACAAAGAAGGCAAAACCCCGTGATCATGGAAGTCATCAAGAAGGAGGTGACCAAGCTTTTGCAAGCTGGAATCATCTACCCTATTTCAGACAGTCAGTGGGTGAGCCCCATCCATGTTGTGCCCAAGAAAACTGGCCTCACCGTGGTGAAGAATGAGAGGGATGAGCTTATCCCAACTAGAGTGCAGAACAGCTGGAGAGTCTGCATTGACTATAGGAGGCTCAACCAAGCAACCAGGAAAGATCATTTTCCCCTGCCATTCATTGATCAGATGCTGGAGCGCCTGGCAGGTAAATCTCATTATTGTTTTCTTGATGGTTTTTCTGGATATTTTCAGATCAATATTGCTCCTGAGGATCAAGAGAAAACAACATTCACCTGCCCCTTTGGCACTTTTGCCTATAGGAGGATGCCCTTTGGTCTGTGCAACGCTCCTGGTACCTTCCAACGATGCATGCTTAGCATTTTTAGCGACTTTCTTGAGAATTGCATAGAGGTGTTTATGGATGATTTTACTGTGTATGGATCCTCTTTTGATGCATGTTTAGACAGTCTGGAAAAAGTTTTGCAAAGATGCATAGAAACAAACCTTGTTCTCAATTTTGAGAAATGTCACTTTATGGTTGAACAAGGTTTGGTTTTAGGGCATATCATTTCTGAAAAGGGAATAGAGGTAGATCCTGCTAAGATATCTGTGATTTCGCAGTTGCCTTACCCCTCTTGCGTGCGAGAGGTGCGATCTTTCCTTGGACATGCAGGTTTCTACAGGCGCTTCATCAAAGATTTCAGCAAGAAGGCGCTTCCCTTGTCCAGACTGCTGCAGAAGGATGCTGACTTTGTTTGTGATGACAGATGCAAGCAGGCTTTTGATTGCTTGAAGGAAGCTTTGACTACCACCCCTATCATTCAGGCACCGGATTGGACAGCCCCATTTGAGCTCATGTGTGATGCATCTAACTATGCATTGGGGGCTGTCTTGACACAGAAAATTGACAAGCTGCCAAGAGTGATTTACTATGCTTCACGCACTTTAGATGCTGCCCAAGCAAATTATACCACCACTGAAAAAGAGTTGTTGGCAATTGTTTTTGCCCTTGATAAGTTTAGGTCATATTTGCTTGGATCACCTGTTATTGTGTATACTGACCATGCAGCTCTTAAGTTTCTGTTGAAAAAGGCTGAGTCAAAGCCTAGATTGATCAGATGGATGCTACTGCTCCAGGAGTTTGACTTGCAGATTAAGGACCGGAGTGGAGCACAGAATCTAGTTGCGGACCACCTTAGCCGGATTGAGAGAGTTGGGAATGAAGTTGATGTGTTGCCCATCCAGGATGACTTTCCTGATGAGAGTTTATTGATGATTTCTTCTTCCCACCCCACTCCTTGGTTTGCACATATTGTAAATTATTTAGTTGCTTCTGTTTTTCCTCCCTTAGCATCACGTGCACAGATTGCTAAAATTAAGAGTGATGCTAAATATTATGTTTGGGATGACCCATATCTGTGGAAGTTGTGCAGTGACCAGGTTACTAGGAGATGCATTCCAGACCATGAGATTGACTCGGTCCTGCAGTTTTGTCATGCCTCCTCACCGGGTGGTCATCTGGGGATACAAAGAACAGCTCGTAGGGTGCTTGATTGCGGGTTCTATTGGCCTTCCATCTTCAAGGATGCGGAGAAGATTTGTAGCACTTGTGAGCCTTGTCAGAAAGCAGGAGGACAAATTTCACAGAGGCAAGAGATGCCTCAACAGCCTATGCTATTCTGTGAGGTGTTTGATGTTTGGGGTATAGATTTCATGGGTCCTTTTCCTGTTTCTTTTGGTTTTTCCTATATTCTCCTTGCTGTGGATTATGTTTCAAAATGGGTGGAAGCTAAAGCCACCAGAACTAATGATGCTCGGGTTGTTGTGGATTTTGTTAGATCTCACCTCTTTTGCAGGTTTGGAGTGCCTAGAGCAATTGTTAGTGATCAGGGAACCCATTTTTGCAACAGATCCATGCAAGCTTTGCTCAAGAAATATGGGGTGACGCACAGAGTTTCTACACCTTACCACCCCCAAACAAATGGGCAGGCTGAGATCTCCAACAGGGAGATTAAGAGGATTTTGGAAAAGATTGTCCAGCCCAACAGGAAAGATTGGAGTAGTAGATTGGACGATGCTCTTTGGGCCCACAGGACTGCATACAAAGCACCGATTGGGATGTCTCCATACAGGGTTGTCTTCGGAAAGGCATGTCATCTACCAGTTGAAATTGAGCATCGGGCATATTGGGCTGTGAAGACATGCAACTTCTCCATGGACCAAGCTGGAAAGGAAAGGAAGTTGCAACTGAATGAACTGGATGAAATCCGATTGGAAGCCTATGAGAATTCGAAGTTCTACAAGGAAAGGACCAAGAGGTTCCATGATAGCTCCATTCTTAGAAAGGACTTCGAGGTTGGCCAACAGGTTTTATTGTATAACTCTAGACTCGGCCTCATGGGTGGTAAGTTGAGATCAAAGTGGACTGGACCCTTTGTTGTGACTAATGTTTATCCTTATGGTGCAGTAGAAATCCAGGATCCATTTGCAGCTAAAAGCTTCAAGGTGAATGGGCATAGACTGAAGCCCTTCCTCAGTCATCCTTCTCTGTTGGATGCAGTGGTGGAGGAGACGTCTTTGGTCTACCCCACCTACCCTCCCAACTGACGCAGGGAGTTTCTTCTCTCCTTACCTCCTCACTTTTATTGCACTATGTCGATATCTGATGACTGTTTTGATTGCTTGATCTGCTGATTGTGACACACTGAGGACATTGTGTCGTTTAAGTGTGGTCTATTAGGGGAGGTTATTTCTTTGTTTATGTTTCGTTTTTGTGTATTTTGTGGTGTCTTATGTACAGTTTTGCATGATTTTCGTGAATTCTGGACTATGATTAGGTTGTCAGTTTTCCTGCACTTCATTGATACTCTAAACTGTTGAATTCCTTGCTTTACTTTGCTTGGGAGATAATCATGATATCAGAGAGTTGAATTGATGGTGACCATATTACCTGTGTGAGATTTGAGCCATTTGATGATCTTTCTTGTGTGTGATATATGCCTTGATTGCTTGCACATATGTCTTGGCTTCACTCTTTGAATTGATTCTTGACTAATACGCATGTTTGAAAGGGATAAAGGCATTTTGTTGTTGAGCCTCTAAGCCAGATAAGCCTACCCTGTTTTGATCCATTGATAACCCTTTTGAGCCTATGTTTTTCCCCATTTCTTTGTTTTGAAGCTCATACAATAGCCCTAAGTGAAAAAACCATTATTACCTGAACCTTAGGGAATTTTGTAGCTTTGGAATTGTTTTGGGAATAAGTGTGGTCTCCTGGGAATTTCAGATGAATTGGCTAGTGAGTTCTCTTCATATCTTGTTTCTGTTTGTAAATATGTGGTGCATCTTGTCTCTTGAAATTGTGTGTTGAACAGAGTAAAGAAAAGAGACAGGATGAAAAAAAAAATGATGAAAAAAAAAATGATGAAAAACAGAAAAAAATTGTGAACAACGGTGAATAATGGAGTTAACTAGAGGATGGAATTAGAGGTTGTAGGTGAGTTTGAATGTGTTTATACTTGTTCCCCATTGCTCATCTATCCCTTATGGTTTATAGCTTTTCATCCAGATATATCCTCCCTTGTCCTTGACCCCATTATGACCATAAAAAGACCTTTTGATTTGAACATGCGTATCTGTTTGAGTGTTGATATTAGAGGCTTGCCAAGCCTATTTGTGTTTGCTTTCTTGAGTTCATTAAGTGACATTGATTTACCTTAAACACTTGAGAGAAACACTGATTGTGTACATCTGTGAGGCTCTGTTTCTGTCGATTCATCTCTTGAACTGATTGATTGTTTCCCTTGTACTGAACTGTTTGGATGATGCTTTGAGTATTTGCTTTCATTGATTTTGTGTAGGATTCTGCCTGTACCTTTTACTGTCCAGATTTTGTGAAGATTGTGAAAGTGTGTTTCTGTTTTGGAGTCTTTGTTGTCTGGTTGTCGAGTCTGTGTCATTTCTCTGTTGTTTGAATAACCCCCTGGTTTTCGTCTTGGTTTTGCCCAGGAGTGCAAAAGTCTAAGTGTGGTCTATTTTGATGAGTTGATATTTTCTGCACTGCACTTAGTTTATTGTGCTAGAGTTAATCAGGGAAGTGTGCTCAAATATCCAATATTTTCCCATTTTTCTGTACTGTGTTTAATTTGACCAGAAATTCTTATTTGAATTAATTTGAATTATCTGAGTCTAATTATTTGCAATTTTAATTGTAGGGAAATTGTTGGATAAAAATTTAGAGATTAATTTCTTTTGGAGTGCACACAACAGCTAATTTTCACTGCCCATGAATTAGGAAGTGTCACGTTTTTTTTTAGTTTGCTACATCACATTGAGAAAATGCATAGTAAGCTTTAGCAACAAAAACATATGCTCAGAACAAAGTCTTCCAGAGAACTCTAGCTTATTGCACGTGAAGATATAGGCATCAGTTTGTCAACATGAAACACTAATTGGATAGATACATCCAAGCACAGGAAATTGATTGAAGAAAAATGAGGAAGCTAGATGCTAGGAGAAGAGACAAGCCTAGAGCCTATGGTCAGAAGGAGACAACACAAGGATTTGGAGATCTCTCTTAATTTCTTCCTCTCGGCAATTTGAAAGGGGCATCATCTTTTCTTCTTTTTCACGTGAGACAGCAAGAGTGGAGGAGGCATGATGGCTTGGTGAAGGAGAAGAAGATACAAAATCTGAAGTTGGAGATGAAGAGAAGAAGCTGCTGTAATGATGGGAAGAGATGCATATGAGATGAGCTTTTGGAAGAGTGAGCATGGTGATTTGCTTGGAAAAAACTCTTGAAGAAGTAGATGAATATGAAGGTGTGATTCTCGGTCAAAAGAGCTAGAATTGTGTGATTCTTACTTGCAATTTGGAGAAGTGCAGCCATGGTCCAGCAACACATGAATTCTCGGCAAAAGTGGTCCATGTAGTAGTATAGTTTATGAAATTTTTAATGCTTTCAATGACTTTGGTTTGTTTGCACGGTGGTATGCTTTGATTTTCAGAACTTGTAGTTTCAATTTGCTTTAAGAAATTTGAACGGCTATTGCATGTTTTCATCTTCCAATCAACATATTTTTCCTTGTCTTTCTTTTATATAATGTTTATGGGTCCAGCAACATCATTATTTTACACCTTTCTACTTTGTTTACTTTTCAAAGATGAATAGAAACATGAAGTGAATGTGCAGCTACGTTTTTTATTCTTAGTTCTACAACAACAAAAGCTTTCAAAAGATGTATTCTTATATGAAAAACTCTTAAGCTTACGTGAATGAAGAAAGAGAAAAGTGAAGAATTTGCAAAAGTGCAAGTGGCCCATGGTTTTGTTGGCATCTTTGTATTTAATTGATAATGGCCAAATAGTTGTTTGCATGATATGGATATGAATTCAGCAATCACAAATTTATTTTGCTTTGAAGAAAGTGGTAGGGTCCTCTTTGTTTTTCATTTTCTAAATGCTTTATTATCCTTGTTTTGTTGTAGAGAATGTCGTGTGGTTGTGTGTCCAGTAGCAGTCCCTTCCTTTAACATATTGCACTTTGTTTTGTAATTAAATTAAGGGATTTACGTGAATAGGAAGGAGAACAAAGTTTTCAGAATTCTTAACCCTTTTTTTCACGTGAAGGGTTGGCCTATGTCCCTTCTTGCAATTATTTTTATTACTTTGAGACTTGTTGACTAAGATGGAGTAGTAGATAGCTTCTATTTTTATTTGTTTTCAATTCTCTTTGCAATTGAGTGGACCTTGTGTGTAGAAGGTAAAATTCACGTCTGGAAGGAAGAGGCAACCAAATTGCTTGACATCTTCTTCTTTGCTTGCCAAATAGCTCACGGCCAAGAGTATTTAAGTGAAGCATTTCTTTTGTTTAAAAAAAAAAAGGGGTATTAAGTAAGGTCACGGCCAAGAAGTGGTTTAAGTAAATTGTAATTTTAAATTTTCTTTTGGTAGATGAATTGGTCACATTTAATAGTAGAGAAGTTTTACAGTTTTTCATTTCTTTTGCTTTTAAAATGTTGTATATTATATATTGAAATAATTTTCAGTATTTTAGTTGTTACGAATTGTTTTTGCTATTTCAATTGGCTGTAATTTTATTTTAATGTATCCATTTTATTTTTACTGTCTCAACTCTGCTTTACTGTTGTAAATTTTATTTAACGCAATCTTAATTTTTCCGCATCGACAAAACTTACAAAACCCCCCCCACTACGTGTTGACAAGAAACTGAACCACATTTGGTCCCTGAGAGACGACCTAGGAGTCACCTCCTAGCACTGTACTGCATTTTAATTGCACATCAAATTTGATCGGTCGCGACAGCTGTATCAGCGTCCTTACGTACGGCGCTCGACACTTGCTAGTGTAGGAGAGTTTATACGGGGTCTAGGTTCAATCCTTGACATGTATTCAGTTGGGCGGACGGGCATCGAAACGGGCGGACGGTCCTTTCATGGACGGTCCTTCCGTACGTCGCCCGACACTCCCTGGTACACAAGCCCCCCAAGTCCTAGTGCGCGTAGTGCACGTAGGATTTTGAGTACAGCGCGCGTTGGGCCAGGAATCCGCAATTGGGCCGTATCCAGTGGGCTTTTGAATTTGGATTTTAGGCGGGAAAACACGTGGCACGTTCCCATTGATGGGATATGAACCGTCGCCAGATCCGGAGAGTTGGTCGTGCTAGATCTAGACGGCTAGGACGTGCCCAACAGTTATTAACTTTTTCCTATAAATAGCGGATTAGACGAGGTCATTTTCACTTATCTTCATTATTCAAGATTTCAAAATTCTTTTTCCCTCAGGTAATAAATGGCATCTGTATCCATTGAGTCAGGTTCTGGGTCGTCGGGCGGAGTCCGGGAGGGGTCGGCGCGGGGCGACAGCGGCGATTCTCTTAGCTCAGTTTCTTCTCATTTTTTGGAGGAGGCGGTTGGGTCTTCCGGGGCGGATCCTAAGGCACCGGTCTCGACGGACGACCGGATCTTCCACGGCGTGCCTCTATTCCTGCTCAAAGGCGGTGTTCGTGTAGTCGGGTCTCCCTTCGAGCCGGACGGTCAAGGGGTGGTGGTGTCCGAGTGGGCTCCCCACGTTCCTAGCCGATACGCTTCCTGCTATGCTTTCCGCAAGGAGTTGGAATGGAGGGTCCGCCATACCCATTGATAAACGGGTCGCACCGCTCACAAAAGTTGTTTGCAGATAAGAATGCAGTACAGTACTAGGAAGTGACTCCTAGGTCGTCTCTCAAGGACCAATTTATATGGTTCAGTCTCAGATTTGACACGAAGTGGGGGGGGTGTTTTTGTGAATGGTTTTGTACGGAAAACTAAAATAGCAGTGCAGAAAATGAAAATGCAGTAAATATTGAAATTACAGTAAATAATAGAAAACCAAAGACAGTAAATTTAGAGAATGGTAAAAACGAAATTTAACTTTTTAACATAACCAGAAAATGTAAATCAACAAGTGCGGTGAAAATAAAAATTGAAAAACAACTCAATAACGTTTGAGAATGTAAATTGAAAACATAATTCTAACAAATTTAAAATGCTCAACTGAATTTTATGGCAGAACAGAATTGGAATTAAAATGCAAAATTGAGATTGTAATTGACAAACTGCAGTAAATGGAACGTGCAAATGAAATCAAACACAAAACTCCCCAAGAGGGGAGGAGAAAATCAAAGCATTGCTTCCTAAATTCCTACTCCTAAAACTCTCATGAATTCTTTTCTTCTCTGCCTGCTGGTCATTTATAGCCAAACTTCAGAAGATGTTCCTGTATACTCCTCCTTGATTCCAGCCTGATTGTTTTGTCTTATCTCCAATTGGCAGCCCGTGAATTCCTTCCAGCTTCACGTTTGTTTTCTCTAATCGGTAGCTACTTGGATGTGCCAAAGTAATAGGATAGGGCCCTCCACTTCTTATCTTCACTTGCTGTAAATTTCCTTCGTGGGCTACCTTCTCCATTCCTATTCAGCGTTTTTCCTTCACATATCAAGCCAACAACTATGCTTCCTTCCATGTGCTTCTTTTCTATTTCAGCTGGACGTGATGCTCCTGGATGTGGCTGGACACCCTCTTTAATGGAAGCTTCCTTCTCTACTTCCAGCAAAGCCGAGACACCTCCCTTCACATGTTCAGCCAGCAGCTATGCTTTCTTCCGTGTACACATGGTGTCTCTCTTCTTTGGTAGACCAACTGATGCACTCCTTCTTGCTTCTAGCAGGCCATGTGATCTTCCACTCCATAGAAGCCTTTCCCTTGGACATGAGCTTCTGCCAAGCCATAGAGAAAATCGTGAGCTATACCCCCTTGGACATATCTTCTTCAAGTGTTGGTTAAGGCTTTGCTGATGCTGGGTTTGGACGCTCCAAGCTGGATGTGTGATGCTTCAAGCTTGCTGGACCAGCTGCACCGTGAAGTTCTCCTTCAATTTCCTTGGTCTTGGTGGTGCTGCTGGTGTGGAGATAGCTCCTCAATGTGTTTCCGCTGCATGGACGTGGAGATAGCTCTTTGTTGGCATATGCTTCCATGTGAATTGCAATTAAAGAAGATCCTTGGAGCTCCTAGCAGGACATGGCAACAGCCTTTCAAAACCGTGAACTCCATTGCATCTACTTATTCTGCAAGCCAAATTTTAGTTCCAGCAAAGAAGGGAATGTTTCCGTAACAGCCCCTAAAAAAATGAGAATGAAATGCTTTATCAGATCAATGAAAACCACGTTTTCAGCCAACAATAGAATGTGGTGGCCCCAACTTTTGTTACATGTGTTTAGCTTTGTCCTTTGCAAAATTCTTCATTTGAGCAAAGAGAAATACACCGTGAGTGGTGGCATTTCCAATTGGTCTTTTTTTTTTGTTTTGTTCCATGCCAAAATGAATTGTCCACCATGGGACCATGTGTTTGAAAACCAAAGGCTTTGCTAGTTCCTTCATATTTTTACGTAAGCTTTTTCAAAGTGGTGGCCCCCTCCATTATGTGCTTCCAAAATGAATGTAATGTTTGCTGAAATAACTTCTCCATGACCGTGAGTTTGTTGCTTCCATTTGGTCCCCTCCTTTAATTCTTTTGTTGACTTGTCAAAGGACTAGGACGTTAGTTTTTCTTCCCAATATGCGCCTCTTCTTTTGCAAAGTGAAAGCTTCTTAAAATTCAAGAATTAATGACATGGTTTGCCAATTAATTCTCTGGACCACTTTGTTTCCAGCAACAAAACCGAAACCTCTTCATGCTTCATGAACTAAACATTTTTATTTTTATTTTTATCTATTCAGTACACAAAATAAATCAATGCCCATTAAATAACATAGTGTGTAGATGAATATTCTTCCAAATGTCCCAATAATATTTACAAAATTTTCCCTGCACTCAATAATGTAAATAATTATTCTCAGATAATTCAAATTAAGTAAAATAAGAATTTCTGATCAAATTAAGCACAATCAGTAAAAACGGGAAAATAATGGACAATTAAGCACAATTCCCTAATTAATTTTAGCACAATAAACTAAGTGAAGTGAAGAAAATAATGATTCATCAAAATAGACCACACTTAGTCTTTTGCACTCCTGGGCAAAATTAAGACGCAAATCAGGGAATGGTTTAAAGGACTTTTAGAAACGGTGACACAAAATTCAGCAGACTGAAAATAAAGACTCGCAAGAAAAATAAAAAGAATTTACAAAGTTCTCAAGAATTCTAGATAAATAAAAGAAGTAGAAATTATCCAACACATAGTCAAGAAAAGGAGATACTTATAGAAATTATCCAAGCAATTCAATACGTAGCAAAATAATTAATAAGCTTAAGAGGTGATTTAAAAATAACAAAACCTCACATATGCACTCAGTGTTTCTCTCAAGTGTTTAAGGTAAATAATTTCAACTCAATGTACTCAAGAAAACAAACACAAGTAGACTTGGCAAGCTTCTAATATCAACACTTAAAACATATGCATGTTCAGATCTAAAGGTCTTTCAAGGTTGTAATGGGGCCAAGGACAGGGGAGGATAAATATGGATAAGTAGCTACAGCTCAGAAGAAATAGAGGAGCACTGGGAACAAGTGTAAACATAGTGAAATCTCACCCAAACCTCTAATTCGATTCTCTTCTTGACTCCATTATTCACAAAATTATATATATTTTTTATCATTTTTTTTTCTTTCTCATCATTTTTTTTTCATCCTGTCTATTTTTTTTCTTTTCTCTCTTTATCGCACAACAGGATATAAATTATCATTTCAAAACATGATGAGGAACCAACTAGCCAATTCATCAGAATTCCCAAGGAGACCACACTTATTCTCAAAATACTTCTATAGCTCCAGACTTTCCTAAGGTTAAGGTAATCATTTGTTTTTCACTTAGGATCAGTGTATGAGCTTCAACACAAAGAAATATATACAGTATAGGCTCAAAGGGGTTATCAAAGGATAATAACAAGGTAGGCTTATTTGGCTAAAGAGGCTCAAGAACAAAAATGCCTTTATCACGTCTGAACATGCATATCAATCAAGTATATCAAAAAGAATCAAGCCAAGGCATATGTGCAAGCAATCAAGATACATGTCACACAAGAAGAAAGAACATTAAGTGGCTCAAATCTCACACAGGGTGTTTGTCACAATCAAATCAACCTCTCAAACGCATAATCATCTTTCCAAGCAGAGAAAAACAAGGATTTCAAACTAAGTATCAATGAAGTGGAAGAAAAATCTACAACTTAGACATCATCCAGAAATCAAGAGAAAAATGTAAAATTTATTTCACCCAAAACACACTAAAAACAACTTAAAATAGAAAAAATTTAACACTCAAAACAGAAAAAATTTCACACACAAAACAAATAAAATTCAGAATCTCTCCCAATAGACCACACTTAAACTACACATTGTTCTCAATGTGTTCTAAGCATACATCAGCAATCAAAACAGGAAACATATCATGGACAAGTGCAATAAAAGTAAGGAAAAAGGGAGAGAAAGAAAATGCAAACTCCCGTAGGTTATGGTGGAAGCTGCCAATTTTGGACTTTCAGGGAGATGTCTTCCAACTTAGATTCCAGCTTGGACGTTTTGAGGACGAACTGTTTCATCCTCCAGATCTGATCAAGCAGTGAAATGTTTTCCACTGCTGGATTTATGCAGTTATTGTTGATGAGCAGGTTCAGCAGGTGCCTATTGTTGTTGAAACTTTGGTGAGCGGTGGCACCTTTGTCTTCCACTGTGGGTGCATATTGGTCAAATTCAATTGTACCTCCTGCAATAGGGTTAGTGCAAAATGGTTCTACAGAAATTACATGCAGGGGTACAACACCCAAATCCAGTGTAACAGGCTGAACCTTAGATACATCCTTAAAACACGAATCAATTTCAAAATTAGAAACCATATTAATCGCAGACTCAGATTCATGTTCAATGCATGGAGAATAATTATTCGAATGTGATAGTAAAAAACGGTTCTCATCATGCACAGAGGAAAAATTAAAATCAGACTCAGCAACAATATAATCATTAGCATACCGATCATCATCACAATCAACAGAATAATCAAATTGTGGTATGCTTACCTCCACTTCCTTGAAGATTTGTAAAGTAGTGGAGGATGAAGGTGGTCTACCTGGCTCAAAAGTATTGCTTGTTCCTGCCTGGGCCTCAAAATCTTCATCAGTCTCCTTAGGTGCAATAGTGGCCATCTGCCCGATCTGATCAGTCAGATTCTGAATTGCCGCTTGAGTTTCCTGCTGAAACTCTATGCTATTTTTCTTGAACTGCATGTTCCCTTTCTGTAACTGAACGTTCTGCATGGTCATCTGCTCCAGTAACTCCTTTATTGTAGGCTCAGAAATCGAAGGCTGAGGAGTAAATTGAGCAGTAGCATCATAGAACTGCATCTGCTGTTCTTGCTGGACTAGTGGAGGCATCAAAGTATTCTGGAATGGTGGTTCTTGATATCGATACTGTGGAGCACTGTACCATTCCAAGGTAGGGTCATTCCCTCCAGGACCGTTGCTGTATCCATCTTGTGCAGGGAAAAATTCGATCAGAAAATTTTGCTCAAGATCTTCCCATCTGGTAATGAGTCCTCGAGGAAGACAATTCAACCAATCCTTAGCTGCTCCTTGTAATGAATGCTGAAACGCCGTCAAGAAAATGTAATCATCTGGGACATTTGGAGGTTTCATTGCAGAACAAATTCTATAGAAATTTGCCAAATGTTCATGTGGGCATTCTCCTGCAAATCCATGAAACTTAGGGAGCAGATATATCAGTCCAGCGCTTAGAACGCAATGAATATCATCCTTTGTACGTGGGACCGGCTCACTAGGAGCGCTCTCAGTAATTTGAGGATGATCCATATAATTCCCGACATAGAAATCAACAGAATTATAATCAGAGTAACATGCAGAAGGAGAATCATAATTATGGGCATAGACAGAATAAGCATTTTTCACAAAATTAAAATCGGTAGACATGGAAAATAAAAATAAAAAGTAAAAACTAAAAATTACGAAACAGATAAAACACAACACATTTATACATCCAATACGTACACAAGACAGAACAATTTTTTTTTTTTATTTAACAGACAAAATACATACGACACGCATACAGAAAATACAACATCACATCACGACACAAAATTAAACACAACACAATTAAACATGCTACATGCACAAACAAGACAGAACAATCAACAGTAAATATTTTTTTTTTTAAATATAGCAACTAAATACAGAACACAGCACAATAAAATATAAAAGACAAAACATATATTAACACAACATAATCGAAAAACACAGCAAAAATCTAAATCAAGAACCTGGAACTGAAGTGACAACGCCGCCAAAATTTGCTGAAGGTGTTGTTGTCGCCTACAAAAATATACAAGACAAAACACACAAAACAAACATATTAACAGAACAAAACTTTATACAACAAAAATCTAAAACCAAACCGTCTTTTGATTGGTCCCCGGCAACGGCGCCATTTTGATAAACGGGTCGCACCGCTCACAAAAGTTGTTTGCAGATAAGAATGCAGTACAGTACTAGGAAGTGACTCCTAGGTCGTCTCTCAAGGACCAATTTATATGGTTCAGTCTCAGATTTGACACGAAGTGGGGGGGGTGTTTTTGTGAATGGTTTTGTACGGAAAACTAAAATAGCAGTGCAGAAAATGAAAATGCAGTAAATATTGAAATTACAGTAAATAATAGAAAACCAAAGACAGTAAATTTAGAGAATGGTAAAAACGAAATTTAACTTTTTAACATAACCAGAAAATGTAAATCAACAAGTGCGGTGAAAATAAAAATTGAAAAACAACTGAATAACGTTTGAGAATGTAAATTGAAAACATAATTCTAACAAATTTAAAATGCTCAACTGAATTTTATGGCAGAACAGAATTGGAATTAAAATGCAAAATTGAGATTGTAATTGACAAACTGCAGTAAATGGAACGTGCAAATGAAATCAAACACAAAACTCCCCAAGAGGGGAGGAGAAAATCAAAGCATTGCTTCCTAAATTCCTACTCCTAAAACTCTCATGAATTCTTTTCTTCTCTGCCTGCTGGTCATTTATAGCCAAACTTCAGAAGATGTTCCTGTATACTCCTCCTTGATTCCAGCCTGATTGTTTTGTCTTATCTCCAATTGGCAGCCCGTGAATTCCTTCCAGCTTCACGTTTGTTTTCTCTAATCGGTAGCTACTTGGATGTGCCAAAGTAATAGGATAGGGCCTTCCACTTCTTATCTTCACTTGCTGTAAATTTCCTTCGTGGGCTACCTTCTCCATTCCTATTCAGCGTTTTTCCTTCACATATCAAGCCAAAAACTATGCTTCCTTCCATGTGCTTCTTTTCTATTTCAACTGGACGTGATGCTCCTGGATGTGGCTGGACACCCTCTTTAATGGAAGCTTCCTTCTCTACTTCCAGCAAAGCCGAGACACCTCCCTTCACATGTTCAGCCAGCAGCTATGCTTTCTTCCGTGTACACATGGTGTCTCTCTTCTTTGGTAGACCAACTGATGCACTCCTTCTTGCTTCTAGCAGGCCATGTGATCTTCCACTCCATAGAAGCCTTTCCCTTGGACATGAGCTTCTGCCAAGCCATAGAGAAAATCGTGAGCTATACCCCCTTGGACATATCTTCTTCAAGTGTTGGTTAAGGCTTTGCTGATGCTGGGTTTGGACGCTCCAAGCTGGATGTGTGATGCTTCAAGCTTGCTGGACCAGCTGCACCGTGAAGTTCTCCTTCAATTTCCTTGGTCTTGGTGGTGCTGCTGGTGTGGAGATAGCTCCTCAATGTGTTTCCGCTGCATGGACGTGGAGATAGCTCTTTGTTGGCATATGCTTCCATGTGAATTGCAATTAAAGAAGATCCTTGGAGCTCCTAGCAGGACATGGCAGCAGCCTTTCAAAACCGTGAACTCCATTGCATCTACTTATTCTGCAAGCCAAATTTTAGTTCCAGCAAAGAAGGGAATGTTTCCGTAACAGCCCCTAAAAAAATGAGAATGAAATGCTTTATCAGATCAATGAAAACCACGTTTTCAGCCAACAATAGAATGTGGTGGCCCCAACTTTTGTTACATGTGTTTAGCTTTGTCCTTTGCAAAATTCTTCATTTGAGCAAAGAGAAATACACCGTGAGTGGTGGCATTTCCAATTGGTCTTTTTTTTTTGTTTTGTTCCATGCCAAAATGAATTGTCCACCATGGGACCATGTGTTTGAAAACCAAAGGCTTTGCTAGTTCCTTCATATTTTTACGTAAGCTTTTTCAAAGTGGTGGCCCCCTCCATTATGTGCTTCCAAAATGAATGTAATGTTTGCTGAAATAACTTCTCCATGACCGTGAGTTTGTTGCTTCCATTTGGTCCCCTCCTTTAATTCTTTTGTTGACTTGTCAAAGGACTAGGACGTTAGTTTTTCTTCCCAATATGCGCCTCTTCTTTTGCAAAGTGAAAGCTTCTTAAAATTCAAGAATTGATGACATGGTTTGCCAATTAATTCTCTGGACCACTTTGTTTCCAGCAACAAAACCGAAACCTCTTCATGCTTCATGAACTAAACATTTTTATTTTTATTTTTATCTATTCAGTACACAAAATAAATCAATGCCCATTAAATAACATAGTGTGTAGATGAATATTCTTCCAAATGTCCCAATAATATTTACAAAATTTTCCCTGCACTCAATAATGTAAATAATTATTCTCAGATAATTCAAATTAAGTAAAATAAGAATTTCTGATCAAATTAAGCACAATCAGTAAAAACGGGAAAATAATGGACAATTAAGCACAATTCCCTAATTAATTTTAGCACAATAAACTAAGTGAAGTGAAGAAAATAATGATTCATCACCCATATCGTTCGGGATGTAGAAGACTCGAGGTTAATTCGTGCTGGGGTGACTTTGTTAAATGAAAGGGTCTTCCATGATGGGAGGTCTACTCCGTATGATTTCTTTTTCATGTATGTGACCTTCTTCACCCATCTTTTTATTCGGGTGCCTTTTACTAAGTTTCAAACGGCCGTTCTTCGGGAAGTTAATGTGGCTCCCACGCAACTGCACCCCAACTCATGGGCGGCCGTGCAGGCGTTCCTGGCAATGTGTTTAGCCGTAGGCGTCACTCCCACTATCCCGGTCTTCTTTCATTATTTCGAAGTCCGCCCTTCTCCTTCTGGCGGCTGGGTATCCTTTACGTCGGTGCAGGACAGGACCCTGTTCCGCCCCTTCTCTGATTCCTTCAAAAATTTTAAACAACATTACTTCAAAATAATCATGGATAAAGCCGGCCTCCACGAATTTTCTAATGGTGAAGGGAGGCCGCTATTCCCATTCTATTGGACGAGGGATCCTCGACAAATAAAGGCGACTTCTATAGGGGCCTTGACAGCACCCGATCTAGAGGCCGTGCGCACCATTAACGCCCTCCCCCGCCGGATCTCCGCCCGTCACTTGGTCGAATGCCTTAGTCTCGAGGATTGTGGACCAAAGGCGTTCGGTATGGTCTTGTCACATTGGGTGTGTTTGTTTTTCGTATACTGACGTTAATTTTTCTGAATTGTTTTGTTTCTTGCAGAACTAATGACGACTCCGGGCCCCCGCAAATCCAATTTCATGGCCACCCGAAAGAAGTCCGGAGCCAGTTCGTCGACCGGCCGGCCGACGAGTGTTCCGAATGTGCCCCGTCCCCCTCCTTTGGGCGGCCGCCAGGCGACACTGTGTATAACTTCGAAGGCTGGAGTCCCCCCTACCGACAAGACTGGGGGTTCAAACATAAAGGTGCCGCCTCCCAATCTCCCACCAGAGTTGGTGACCGCCCAAGTGGACCCGTCGTCTGAGGCGGCCACTGCCTCCGCTGATCTCTTAAAGCGCAAGAGAAAAGATCCCGCTGCGGAGGGGCGTAACGACAAGGAGGGCTCCTCGTCTCGTTCGGCTTCGAAGAAGGCCCGGAAGGGCAAAGACAAGGAGAAAGATCGGGGGAAGGCCCCGGCCGTCCCTCTACCAGGCGGCATTTTTAGCCCCGTCTTTAGCATGAGCGACCGGGCTAGGTTTCACATGATCTCCTCCCAACGGGCGCTCATCGAGCCTCTTTCTGAGTTGGAGCTGACCAACGCCATGCTGGAGATGTCTACCCGAACGTCCGCCTTGGCCTGGTATCTAAAGGAGTTCGCTGACCGCCCCGGAGTGGCGGAGATTCGTGCCGAGCTCAATATAGAGAAGAAAAACTCGGCCTCCCTTCAGCAGACATTGGAAGAGATGGTCCTCAACCAAGATGAATATGATAAGAAGATCGAGCAGCTGGAGGCCGATCTTGAGAAGACCAGGAGGGAGGCCGCCGAAGGTTTGGCAGCCGCCCGGGGCGAACAGGAGTGTTTGGCGGAGCAAGGTCGCCAGCTGAAGGCGGAGGTAGCCCGCCTAAAGGAGGCCGAAGCGGAGCGTGCCAAGGCAAACGAGGAGCTCACTCTTGAAGTTGCTAAGGCCAAGGAGCAAATTGCTGAGTTGGAGTCGACAATCATGTTTGAACATGAGGAAGGCTTCAACAAGGCCCTTCGTCAAGTAACTCTTCTGGCAGGCGTCCAAGATCCGTTTTCTCTTAGCGTGGATAATGAGAAGGACGTTTTCGATGGCGTCTTGGTGGATCTGAATGCCGCCGAGGAAGACGAGCCGACCGTGGAGGCCGGGGCCGGGGGAGACAATTAGGATTTCCTTTTCTTTTGATTTTTTGATGTGTATCCTGTGGTCGTCCGTCCAACGTCACGGATTGTCCAGATGTTGGTCGGACGGTCCTTTTGTAAATCTGGGCGCCTTTTAGCGCAAATGATTAATACACAGTTACCTTTTCTAATTTCGCATGTCTCCTTTTATGCGCCTTTATTTCTACCAAGTTAACTGTTTTTAATAATGGTCCGGCCGGGGTGGGGATTGCCCTTACTTTTCCCGGGCGGACGTTAACGCTTAGCTTTTGGATTTTTAGCTTTCGCTTCATTACTCAAACGAATTGAGAGTGGTCCCCAAAGGAACCCTTCTTCACCGGTTTGGTCTTAATGGGACGGTCGGTCCCTCGTTTCCTTGCCCGGCCAAGCTGAGAGTTGTTCTCGTTGGAACACTCTTTTTCACCAGCTTGGTCTTAATGGGACGGATAGTCCTTCGCTCTTCTTGCCCGGCCAAGCTGAGAGTTGTTCTCGTTGGAACACTCTTTTTCACCAGCTTGGTCTTAATGGGACGGACGATCCTTCGCTCTCTTGCCCGGCCAAGCTGAGAGTTGTTCTCGTTGGAACACTCTTTTTTACCAGCTTGGTCTTACTGGGATGGACGGTCCTTCGCTCTCTTGCCCGGCCAAACTGAGAGTTGTTCTCGTTGGAATACTCTTTTTCACCAGCTTGGTCTTACTGGGATGGACGGTCCTTCGCTCTCTTGCCCGGCCAAGCTGAGAGTTGTTCTCGTTGGAATACTCTTTTTCACCAGCTTGGTCTTACTGGGATGGACGGTCCTTCACTCTCTTGCCCGGCCAAGTTGAGAGTTGTTCTCGTTGGAACACTCTTTTTCGATTAGATGTCTACAAAATGAAGTTAGCTTCATGGGAGAAAATGGATATCTTGATTCATTAATCGTGGGGGTACATTAAATCAAGTCATGGAAATTAACTAAAGTAAAACTTTAAATGTGTGGCGTTCCAAGTGTTGGGGATGGGATGTCCGTCCATGCGTTCCAGCCCGTAGGCCCCGTTTCCTAGGGCCTCTACTATCCGGAATGGCCCTTCCCACTTGGTCGCAAGCTTTCCATGTGCTGGGTTTCGGCGGGCGTCGCCTGCTTTTCTCCACACTAGATCCCCTTCTGGAAGCTTCTTGGCCGGACCTTGGAGTTGTATTTTCTTTCAACCATGCGCTTGCATGCTTCGGCCCTCAATGCCGCCCGGTCTCGCCGTTCGTCCAGGAAGTCCAACTCCATCCTCAGCTCTTGGTCGTTGAGGTTCAAGTCTTCAACTTGCCGCCTTAGGGACGGTTCGCCCAGTTCAACCGGCAACATGGCATCAGTACCATAAGTTAGGTTGAAAGGGGTTTCGCCTGTGGTTCCATGAGGTGTGCATCTATAGGCCCAAAGGACCTCAGGTAGCTCGTCCACCCATGCTCCCTTCCTTTCTCCCAAACGCCGCTTAAGCTCCGAGACTATGGTCTTGTTCATTGCTTCGGCTTGACCGTTCGTCTGTGGGTGCTCTACAGAGCTGGTGATGTGCTTAATCCCCAATCCTTTGAAGAATTCGGCGAGTTTCTTGTCAATAAACTGCCGGCCGTTATCCGTGATGATGGATCGAGGGAGGCCGAAGCGACATATCAATTTCCAGCAGAACTTCTGGACCTGGGCGGCCGTGATGGTTGCCAAGGGTTCGGCCTTTACCCATTTGGTGAAGTAATCCGCCGCCACCAGGAGGAACTTCTTCTATGCCCGTCCTACTGGGAACGGTCCTACGATGTCCATACCCCATTGGGCGAACGGCCACGGGGATGATATTGAATGTAAGGCGTGTGGCGGTAGGTGGGAGTTGTTAGAATGTTCTTGGCAGCGGATGCATTTTTGAACGAACATCCTTGTATCGGCTTCCATGGTAGGCCAGTAATACCCGGCTCTCAGCAGCCGGGCTTTTAGCGTCCGCCAACCTGTATGAAGACCACAAATGACATTGTGGAGCTCCTCCATAACGTACTGTGCTTCTGTCTCTCCTAAGCATTTTAAGAGGGGGGAGGAAAATCCTCTCCTATACAAGTCGTCCCCCACCACCAGATACCGGGAAACTTTCTTGGCTTCGCCCGGACCTACCGTCCGTCCTGCGTCCTGGCGAGTCATGATTTCTCTGATCTCTGTGCGCCAATCTTTTCCCCCGCCGGACACCGCCGAACACTCAACCGAAGGGTGAAGTAGAACCTGCCGCACGACCGTAGTTAACTGTCCCTTTTCCTTTCCCGAACTGAGCTTAGACAGTATGTCTGCCCTCGTGTTCTGTTCCCTGGGAATGTGCTGTATGTCCACTTTATCGAACGCTCTTGCGAGCTCCGTTGCTCGTTGGAAATACCGCAATAGACGCTCCTCACGGACTTGGAAGTTGCCATTCATCTGGCCTACTACTAGTTCAGAGTCCGTCCGGCAGGTTATCCTTCTCGCCCCCATGTCTTTTGCCAACTCGAGGCCGGCCACCAGGGTCTCGTACTCGGCCTGATTGTTGGATACTTTGAATTTGAATATCAAAGAGTGTTCCAGTAAGAATCCATTGGGGCCTTCGAGTACGATGCCGGCCCCGCTGATCGAACGGCCGGACGCCCCATCTACATACAAATTCCAGTCGTCTTGGCCGGATGGGGGTAACTCAGCCGCGAAATCCGCCAAGTGTTGGCCTTTGACCGACCCTCTCGGTTCATAGCGCAGGCCGAACTCTGAGAGCTCTACCGCCCATGCCACCATCCGTCCGGCTTTCTGAGGATTTTGGAGATTGGGAAGTCGGTCCTGACTATCACCTGATAACTCTGAAAATAAGGACGAAGTCTTCGGGACGCGTGCAACAAAGCCAAGGCCACCTTTTCTACCCGCTGGTATCGGGTTTCAGCATCAAAGAGCGTGCGGCTCACGAAATAAATTAGCCTCGCCTGAGGCCGTTCTTGCATCAATACGGCGCTGACGGCCGTTTCGGATACTCCCAGGAAGATGTGCAAATCTCCACCTGGAACTGGGCGGTTCATGACCGGCGGGTTGACAAGGATGGTCTTGACGTCCTGGAACGCTCGCTCGCACTCGTCGTCCCATGACGGACCGACCCCTTTCTTCAACTTACGCAGGACCGGCCTCATTCTTTCCGCCAGTTTGGGGATAAACCGGGACAAGGCAGTGAGGTGTCCGACCAGTCTTTGGACTTCCTTAAGGGTGGCTGGACTTTGCATTTGTAGTACCGCTTCACACTTGTCCGGGTTAGCCTCGATCCCCCTGGATGTCAGCATGAAGCCCAAGAACTTTCCGGCTGCTACCCCGAATGTACACTTGGCGGGGTTTAAGCGCATGCCGAATTTTCTTATTTGGCGGAAAACCTCCTCAAGGTCTTTGATGTGTCCATCTCCATCCGCGGACCGGACCACCATGTCATCCACATACACATCCATGCACCGGCCTATCTGTTCCCGGAAGATCCTGTCCATTAAGCGCTGGTATGTCGCCCCCGCATTCTTTAGGCCGAACGGTGTGACACCCGGGCACGGAGACGAGGGCGGGGAGTGATGCCGGTGCAAGAAGCATGGTGCAGGGGGCACAGACAAGGAGCGGCTCCTGGCAGCTTCGGGTGGAAGGGGTACATGGATGAATCGAACATACACCGGAATGAGAGGGATCTGGAGACTGTATAGGTATGGGACTATACGGTTGAAGGATAGCTTAAAGGAATTGATTTGACTACTCATATCACCAAAATGCATTTACTTTTCGGTAGCCTGACTCATAAGAACTTCATGGTTAAGCGTGCTTAGCCTAGAGTAATTCTGGGATGGGTGACCTTCTGGGAAGTTTTCCCAGAAAGTGTGCGAGTGAGGACAAAGCACACTGGAAAGCCTGATGATGGTCTGTGGGGGCAGTCAACGGTTCCTACGAGTTGCCGGGACGTTACAGATGGTATCAGAGCCTAGCCTCTCCCAGTACGGTGTGGTTCGAGGATGAACCAGAGCGGAAGCTGGTGGGCATGTGACACCCGGGCACGGAGACGAGGGCGGGGAGTGACGCCGGTGCAAGAAGCATGGTGCAGGGGGCACAGACAAGGAGCGGCTCCTGGCAGCTTCGGGTGGAAGGGGTACATGGATGAATCGAACATACACCGGAATGAGAGGGATCTGGAGATTGTATAGGTATGAGACTATACGGTTGAAGGATAGCTTAAAGGAATTGATTTGATACGGTGTGGTTCGAGGACGAACCAGAGCGGAAGCTGGTGGGCATGTGACACCCGGGCACGGAGACGAGGGCGGGGAGTGACGCCGGTGCAAGAAGCATGGTGCAGGGGGCACAGACAAGGAGCGGCTCCTGGCAGCTTCGGGTGGAAGGGGTACATGGATGAATCGAACATACACCAGAATGAGAGGGATCTGGAGACTGTATAGGTATGGGACTATACGGTTGAAGGATAGCTTAAAGGAATTGATTTGACTACTCATATCACCAAAATGCATTTACTTTTCGGTAGCCTGACTCATAAGAACTCCATGGTTAAGCGTGCTTAGCCTGGAGTAATTCTGGGATGGGTGACCTTCTGGGAAGTTTTCCCAGAAAGTGTGCGAGTGAGGACAAAGCACACTGGAAAGCCTGATGGTGGTCTGTGGGGGCAGTCAACGGTCCCTACGAGTTGCCGGGACGTTACAGATGGTATCAGAGCCTAGCCTCTCCCAGTACGGTGTGGTTCGAGGACGAACCAGAGCGGAAGCTGGTGGGCATGTGACACCCGGGCACGGAGACGAGGGCGGGGAGTGACGCCGGTGCAAGAAGCATGGTGCAGGGGGCACAGACAAGGAGCGGCTCCTGGCAGCTTCGGGTGGAAGGGGTACATGGATGAATCGAACATACACCGGAATGAGAGGGATCTGGAGACTGTATAGGTATGGGACTATACGGTTGAAGGATAGCTTAAAGGAATTGATTTGATACGGTGTGGTTCGAGGACGAACCAGAGCGGAAGCTGGTGGGCATGTGACACCCAGGCACGGAGACGAGGGCGGGGAGTGACGCCGGTGCAAGAAGCATGGTGCAGGGGGCACAGACAAGGAGCGGCTCCTGGCAGCTTCGGGTGGAAGGGGTACATGGATGAATCGAACATACACCGGAATGAGAGGGATCTGGAGACTGTATAGGTATGGGACTATACGGTTGAAGGATTGCTTAAAGGAATTGATTTGACTACTCATATCACCAAAATGAATTTACTTTTCGGTAGCCTGACTCATAAGAACTCCATGGTTAAGCGTGCTTAGCCTGGAGTAATTCTGGGATGGGTGACCTTCTGGGAAGTTTTCCCAGAAAGTGTGCGAGTGAGGACAAAGCACACTGGAAAGCCTGATGGTGGTCTGTGGGGGCAGTCAACGGTCCCTGCGAGTTGCCGGGACGTTACAAACGGCATAACCTCATAGCAGAAATTGGCCTTCTCCGTAATGAATGCCGTCTTCTCAACGTCCGGCTCGTACATGGGTATCTGGTTGTACCCGGAATATGCATCCAGGAAACTTAGTACTCGGTGTCCGGAGGCGCCGTCCACCAGGGCGTCTATGCTGGGTAAGGGGTGTGAATCCTTCGGGCAGCGCTTTCCTCAACTTCTCTACCTCCTCCTCCACAGCCTTGCGCTTCTCCTCGCCCATTCTTCGCTTTTTCTGGGCCACCAGGCGGGCGTTTTGGAAAAGCGAGAGCTTATGGCACATCACTGCGGGATGGATGCCCGGCATATCCGCTGCCGTCCACGCAAATAGATCCCGGTTCTTCCATAGGAGTGCCCTCAACTCCTTTTCCATCTCAGGGTTCAGCTCCCTGGCGATGAGGGTGGTCTGAGCGGGTTCCCTTCCTATCAAGATAGGTTGGGTTTCTCCAATAGGTTCCAGACGGTCCTTGGTATTCGTCCTTGGGTCAAGGTTTGCCATGGCTACCTCAGAGCCGGCCGCCCGCCTCTTTACTGGTCGGACGTGCAGCTTCAACCCCGCCGCGTAGCACTCCCGTGCCGTCTTCTGGTCCGCCCGGACCGTACAGATAGTTCCTTTCTCGGAGGGGTACTTCATCGTGAGGTGGGGGTAGAGACGATCGCTCCAAATGTGTTTAGGCACGGCCTTCCGAGCAGTACGTTGTACGACGTGTTAGCCTCTACCAGTAGATATCGGACCCTCTTCTCCTCGCTAGAGCGTCCGGTTCCCAACCTTGTTCTCAATTCTACATACCCCCTAGTGTCAACCCTTTCTCCTGCAAAGCCCACTATCTGCCCATCATAAGGGACAATGAGGTCCTCCGAGATATCCATCTGCAGGAAGGTCTTCCAGTAGAGGATGTTGACCGAGCTTCCCTGGTCAACCAGAACCTTGCTGATCCCATACCGCGCTATCTCTACAGTTATGACCATCGGGTCATCCTGGTCAGGATCAGGGGCGTGAAAATCTTCATCCGAAAAGGTGATGGGCGGCATGGAGCGGCGTGGCTTGTCCACTAAATGCACGGACTGGAGGGCTCGAACATGGCGTTTACGGGCGGAGGAAGACGATCCTCCTCCCGCGAATCCTCCAGAAATAGTGTTGATATGTCCTCTCAAGGGGCGTTCCCAGTTGCGGCTTCGACTTCGGCTTGGTCGCCTCTCTGAGTGGGGCCGCTCCGCTCTCGCACTCCTCGGCTTATCTTTTCGGTAGGCCGACCTCTGAGCAGGCCGATCGGTTGATTGCGGCGGGCGCTCATCACGGACGTATTTCTTGAGCTTTCCCGCCCGGATGAGCTCCTCTATTTTATCCCTGAGGGTCCAACACTCCTCGGTGTTATGACCCATATTTTTATGGTATGCACAGTGCTTGCTCCAGTCAGCATTCTTCGGAGTTGGGTGCCCTTCCTGCTCCGGTATCAATTCTGCACTCAGGGCCTCTCGGAGAATTTTCTCCCTCGGGGCGTTTAGAGGCGTATACTGCTGGAAGCGAGGTCCCTTTCTCCCCTGGCTTCTTGATTTTCTTTTTTGTAGGAGAGCTTCATCTCCTCCACCCTTATCTCATCTGCCGCTCGTTCCCTCAGCTCCTCCATTGTTTTGGGCGCTCGCCTACAGACGCTATCCTTAAACGGCCCCGGCTTTAGAGCCGGCAGGATATAGTGAAGGGCGAGCTCTGGCGTCAGGCTTTTCACTCGCCGGACGGTCTTCTGATATCTGTCCATAAACGTCCGCAACGTTTCATCCTTCCCCTGCTTGAGGGTCATTAATTCGAATACGGTCAAGTCTTGGGTGCTGCTGGCCGCGAATTGTTTGATGAATAGCTGTTTTAACCTGGCGAAGTTTTCTATCGAATTAGGAGGGAGGGTGTTGAACCATTCCAATGCTTCGTCCTCTAATGAGAGCGAGAACGCTCGGCACCAGATGGCGTCATTGCCCGTTCGGAACGCCATTGCGTTCGAGAACGTCTGGATATGGGACGCAGGGTCCGTTGTCCCGTTGTACATCTTGAATTGCGGAGCCACAAATTGCTCCGAAATTTGGACATTCATGATGTTTTGAGTGAATGGAAGTAACAAGGTGGACGAGGGCTCCGACTTCACTACCATCCGTCCGTCCTCGGCAGCGCTCTCCGCATGCACCGACTTAGCCTTGCTTCCTTCTGCCTCAGATCCGGTAGGCCTCCAAGTTTTATCACACTCGGTATTATGGGGCGTACGTTCTCCCGCCACCGCCTTTCCTTTACCCTTCACCTGCTCTCCTTCGTCTATCTGTCCGACCTCCCGGGCTATCCGGGCTTCGCAGTCGGCCTTTACGGCCGCCAGTTCGTCCTCGTGACGCTGCTGCATCTCATCCATTTTTTGTTGCAATGCGCGGATCATCTCAACAGGATCGTCTATGGTCATGTTTCTTGTGGTCACCATTGGGTTTTTTAAATCACACGGCCCCACGGTGGGCGCCAAATGTTTCGGATGTGTAGGGCTGTGCTGTTCCAAACCTCCAAGTTCTCCTGCCTGTTTATCTTGGTAGCTGATCTTCCCTTCCAATCTTAGTCCTTTTCTCAATCCCGAGGGGTGGAGACCTGCAAAAGATTCTCCGATGCCAAAGTCAGTCTCAGAGCAATGGCTTCTCTCAAGGATAGCAATAAATGTGCATTCAATGTAACCTATCTACCACTCACCGTGGACCTGTATTTATAGTTTTTGCTATGGGCTTGGGATTCGTGAAAAGTTAATCACGGCCCAAAATAGCCCAATAGCTTCTAATTCCTACTTACCTCTAAGCCAGGTTACTTTACCTTAAGTCACGTTGGTTAGTGTTTTGGCCACCAATGAGGTATGGGCGTCCGCCTCGCGCGCATGGAGCTCGGGCGCTAGTATTTGGCCAACAATGAGGTATGGGTGTCCGCCCATGTGAACTCTTCCGTACTGCGTTCGGCTTTGCTGGTACAAACAACAATCACAAAAATCACCGAACAACAAAAGAAAACCAAAATGAACTGTAAAAATTTAAAATCTGTGTTTATTCATCTTCAATGGTAGTTTTCCCTGTGCTTCAAAACGGACGGTTCGGTGAATGACGATTTGTCAATGAACGACGGTTTTTGGAGAAGAGAAGTTTGTGGGCAGTACGGGATTCTCTCTTGCAACTGAGAAATCCAATTTTTGAATCCAAAAAATGAAGCCTGCAAAAATGAAAAACCCTCTGACCCCAATTTTTTTTTTTTCTATTTCCACGTCATTTTCATATATTTTAAGTTGTTCAAATACACAATGAAATGTTGATCCGTGTCGAAGTTAAAAGTTGGTCAAATTTTTAACTTGAAATATCATTCTTTTTCTTTTGTATATGCAAAACATGAGCTAATAATAATAGTAATAATATATATATATATATATATATATATATATATATATATTCTATACATTTATATAGAGGGGACTTTTTTTGTTATGTCAACAATTTTTGTCTACTTTTATCCTTTAAATACATATTTTTTAAATTTAATTACATTTATTTGATTATTTTAATAAATTTAACTACTTTTTTATACTAAAATAATTATTTACAATAAATTTTTGAAAATTATTATTATTTATTTTGATAATTACAACAATAATAGTTTTATCATAAAAAAGTAAGCACAGTAGCACATATGTTTTTAATAATAATAATTAGTTAGTAAATAGTAACATTGTCTCCTAAGAAATTAAGTAAATTGTCTGGCTGAAATTTTCTAAGTAGTTATAATTCATAACAAAACATCCATATCATACAAGTACACTCAATAGCAAACAAAGAAACTTCTTAGCCTCATATACTGTCAATAATTGGTCTCCACCAATAAGAACAAACAAAGTAAAAAGTAAAACTCAGTCAGTGTTTAAGAAATAAGAAGAATAAAAAATTTAAAATTTACCAATGAAAATGAATAAAAGATTTTAAAAAATATATATTTCGATAGTGTAAAATGATTATCTGACGTCCTGATCTTAATTCTAATCCTAATCCTAATCCGGATTGATGAGAAAGCACGTGTATGACATTTACTTGTTATTTTAACACAGAAAATCAACGATTTCATCACTCCTCAATCCTTGCCGATGTCATAGTCGTAAATAGATACTGTTTTTACTGATAAAGTTACATTCCTCCTTCTTAAGTGGGTCCACAACAACCATGATCACACCACTAAGATATTCATCCAGGTAAGTGGTACTTGGACCACTGCAAGAGCCAAAATGCAATATATCAAACTCAACTATATATCAGTAAAAATATTTACTTGGGCAACGATCATTAATTGAATATGTGGAAAAGTATGTTTGCATTCTAAAACACATAAATATTTATTTAATCATGTATTAATGAGTTTTATGATGGGACTAAGTTCCGTACCATCAATGAGTAGAGATTGTAGAGTCATATTTTATCCAGAGGAAGCAAAGGTGAAAAAAACATAAAATAAGAAAAAAGGTAGAAGAAAGTAGCAGCATACCTATTGACTTGTCTCCGCATACCTTTGTTCACCACTTTTATAATACCACATCGCTTAATGCAATTACTTTCCGCCTTTAATACGTGGGGTTTAAGCCAAAAAGTTTAGTCAGAGACAAACTACATCGGATCCTGATCGATTTTGGCTTATACATTTGCCCAATCACTTCATCAATTCATATCCTTATGGATGCTGCTTTTATCAGAAACCACTACTTGTTGCGATATCTAACCACTAGCACACCATGTAAAGATCGTTAAACAAACTTCTTCTGACAACCCAAAAACACACGGGACCATTTTCTTTCACGCTCTCGTTCTCATAGATAGAGATACATCACTACCAGACACAAACTGTACACAATTCACAGTGTCAGATTGCAAATACATCTTCTTGTCTTTTCTTATGCTATGTTAAGAACCTCCGATTTGTGGTGCCATTGCAATTGCAACATGTACAGTCCTCTGGGTCGTTACATTGAAGCAGAATGAAAAAGCTAGGTGGAAAGAAAAGAAGATTATATCCTTCATCTGAACTCTTTCTTTTGGGCAAGTACGGATAAAAATAAAAGCAAATTGGCTCATCCTTTTTTATTTTGGGGCCCAAAAGATGGGACATAAATCAACGTTTGAAGCTCATCCTTTTAGTTGGGACCCAAAAGATGGGACATAAATGAACCTTGGAATCAAAAGCATAATTTTTTTCTTTTCAATTTTGAACTCATCTCCATCAGGAAGCTTCCCAATTCCTTCATGTGCTGGTGGGTCCCTGGGGGAACAGCATCATACAGTATATGAAAACATGAAAAAAAAGCCTCGTTGTGGAATTGTTTTTCAAATAAAAAAAGAAAGACAAATCCGTGTTTAAGTTTAATAAAGGTAAACTATCCTCAATTAGTGAGCTAAATTTAAGAAAACCCTCCTTCCTCGTATGTATAATATGAAATAAAGTGCCAGGTGGCAAATCGTGCTGCGTGTAAGGTGGGATTGAAATTGAATGGGACCATCTTGATTGTGAAAGCCAATCAGAAAAGGTTCACAGTGAGTGGAGGATCCTTGTGCTAAGACATCTATCTATCTATCTATCTATATGCAAGAGGCAACAACTTATTAAAGACAAAGATAAAAACCCTTCAACCTGACCACAACCCTTGGGAATATTCTAATTTACCAAGCCAACCAACCATTCTCCAAAAAAACAATACTTTCACATTCCAATCAATGGTAGGCACCAAAATCTAACCATGTGAACTTTCTTCCCTATATATAATTCCCTTAGCCAACCAACCTCAAGAACCTCTAATACCACACCACACTACAAACACCTTCGACTGATAAAATGTATTCTTCTGCTGCTACTTTCTTTCCTTCACTCCTCCATGACCTCGAGAACTTCCACTCAAGAAGGTTGCTTCTTCACTCCCCACTGAACCAATCAGCCAAGCCTCCGGCAACCCCCCACGATTCCACAGAAACATATCTAGGAGACGGAAATTTCGATGCAAATGTTGTGATGGTACTCTCAGTACTACTCTGTGCACTGATCTGCTCCTTGGGTTTGAACTCCATCATCAGGTGTGCACTAAGGTGTTCGAATTTCGTAGTGAGTGACTCAGTGGCAACGAACAGCCCTCCAGCGAGAGTTGCCAACACAGGAGTGAAGAAGAAAGCCCTCAAGACTTTCCCCACAGTGACTTACTCGGCTGAGCTTAACCTGCCGAGTTTGGACTCAGAGTGTGTGATATGTTTGTCAGAGTTCACAAGTGGTGAAAAGGTGCGCATTTTGCCAAAGTGCAACCACGGATTCCACGTACGCTGCATTGACATGTGGCTCAGTTCACACTCTTCATGCCCCAAATGCAGACACTGCCTGATCGAGACTTGCCAAAAGATCGTTGGCTGCACTCAGCAACCTAGCTCCTCTCAACAACCCGTCTTGCAGGTGCCAGAAACCATTCTCACCATTACGCCACTGGACCCAGAAGGTTTGGTGCGTAACTATAGGGAACTTTAGTGCTTATTGCTTAATGACATAACACTTGCAGTTTATTGGACCCTCGGTCAGCCATAATTGGTTAAGACCAGTCACCCACCACCACTCAATCATAATTAATGTAGTGCTTAATCATTAATGTATATAATTAATCTCCTCTCTTTCAATTTTACCGTCCTCACTTAACTCTACGTATTCTATTACATTCTTAAACTACTGTTTTATGTAAGAACACTCTTTCGAAGTTCTCAAAAAATTCATTAACATGGTAAAACATATCAAGACTGTATTTGAGTGGATTGGGTAGAAAATTTGATCTGTTTTGTAATTGAAGCAGCTAGATTAAGAGGGTGAGGAGGCAACAAGCACCACATTTGATGCCTTTTAAGGAAATTAAGTGTGTGATTGTTTTTCTGATAAAATAAATAGAACTTTTTCTAGATTTTATCAGAAAATAAAAACAATTCTCTAAATAACAAGTTAATGCAAAGACGTGTAAGTTACTTTTTGGTTGCATGATGTGCCACTGCACTACCCTGAGTAATTCTAACCACATGTATTATTAGTAACAATAATACCTTCCTTATACTATATGTAATTCCAACCACATGTATTTGGCTCTGCTCTTCGCATAACATACCATTCTCTTCAAAACACACAATTTCATTAACTACCCAATTTTGCAACCAATCATGTTACACTTTTGTTTAATAAAATTAATGTCTTTTTAAAAAAAAAAAACAAATGACAAGATCAGGCTCAGAGGCTCATCATCAGATAAATCTATTTAAAATTCGCTTCCTCATTTCTCACAATTAACTAGCATTTTACTTATGTTTCCAAGAGATACCATTTTTTATGTATTTTGTTTGACCAGAGCGTCAACTATCATTATTTATATAAATTTAAAGCTAATATGAAATCTAGCTGTGTTCCGACATCAGAAACATGATCCAGTATAATAAGTAATATGAAGATAATTAATTTCTTGTAATCAAGTTCATGCACGACCACAAGGGTTGTGGGATAAGTATTTCAAAATTTGTATACCATACAACTTAATAGGAATATAATATGACAAGATAATTAATAAATGGTTTCTAACACACTCTCTGATATAATATATTAGAAAAAAAAATGATTTGGTGGACTTATATGTCTCCATATTCCATATTATGGTGTTGATTGCTGAAGAGGAAGGGAAAAAAAATATAGAAAAAAGAAAGAAGATTGAAAGTGGTGTACTTTATACAGTCAATGGAGCATATAATGAATGGAAGGTGAGGGTGAAAGCACTAATGAAGTAACAAATGAAAGAAGTGTACTAAAAGTGAGAGGTTGTAGCATATAGTAGTAGCTGACAAAGAGTGTTTGGTTTCATTGCCAACACTGACTAACCACACTATCCCCAACGGTTGAAACTTGATTTGCTATAAAGCTCAACGCATTACTCATATGCTAAATGTGTGCCCATAGCATTATCGTTAATGCAAATTCTGAGGATATTATTCTACCAACTGCAAAAACAATTCCCAAAGCTGTTAGATAACAAAAATAAATAAATCAAACTCATCCATATTAACTTCTACAATCTACGAGTACAAATAAGATATGTTGTCAGTGGATTACACGTAATTTATATAACAGAATTTACTTCACATTTAACTCAAAACATTTTCACAATTAAATTACAAGTAATTTTCATAAAATAAAATACTTTTTCTCACTTAACTCAACTTTAATACGTGCTTGGGCGACGAAAATCTAGAGAATAATTCATTTGTGTAAAGAACTTAAAATACTTTATGATAAAATATGTTATTTGAATAGAGATTTAAAAAAAATTAAAATTTTAAACACTCAAGTAATTTTATTATTTAAAATTATAAAAATTCAAATTTCACTTTAAAATAAAAAATTTGAACTTCTATACTTCTTTCTCATCTTTAATTTATGTTTTTTTTTCACACTTTTATATTCTCTAAATCTTAACAGGTCACCTTAACATAATTTAAAAATTTATCGACTTAGTCTTGTTAAAAAACTACTCACCTTAGCCTTGATCCAAATATTGATCAAAAGATCATCAGTTCAATCTCAATCACTACAAAAAATAGATATTATCAACAACAAAAATTCATCAAAAATGTAAAAAACGTATTGGTAAAGAATTTTTTTTAATGAACAAAAATCCACGATAAAAGTGTGGTTAGTAATCTACTAAAATTTATATCCTTCGATAATTATCAAAAGAAAATTTTGTTAATAAATATTGTGATTTAGTTCATCTTTTTCCTTCTCTCTCCTTTCTTTTAGCTTTTCATTTCTTTTTCTGCATGGTGAATTTCATCATGAAGTAAAGACCAATCCAAGAATAACAATTAAAATATTCTTAAAAGAAATTCACAAGCATAAGAGAAAGTATTCAATCACTTCACTATTCATGTCATTACCAACAATCAATGTACAAGGTTCTTTCATTAGCAAAGGGTCTTTCTTGACATCTCTTTTTCTACAATCATAACAAACAACAATTAAACAAAAGAAAAACCTTACGTAAGAGGTGTTCACAACTCCGATCTCGACAAGATGAGGTTGTAGTGCACTATTTTCATGATTCTCAAATTTGAGAGAGGTTTCAAGAGTTTTGTACCACATGTTCTCATAGATGACACCTCTAATGACCTACTATGGTCGAGAGGCAACATGACTCCTAGATTTGACTTCAGAGGTTTGTGCACGAAGAAGATGATGGGAAAGGGAAACATCTATGGCGGTGCTTACAAGCACTCTAATCATGAACAACATGATTGTTGATGTGATGGTGACTCATTGCAGCAGTGCTAAGTCGTTGGCAGAGGGAAAACATTCACAACTGTCACTAGTGATGTTCCGAGGCATAATGACAAGCGATGGCAATAAGGGTGAGGCTTGCGATGGAACTCTAATGACAATCTCTTATGTCTAAATGGAGAAGAAATCCTAAAGGTTTCTAGGTTTGAAGATAAGAGTTACGAGATTGAATAGGAGATGAAGATGAAGAGAAAGAGACTTGGTCTCATTTCTACACTCCAATTTCTACCACTTATACACTTACTAGACTATTTAGACAAAATTTTTGTTGTTTTGTTATCAAAGGATTTACCGATGAACAAACATGCAAGTAATAAATTTTAATATTTGTAAGTATCGATAAATTTTATTGACAAATTTTTTTTATCAATAATATATATTTCACTTATCAACGACTTACATAATTTGACGCATTAAAGCTCAAACGACAATCTAAAATGCAATTTAATTGAAAAAACAATTAGCATTGTTGAGTTAAAATGATTATATTCACTTATTTTTATTATCTGAAACCAAAATTTATCAAAATTTTGAAATACAAATAAATTTTAATTTCACATTTAAATTTAAAGAAAAATATATATTTAATTTATTTTTAAATATAAGATAACAATTTTTTTCTCATTTATACGTTGTTTATTCATATTTTGAAGGGGAAAAAGAGTGAGACTTGAACTGGTTGTTTAGATAAAAGCATATTAAATTCAGCACTAGTTGATGAGTGTGGTTAATTTTCTATTTTTTATACAATATCAAGCTTCCTCGGTTAATACCGGGAAAAAGGAAGGCTAATAAGTTTTTCAAACCAAAAACATATTAGTGACTTAAACTTTTGCGGGTAGCTTGGTGAGATAGGGTGGAGTAATGGCGGCAGGATCTAGCTTTTAATAAACCCTTACAAGTACATTGGAATAAAACCTCACACCACATTCCCTTCTCCCTTCTTTTTTCACTTTTTACATGTCAAAATCATCATAACTTAATCACATATACCATGCATACATGTTTTTAAACTATAATTAATAAAAAGAATACTAGGGAATCGTATGTAATGTGGATGAGATGACTCATACCTACCCGTGATCTATGTACTAGCACATAGAAAATATTATAAACAAATCTCAATAAGATATTAAAATATTATATTCAATTTAAAACTGTTACTATCGAGGGTGTGTAGCCGATCGGAAATGTTGAGACAAGCACCGAGCGGGTAGAAACAAGTTTAGTATGTCCGATTGGTGTCTCAGAGTCTAAGACGTCCGATCGGATCTCTCAAGTTCAATGTGTCCGGCCGGACAGACTTATAAAATTGGGTTGGAGACAGTAGTCGAAGACTTATGAATGTGTAGTTAGTAAGGTAACGGTCGTTGTCGAGTATTTAAGATGTGCATTGAAAGCTATTAAAAGGTAAATTAATGGGTAAGATTCTTTGAAAAACATATAAATAGTAGACAAAGGAGAAGGTAAACTCTCTGTTATTTGATAATCATATAGACTTGCAAAGGCTCTGACTTGAGCGTCGTAAGGAAAGCGAAAGGATGTAGGACCGATTGGTTGAGGAAGAGTGTTTCCGGACGGAAGCAGCATGAGTTTTCCCCGATCTCATTCAGCCGAAACAAAAACCTTACATAATGAATGTTTCTTTATACAGTGTATAATTGATCTATTTCTGTCCTATATAAAACTATAAGACTCTAACTTGATTGTAACAGCTTTTTATTTAAAAGAAAAGACGATGTCATATGTTTTAAAAGATTCTATTATTATTGAATTTAAGGTTTCATATATTTTTTCCTGAAAATAACATGCTTCTTTGTATTTTATTCTTTTAGAAATATTTATAGCTTTCCAACAAAATTTAAATTTTCTCAACCTTTCTAGCTTGATGGTCGATTTTTTCTAGCACAAATTTGATATCTAACAAAAATTTATAAAAAAACATGCATCTACCCATTTTTTAAGACAATACACATTACAATAACTTCACTCAGTTTCAGAGTTTCTAAAATCTGTATAAACTAATTTTAGTAAACATGTAATCAAAGTAGGTTATAAAGCTTATGCATCAATTGTCAAAGATGTCAAGAAAAAACAAAGATGTATAGTTTTGGGCTACGAAGTGCTCCTTTTTGTCACGTATGTCTAACTACGGTGCAGTATCTATTTTCATTTCTTTCATCAATATTTTGCATTTCAGTAATTTTACTTTTCCTTTGCTGTAATATCAAAGTTATGATTTTTTGTTCCCATGAGTTTCTTATTTTATGTTAAATAAGTAAAATATCTAGAGGTGATATAAAACATTAATCAGTCCAAACCCTAATATACATTCAAAGTGTTCACAAGTGACCATTTTTAGTTTAAGGCCTGTTAAGATTAGTTTAATCTCAAAATTTTTGAAAAGGAAACAATTATTAATCTTAACATTAGTAAAGGCAAAAACCAAAGTTTGATGCTGACTGCGAGTAGCAGAACATTAAGCCTCATTGAGGTTTATGACAATCATGACCATACTCACACTAGCACAGAAAATTAAGAGAAAATCTTAATTGAACCCTACAAAACCTTAACAAACTCATCTACAAAATCATAGACACTCATAATTTCTTAGCAGATGCTTTTATTCTTTCTGCCCAGAGGAGAACAGCGTGCTTCAACTGCTATGCAGTGCAGATAATTCGGGTAGACTTTCCTTTGTTCTGTTTTTTCCTTGCTTCATTAGCTCTATAAACTCCTTAAAAGCTGCATTACCAACAAATTTGAATTAAGATATGACAAATGTCTGTCTACATAGCTCACAATACAGCTCTTGAAAACATTTCTCAAGACAGCAAGTTTTAAGTGTCTCACCGTAGTCAGAATCATGAGGTCCAGGGGATGCTTCAGGGTGGTATTGAAGAGACATAAGTTGTTGTGCAGGGAAAGAAAGACCGGCACAGCTTCCATCATTGAGATTGATATGAGTAACCTTCACTCCTTCCGGCAGTGTTGCAGGGTCAACAGCATAGTTGTGGTTCTGCCAATTTTATATACCAATCCATGAGCCATGAATAAAACAACATACTTAACATGAAAACACTTTTCTTGATAAAAACAAGAAAAAATCTCAAGTGACTATGATTTTATGAGGTAAAAACATACTCCCTCGGCACTAAGCACACGGCCTAATGCACTCCAATGGAATTTTTAAGTATAATTATGGTGGAGCACAAAAAATAAGTAACAGATAATCATCCATTAGTTCACATACCTGAGCACTAATTTCAACATGGCCGGTTTGAAGGTTACGAACAGGATGATTTCCTCCATGGTGACCAAATTTCATCTTGAATGTTTTACCTCCTAAAGCCTGGCCTAGCAATTGATGGCCCATGCAAATTCCAAAAACAGGCACCTTTCCAATTATATTCTTCACTGTTTCAACAGCATATGGAACAGCAGATGGATCTCCAGGGCCATTACTGAAAAGAACCCCATCTGGCTTCATCTTCAAAGTTTCTGATGCTGGCCATGTAGATGGCACAACAGTGATTTTGCAGCCATAAGATGCCAGGCGTCTAAGAATATTATGCTTGATTCCAAAATCATAAGCAACCACCTGCATTTTCATTCATCAGCAATCAATATAAATTAAATAACCCAATAGTAACAAAATTCAGTACTAATAGCATACAGCATTACGTACATGGAAATTCTCTCTTGCCACTTTACCGGAACTAAACTCCCATTGTTGCTTTGTTTTATCAACCCACTCATGTGGACTTTTGCATGATACTCCACTTATTAGATCAACACCTGGAAAATGAAATAGCATCCATGTAATTCCAATTTTAGAAACATGTACATAAACTCAAACTCACATACTTACCAACAATGTCCCATGACTTAGACATCTGAAGCAGTTGCTCATCTGTTTTGGAATTGTCCGTGCTCAAAACACCAATAAGACTGCCATCTTGCCGCAATCTGCGTGTGATTGCACGAGTATCAACATCATCTGTTGCATCACAAAGCAACATCAAAATCAGAAACCAGGATTTAAACCTATGCAGATTGCAGAGAACAACATTCTTCGCAGAATATCTTTTTACATAAACTACTCACAAATTCCCATGATATTCCTTTCAGCTAAGTATTCACCCAGAGCCTTCGCACATCTCCAGTTAGAGGTACTGAAAAAACATGCATTGCATAGACACAGGGAGAGTGAGTAGACTAAGTAAACCTCAGTCAATCATGAAACATTTCAAAGCGCAAGAACAGAACCTGATGCTCAAACTTCTAATTACAAGACCAGCAAGGAAACACTGCATCGATTCCTCATCATCTGGCAATAGCGAACCAAGAGACAGTTATCAAATAGCTTCCAAGCTCGACAATTCAGGACTCACTCAAATTATTAAAAGAAACCACCAACCAAAATTAACGCCAGTATTCCCAATATGAGGATTTGTCATCAGCACAAACTGACCAGCATAACTAGGATCTGTCAAAATTTCCTGATACCTGGCAATCGCACACATATGAAAGATTACCACGGTTTAGCTTGCAAGCAAAGCTGTAAAAAAAAGGAAACATCCCAAGATTCATAGTTTCCTGACCCTGTCAGTGATGTATTGAAAACAACTTCGCCAACTTGAGTCCCTGAAGCACCAAACGATTTCGCTCTCCAAATTGAACCATCTTCTAGAACCAGTCTAGCATCTGAGTTTTTCCAAGGTCTTTCTCCATTACCTATGTCATATGTAATACAACAGCATCGACTTATTTGAACCACGGATAGCAAATTAACAATACCCTCCCTCCAAAACCAACAGCTAAACAGGGGACATTCACATCAAAGGGGCAAAAGAAATAGTAATCTTCATGTCACGAAATGCACTAAAATATGGGTCCTTTGAAAAAGAAAGCGTTTTGAAGGTATTGAGGAAACCCATTGAGAGGTTACCCGAAGAGCATCTGACGGTAAAGACGGAAACTTTAGCTGCGGCGGCGGCGGATGGCGGAATGGAGGAGAAGCAGTTGGTGAGGTCGTTGAAGGACAAAGCGAAAGACAAAGCTTTTGTCGCCATGGACAGTCACTGCAGCACCGTTACTGGTATGTCTGTGAAACCAGTCCTGTCGTAGTGCACAGCCTCCCGTTACCTAGGTTTTTATTTTGCAATTTCATCACCTTCTTTTTCCCTTTTTTACTTTTTTAATAATCATTTTTCCTCCATGCAACTGGTAACACTACATTAGTTGTTTTCCATGAAATCGATACTCTCCATTTCAAATTAATTATATTTTAAAATTTTCTTACATAAATTAAAAAGGTTATTTAAGCTAATAATATTCAAATTTTCTACTATTTTCTTTAATTTATAAAAGCATACCATCAAGTATTCTGAGATAATAATATTTATTAAGAAACAAGGATAAAAATAGAAATTTTAATATTTCGTTAACAATTAAGGCTATGTTTATATGCCTATTTTAGTTCTTTTCTTAGTTATTTTGTACTAGTTAACAAATTTACAAACTTTATTACTAGTTACTAGCGTCTGATAACACGTTTTTATGGTGATATATGTATTTTCTAAAACGGAAACTACGCCCATCAATTTAAAAATGAAAATGATTTTTTGTTTGGGAAATGTGAGGGCAAAATAAGAAATTATGGTTGCTTATTTTAAATTGATTGAAGTTTAAATAATATATTGTATATATGATTTATAATATTATAATTTGGGTCGTACCTAATGACTAGTGCCTTACTGTGTTTATTTTATATCACTAAAATTTGTAATGCATGAATATTTTTAAACATATAAATTATATTTTAGATTTTTTTAAACATTAATATTTTAATATAACATTGCTTTAATTATTGATTATTTCTCAATATATATGTATGTATGTGTAAATTTAATTTAAAAATAATAAAATATAAAAAATTTTAAGAAAAAATCTTTAAAATGCTCATTGTATTAACACGTCATTTGTTCAAATACAATTAGGATAAAATCTCTTAGGTACAGTTTCTTATTTAAATTTGTAGATGAAAACAAAATTAAAAAAGAAAACCAGATGAAATAGGGCCAGTCAAATTATATTAAAGATAATTTATTAGTAAATTTTACAGAATGACTATTAATCTTATTAGAGGGGTAAAAACAGTAAAATGAGTTATTTCTATCAGAACATTAATTTTTAAGAAAAATACGGAGAACATTCTCAAGTAAGGGAAATGTTTTTATTTTGTGATTGAATACCAAAACAGTAGTTATATTTTAACTAATTTTTGAATATTTCGTAAATAAAAAAATAATATATGGAGTTTATACGGAGAAGTTAAAATAAATTTTAATAAAAATATTTTGAATTTTATTATAATTTAAGATAGAAACAAAAAATGAAGGTTAGATATGGAAGTAAGATAATTGAAAAGGTAGTTATGTATGAAACTAAGATAAGTGATAAAACAAAGAATTAGCATAGCATGAAGATTGCACCCATGATAGATTCTGGAATGATGCTCATCGCAATCTTAGTACCAATTATTTCGGAAAGTCCCACATATAACATTGACTTCCAACTAATTTATTGGGCTCCTTGTCACTGGGCCCATACAACTCTTCATTCAAACTACAAATATATTCAATTTCATATAACTTTCAAGATTATAAATTTAAAAATTTGAAATATATCTATTTATTATTCTTTAAAAATAATACTCAAACCTATGACTACACCAATGTAAACAGATCAAGAGGAATATTTTCCTTCACCCTATACCACAAACTGACAAAATGTTTAATTCTTAAGTTCATATGATGATTAACCATATGTGTGAATAAGTTTATAATAGTATAATCAAATACATTATCAATATCCTAATTTGTTTTAGTATAAAAGTGTAGATTAAACAGATCTTTTTAAACATGTAGAATATAGGTTGAATTTGAGAGTAATTTACTATGTACCCACCCTGCTATATCTCAAAGACTAAAATAATAATATATTATTTTCTTTAGCTTCCATAAAGGGCTTTCAAGTACAAAAAAATGTATTAAAAAAACATTCAATCGCTTTAATTATTTTTAATAATTCAATATAATACTTCTACACTATGAGTTATCTAAGCTTCATAAGTATTCAATGTAATATAAATATAACTCTCAAGTTAATTTCTAATCATATTCTAACAATAAAATAAAATTTTGAAATGATTTTTCAAAGTAGAATTTCGGACATTCAATTTAATCTAAATATCATTCTGAAGTTAATTTCTAAGCATATTCTTACAGTAGAATAAAATTTTGAAATGATTTTTTAAATAGAATTTCAGACGTAAAATATACTTTAACAATCTCGTCAGAAAATCATATTATTTTACTTTTTCCTAACTTGCAAACAAATTGTCAATATCTATCATAACTTATTGTCAATATCTAAGATTGATTTTGATTAAATAGTAAAGTTTTAGTTAACTAAGAGTAGTATGTGTATCGAGTAAGAATTTCTTACATGAATTCACAACGATTTTAAATAAGAGCATTATTTTCATAAGAAAAGAATGTTCTCAACTTAAATTTAACGTCTTATATCTTCTACTTAGGACGCAAGGACTGAGATTAAAGAAAAGGAAAAAAAATGTGTTATTATCAATATACCTAGATGAAAAGTTACTATTTGTAAAAATCCCAAAATTACTCAGACTTTTGATACTTGAATATTTTCATAATCTTTTAGATATTTTTATGTTTTGTGCTGCTGTAATTTAGATTTTGTATTTCTAGTGTTAGGTTTTTACTATAATGGTCTTCATTAATTTTATGAGAGTTCAAATTTGTGTTGGGTTTATTGTTTTTTGGTTTGATTCTTTTCTGTCTGTTTTTTGGTAGGAGCATTGTTGTTGACGGAAAACTCCCTACTACATTTTCTGTCCACTAACGAAGGAAGAGGAGAACATTTGTGTTATTGCGATCGTGGAGTTGAAAGGTTAATTTTTTAGTTGAAGATATTGTTATTTTGCAATCTGTCTTTATATTCTTGGTTTTGTTTCTTAGTTGAAGATATTTTGGTTTTACAATGTCTCCATATTCTTGGCTTTGTATTTTTTTTTCCATTGATTTTTGGTGTTGGTTTGCCAATTACGAAGAGGATCACATTGGTGTTTATTATATCACTCTCGAGTTAAAAAGTCAGATTTGTGGGTTTAATATATTTTCATTATTGTGTGATTTATTTGGATTTCTTGAATAATATTATCTCATTGATTAATTTATTTGAGTGTATTTATTTAGTGATTGTTAAAAGTCATCGTGTTTCTGTTAGTATCAATATATCATCATAACAAAGTGTTGACTTTTGGCTTGAGTTATGTTTTATAGTTTATTATATAATATTCTCCATTATCTCCGGATATATGCAATTTTTTAGCCTAAATATCTTGAAAGATCTTAAATATAGTGTGTTTTTCCATTTTTTTTATGCCAGGTTATATATTAAAGAGCATGGTAAGAAGTTTGATGCAATCAATGATATTGATGGTAACTGGGAAAAACGTTGAAACTGGCGGTTAGGGTCGTTGATTTGTGGTGGTGGTTAATCGTAATTCTAGTAAATATATGGAAATGATTCTCATTGATGATAAAGTGGATTATATTTTTTTTTTATTTTCATATCTTTATTTATATGTGTTTACTTTTATAACTTATTTCTAGGGTGACAAAATACCAACAATGGTAAAGAAGGAAGATTTTATTTATGGCAACTGAAGTTGGTGGAAGGTGATACTTATGTTATGAACAATTTTAAAGAATAAAGGCCAATATGAGGTATGTGAGCATTTGAATAAGTTACTATTTGTTGGTCCCACACTTATAAAACCTCGATCAATACCAAATATTCCCTTGAAAAGCTTCGAGTTCAAAAGCTTGAAGGCGATAGTTGATGGAGATTATTGTTCTGATATGTTGTTTCGTATGTGTATTATTTTACTATGCTAAGATATAACTGGTTTGGAGGATAATGTAAGAATAAAGCCACATTACCGCAATGTCGTGTTTAATGTTACATATATAACGTAAGTATATTTGACTATACTTAGTTTATCATTAATATAACTCTTGGTTTGGGCGCCAAAATGATTCGGATATAGGGTTGAAATCTCTTACTCAAAGTACTCAAAGTTGTCTTGAAGACCGAACGAACTTCCTAGTGGTCCTCCATCCTCCATGTTCCGTTGTTCGTTCTCCCTCCTCCTTGTCCAAACCCTATGGGTGGATACCTATCAAAGATACTTCGACGCTCAAGTTAGTAATGTAACCAAACGGTTGGCACAACAAGTGATGCATGTATTGTGCATAGTGATCCTAAAGTCATACCTGAGACCTTTATTTATACTAGTTGTGATGGATCTTTACCTTTCGCTAGCCTAATGACGACCCAATCACACTTTAATATGCATTAGGGGCTTAATGAGTCATCACCACTGGGCACAACCTAGGAGGATGATCTGGTTGGACTGACTTGGAAGAACGACTTGGGACGACCTAGGTGGACGGACTTTGAAGGACGACCTGAGAGGACGACCTGGTTGGATGGAGTTTGAAGGACAACCTAGGACGACCTGGGAGGACGATCTGGTTGGACGAAGTTGGAAGCATGGCCTGGGATGGCCTGGGAGGACGACCTGGATGGATGGTTGAGTGGTGCTTGGTATCACGACACACCGTACGCTATACACCGATGAGGTGGACCGTACGGTACACAAGCCCCCCAAGTCCGAGCATGATGTTATTCTGTAAAGGGGTTCAGTACATGACCTTCTTGATAAGGATGGGTTCTCCAGTTTAGCTTTTGTCTCTATTTCCTCTTTTTGTTGATTCTACAAAGGGATTTAGTACATACCTTTGTCAGCCGAGCTGGATAGGTTACTCATCCTGCTTAACTGACATGTCGTGAAGATCTATGGTTATTAAATTTCGGTGACACCAATCGGGACTCCTAAGATGGAGATCTATGGTGACCGACCTTCAATGAGGCCAGTCGGGATTTCCTTGGTGAAGATCAACGGTCGTCGACCTTCCTTGAGGTCGATCGAGATTCCTTTGGTGCAGATCCTCGGTTGCCGACCTTCGGTGAGGTCGGTCAGGATTCCTTTGGTGAAGATCCACGGTCGCTGAATCTTAGTGAGGCTTGTCAGAATTCCTTTGGTGCAGATCCACGGTCGTCGACCTTCAGTGAGGCCAGCCGAGATTCCTTTGGTGAAGATTCACGATCACTAACCTTCGATGAGGCTGGTTGGGATTCCTTGGTGAAGATCCATGACGCCGACCTTCGATGAGACCAAACACTTGAGGTCAAATTTGGTTAAGTACCTGAGAGGCCATAGGAGGCCAAGTAGTTGAGGCCAAGGTATGGTTGAACAGTTGAGGTCAAACAATTGAGGCAAAATTTTAAGTACTTGTGAGTCCATGGGAGGCCAAGCAGTTGAGGCCAATGTAAGGTCAAACGGTTGAGGCGGAACAATTGAGGCCGAACACTTGAATCTAAATTTGGCTAAGTACCTTTGAGGCCATGGAAGGCCGAATAGTTGAGGCCAAGGTATGATCGAACGATTGAGACTGAATGGTGGAGGTCGAATGGTCGGTTGAGTACCTGTGAGGCCAAGTTTGAGAAAGTACTTGTGAGACCAAAGTATGGTTGAACGGTTAGGGCCGAGCAGTTGAGGCCAAGGTATGGCCAAACGGTTAGGTCAAACACTTGAGGCCAAATTTGGCTAAGTACTTATGAGGCCATGGGAGGCCGAGCAGTTGAGGCCAATGTATGGCCGAACACTTGAGGCCAAATTTGGCTAAGTACTTGTGAGGCCATGGGAGGCCGAGCAATTGAGGCCATGGTATGGCCAAACGATTGAGGCCGAACACTTGAGGCTAAATGTGGCTAAGTACCATTGAGACCATGGGAGGCCAAGCAGTGGAGGCTGAACCTTTGAGGCCAAATTTGGCTAAATACCTATGATGTTATGGGAGGTCGAGTAGTTGAGGTTAAGGTATGGTCGAACGGTTGAGGACAAATGGTTGAGGCGAAATTTGGATAAGTACTTGTGAGGCCATGGGAGGAACAACAGTTGAGGTCAAGGTATGGCTAAATAGTTGAGGTCGAATGGTTGAGGCTGAATGGTCTGTCAAGTACCTATGGGGCCAAGATTGAGAAAGTACCTGTGAGATCAAGGTACTGTCGAACGGTTGGGGCTAAGCAGTAAGACCAAGGTATGGCTTTGAGGCTTAATAATTGAGGTCAAATGGTTGGTTGAGTACTTGTGAGGTCAAGTTTGTGAAAGAATCTATGAGACCAAGGTATGGCCGAACGGTTGGAGCCGAGTAGTTGAGGCCAAGGTATGGTCGAACAGTTGAGACCGAATGGTTGGCCAAGTACCTGTGAGGCTAGGTTTGAGAAAGTATTTGAGACCAAGGTATGGTCGAACAGTTGGGGCCAAGAAGTTGAGGCCGGATGGCCGAGGCTGGAGGGTCGAGGCCAAATATTAGAGGTCGAATAACCAAGGCTAGATGATCGAGGATGAATGGCTGAGGCTGAATACTTGATGCAGAATGGCTGAGGCAGGATGACCAAGGTTGGATACTAAGGTTGGATGACAGATGCCGAATCGTTGAGGCTGGCTGGCCGAGGCCGAATGACCGAGGCTGGATGGCCGAGGCCGAATACTGGAGGCCAAATGACCAAGGCCGGATGGTCGAGACTAGATGGCCGACGCCGAATGGCTTAGGCCAGATGGCTGAGACCGAATAGCTTAGGCCAGATGGCCGAGACCGAATAGCTGAGGCTAGATGGCCAAGGTCGGATGGCCAAGGCCAAATGACTGAGGCTAGATGGTCGAGGCCGAATGTTGAGGCTAGATGGCCAAGGTCAGGTGGTTGAGGTCGGATGGCTGAGGCTGAATGATTGAGGCCAGATGGCCGAGACCGAATGGCTGAGGCCGGATACTTGAGTTAAGATGACCGAGGCCGGATGGCTAAGGCAGGATGGCCGAGGCCGAATGGCTAGGGCCGGATTTCCGAGGCCAAATTCTTTGGGCCGAATAGCTGAGGTTGAATACTTGAGGCCGAAAAATTTGATGCGGCTGTCGCGGCCCATCAAATTTGATGTGCAAATAAGAATGCAGTATAGTGCTAGGAAGTGACTCCTAGGTCGTCTCTCAAGGACCAAATGTGGTTCGAGACTTAGGTCAAACAAGTAGTGAGAGGGTTTGAAAGTGTTTTTGCAAGGAAAATTAAATTAAATTAAAATTGGAAGTTAAAGACAACCAAACAAAATTAAAAGCTGAAAATAGAAAACAGAAAACCGAACGGTTCTAATTTTTTTTTATTTCTTTTTTTTATTATTTTTTTTGAAGATTGCAAAGTGAAAATTACAATTAACATCAGATGAGATTCAATACATGAAGATGGAAAATGAAAACAAACCCGAAACCTCCCCAAAGGGGGAGGAGGAAAAAGATGCTCCCAGCAAAAAATCTAAGTGTCGGCAGGAAAACTTAGGTCTAGTGAAGGTGAATTTTGGGATATATATACCTCAAAAGACAAAAATGCCCTTCTAACACTAACGTGACCACCCTCTTGAATTCTCAAAATGTGTTCTAATCTCTGGTCATCTCATCTGACCATTCGGTCAAGAATTGCTAAGAGTGTTCGTTCTAATGGTGCTCGTCTAGTTCAGGCTCTAGCTTACCATTTGGTCATGAAAGGCTCATGCCGTTTGGTTTAAGCAACACATGCACTGTCGTTCGTTTGAAATTCAGTGTAAGCTTTCACAAACCGTTAGATATATGCGTCCACATACCAATCGGTCATGTCTTCACTAGACGTTCGGCCGATCCTTCAGCAAACCGATCGGTAGTTTAGTGCTCGACCATTGCAGGTTCTCGACATACTCTTCGGTCATGTCTTCAGTAGACCGTTCGCTCAATGCTTCCATGACCGTTCGGTATTCATTTCTTTAGAAAAACCGTTCGTTCCAAGTTTTAGCAGACTGTTTGGTCACGGCCTTAGAAGACCGTTCGGTCAAGGCTTTAGCAGACCTTTTTCAACCTTTCAACCGTGATTGTCCTGCACAAATGTGATTGAAATAATTAAGCTCAAATAATTCAAATTAAATAAAATAAGAATTATTCTTGAAATTGAGCCCAAATAATGAAAATGCAAGAATAATTGATAATTAAGCACAATTTACTGACAACATATGGTGCTGGAAGCTAAGTGTATAGTGAAAAATGGTGACTCATCAGTCGAGGCTGAATGGTTGAGGTCAGATGATCGATGTTGCGTGGTCGAGGCCAGATGGCGTTCGAATCACTAAGAACGTATGGCCGAGGGGGTGGTCGAGGCCGAGACTGAATACTTGAGGCCAAATGGTCAAATGCGAATGGTCGATACTAGATGACCAAGGCCGAACGACTGAGGCCAGATGGCCGAGGCCTAATTTCTGAGGCCAGATGGGCGAGGTTGGATGGCCGAGGCTAAATGATTGAGGTCGGATGGCCAAGGTCGAATACTTGTGGCCGAATGGCTAAAGCCGAATACTTGAGGCTAAATGGCCTAGGCCAAATACTTGAGGCTGAATGGCTGAGACCATATGTCCGAGGCAAAATTGTGGAGGCCGGATGACCAAGGCCGAATAGCCCAGACCGAATGGCTGAGGCTGGACGGCCGAGGCTAAATGGCTAAGGCCGAATGGCTGAGGCTGAATGGCTGAGGCTGAATGGATGAGGCCGAATGGCTAAGGCCAAATGGGTAAGTCATGTAGTGAGAATAACAGGAGGCCCTAGTCTAAGGTGGGACACCTTAGGTGAGGGATAACAGGCTAACCTCGTGCGACAGTTGATGGGTTTCCAGTTACTACACCCAGGAGTTCACGGACGACCAAAGCTACATATTCATACAATACGGATGGTCAAGTCAAGTGTTCGTTCATTGCCTGTAATGTATGGTCGGTCATTGTATGCTTGAAATGCTCGGTTGACACATGCTTATGTATTTGTTTAATTTGCATGATTAGTGTAATCAATTAAATTATTCTAGCTTACCCTTGCTTTTATGTGGCCTGTCTTTGTGTATTTGTTTCTCTTTTGTGATGATCATCTGATTGGTGTGAGCTTAGGGATACAACTTATTCAGTTGGCTCATATAGCAGCGGTATAGGAGTATTTCGGTCTTCAGGTGAATAATTTAGTTGTTCATAAAATTATAGATTTGTTCTTTCTTTATCAATGTAATGTTTCATTTTGGTAAATTTTATATTACTTAATGGGGATGTTGCAATTTTTCTAGACTTGATTTCCGAATGACTTATGTAACTCGATTTTGGAAAAACTTATGTAATAGAGTGATATTCATATTAAAATTTGCATTTGTTATAACTCTCATGATATGCAGAACCATTACATTTTTTTACAGAGTTTTATCAATATAATATGTAAATTCCCATATCATCCATTGGATATAGTCATTTTTCATACTCCTCCTGAGATTAATTCATACTCTTCCTCAAACCACACATAGACACAAAGTTTGACAAAAGGAACAATGAAAACATAACAATAATATACTTTATTTGTTAGAAATGAAATTCTATTACATTGTTAAAGTTCTGAATTATTTCTCTGTAGGATTCATGATTGCAGGATTTTCGTTAGAGTTGTCATTTTTTTAAACCCCAAGGCCAACTCTGGCCTTTTATATAATCAACCATTCTTTTTTGACCCACGTCTGAGGGGGCTTTTCTAAAGCCCCCACCCCCTAAAACCCCCCTAAAATGGGCTGGGATTGAATTGGGGCCGGGTTCGCCCCATAGCCCCCATTGTTTTGTGCCACGATGAAGCATTTTCATTCTTTATGAAACAAACGCTTTGTCTACGAGCTCAGGTCGCCTGCGGCATCAACCTTAGAGATTTCCAGAACTGTAAAACCCAATTTGGCCCTTCTCTCAATCACCCTTACGAGCTTAGAATTTCTCAGAACTACAAAACATTTTGGAGGTACCCACTTTGTTTCTCACCTACTTCATGTTATTTGTCTCTCTATGTTTATAAGTGTGAACCAGAAATAATATCTTGAATGTGTTTGTTGGAGATATATGGGTGTGTCTTAGTGTCACGAGGCAATCAAGCCTAGGGTTCTCATTCCTCTTTTCTATGCATGCTTTGTGAGGAAGGAACGAATTCAAGTATGAGGAGTTAAATCCTTTCTCGATCGAATTTATTGGTTGTATGAGTATTGAGTGATGTTGTGTGATAACAGTTTAAAATATCGTTATTTGTGATGTAATTTTGATACTAAATGCACCATTTTTGACTTAGAAACCTGCTTTGACTCATGTTTTTGCTTTAGTTTTGTAAATAAGAGAGTTGAGGTTATACTTGATTTTATCACCAAATTCCCTTGATTTTGTAGCCTATTGGAATTATTTGAAGGAAGAGTTAAAGTACCAAATAGTTGGAATGCAGAAAAGTCAACCAGAGTGCAGAAAAGTCAACTAAAAAAGTCAACCGCGAAGCTCGGGCGCCTAGTGGAGGCTTAGGCAACCAGAAATTGACGTCCACCGCCCGGGCGCCCAAAAAGGAGCGCCTGGGCGTCATGCGTCGTGGATTAGGCAGATTTCTTTGCTTTGTTTCAACTCTTTTGGACTAGACCCTATTTCTACTCTTTTCCGACTCTATTTAAAGGACCTAGGCACTCTAGGTTTGGTATCTCTGGCTGGAGCAACACAACAGCACACTCTTCTACTCTCTAAAGGCGGATCTGGAGGCGAGAGCTTCCTCTTCTACTCTTAGGGTTTTACTATCTCATGCTTTTCCATTGTACATCTAGTTTCTCCATGTCTATGGGGAACTAAACTCTATTTGTTGTTGGGGAATGATGTAACCTTGTGAACTCTTACGTATTTGAATTGATTCTTAATTATATATGCTTTATTCATTAATTGTTAGGGAATTCATTTGTTTCAATGCTTGCTCTATTTAACTCATTTAGTTGCATGATTTATGAATTGCATGAATGCCGGGAGGTTCCTTACAATTCAAGTTCTTGTTGAATTCTCCTAAGGGTAATATTTCTCAGGGATGAGGGTATGAGTACTTGGTCGTCTTAAGCTCTTGATCTTCAGACTTAATTTTCTAGGAACGCTAGGAATTGCACGAACTAGGAATTAATGCAGACTTATTACGCCAAAGGATTGGGTTCTAAGTACTTTAGTGAGTGACATTAACATTAATGCATAAAGAGAAATTCTTATATACATGAGAGGGAACCTGGTGAAATCTAACCCCAACAACATATTCATCTCATATTATACAACATTCGTTCATCTCTGTGTTACTCTACTATTAATCAATTTACATTCTTATTTTATTGTTTGTTTTGCATCTCAAACCAATGATCTCGCTTATTTTAAGTCTTAATTAATTAATTCATAACACGACTTTTTAGTGTCGAGAGTCCTCTAGGATAGGATATTTGGTCTTACCATTTTATATTACTTGTATGATTTGGTACACTTGCCAATCTGTTAACAAGTTTTTGGTGTTGTTGTCGAGGACTCACGATTTAAACTATTCTATTTGTGTGATTCTTAATTAATTTTGGCTTTATTCTATTTTACTTTATTTTATTTTATTTTATTTTATTTGAGTTTATTTGATTTGATTGGATTGGATTTTATTTTATTTATTTTATTTTATTTTACTTTTTGTTTTTATGCTAACAATTTTTTCTAGGGTTTTGTGTTTAATACTTTTAGGATGCAATTCGGACAATAAATTAATTATATGGGCACTCAATTCCACCAAGGTAATTTCAACCACTAGTGGGAACCTCACTCAAACATTGGACCAGGTCGATTTGGACAAGCTGCTAGACAACAACAATGGCAGCAACAACCCTCTATATCAGAAAGATGGGCTAAGATGGATGACACGCTTCAACAGCTCATACAAATGTCTGAGTCTCATCATAATAGCACTGAAGCAGAATGCAGAAGGGTGGAGGCGCATTGTAGGTTCATAATTCAGAAGCTGGATGATTTTGGGGGCAATATGAAAGTTAGCCCTAAAGAGGAGTGCAACGTCATTATCACTGAGAGTGACGAAAAGAAAAAAAAGAGAGGAAGAGATAAGGAAAAAAAGAAAGAATTATATGAAAAACCTCTTCCTTACCCATAGAATTATTCTAAGGAAGAGAAGAAAAGACAGTTTGAGTAATCCATGGAAATCTTCGAGGAATTGAAGATTAAAATTCATGTGACTAAGACATTGCAACAGGTACCCAGTTATGTTAACTTCCTGAAGAAATTCAACAAAAAGAGAAAAAGTTCAGAGGAAGAAATAATTGAGGTATAGAGCAATTGCAGTGTGATCTTGCAGAAGGCACTTCCTCCAAAAGTTAAAGATCTGGGAAGTTTCAATATCTCCTGCACTATTAGGAGTCATGAAAGAGGGAAAGCCTTAATTGATGTAGGGTCTAGTATCAACTTGATGCCCTTATCTGTACTTGAAAGGAAGGTGGTCTTGAAGTCAAGCCTACAAAGAGGAAGCTGCTGAAGATAAGTTGGTGTGGATACAAAAAGGAGAACACCAAGATTAAAGTTGGAATTGGGTGATCCAGATTGAGCTTAATGGTGTCAAGCTAGTGACGTTAAAGAAGCGCTTGCTGGGAGACAACCCAGTCTCTAAATTTTTTTTATCTTTTATTTAATTTTTTCTTTTTTTATTTAGTTGTGTGGTTTGGATTTATTTTGTTTTTATGTGTTTGAGTTTTTTTAGGTTATATGCTGCTGCTGATGGCACTAATGACAACATCTACTGATGGATGCTTCTACAACATCTACTGATGGATATTGCTATGATGAGCATGATGAATGATAGCATCTACTGATGGATGTTGCTATGGAAGAGGACGGTGACTAGACATCTACTGATGGATGTTACTGATAGTATCTACTGATGGATGCTATGATGATAAAGATTGGGTCAAGCTAGTGACGTTAAAGAAGCGTTTGTTGGGAGGCAACCTAGTGTTTTACAAAATTTTATTTTATTTTTTTGTTTTTGTTTTATTGTTTTGATTAATTGTATTTTGTTTCTATTTTATTTTTTTTTGTTTTATTTATTGTACTTTGTTTGAATGAACTTCACTGCTTTGATTCAATTGTGATTGTTTTGTGATAACTATTGCTTTGTGATATTCTAGTGTGTGAATTGATGTTGAGATGATTCATGATGTGTTGATATACAAGTGATAGCTCACAGAGTATGAAACAGGTGCTTGAGGTAAAACTTGATTGAGATATGAGCAGGATGTTTTGCTGAATTCTAGGACTTGAGAGTTTAGTTGTGTGAATTTTGGGCTTCAGAGTTGTTGTGAATAATTGTTATTACTTTGGAAGCATGAATGATTTTGCCCAAATTTTCTGTGATTGAACTACTTGTTTGCAGGTTTCATATGATCAAGGCCATCTTTTGTTATCCCTTAATTTTTTTAGCCTACTCATGAACTTTTCAAAATAAAAAGAGAACAGTTTGTTCCATCCTTTGAACCTTTAACATTAAGCATGCTTTGAAAATCCTGTTTTAAATTCCTTACCTTGAGTTGAGTTGAGAATATTTGTGAGGCATTGATAAAGGTTGAAGTTTGGGGTTGCTAAAAAAACAAGTAGTAAGCACAAAGAAAAAGAAAAAGAGAAATCAAAAGAAAAGAAAAAATAAAAAGAAAAGCTCACTACAAGGGAAAAGGTTGGGAATAAGAAAAAGATCTTCTTGAAAAGAGAACCTGTATGTAATTGTTAAATTCATAAATATCTATCTTAACTCAAGGATTTTGCATTCCTGAAAAACCATGTTTCTTCTTAGCCTACCAAGTTACAAGCCAAGAAAAGCCCTTGTGATAAAAATCTGATTGTGAGTATGTTTGATTTTGGTTAAATGAAAGACATTGTGATAGCAGAGTGAAAGAAACACCAATACCTCACTATACACTTTTGAGTGCTTTAGTGATACACTTTTGAGTATTTGAGTGAAACACTTTCTTTGGTGAAGAGTAGTTCTCTGAATTTCTGATTACATTTTTACTTGGTTGATTGATAGTTTTAAGAATAGCATCTGTTGAAACATATGAGCATCACATTAATTTTAATTGAATTAAGATATCTGTACATCTTGACTGACATCTTTATGTTGAGTTGATAAAAGTGATCTCTTGTCCTGGAAGAAAACGTTTTTGAAAAAGGTTGAGTCATTGTAGTGAATGTTCTGAAAAGCTAAGTTACAATTTGTTTTGCTTGAGGACAAGCAAAGTTCTAAGTTTGGGGTTGTGATAACAATTTAAAATATTGTTATCTGTGATGTAATTTTGATACTAAATGCATCCTTTTTGACTTAGAAACCTGTTTTGACTCATGTTTTTGCTTTAGTTTTGTGAATAAGAGAGTTGAGGTTATACTTGATGATTTTATCACCAAATTCCCTTGATTTTGTAGGCTATTGGAATGATTTGAAGGAAGAGTTAAAGAACCAAATAGTTGGAATGCAGAAAAGTCAACCAGAGTCAAGAAAAGCAACCAGAGTGTAGAAAAGTCAACCAAAAAAAGTCAACTGCGAAGCTTGGGCGCCTAGTGGAGGCTTGGGCGACCAGAAATCGACGTCTATCGCTTGTATTCATCTCATATTATACAACATTCATTCATCTTTGTGTTACTCTACTATTAATCAATTTGCATTCATATTTTATTGTTTGTTTTTGCATCTCAAACCAATGATCTCATTTATTTTAAGTCTTAATTAATTATTTCATCACACGACTATTTAGTGCCGAGAGTCCTCTGGGATACGATACTTGGTCTTACCATTTTATATTACTTGTGCGATTTGGTACACTAGCCAATCTGTTAAGACTGTGTGATAGATATATTTCTGGTTGAAATTTTTGAATGCTAAAATGTGATTACCTTGCTTTTTATATGTTGGTGTAATGAAAAATTGGATTCAATATTGTGAACTGATTAGACATTTTAGTAAAGGTGGGTGTGTACTTACGAAATATAGAAGCTTCATTCTTCCTGAGCATGTGCGAATGTTGATTTGTACTCAAAATTGGCTATATGGATTTTCTAAAAATCCTAGTGGTAACTGTGTATGTTATTATCTTAAAAGTTATTTTACATTAAATTATTAATTCTAAACTAGTTTTATATTGTATTTGAATTGCTTGTGATAGATGAAATTGTTGAAGATATTTTTGGTCATGAGGGAATTTATGAGTCTAAACTTTTAGAAGATGTTGAAAGTCTTCAACATTGTAGGCAGTGAAAATGGTCACAGGTAGACTCGGTGACACCATAACTTTAATTTACTTTCTAATTATTAATTTTATTAATTATTTTTTATAATTTTTGTAGAATGTTAGTCCTTTACATTTCAATATGATTTGTAATGTCAGATTTCATTAAGGGAATGCTTTTTCACCAAGTAATTAAGCACTATGTAATTCAGGATGGTCATAACAAAGGGCCTAGAGGTATTGAAGATTTGAACTTGTTAGGAAAGAAATATGCAAGGTTTATTTTTTTTGTTTAATTGCAATTTGATGTTTATGATATCATTAGACCATTGATAATCTACATGTGAGCTGAATAATGTTTTCTAGTTACTAAATGTTGTGATGATTAACTAGTATGAGACATGGAGCATTCATCCTTGGAACTTCGAAGGGTAATTACTTCAATAAATGATTTGATCTTTTCATCACAACTGCACCAATACCTGATCTAAGTTAAAAGCTTATTGTGTTTGGCCAAGTCATCAAGGGAGAGGATATTGTTCAGGTGGCTGAATTTGCTTAATTCTCATTATCACATGTGATATTCTATGCTCAGTTTTAATTTTTCCTTTTCTTTTGTTGCTGATTATGTCCTTTCCTACTCCTATTGGCTAAGGTTATGCATATCATTTTAAATAATTTTTTCTGTTTAATTATTAGTAGATTCACCAATTTGCATAAGCCATAATGGTTATAGAAGTCAGTACCATATTTATCTTGACATATGAACAAATTGGTTAAAGACAGTAACATCAAATAGGAATGAAAACATGGCAAGTCATGTGAATATGCACAGACAGACTCTGTCCAAAATCAACACTAGATTTCAGAATTAAAGCTAATATTGATGGTTTCACAATCCTATTCCAGGAAATTGAAGAAGTGAATACAGATGAACATTACCAACCAAAAATTTCTATTGGGATACTTGATGTGGCTCTTAAAGAGATGGTGTGAAAGCTCTCCGCCTGAATCAAAATCGTGAATAGTACTTTGTTGATAACATGTTTGGTAAAATCCTCTCTACACAGATGAAGAACCTCAAGGATTTCTCTTTAGGTTTGTCAATGCAACTTTTGATCTTTGATACAGTTTTAGCTACATGTTTTAATTGTCCATTCAAGGATTATGAAATCTTTTTTTTTTCCTTTTCTGTCATTGTTCGCTCTTCTTTTGGTATGGCAGGATGAATGTAAGAAGGTCTGTTGTCACTTGCTAGTTTGGTGATATCACCTCATATATATTTTGGCATTAAATTTCATTTGTAACCTCATATATATTCCCTTGAAGCTTGAAGTGCTATGGATCTTGTTACTGTTATTAGAGCATGAAATTTGTAGGTTGTAATATGAATAAGACTTCAAGCTCGTCGGAGTCTCTTTAATGCACAAGATTTTGTAAAATACACATGATTTGTGATTACTTGTATGATGATATTATATTTCTGGACGTTAAATTTTGTAAACTGGAAAGCCCATGGGCAAGCCCTGGCCTATAGGGCTTTAGGGGTTTTTAGCTCTATGGGATTTTTAATGAAGGGTTTTTTTTGGCCCCAACTTACATGGGCTAGGGCCAAATCTTATTAAAGGGACTCCTTTTGACAGCTCTAATTTTCGTAATGAAGTTCAAACAAAAACAATGTTGAACATAACGATGCTACAATGAAGTGAGAAGAAATTGTTTGATATTCTTTTTAAGAAATGTAGTTGATCAAAATATTTCTGTTTATTGCAAATGCTATCTTTGATGGTTCATAATAATGTAGTAAGCTAAGTTGGGTAAAAGACATTTATAACAAATAATAATATATGAAGGATTTTTTTTAAAAAAAAAAAACAAAGAAAACTAACAGTCAATACAAAACATAGAAATTGTAGCATTGATATGTTGTGATTGCTTAAAAATTATTGTAGAACAAAACATCCACAAATATGAGATGGTGAACCACAAGGTAAAGGTAGCTGAAAAATAAATTTTTATTTGTATGCAAAGCTTGCCAATTTCGTGTCTATAGGATTTGATAATGAGGCAAAAGAGTGTCTTTATGCCCATTAATATAGATACCCTGGATAATAACAACCTCATTATAAGAAAAAGAAATTTAAAAGGTCTATGAATGAAAAAATAAAAGTCATGTTCAATTATCAAAACCTCTTATGGCATACAAAACATGGTTTTAACCCTCATTTAGTCCTCGTATTTGTGTGTCAATCTCAAGTGGGTTATCTGTTTTTTTGTTTCAATCGGGTCCATAAACTTGTAAAAATGAGCCAATTAAGCAATTTCCGTTAAGTTTTCATTGACGCCGTTTAACAGTGATGACATCATGCACACATTATATGATGATGTATAAATATTATATTAGGTGGAATTTGCTATTTAAATAAAAAGTGTTTAACATGACACCAAAATGTAGTTATTTTCTCTTTCTTCTTCTTCTCTTCACGCATGAGAGAAAAGCTCTCTCGTTCCAACAACACCACTGGTCGTCACCAATAGCACCACAAACGTCACCCACATTGCAACCCATTTGAAACTTTCTCCAATGTAAGCTTCTACGAATAGATACTCACAACCTACATTGAATGGCCACCGTTGGAACAAGTTATACCGGGGACGCGGAGGAGACTAGAGGAAGAAAGGGAGGGGTTGGTGAGGCACACGTGGGGGAATAACGTGGGTCAAGGTTTGGTTGCCTCTGTTACAGTTTATCTGGCTCGTAAATCTGCTGATTAATGTGGTAATGCCCTCCAAACACCATGACAGGATTTTGAAACTGGAACCTGTATCTTTATTTTTGCATAAACTACTCCAGAAACACTTATAGGAGAAGACAAATTGAAGTTAAAAAGTAAAATGAGTACTTGCATTGTAATCATTCTATCGCACTAGCTTCTTCAGAAGTTGATTTTTAACATACGCATTTTTTTTTCATTCAAGTGTTTTTGCAGCAGTTTATCTTAATAAATCTTGTCTTAGTCCCTGACTATTGTAAGCATTTTCTTGGTGATGGAATTGAATTTCCAATACAGATTTTACATTACAAATCGCATTTTTTAGGTCTGAGGTTACTTTCCCTAACTTTGGAATTTGATTTTGGTGTCTCTTTGTCAAAAGGATCTTCTTTTTCTACAATCTCTCTCTCTTTCATCTGGAAATAATCACTTTGTGCTCATCTCACTCCTCCACACTGTTAGAGCTATGGCGGTTGAGGTTGTGGGATTTGAGACGGTTCAAGGGCCAGCGGAGAATAGTGCTGAAGAAGACAAACCTGTTTCTCAAGAAATTGAAAATGGGAAATTGGAAAAAGATTTGAAGGTGGCTGAAGCAACGAACAAACTTTATTTCTCATATTAAGTCTGTAAGAGATGACAATAAGCAATTTCAGAGTATTGTTGATGAAAAAATAAAAGAGATTGAACCTCTACAGTAGACATTGGGCAAACTGCGTACTACAAATAATTCTGGCCAGGGTGGGGCATTATGCTCATTTGAGAAGGAACTTAAAAATCTCATTAGTGGCTTGCGATACCACATACAACATGAGAGCATTCCGTTAGCTGAAGAAAAACAAATCCTTCGAGAAGAGAGGTGGTTGACGGAGGAACGAGAGAGCTTCTCTCTCACGGGTGAAGAGAAGAAGGAGAAGGGAGGAAATAATCAAACACTTTTTATTTAAATAGCAAATTCCACATAATATAATATTTATACATTAGCATATATTGTGTGCACCACGTCATCACAGTTAGACGACGTCAATAAAAACTTAACGGAAAGGGCTTAATTGGTTCATTTTTACAAGTTTATGGACCCAATTGTGGTGGTGGCTCAGAAAGTACTACCTTTACTGCTGTCAACACCCAATTTTGTCCGGGTACGTTAAATAAAATAAAAAAAATGTGTGTCAGAATGTGTATCTTTTCTCTTTGTTTTCATTTATATTTTCATCATCATTTTTAGGAACAAAAATCAAATAAAAAAGTATATTAAGTCTTTTCTGTCTTAATTTTATCTTTATTTCATATTTTTATTAACTTTATTTTACTTTAGTTTTCATTTTTATAAAAATCAAAATTATACAAAATACAAAAAATAGAAAAATACAAAAATACAAAAAAATTTATAAAAAATAAAAGAAAAAAAGAAGTGGCTCGTTGACAACGCTCAAGAGCGCTCGTCCTGAGCGCTCGTACAGAGCGCTCGTCTTGAGCGCTCGCCTGGGAGCTCGCCCTAAGCGCTCATACAGAGCGCTCGTCTTGAGCGCTCGCCTGGGAGCTCGCCCTAAGCGCTCTCCTGAGCGCTCGTTCCCCTGCTGCGAGAACGTTCGTCCTTCCACACTGTTACTGTGGCCGCTCGTCCAACACAGTGACCGTTCGGTTCTCCCCACGGTTCTACCGTTCGTCCTCACCCTTATGCTACCGTTCGTCCTTTGCACTGTTCGACCGTTCGGCATTTCGGTTCTTTAGGACGTTCGTCCTCATCTTCAACCGTTCGGTCATCCTCAAACGTTCACTATTCGACCGTTCGGCCATTTGTTCATTTTGGACGTTCGTCCTCGCCCTCAACTGTTCAACCTCTCCTGTTTACCGTTCGGTCATTGTGTTTATTAAACGTTCGGTCATGTTTATTCTTATTGAACGTTCGGTTTTGATGTGTTATGTGTTAGTGAACGTTCGGTCTCCATTTGAACGTTCGCTTTTCATTCGAACGATCGTCGTCCACTTGCCCTTATTTGAACGTTCGTTCATTAGTGACCTTTAGGACGTTCGGCAAACAGTGTGTTGAGGCTCGTCCATCTCACTCCATCAACCGCTCGTCCAACTCATCTCCCTTTTTTTACCACTCGTCCGGGAGAGCAACTTGGAGTATGCGTAGAGAAGTGCTCCTGCCACACAAAATGCCCACGGCCTAGCTGGAGGGAATGCTTCGTTTTAACAAAGCTGAAACATGAATTGCATCCTCCACGTTACTTTTGCCACACATGTGATATTATTGAAAAAGGAGAGGTGCTATCACTTGGGAGAAGAAGCAAGCCTTCACGCCTTCACTTTGGTGTTCTACGTTCAGCAGAAGCGCATCTCCAAAATTGCAACAGCAGCTCACGCTTCCAGTAGTTTGGGAAGCAATTTCGGTCCACCATCTAGCAGCTGTGAAACTCACGGCCTGCAGCAGTAACTCCCATCCAGAAGCAGCAGCTTGAGACGCACATGGCAGCAAAGCAATAAGCATATGGCAGCCGTATCTAGCTTTAGGAGAACAAAATTTTTGGATCAATTTATTTTGTTTTAGAAAATGGGTGCTGCTGATTCATATATTTGAAAGTGATTCATTTTTTTTTTTTGCATACTATACGGTTCTGGATAAGAGGATCTCATGAGCTATTTTCTTCTTTTCTTTGACAATCTGTTATGGTAATTTTGGAAGCACACAAATCATTGTAATTTTGGAAGCACTTGTTGGAGTAGCCACCATGATTAAATTTGGAAGTGACCAAGAAGAGAATGTGGACGTTGGGATGAAGAAGTGGGTTGTCCTACACGCACTCTAGGCTGCAGAAGGAATTAATGGAAAGCACATGGTGTAATGGTCATGGCATGGGAGAAAGGCACTCACGCTAACATAAGGGCCACCACTTCATCACTTACTCACATGATCAAGCATGTCACGGCATCTACCTTTTTTTTCTCTGAACATGGCTTAAAAAAGATAAAATAAGAGAGAAAGAGTGAAGTGGTGTCACGGGCTTGCAATATAAGAATATTCTTTCTTCTGCATGCACTCAAAGTATGGGGAGGAAACACTTCACGTAAAAAAAAAGGGGGGGGAGCTAAAGCTTTCAGAAGAATTGGCTTGAAAGAACACTCCACACGGTTTCTAGCAAGAGGGAACGCCACCTAATTCATGAAGACAAAACACATGGAGGAAGTCACGGGGTCTTTGGAAGCAGCTCACGGATTCATTCTTCACCAGCTCCTCACGGTCCAGCAAACATCACAAGACCAGAGAAGAAGGAAAAGCCGTGAAGCAACAGCACATGAAGACCCACGGCCTTGGCCCACATAGAAGGTGAAATTGTTTGTCACATCTCTGAGTAAAGTCAGCAAAGGCCGTGAAGCAGCAACACATGTAAAATGCTCACGGACTTGGACCAGAAAAGAGCTCACGGACATCCATTCCTCACGAGCTCCACAGTCCAGAAGCAATCACACATGGAGTACGTGATGACAAAATTTCAATCATCTTTTGGGAGTGAAGTGGTGGAACCAGAAGGGAGGGCCCTTACATTTTGTTTTGGACCGTCAAGGGCACACAGATACGGCTCTTACCACAATAAAAGGAGAGCTTTGGACAGGAGAAACAGAGGAGATTAGGAGGAGGAATTAGGAGGACACAGGAGATAATGATACCATGGCCGAACTCCAAACTCTGGAGGAGCCTTCATCTCCAACAGCCCGTCATCTTTATCCCTTCCTAACAAACAACTTATGATCTTCATCCATATACCACCGATACCCCACGGCCAACCCATCATTTTCGTCCCTTACCGTCTTCATTTTTCAACACATCATCTCCACCTTCAACCATAATCCATCTCGACGTCCTACACACAGCCAATATCATCACCATCAACTTTCAACACCTTATACTCGGCCACTACTAACACCTCACGGCCACCACTTACCCTCATCCAGTCATCATCCTCCTTCACACGCACACTGACAAGCTCCCTTTTGCGCTCCTCTGATCATCTCACCAATAACCCGTACCTACCCACCTATCACACAGTACTCACTAGTTCCCTTTGATCCTCTCACCCGTGGTCTCCACACCATCTTCAACATCCTAACCACACCGTTGTTACCTCTAACACTTTATCCTCAACACCAAACACCTCTGCCTTTCACCTCCATTGCTAGCACCAAAATACAAAGCACAGAAACAGAGAGAAGAGAAACACAGGAAGAATGAAAGGTTAGACCGCCACGAACGGCGGCAACGTTTCCGGCGCAGGAGACACCACCGACGGCGACTTTTCGCCGGCCAAGGAGATGTGCGGCAGCGCTAGTCTGGAGTCATGGAGTTCTCGTGAACGAGGAAGAAGCCCCTAAGCCTCTCCTTTGGTTCTACGCGGAAGAGAAAACCCTAAGCGCTTTCTGATTTGGGAATAGAAAATAGGCCTTCGGCACCAACATTCACCAGCATTACCCTACAAATTCATTGCTGCACCCTTATCCTCGTGGGCTTGGACCACACATCCCTGGTTTTTTTCTTTTACTTAGCCTTTTTGTTTTGATTATTATTTGAATTTAATTTTATGCTGTTGTGATTTTGATTTTTAGTTTTTCTTGTTCCTGCTGCATGGGACCTTTTGTAAGACAACCCCAATCCCTCTGTGTTGTGCTTTAGTTTTATTAGGCTTGTTTGTTTGTTGTATTCTACCGCACCCATATTTGCTTTTCTAATGAAAAAATCCAATAAGAATCATATAAAAAAGATAAAATTATAAAATAAAAAAAATCGTTTTAGGGTATCTGTAACATCTTCGTTGCAAATAAATAAATGAAATTTTGATTTCGTTAGCATTTTATTATATAGATTATAAAATAAGAAAAATATAGCTTTAGTGTTTCTTAATTATTTAGTACCATTTTAGTAACTAGAATAAAATTTAATTGGTTTCAATTTTAGGTCTCTTTAAACGTATTCACGTCAATAGCAATAGCACTTTTATTTTATATTTTATAATTTTATCTTAAATACTTATAACTTTTTTTTTATAAATAGTTAGGTAAATAATATCATCCTGGCATTTCAAATACTTGCAAAATATTCTTCTTATTTTATATTAAACCTTACGAAAAAATAGTTTCTGTTTTCACAATTTTATTTTAAGCAGTTATGAAAATATTATTTTAATATTATAAAATTGTAAAATAAAAATAAAAAAATATTAAATAAAAAATCTAAAAGTCAACTAATGATATGAGTGCTTGTGCGTTCGCATTAGCCTAGTACTTAATATCCTCTATACCAAAAATACGTTTTAAAGGTTTAGGCACATGTGTGATCGCACGCATCGTCCTTGTGCTAAAAACCTTTTCTCTTTCTTCAAAAATTACAAAAAATACGTTTTAAAGGTTTAGGCACATGTGTGATCGCACGCATCGTCCTTGTGCTAAAAACCTTTTCTCTTTCTTTAAAAATCAAAAAAATATGTTTTAAAGGTCAAGCACATGTGTGATCGCACGCATCGTCCTTGTGCTAAAAACCTTTTCTCTTTCATTAAAAAAAAGTGTCAAAAATACGTTTTAAAGGTTTAGGCACATGTGTGATCGCACGCATCGTCCTTGTGCCAAAAACCTTTTCATTCTCCTGAATAAAAAAAAATACCAAAAAATGTAAAATCCTCAAAAACTAAAAAAAAACATTAACTCTTTCAAAACTACAAAAATATTGCCTTGTCAGAACTACGTGACCCTTGATTCTCCATCAAAAGTGGAGATACGTAGGAGCAAGGCCAGTCCTTGTCAGGCTCACTTTCCCAAAAATCCAAAATCATTTTACAAACAAACTTCTCAAACAATTTCCAAACAAATTTTAAAGCAGTTTTCTAAAAGAACTACGTAACCCTGATTTCTCACATGAGAATACGTAGGAGCAAGGTCAATCCTTGTCGGGCCCAAAAAACTAAAAAATATTGTTTGTTTCTTTAGAGTCTTATTTTAGGGGAAAGTTAAACATTTTGAAAACCACATCCATATTCGCACATTTAGTTAAAGGTACTGCCCTAGGGCAGGCGTTGTAGGGTGCTAATACCTTCCCTACACGTAACCGACTCCCGAACCGAGAATCTGGTTCAAATTGACTATGCCTTATCATTTTATGGTTTTTCCGTAGTTTTCCAGGATAAACTATGGTGGCGACTCCAAAATCTCTTTTTTCAAAAACTTGTTTTATTTTTCGGATCGTCGTCCCGTCGCGATTCCGGTTGCGACAGATGGCGACTCCACTGGGGACATGAAAGAGAGTCAGGCCATTTAATTAGATGTGCGAATTCAATGTGGTTTTTCTTTGTGTTTTTCTTCCCTTTCTTTTTCTTTATTTTTGATTGATGTTTGGCATAATTGTATGTGTGTTTGTTTTGATTATATTGAACCTTAGGATAGAAAACATGTTATATCTGCCTGGGAATTTTCTGGTTGTTTTGCAGGTGAGGGTTTGGGATGTACAATTGCATTCTCCCTTCACACACACATTATGCATATCATGAGTGAGGCCCTATACCCGGGTCTGAGCGCAACTTAGAAATAGAGGGGTTGTGTAGCGGTGTCATTTGGGACATACTTCCTGTTTGGCTATCGTGAGAACCCCAGTCAGAGTCTGTTCTTTTCATTTGTGTCTCCACATCTAGTTGATTACTCTGACTGTTGTGGAGAAACAGTGAAAAGAGCCATAGCTCTGGTGGCCTGATTTAAGCATTAGGAAGCTATCCTTGTGAGTGCATATATTTGGCCTTAGAACTTTTGTCATTCAACCTTTGATAAGGCACAAAAGGGAGAAATGTGTATTCTTATAACCCTCATGTTCGCTTAATAAAAATCACTCACCTTGTACATATCATCATATCTCTTTATCTTTTTTCCTTCTTTTGCTTTTTCCTTTTTTCTTCACTCATTGCTTTTTTTACAGTCTTGTCACATTTTGTGGATTCTAGTCAAAAATTATAAAGTTGTGATTAAGACCTTTAAGCTAAAGATGAGAATTAACATGGAATTCTGAGTCAAGGGGTATTCGAGTTCATATATTTTGTTGATGCACGTCAAACAAAGGAGGGTAATATTGGTGGAGTATAAGAATTTGTTGAACCTGCCAGAGTGGAGGAATTTGAGTAAACCTTAGATACACTTCTCGGATGCAAGGTGCCTACATTTACCTCGGGAAATATACCCTTACTCATAACTAGTGCGAACCAGGATCCTCAAGGATACTTGTAGGAATACCTACATCGTTTGGCTTAAGAGAAAAATTGGGAAACGTTTACAGATGTATTAGCTCTTCTCTTCTATGGTGTCATGTTTTCTCCTAAATGTCAAGAATCTCGTCGATTATGCCGCTGTGAACCATTTGTGGGATACAAAGAGCGTTGTGAGGATCCAGTCACTACCGTCCTGGCTAAAGTTTATGGGACCCTTAATCGTTGTTACGAACTAAAAGGGGGAAAGATGTTATGTTGTCTACCAGTGCTGTATATGTGGTTCATTTCCCGTGATACTGGATACGCCTTAAATTCCCCGTACCCCATGGATGAGCTATTGCAGTGCAAACCAAATGTGAAAGGAGCAAATGAATGGGCGCAACTTTGTGCAAGTCTAAACGAAGAACAAGTTAAATGGTGTGTCCCTTGGCAGCATAGATCACAGACTATATATCATTGCGGGAGCTAAAAATGAGCTTGGAAGAGTCTCCAACAAATTATAGAGATGAACCAACCACAAGGCACGCAGAAACGCTCGTCACACATGCAGAAACGCTCGTCGCCGGAGTGACGCCAAGTGAACGTTCGTCTAGCTCTCTGAAGACGACGCTCGTCCTAGAGCAGAAGAGGACGCTCGTTTTGAAGAAGACGCTCGTCCAGATGACGTGAGAAGAGGACGTTCATCCAGGACACTTAGAGAGGACGATCGTCCAGGCAGAAATGGACGCTTGGCCAGGATAGAAGAGGACGTTCGTCCTGGGTGATAAGAGGGCACTTGTCCAAGATTTGGGACGCTCGTCCCGATTTTAGTGGACGCTCGTCCACTTTCGACTTTTCCAGAGAGTCTCGCGCCCGGGCGCAAGACAGAAGGGGCGTCAGGCCCGACTTTTGCTTATGTGTCTATTTAACCCAGAAACGCGAAGGGGCTACGGTCTTTGGTTCTTTGGAGGTGCATCTCACTCAGAGGAGAGCTTGGAGGGCTACTAGGGCTCGTGGGAACGCTCCCTTCTTCCTCTTGGGTTCTTCATCTTCTTCCATGGCCATTTTATCTTGTGAGGAATGAACTTTTGCTAAAATGCTTCATCGAGTTAAGAACGCCTACAAAAATGTTGTTCATTTCAAGGGAGACCCAAGATCATGGACTTTTAATAAAGATTCCCTTGGCCAATGAATCACAGAGAGGGTTAGGACAATCAAGTTACCATTCAAGTCAATCCCTCCTTACCGAAGCAAAAAAAAAAAAAAAAAATAGAAGAAAAAACTTCGTAGTGCTGAGCAGCGGATTGGAGCAGCAGTTGAGAAGTTGGAAAAATGTAGCATCAAGCTAAAGAGGAGACGTCTATAATTAATGATCTATATGAAAGAGTATGTCGTTGAACAAGGACAAGTTACAAAGAATTAGAAGAGAAGTCTCTCATAGCTAGCTTCCCTTGCCAATGGAGCTATTGAAAACATCCTTGAGTTCGTAGCTGATGTTGAGTCTGCATTGCCAATCCTCAGCCCGCCTAAGGGGATTGAAACATTCCTAAATTGCTGCGAGAAACTGATCAGATAAATGAAGAATGTGACGACTAAAGCCTGTTATGGTTGACCAAGAATTACTATGTCTCGCATTTTGGGAACTTCTAAATGATGAACCACCTTATTGACTCTGTTTCGTGTTAATTTCCAAATTATACCGGGGCAATATTTTCACCGCTTTATAATTTCTGACTAGAGAATTTGAACTATGTTGTCTTTTTTTATTTTTTTATTTTTTTTTTTTATTTTTTATTTTTTATTTTTTGTTTTTATTTTCTTTTCTTAATTTGTTTCAAAAAAAAAAAATATAAAATACAGCTAAACATCTAAGATACCCTAAAGGACTCGAACCAGTTAACAAATCTTGGAGAACCAAAAGAAGGAATGAAAGTCGATATCCAACAACTGAAGGAACAAACGAGCTTAATCTTAGAGGCCCTAAACGCCTTACAAGGACCTGAAGATTTGCACCACCACAATTACAATAGAGAGTGTGAATGGCACAAACTTTCCCTCCTTATTGGTCTTTCCTCGTATTACACTCCGCCCTGAGGGGCAGACTTGGGGCATGAAGCCCACAAAAGACCGAAGAGAACACATTTGAAGGAGGAAACAAGTTTGGGACAACCACTTGCATGGTCCTTAGGGAAATTATTAAGCCAATTATTGTGAGCATGATGAGGACAAAATCTTCTCACCCTGTCAATATTGAGGTCGTCAGGCACAAATTTGAGGTGCTAGAAAAATTGTGAAGGCCATAAAAGATGGATGGAGCGCTATTTGAAAGTGTTGCATGGTCTCGGATCTGATGATACCTTGAAGGTTCAAGTTGCTAGAATTTAAGAAATATAGAAGGACTGCTTGTCCCAAGAGCCATCTCATGATGTATGGCAAGGAAATGGTTGTTCATGCATGTGATGAAAAGTTGCTAATTCTTTTCTTTCGAGAGTTTGGATGGCATGACTCTAATTGGGGCACTCATCTTGAATCTTCATGGATCTGGTGGATGCTTTCTTGAGCTAGTACAAGTACAACCTGGATTATAGCACCTGGTAGATTGCAATTGCAAAGCATAGTGAGAGAGTTCAAATCGTTCAAAGAGTATGCCCAAAGGTGGAAAAAGATTGCTGCACAAGTAGGGTATCCTTCGAGTGACAAGGAGATAGTTGTCATGCTCTTAAAAACTCTACAATCACCCTTCTATGAGCAAATGGGAAATTGTTGGATAAATTTTGGGACATTTGGAGATTAAATGAGAAATGGAAATTGGTACCAAAGGAGGAGGTGCACGAAGAAGGGTGGCAGGCCCAACATTCTTCATTCACGCTTCCAGCGTTCGTCCAACAGCTTGGAGGGAGCGTCCGGCCTACACGCATTCATTTCAGCATGAAGGAAGGAGGCTTCATTTTCCCGCAAAGAAGCGCACATCCAGCCGAAAGAAGGCAGCAACGTCCATCCAACGCACGTCCGGAAGCAATACGTACGTCCAGGAGAAAGAAGGCAGCAGCGTCCATCCAACGCGCGTCCAACAGCAGAGAATTCCACAGTCCAGCGTGAAGGGGGTGCTCACGTCCAAGTGGTGCTGCCACAATTCCACTCCCGCGTCCAGCAAGGCTCATGCCACGTCTTCAAAAGGCAATGGGCTGGTTTCATTTGGAGGGGGTGCACACGGGATCCCAGCAGAGAGGTGGCATCCAGCAATTGGCAATGCACGCATCCTGCAGCTTGGGAAGAAGTGATGTATGCGGACTCAATTGGAGAGGTGCTTGGAGAGAAAGGAACGGCAGGTCCAATAGAGGTGTGTTTGGACAGATGGCGAGGAGGTCACGACTAAGAGGAATTCTTGAAGCATCTTTTATTCCATTTTCATTTGAAGTGATGGTAAATGTTAACAAGTTCGGGCCTAAGCCTAAGAAGGGAGCAGAAGGAAGAGTTTAACCGTTTCTCACCGCTCAAATGTCATTCGGCCTTCCTTTCATCTCAAATGTTTCCAAAACATAGTTGGAAACAAGATCCAAACTCAATTTCTCACCAAATCACTGGGCAGAAAAATGCTTATGACTTACGCGTGATGCTACCAAGTCTCCTACGAAAAGGCCTTGTCTATACTGGTTTCGTGAAGCCTGTTAAACCTCCATGATCCAGGACTTATGATTCCATCGACAGTGTTGGGTGTTTCAGCACAAAGCCAAACTCTAATTGATTCAAGATGGTTAAAGTTCTAAGAAAGTCAACCCAACGGTGAGGCGATGCTTAAGGATGTCTCTGATGACACCAAAAGAAATGAATTGGGCTTTAGGAAAACATAAGTCATTATACAAGAGATTTTGATGCGGTGAAGTGTCTTACTACCGGGGAGGTATGCACATCGATATAGCACTTTCATCCATGACTTTCAACGTGAACATTCACTATAGGGTTTCTCAAAGCAGTGCTGGAAATCGAGTCCTGAAAGGGTATTGCGGAAAACAAAAAAAAAAAACAACAAAAACAGAAAAATTAAAAAAATCTTGAGTTACTTTTCTTTCTTGCAAATTGCCAAACTCCAGTTTTTTCGAAAATGTCAAATTTGATAATCAAAGACAAAGTTGCAGTGTCATTTGCCCGAATTTAATTGTTTTCTCGCGAGGCATGTTTTCCATCCATACGGTTGTGTCAGCGTATATTTCATCATGTTTTCCATCAGAGGCTTATCTGGAGCCCATTTCTTCGTTGTTTCATGCAGATAACTTTGAGTTTTACTTCAGTTCTCATCTTTCGAAATTAATTTTCCTTATCTTCCTTTATTGTAAATATTTTTAGGTCCTCTTCTTTATTGTTTCAAAGGTTATTGGATTCGAATCTTTGTTTAGACTAAAAAAAAGACAAATTTTTTCAAATCATTTGTCTTCCTTGCAAATTACCGAACCCTTGTTCTTCTTCATACAATTAATTTTGAGTTTTACTTCAAATCTCATTTTTTCGAAATCATTTTCATTATTTTCCTTAGTTGTAAATATTTTTTCTTTTCGTTTCGTACAAATAATTGGTTGGAAATGTTAGACTAAGTGTGTCAAATAAAAATCATAAGGGGCTAATTTATTTCATCAAGTGAGCAAACTTTACAGAGGAAAAAGTTTTGAACAGAGAAACTAATTTGAATACAAAGCCAAAATATATAAAAAATATATAAAAAAAAAAACAACAGGGATACACAATTTTAGATCTAAAAAAACGCAAGGTTACTTTACCTTACACAAAAAAAAAACACACATAAGAGCAATAATAGTAAGGGTGTGCAGTGGTCGATCGCGGACGATCGTTAAGGTTACAGTCCAGGAAATAAACAAAAAATTAAAAACATAAAAAATATAATTGTTCAGATTACATGCCTTGTCCATATTCTGCCCACACTCGGCCAACAAAAACATAAAAATAAAAAATAACATAAAATATTAAAACTGGAAGAATTCTCGAGCTGGTTGTGGTGGTCTAAGGGAGAGCTCCGTTGAGGGAGCTCTGGTTCGGAATGTGAGAAGCTTGGGTGGAGGGATTTGTCTCTCATCTCTATCATCGTCAATGATGATCGGAACGGGAAACAGATTCAGCAGCCTCGGTGCCCTCATAATCACCCAGTTGTTTTCTTTCAAAAAAAAAAAACAAAAAAAAAAAAATAATAAATCAAAAAAAAAAAATAAAAAAAACTTGTGTTAATAATAGAAGAGGAATGGAAAATTCAATGGAGGTGTGATCAGAGGTCTTACCGTACATGTATAGCGGCAGTTGTGAAAAGAGAGTGCCAGTGGGGTCTATCTCCGCTTGCCAGCGCTTGACCCGATTGCCGTGGTTGTTGAACCAGCAGTGTACGTTGTATTCAGTGGCTTCGCCGAAAGCCCTTAGTCGAGACGCGATCTCGACGACTTGCGCTCGGCTTGGGTGTGTGACCCCATAGTTGAATATTTTGGTCATCATCTTGATTTGATCGTCGGTTGGACGCCACCGTTGACTGGTATATCTCTCTGATTCCGTATCACTCATCCTTCCTCTCGTAATATACAAATACTTTAATAAAAAAATAAATAAATGTAAAAAGAACAAAAACAAGAAAAATAAGTATAACATAAATAACAATAAAAAAAATTTATTCAGTGTTTTCTTTATTTATTCTTATTTCCTTTTAGATTTATTTTGTCCAGTCATGCTTTGATGTTTCAGTTTTTTGGTCTCAGATCTGTTTCACGGTCCTCGCAAAGGTTCCTAAACGGATCTACGTCCAAATTGTCCATGTCCTTGTGTTCATACGAGTATTTTTTCTTTTAAGTTTTCTGTTTTTATGGGGTACGTGGCGTTGTTCTACCCGATTGTCTCTGTCATACCTTCAAACGAAGGGAGATTAGCGTCTGGTTTCCAGCCTATATACCCCTTATCTTTGTTAAGACAGTTGTGTTTTTAAGTGTTTTAAGTTTTTAAGATCAAAAGAAAAGGGCTCAGAAAGAAATGCAGAGAAAGGCGAGATGGAAATAAAAGCAGACAAAGCGAAAAAAGCAGAAGAAAATGAAGAGCTTGCAAAAAAAAAAAAAAAGCATGACAGCAGAAAGAGCAACATAACGGAAAGAATTAAGCACAAAAGATGAACGGAAAGAGTAAAAGCAGGAAAAGGGGAAGAGGTGAAGAAGAGTAGAAAGCTTAAAAGAAAACTTGAAAGCATGGAAGGAAAAACACCAAAGAAGAAAAGGAAGATTTAGAAGAAGGAGGACTTACCCGGAAGCAGAAAGGCTTACAGAAGCTCGTCGCAGCACTCGGAGGCCTTCAGAGGCACGCGGGGACAGAGGCTCCTAGCAGATCGAGAAGCTCAAGAGAGGGAGAGTTAGAGAGAAGGGAGAGCGGAGGAATGTTTTAGAGAGAGGGCGAGCGGTCAGGAAATGCCCTCAGATGCCAGGGAGTGGGCTTTTAAAGCTAAGTTGTTTCCACTGTTACAACAGTTCCGGTCTCAGTACCGAAACTGTTGTCACAGTTCCGGTTTTCCTGATTTCAATTTCAAAAATAAAAAAAATATATATAATTTTGAAAATGTGAAAACGGGTAGGGTTTGTTGGGTCAATCCGGCCCAATAAGAGGCTTCTAGGAGGATCCGGTTTCAGAAAAAAATATAAAACAAAAAAAATATGATAATTAGAAAATTTTCAAAAAAAAAACATAATAATTGGAGTGATGTAAAATTTGAAGTGTTCAAAATTCTTTTTCATCTGCGATAAAGGACATTTTTCAGGTTCATTGGGCCTCAGTGTCAGGTTAGCCTTCTTTGAACCCAATTCTTCTGAAATATAAATTTGAGTGAAAAATTATTTTGGAAATGTTCATAATTTTCACATCACACCAATTTGTTTGATTTAATTCCTTTTCCTTCTACATTTTGAGTAAATCTAAAAAAATAAAAAAAATAAAAAAAAACAGTGCTCGAGCCCATTAGGCCCAATGGCCTTCATGGTTTTCTCTCGAGTCTACTTCTTTTGAAAATATGTCAAAAATAGTTTGTTTTCACATTTTGCTGGTGAATGATGTTTAGTACATTTGTTCAAATTGTCCTGTGTGATTTTCTTTGAGTTTGTAGTTGAAAAGATTTTGAAAAAAAAGAACAGTGCTCGAGCCCATTAGGCCCAATGCCTTTGTGTTATTTTTTTATTTTTGTCTTGAGTTTACTTCTTTTGCAAAATGTAAAAAATATGTTGTTTTCACATTTTGCGTTTGTATAATAGTTGTTGTAAAAAAAAATATATCAAACAAAAAAAGGAATCAAGTTCATTTTCAAAAAAAAAAAAAAAAAAAAAAAAACATTTTAGTGCAAGAGCGTGAATAGTAGTTGTCGAACCCATTTCGGCCCATTTTGAATATTTGTTCTCCTTAGCTTGTTTTCTCAAAAAAAAAAAAAAAAGGGTATATATAAAAAATATTTCCCTTGCATAATTTTCACATATGTCATATTTCATTTACAACAAAAAAATGTAAAAATCAATTTCAGTCCCTTGATTCGCTTTGGTATTGGGTTTGTCAGGCCCATTAAGCTTACACTACCGTGCATTCATTTCAATTTGTTTCAGATCCAAGTTTGACCCAAGTTTCTCTGTAGTCTCGTAAAATAAAGGTCGAATAAAACATAAGAAAATCAAAATCATATCTCAAAATACAAATTTTCAACAGTATCTTTCCAATACAATTATCAAAATTATCATGTGTGATTTTCTCTGAATTTTTTGTCAAAAAACTGAGAATGAAAGATGAACAGTTTTTGAGCCCATTAAGCCACGTTGTCATATGTGTTTTCTCGTGAACCGGTACATCTGAATTTCTGAAAAAATAAAAAAAATACATGTTTATGTAGATTTTGTGTTTTCAATTGATAATTTCCCTTTCCATTTGTGTGAACAAGTATTTGTGCAAAAATAAATACAGGAATTCAGACCCTGGTCTGAAAATTTGTTCATGGTTGTAAAAAGAATAGTGTTGGGCCCATTGAGTCTAGTAATGTTGCAAAATTTTCTTGTGAAATCCTCTGATAATGAAAAATGGAAAAAATAAATTTCTTTTAGCTTGTTTCATAAACTATGAAAAATGAAAAAAATGTGCTTTTTTTGTCACCTTCTTGTGTTAAGTTCATACGGCTCAGGTCATCTGATCCATTGGGTCAATGTGCCTGGTAAGTCCAGCTTCCTTCTTTGTTACTTCTCCTCAGGTCCGATCCGATCTGGATTTTCTCGTGTCGAAAAGTAAAAAAGTAAAAAAACAAAAAAATAATAAATAATAATCAAATCGAAATATGTTTTTTTTGAAGATGTTCAAACGTTTTTGGCCCAACTCGGCCCATTACATGCATATTTCTCATTAATTTCTATTTTCTAAAAGATAAAAAACACAAAAACATTTTTCTAATATGCTTAATTTTTTTTTTCACATTGTGTAAATAAAAAAAAATGATTGAAAAAAAAAAAACATTTTTATTTTTCAAACGTTTTTCTAAAATCAAGTTTTCTCATATCAATTTTCGCATTGCTCACCAAGCCGAGTTTCTGCACTGGTTCCCAAGCTCATTTTCCATATTAACCCAGAAAGTTCATTTTTTTTATAATGGCTTGCAAAGCCCAGTTTTCATGCTGGCTCGCAAGGCCCAAATTCCACAATGGCTGAAAAATCTCAATTGCCACATTGGCCCACAAAAGCCCAGTTCTTACACTGGCCTGTAAGCCCAGTTTTCACACTGGCCACCAAAACCTAATTTCATCTAAAAAAAAATCCGTTTTTCAACTGGTATCATCATTTCCATTTCATATTACTTTGCTTCACACATAAAACCAAAAAAAATACGCAAAAGCTGAGTCAATTATTTTCGATGCAAATCATCCATTTTATGAGATTTCAAAAAATGTAATGGATGTCATAATCTCCTGGAGCCAAATGATCAAGTCACATCTTCTTAAGAGATATCTATGTGTGCATTGCTTGAAAGCATCATCCTTCAGCCCTCGATATACCAACAGATTGGCCCAATCATGTTCTTAAGCCCAAATAATAAACACAAAGTTTTACACTGGGGCAGATTTTCCATTTCCTACACTGGCTTTCAGTTGGAAGATCCCTGATTCCTTTGGGACACAAAAAAAAAAAAAAAAAAAAAAAAGAAGAAAAATGACTCTTGTTGAGATCATTTAGTCTTGTCTCCTAATTAATCTTTTGAAAATGAAACAACCAAAATTTGAAATGATGTGTGGCCATCTTTCTTCATCCAAAAAAAAAAAAAAACAAAAAAATATATCCTTTGATACCCATTTTGAGCCAATTAGAAATTTCTTTTCAAAATTTACCCAAACAAGGTTTACCATCACGGTGGAAGTCAACTCAAATTGCAAAGGAACACACCTAGTGATCAAATGAAGTGATTTCCTCAAAAGTGAAGTAAAAATACAAAGAATCACAGGGTGATGACAAACAAAGAGTAAAATTTGCAAATTAGCAAAGAAAATCAACAGCTTTGACAAATAAATGGTACAAAGTGTAGATGGTAACTCTTGTTTCAAATAACCCACAAAAATTTATTTGAGCCTTTATATCCTTTCTTTCAATGCCCTTTATCCCAAGCCACATTACAAGCCCAATAAAAGTCCACACGGATTGAATAATGGTTGTTTAAATTTTCATAAAGCTTAATTTTCAGACAAGACAAAAATGACTAACAATGCAGTTAAAAAATTGATGAAAAATAAATGTCCTCGGATGAAGGGAATTCCCTATTGATCAAAATTATACAAAGGAAAATCAAGCCAATTGGGGCAATCTTTTCAAGCCAATCCTTTCCATATCCATCACAAATTCCTGAACACATTCAAATCCCATTCAAACTCTTCCCCTGATTCACAAACTAGGGGGTAATTTTTGGGCAACTTTATTCCATGTGTTTTGACCCTTCCGAAATATGGTCAACTTTGTTAGTCTCACATTTGTTTCATCTGTATATGCAAAGTTCATATCAAGACCAGGGCATCCCTTGTTGGGCCTCTCAGATTTGTCCACACTAAGATTCATAAATCCACCCTCAAGATAGGGGCAGACACTTTGGGGCTCTGAGTCCATCATTCGTAAACCCGAAATGGGGGGCAACTTCTTTTTGAACCTCACTTAAGTGACTCATACCCAAAACCAGGGGCAATTTTGCAAGAGTTATGTGAATTTCACACCCTCACAATTCACAGATACATTTGTCCATACTTATCTTTTTACCACGCCCCAAACTGGGGCAACTCCTGCCTTCACGTTGGCATTTGTATTTGTTTTAAGGAGTAAGAGGCCCAAGTAGCCAACCCGGTACTCCCCAAATCCTTTCACATATTTGTCCCAACCCCTGACATCAAGCATGTATACATAGGTATTTCATCAGAAAATGTCCAGCACAAGCTTCATTTTGAACATTTGACTTTAGAATTTGGATATCCATCGTAAAACTAAAATGAAGGTCTAAATCTTCGTAAATTTGATGATTCCAAAGAAAACAAATTGATTCGAAAAAAAAATTCCTAAAAGTCAGTTTTTTGTCCAATGGTGACCTGTGTTCATCTGACTGGGTACCTGTGTTGGACTTTCTGTACAAATTTGAAATTTCTCTCGGGTAATCGATTACAGGGGTGCTGTAAACGATTACCAGAGCACTTTTTGAACACTCTCACTCTTTCCTTGCACAGCTTGCTCCTCCAACTCATGAGGGGTCACCCCACACTCCTTGGCCTCACATCACATCACCATCCATCCTCTCCCACCATTGGAACACCTGCACAAGCCTCAAACAGGTGCAGATTAGATTAAAACTCAGTTTTTTGTCCAATGGTGATCTGTGTTCATCTGACTGGGTACCTGTGTTGGACTTTCTGTACAAATTTGAAATTTCTCTCGGGTAATCGATTACAGGGGTGCTGTAAACGATTACCAGAGCACTTTTTGAACACTCTCACTCTTTCCTTGCACAGCTTGCTCCTCCAACTCATGAGGGGTCACCCCACACTCCTTGGCCTCACATCACATCACCATCCATCCTCTCCCACCATTGGAACACCTGCACAAGCCTCAAACAGGTGCAGATTAGATTAAAACTCAGTTTTTTGTCCAATGGTGACCTGTGTTCATCTGACTGGGTACCTGTGTTGGACTTTCTGTACAAATTTGAAATTTCTCTCGGGTAATCGATTACAGGGGTGCTGTAAACGATTACCAGAGCACTTTTTGAACACTCTCACTCATTCCTTGCACAGCTTGCTCCTCCAACTCATGAGGGGTCACCCCACACTCCTTGGCCTCACATCACATCACCATCCATCCTCTCCCACCATTGGAACACCTGCACAAGCCTCAAACAGGTGCAGATTAGATTAAAAGTCAATTTTTTGTCCAATGGTGACCTGTGTTCATCTGACTGGGTACCTGTGTTGGACTTTCTGTACAAATTTGAAATTTCTCTCGGGTAATCGATTACAGGGGTGCTGTAAACGATTACCAGAGCACTTTTTGAACACTCTCATTCATTCCTTGCATAGCTTGCTCCTCCAACTCATGAGGGGTCTCCCCACCATCTTTGGCGTCACATCACATCACAATCCATCCTCTCCCACCACTGGAACACCTGCACAAGCCTCAAACAGGTGCAGATTAGCATAAAAGTCAGTTTTTTTGTCCAATGGTGACCTGTGTTCATCTGACTGAGTACCTGTGTTGGACTTTCTGTACAAATTTGCAATTTCTCTCGGGTAATCGTTTACAGGGGTGCTGTAAACGATTACCAGAGCCTTTTTTCAGCAGTCTCACTCATTACTTGCACCACTTTGTCCCCCTACACATCACGGATCAAGAGCCAACATCATGTACACATTTTCATGAATGTTCAATCAAATTTTCTTCCTTCAAAAAAAGATCAACATGCATCAAAGTTTTCTTCTCCAAATTTCAAAATTTACATCAACCATGTTTCTCTTGCACATTGAGATTTCAAAATCCATATACTTGTACAAAAATGCAACACTTGTTTCTTAATTTCAAAATTTTGAAAAAAAAAAAATCAAAATCAAAATCAAAAATTATCTCAAAATTTCAACCAATTCCAATTTTGCAATTCAAAAGCAATCAAACTTTTTTCTTTCTTCCATTTTTTATCTCGGCCATCTGCTAGATAATGGTCGAAAGCACCTTTTTCTCTTGTTTTATCTCGGCCATCTGCTAGATAATGGTCGAAAGCACTTTTCTCTTGTTTTATCTCGGCCATCTGCAAGATAATGGTCGAAAGCACCTTTCAGTTTTGTTTTATCTCGGCCATCTGCTAGATAATGGTCGAAAGCACCTTTTTCTCTTGTTTTATCTCGGCCATCTGCTAGATAATGGTCGAAAGCACTTTTCTCTTATCTCGGCCATCTGCTAGATAATGGTCGAAAGCACCTTTTGTTCTGTTTCTTATCTCGGCCATCTGCAAGATAATGATCGAGAACACTTTTCTTTTTTTATCTCGGCCATCTGCTAGATAATGGTCGAAAGCACCTTTTTCTCTTGTTTTATCTCGGCCATCTGCTAGATAATGGTCGAAAGCACTTTTCTCTTATCTCGGCCATCTGCTAGATAATGGTCGAAAGCACCTTTTGTTCTGTTTCTTATCTCGGCCATCTGCAAGATAATGATCGAGAACACTTTTCTTTTTTTATCTCGGCCATCTGCTAGATAATGGTCGAAAGCAGTCAGTTTTGTTTTATCTCGGCCATCTGCTAGATAATGGTCGAAAGCACTTTTCTCTTGTTTTATCTCGGCCATCTGCAAGATAATGGTCGAAAGCACCTTTCAGTTTTGTTTTATCTCGGCCATCTGCTAGATAATGGTCGAAAGCACTTTTCTCTTGTTTTATCTCGGCCATCTGCTAGATAATGGTCGAGCTCAATTTTGCTTTCTGTCATTGGTATCTCGACCCTCTGTAAGATAATGGTCGAGCCCATTTTACTTTTTTCAAGCGACCCTCTGCATGGCATTGGTCAAGTCCAGATTTTAATTTTTTTTCAAAACGACCCTATGCATGGCAATGGTCGAACCCAATCAAATTCAAGTTTCCCTTTTACTCAATGTTGTTCATTTTATTTATGCACAAAAAAAAAAAAAAGAGTTGTTCATTTTATTTATGCACTCAATGTTGTTCATTTTTCAAAATATTATTCATCCATAGGGTTGGTACACCCTTTTCACGAGGTTGGTACACCTCAATTCAATTCATCCATAGGGTTGGTACACCCTTTTCACGAGGTGGGTACACCTCATTTCAATTCATCCATAGGGTTGGTACACCCTTTCCACGAGGTTAGTACACCTCACATCATTCACCCATTTCTCTTATCCTTGTTCATTTTGTTTAGATTCTCTGTTTGTTTCTCGCTTTTTTTTTTTTTTTTTTTTTTTTTTTTTTTTTTTTTTTTTAATCCGGCCGAAATTATTGTCTTTTTCTTTACTTAGCTTTTACTCCGATAATACAAAAATATCAAATTTTCATATTATCCAGTAATATCTAAGTAATTAGTGCCTGTTGATTGTATAAACGTGTTGCGATTTATCTGTCTCGTAATTTTTAGTATTTTATTTTTATCCCACTGAGCGTGGCAAAAATATAGTAAATAACAAAAAGATTGCGGAGTGTCCATTTTTCTTTTATCCAATTGGTGTTAATGTGATCGTAAAGTTTTCAAGTTATCTGTCGTCACATGAGATCTCTAGTTGAGATTAGTCTAGTCCTTTGTATTGTTGGGCAGTAACCCTTTCCGTTTGACCAAGTCGTTGTGCCAATGTTGATTGTGATTTTTCAATGTAGTTCCTTATTTTTCACTGTGATTTACATGTATGTGTGATTCTTGTTCTTATGTGACTATGTTTTTCCTTGTTTTTGGCATTGAATAGAGTTTTCGTTTTAATCTTCATCTGGAAACGCGGACAAAATTAGTGTTTCTATCTTTACTTATCTTTTATCTACGATAAAACCTAAGTAAAGAGGGGCAGCTGTCAACACCCAATTTTGTCCGGGTACGTTAAATAAAATAAAAAAAATGTGTGTCAGAATGTGTATCTTTTCTCTTTGTTTTCATTTATATTTTCATCATCATTTTTAGGAACAAAAATCAAATAAAAAAGTATATTAAGTCTTTTCTGTCTTAATTTTATCTTTATTTCATATTTTTATTAACTTTATTTTACTTTAGTTTTCATTTTTATAAAAATCAAAATTATACAAAATACAAAAAATAGAAAAATACAAAAATACAAAAAAAATTTATAAAAAATAAAAGAAAAAAAGAAGTGGCTCGTTGACAACGCTCAAGAGCGCTCGTCCTGAGCGCTCGTACAGAGCGCTCGTCTTGAGCGCTCGCCTGGGAGCTCGCCCTAAGCGCTCATACAGAGCGCTCGTCTTGAGCGCTCGCCTGGGAGCTCGCCCTAAGCGCTCTCCTGAGCGCTCGTTCCCCTGCTGCGAGAACGTTCGTCCTTCCACACTGTTACTGTGGCCGCTCGTCCAACACAGTGACCGTTCGGTTCTCCCCACGGTTCTACCGTTCGTCCTCACCCTTATGCTACCGTTCGTCCTTTGCACTGTTCGACCGTTCGGCATTTCGGTTCTTTAGGACGTTCGTCCTCATCTTCAACCGTTCGGTCATCCTCAAACGTTCACTATTCGACCGTTCGGCCATTTGTTCATTTTGGACGTTCGTCCTCGCCCTCAACTGTTCAACCTCTCCTGTTTACCGTTCGGTCATTGTGTTTATTAAACGTTCGGTCATGTTTATTCTTATTGAACGTTCGGTTTTGATGTGTTATGTGTTAGTGAACGTTCGGTCTCCATTTGAACGTTCGCTTTTCATTCGAACGATCGTCGTCCACTTGCCCTTATTTGAACGTTCGTTCATTAGTGACCTTTAGGACGTTCGGCAAACAGTGTGTTGAGGCTCGTCCATCTCACTCCATCAACCGCTCGTCCAACTCATCTCCCTTTTTTTACCACTCGTCCGGGAGAGCAACTTGGAGTATGCGTAGAGAAGTGCTCCTGCCACACAAAATGCCCACGGCCTAGCTGGAGGGAATGCTTCGTTTTAACAAAGCTGAAACATGAATTGCATCCTCCACGTTACTTTTGCCACACATGTGATATTATTGAAAAAGGAGAGGTGCTATCACTTGGGAGAAGAAGCAAGCCTTCACGCCTTCACTTTGGTGTTCTACGTTCAGCAGAAGCGCATCTCCAAAATTGCAACAGCAGCTCACGCTTCCAGTAGTTTGGGAAGCAATTTCGGTCCACCATCTAGCAGCTGTGAAACTCACGGCCTGCAGCAGTAACTCCCATCCAGAAGCAGCAGCTTGAGACGCACATGGCAGCAAAGCAATAAGCATATGGCAGCCGTATCTAGCTTTAGGAGAACAAAATTTTTGGATCAATTTATTTTGTTTTAGAAAATGGGTGCTGCTGATTCATATATTTGAAAGTGATTCATTTTTTTTTTTTGCATACTATACGGTTCTGGATAAGAGGATCTCATGAGCTATTTTCTTCTTTTCTTTGACAATCTGTTATGGTAATTTTGGAAGCACACAAATCATTGTAATTTTGGAAGCACTTGTTGGAGTAGCCACCATGATTAAATTTGGAAGTGACCAAGAAGAGAATGTGGACGTTGGGATGAAGAAGTGGGTTGTCCTACACGCACTCTAGGCTGCAGAAGGAATTAATGGAAAGCACATGGTGTAATGGTCATGGCATGGGAGAAAGGCACTCACGCTAACATAAGGGCCACCACTTCATCACTTACTCACATGATCAAGCATGTCACGGCATCTACCTTTTTTTTCTCTGAACATGGCTTAAAAAAGATAAAATAAGAGAGAAAGAGTGAAGTGGTGTCACGGGCTTGCAATATAAGAATATTCTTTCTTCTGCATGCACTCAAAGTATGGGGAGGAAACACTTCACGTAAAAAAAAAGGGGGGGGAGCTAAAGCTTTCAGAAGAATTGGCTTGAAAGAACACTCCACACGGTTTCTAGCAAGAGGGAACGCCACCTAATTCATGAAGACAAAACACATGGAGGAAGTCACGGGGTCTTTGGAAGCAGCTCACGGATTCATTCTTCACCAGCTCCTCACGGTCCAGCAAACATCACAAGACCAGAGAAGAAGGAAAAGCCGTGAAGCAACAGCACATGAAGACCCACGGCCTTGGCCCACATAGAAGGTGAAATTGTTTGTCACATCTCTGAGTAAAGTCAGCAAAGGCCGTGAAGCAGCAACACATGTAAAATGCTCACGGACTTGGACCAGAAAAGAGCTCACGGACATCCATTCCTCACGAGCTCCACAGTCCAGAAGCAATCACACATGGAGTACGTGATGACAAAATTTCAATCATCTTTTGGGAGTGAAGTGGTGGAACCAGAAGGGAGGGCCCTTACATTTTGTTTTGGACCGTCAAGGGCACACAGATACGGCTCTTACCACAATAAAAGGAGAGCTTTGGACAGGAGAAACAGAGGAGATTAGGAGGAGGAATTAGGAGGACACAGGAGATAATGATACCATGGCCGAACTCCAAACTCTGGAGGAGCCTTCATCTCCAACAGCCCGTCATCTTTATCCCTTCCTAACAAACAACTTATGATCTTCATCCATATACCACCGATACCCCACGGCCAACCCATCATTTTCGTCCCTTACCGTCTTCATTTTTCAACACATCATCTCCACCTTCAACCATAATCCATCTCGACGTCCTACACACAGCCAATATCATCACCATCAACTTTCAACACCTTATACTCGGCCACTACTAACACCTCACGGCCACCACTTACCCTCATCCAGTCATCATCCTCCTTCACACGCACACTGACAAGCTCCCTTTTGCGCTCCTCTGATCATCTCACCAATAACCCGTACCTACCCACCTATCACACAGTACTCACTAGTTCCCTTTGATCCTCTCACCCGTGGTCTCCACACCATCTTCAACATCCTAACCACACCGTTGTTACCTCTAACACTTTATCCTCAACACCAAACACCTCTGCCTTTCACCTCCATTGCTAGCACCAAAATACAAAGCACAGAAACAGAGAGAAGAGAAACACAGGAAGAATGAAAGGTTAGACCGCCACGAACGGCGGCAACGTTTCCGGCGCAGGAGACACCACCGACGGCGACTTTTCGCCGGCCAAGGAGATGTGCGGCAGCGCTAGTCTGGAGTCATGGAGTTCTCGTGAACGAGGAAGAAGCCCCTAAGCCTCTCCTTTGGTTCTACGCGGAAGAGAAAACCCTAAGCGCTTTCTGATTTGGGAATAGAAAATAGGCCTTCGGCACCAACATTCACCAGCATTACCCTACAAATTCATTGCTGCACCCTTATCCTCGTGGGCTTGGACCACACATCCCTGGTTTTTTTCTTTTACTTAGCCTTTTTGTTTTGATTATTATTTGAATTTAATTTTATGCTGTTGTGATTTTGATTTTTAGTTTTTCTTGTTCCTGCTGCATGGGACCTTTTGTAAGACAACCCCAATCCCTCTGTGTTGTGCTTTAGTTTTATTAGGCTTGTTTGTTTGTTGTATTCTACCGCACCCATATTTGCTTTTCTAATGAAAAAATCCAATAAGAATCATATAAAAAAGATAAAATTATAAAATAAAAAAAATCGTTTTAGGGTATCTGTAACATCTTCGTTGCAAATAAATAAATGAAATTTTGATTTCGTTAGCATTTTATTATATAGATTATAAAATAAGAAAAATATAGCTTTAGTGTTTCTTAATTATTTAGTACCATTTTAGTAACTAGAATAAAATTTAATTGGTTTCAATTTTAGGTCTCTTTAAACGTATTCACGTCAATAGCAATAGCACTTTTATTTTATATTTTATAATTTTATCTTAAATACTTATAACTTTTTTTTTATAAATAGTTAGGTAAATAATATCATCCTGGCATTTCAAATACTTGCAAAATATTCTTCTTATTTTATATTAAACCTTACGAAAAAATAGTTTCTGTTTTCACAATTTTATTTTAAGCAGTTATGAAAATATTATTTTAATATTATAAAATTGTAAAATAAAAATAAAAAAATATTAAATAAAAAATCTAAAAGTCAACTAATGATATGAGTGCTTGTGCGTTCGCATTAGCCTAGTACTTAATATCCTCTATACCAAAAATACGTTTTAAAGGTTTAGGCACATGTGTGATCGCACGCATCGTCCTTGTGCTAAAAACCTTTTCTCTTTCTTCAAAAATTACAAAAAATACGTTTTAAAGGTTTAGGCACATGTGTGATCGCACGCATCGTCCTTGTGCTAAAAACCTTTTCTCTTTCTTTAAAAATCAAAAAAATATGTTTTAAAGGTCAAGCACATGTGTGATCGCACGCATCGTCCTTGTGCTAAAAACCTTTTCTCTTTCATTAAAAAAAAGTGTCAAAAATACGTTTTAAAGGTTTAGGCACATGTGTGATCGCACGCATCGTCCTTGTGCCAAAAACCTTTTCATTCTCCTGAATAAAAAAAAATACCAAAAAATGTAAAATCCTCAAAAACTAAAAAAAAACATTAACTCTTTCAAAACTACAAAAATATTGCCTTGTCAGAACTACGTGACCCTTGATTCTCCATCAAAAGTGGAGATACGTAGGAGCAAGGCCAGTCCTTGTCAGGCTCACTTTCCCAAAAATCCAAAATCATTTTACAAACAAACTTCTCAAACAATTTCCAAACAAATTTTAAAGCAGTTTTCTAAAAGAACTACGTAACCCTGATTTCTCACATGAGAATACGTAGGAGCAAGGTCAATCCTTGTCGGGCCCAAAAAACTAAAAAATATTGTTTGTTTCTTTAGAGTCTTATTTTAGGGGAAAGTTAAACATTTTGAAAACCACATCCATATTCGCACATTTAGTTAAAGGTACTGCCCTAGGGCAGGCGTTGTAGGGTGCTAATACCTTCCCTACACGTAACCGACTCCCGAACCGAGAATCTGGTTCAAATTGACTATGCCTTATCATTTTATGGTTTTTCCGTAGTTTTCCAGGATAAACTATGGTGGCGACTCCAAAATCTCTTTTTTCAAAAACTTGTTTTATTTTTCGGATCGTCGTCCCGTCGCGATTCCGGTTGCGACAACTGCAATAATGGAAAACATAAAAAAGTCAAATAAAATTGAAGCAGAATCGAGCCACAGCGTCAAAATGAAGATTTTGAAATTCCTTGGCAATGCATTATTTTCATAAGAAAAGAATGTTCTCAACTTAAATTTAACATCTTATATCTTCTACTTAAGATGTAAGGAATGAGATAAAAAAAAGGAAAAAAAAAGTGTTATTATCTAATATATACCTAGATGAAAAGTTACTATTTGTGAAAATCCTAAAATTACTCAAACTTTTGATGCCTGAACATTTTCATAATCTTTTAGTCATTTTTTAAGGAAAACTCAAAACGATTCATTGTGATTTTTTTATACCTAGATATTTTTATGTTTTGTGCTGTTGTAATTTAGATTTTGTATTTCTAGTGTTAAGGTTTTACTATAATGGCCTTCATTGATTTTGTGGGAGTTTAAATTTGTGTTGGGTTTATTGTCTTTTGGTTTGATTCTCTTCTGTATGTTCTTTGGCAGGAGCATTGTTGTTGATGGAAAACTCCCTACTACATTTTTTGTCCACTAAGGAAGAAGAGGACATTTGTGTTACTGCGATCGTGGAGTTAAAAGGTTAATTTTTTGGTTGAAGATATTTTTATTTTGCTATCTGTCTTTATATTCTTGGTTTTGTTTCTTGGTTGAAGATATTTTGGTTTTGCAATATGTCTCCATATTCTTGGCTTTGTATTTTGTTTTTTCTTGCATTGATTTTTGGTGTTGGTTTGCCAATTACGAAGAGGATCACATTGGTGTTTACTATCACTCTCGAGTTAAAAAGTCAGATTTGTGGGTTCAATATATTTTCATTTTTGTGTGATTTATTTGGATTTCTTGAATAATATTATCTCACTGATTAATTTATTTGAGTGCATTTATTTAGTGATTGTTAAAAAAGTCATCGTGTTTCTGTTAGTATCGATATATCATCATAACAAGGTGTTGACTTTTGGCTTGAGTTATGTTTTATAGTTTATTATATAATATTCTCCACTATCTTCGGATATATGCAATTTTTTAGCCTAAATATCTTGAAAGATCTTAAATATAGTGTGTTTTTCCATTTTTTATGCCAAGATATATATTAAACAACATGGTGAAGAAGGTTGATGCAATCAAGGATATTGATGATAACTGGGAAAATGTTGAAACTGGTGGTTAGGGTCGTTGATTTGTGGTGGTGGTGGTTAATCGTGATTCTAGTAAATATATGGAAATGATTCTCATCGATGATAAAGTGGATTACATTTTTTTTTATTTTCATATCTTTATTTATTTGTGTTTATTTTTATAACTTATTTCTAGGTGACAAAATAACAACAATGGTAAAGAAGGAAGATTTTATTTATGGCAACTGAAGTTGGTGAAAGGGGATACTTATGAAAAATTTTAAAATTTTAAAGAATAAAGGCCAATATGAGGTATGTGAGCATTTGAATAAGTTACTATTTGTTGGTGCCACACTTATAAAACTTCGATCAATACCAAATATTCCTTTGAAAAGCTTCGAGTTCAAAAGCTTGAAGGCGATAGTTGATGGAGATTATTGTTCTTATATGTTGTTTCGTATGAGTTCATTCCTTATTTATATTATACAATTTTGTGTATTAGATCTATTAAACAAAATACTTCTCTTGGTATCTTGACTTATTTTGCTATGCTAACATATAATTGTAAGAAGAAAGCCACAATACCGCAATGTCGTGTTTAATGTTACATATATATAACGTAAGTATATTTGACTATACTTAGTTTATCATTAATATAACTCTTGGTTTGGGCGCCAAAATATTAGGTATAGGGTTGAAGTCTCTTACTCAAAGCACTCAAAGTTGTCTTGAAAACTGGACAGACTCCCTAGTGGTCTTCCATCCTCCATGTTTTGTTATTCATTCTATCTCCTCCTAGTCGAAACTGTGGATACCTGTCAAAGGTAGTCCGACGCTTAAGTTAGTAATGTAACCAAACGGTTGGCACAACAAGTGATGCATATATTGATCATAGTGATCCTAAAGTCATACCTAAGACCTTTATTTATATTATTTGTGATGGACCTTTACCTTTCGTTAGCCTAATGACGACCCGATCACATCTTAATATTCATTAGGGGCTTAAGGAGTCATCACCATTGGGCACAACCTAGGAGGGTGATCTGGTTGGACTGACTTGGAAGGACGGCCTGGGTGGACGGACTTCAAAGGATAACCTGGGAGGACGGCTTGGTAGGATGGAGTTTGAAGGATAACCTAAGACGACCTGGGAGGACGATCTGGTTGGACGAAGTTGGAAGCATGGCCTGGGATGGCCTGGGAGGACGACCTGGATGGATGGTTGAGTGGTGCTTGGTATCACGACACAACGTATGGTAGACACTGGTGAGGTGGATCGAACGGAACACAAGCCCCCCAAGCATGAGCATGATGTTATTCTGCAAAGGGGTTCAGTATATGGCCTTCCTGATAAGGATGGGTTCTCTGGTTTAGCTTTTGTCTCTATTTCCTCTTTTCGTTGATTAAGATGACTGGTTGGAAGATTAAAATGAGTCATACCTTTGTCGGTCAAGCTTGATAGGTGACTCATCCTGCTTAACTGACATGTCGTGGAGATCTATGGATATTAAATTTCGCTAACGCCAATCGGGACTCCTAAGATGGAGATCCACGGTCACCGACCTTCGATGAGGCTGGTCGGGATTTCCTTGGTGAAGATCAACACTCGTCGACCTTCGATGAGGCCAATCGGGATTCCTTTGGTGCAGATCCCCGGTCGTCGACCTTCGGTGAGGTCGGCCAAGATTTCTTTGGTGAAGATTCACGGTCGTTGACCTTCAGTGAGGCTTGCCGGGATTCCTTTGGTGCAGATCCAAGGTCACAGACCTTCAGTGAGGCTGACCGAGATTCCTTTAGTGAAGATCCACAGTCGTCGACCTTCGACGAGGCTGGTTGGGATTCCCTTGGTGAAGATCCATGACGCCGACCTTCGGTGGAGGCCAAATTTGGCTAAGTACCTGAGAGGCCATAGGAGGCCAAGCAGTTGAGGCCAAGGTATGGTCGAACGGTTGAGACCGAACACTTGACGCCAAATTTTGCTAAGTACTTGTGAGTCCATGGGAGTTCGGGCAGCATGAGGCAAAGGTAAGGCCGAACGGTTGAGGCGGAACAGTTGAGGCCGAACACTTGAAGCTAAATTTGGCTAAGTACCTATGAGGCCATGGGAGACCAAACAGTTGAGGCCAAGGTATGGCCGAACGCTTGAGGCTGAATAGTCGGTTGAGTACTTGTGAGGCCAAGTTTGAGAAAGTACTTATGAAACCAAAGTATGGCCGAACGGTTGGGGCTGAGTAGTTGAGGCCAAGGTATGGCCGAATGGTTGAGGTCGAACACTTAAGGCAAAATTTGGCTAAGTATCTATGAGGCCATGGGAGGCCGAACACTTGAGGCCAAATTTAGCGAAGTACCTGTGAAGCCATGGACTAGTAGTTGAGGCCAAGGTATGGCCAAATGATTGAGGCCGAATACTTGAGGCCAAATTTGGCTAAGTACTTGTGAGACCATGGGAGGCTAAGCAGTTGAGGCCAAGATATGACCCAAATGGTTGAGGCCAAACAGTTGAGGCCGAACCTTTGAGGCCAAATTTGACTAAATACCTGTGTGGTCATAGGAGATTGAGCAGTTGAGGTTAAAGTATGGTCAAATGGTTGAGGACGAATGGTTGAGGCTAAACACTTGGGGCCAAATTTGGAAAAGTACTTGTGAGGCCATGAGAGAGTAAGCAGTTGAGGTCAATGTGTGGTTGAATAGACCGAATAGTTGAGGCCAGATGGCCTAGGTCAAATGGCCAAGGTCGAATGATTGAGGCTAGATAACCGAGGCCGAGTGGTCGAGACCAAATAGTTAAGGCCGAATGGTTGAGGCTAGATAACCAAGACCAAATGGCTGAGGCAGAATACTTGAGGTCGGATGGTCGAGGTTGGATGGTCGAGGCCAAATGGCTAGGGTCGGATTGACGAGGCCGAATAGCTGAGGCTGAATACTTGAGGTTGGATGGTCGAGGCCGGATGGTGTTCGAATCGTTGAGACCGTATGACCGAGGCGGGGTGGTCGAGGCCTAATGGCTGAGGCCAGATGGGCGAGGCTGAATGACTAAGGTCGAATACTTGAGGTCGAATGGCTGAAGCCAAATACTTGAGGCCGAATACTTGAGGCTGAATGGCCGAGGCAAAATAGCTGAGGTCGGATGTCAAATGGCCCAGACCGAATGGCTGAGGCTGGACCGTCGAGGCCGAATGGCTAAGGCCGGATGCCTGAGGCCAAATGGTCCAGGCTGGATGGCTGATGCTGAATACTTGAGGCCGAATGGTCTAGGCCGGATGACCGAGGCTAAATGACTAAGGGAAGATGGTTGAGGATGGATGGCCGAGGCAGAATGGTTGAGGCCGGATGGCCAAGGTTGGATGACCGAGGTTGGATTTCGAGGTTGGATGACAGAGGTCGGCCGTGATTCCTTTGGTGAAGATCCACAGTCGTCGACCTTCGAAGAGGTCAGCCGAGATTCCTTTGGTGCAGATCCACGATCGCCGACCTTCAGTGAGGCCGACCAGGATTCATTTTGCGAAGATCCACGGTCGCCTACCTTCGGCGAGGCTGGTCGAGATTCCTTTGGTGAAGATTCATGGTCGCCGACCTTCTATAAGGTCGACCGAGATTCCTTTGGTGAAGATCCATGATCACCGACCTTCGGTGAGTCTGGACACTTAAGGCCAAACACTTGAGGTCAAATTTTGCTAAGTACCTTTGAGGTTGTGGGAGGCCGAGCAGTTGAGGCCAAGGTATGGACAAACGGTTGAGGCCAAACACTTGAGGCCAAATTTAGCTAAGTACCTCTAAGGCCATGGGAGGTCGATCAATTGAGGCTAAGGTATGGTCAAACGGTTGAGGCCGAACACTTGAGGCCAAATTTGTCTAAAGTAGTTGTGAGGCCATGGGAGGCCGAGAAATTGAGGCCAAGGTGTGGCCGAACGATTGAGGCCGAACAATTAAGGCCAAATACTTGAGGCCAAATTTTGCTAGGTAATTGTGAGGTCGTGAAAGGCCGAGTAGTTAAGGCCAAGATATGACCAAACGGTTGAGGCCGAACACTTGAGACCAAATTTGGCTAAGTACTTATGAGGCCATGAGAGGCCAAGTAGTTAAGCCAAGGTATGATCGAACGGCTAAGGCCGAACAGTTGAACAATTGAGGTCTTTTAAAGCATCACTCACTGGTTCCTTATGGCTACAATGGGGGATACTCGCTCGCTCCCACAGTGGACGTCAAAATGGTTCGGGTATAGGGTTGAAGTTGCTTACTCAAAGCACTCCAAGTTGTCTTCAAGACCGGACGGGCTCCCTGATGAGTCAATATTTTCTTCACTTCACTTAGTTTATTGTACTAGAATTAATCAGGGAATTGTGCTTAATCGTCCGTTATTTTCCTATTTTTCCTAATTGTGCTTAATTCGATCAGAAATTCTTATTTTAACTAATTTGAATTATCTGAGCTTATTATTTTGCATTATTAATTATGGGAAAATTTTGGATATCTTTTTGGGACATTTGAAGGCTAAATGAGAAATGACAAATGAGCCCAATGTATTTCAGCCACTTCAATTTTCGCTGGTTGCTGTGTGAATTTTGTGTCAACTTGTTTGTCCCCGTTCAGGTTCAATTCTTATCCGTTTTCCATGCAATTTTTTTCATAGTTTCGTATGGATGTCTATTTTCACGTATAGTTTTTCTTTTGTTCAAATTCCTTTTGTGTTGTTCCCAGTAATTGTTTTACTCCCCTGTGTCAGTCAAGTTCTTACTGTTTAAGTGGCTTCTAATTTGTTTGCATTGTTTGCTTATTGTTTGATTCTTCTGGTGACTGGAATTTATCATTGGAAGGTGTTAAGATCTTCCAACACTCTTAAGCAAGGTTGATTGGCACATCCACATAGAAAAGCATTTTAAATCATTTTGGTTGAAAGCTCATGTTAGGAGGAATCCAAAATACAATGTGCTGAATTTTATTAAAGGAAGAAAATTGCATTCAGCCCACGGTTTTTATCAAATAAATTGGAAAACAATAGCATGGTCCATGACCAATCCACGTTGGCAGCAAAGAACACATCACATGGAAGAGCTCCATAATGAAATGCTGAATTTGTTTGAAGTAGAAGAAACAAAAAACACACGTTAAAATCTCACATCCAAAAGAAGCTAAAAGTGCTGAATTTTATTTATTGTTTCACGGCACATGATATCTTCTTTCTCTTTGCAAATGAATGTGAATGGGAGACAATATATTATGGAGGGGACCACCATGTTGAAAGCAAAAGGTTTTGCTTCACCACGTGAAAACAATTCAATTCTTGAATTGTGAGAAGCACTACACCACACGGCCATACCACCTTGCACAAGCCTAGGGCCCATTGAAAACTTATTTTGGTGGAATCAAAGTGGGAGCCGCACCCTTTCTTGGTTTGGAGCGTGAATTCCAATTGGCTTGGCCATTAAATGGGGAAAAGCATACGGAACAGAGGCTTAATATTCCAGCATATGGGAAGCTTGGATCCACTTTTGCTATTAAAGAACCGTGACTGAATTTGCTAGAAAGAAAGTGCAAAGGGTCAAGCAAAATAGGGGTCTCTCTCTTTATATTCGAGCTGCAAGAAGTGGTGCTGATGGGAACGCTGTTGGCTGAAAGAAAAAAAAGCACATCACCATCCAGGAAGGCCTAGGAGCAGCCACACGCAAAGAGCACAGAAGGTGCAGCAGCTGGTCCATCTTGGAGAAGTGCAGCTCAGGGAAGATCACGGTCCAGCACGTCCAGCAAAGGAAATGGTCTTCATGCATCCAGCAGCTAGGAAGCATGTAGAGGCTACGGACATGCGAAGGGAGGTAGCATCCAACTTGGAGTGGGAACCATTTCCACGAAAGAGGAGAGTGTCACGACAATAGTGGTAGAAGATGACAAGTTGGCACATTGGACGGCCCCATCTATTTTCATACGTCCGTGAATATTTGGTGAAGAAAGTCTTCAACCTACGGGAGACAAAAAAACGAAACACGGCTGGAATCAAGGAGGAGTACACAGGAACATGCTTTAGAATTGGCTATAAAAGAAGAAGAGCATGCAGAGAAGAAGAGAAGGAGAATTTGATTAGATTTTAGGAGTAGGATTTAGGATAGTTAGGAAGCAACTCTCGGTTCCTCTCTTCCAGAGATTCTGAATTTCCATTTCAAACAGTGCCAAAATGTAGTTTTAATTTCTGAAGCTGTGTCACCTTTGCTCGTTCATTTTTAATTGTATTGTTCAAGAATTTTAATTTAAGTGTTGAAAGCTTTGATGAATTTCATTTCCAGTTAAATGTTTTCTATTTTTATTTTACTGGTTCTGTTTTCCATATCGTTAAATTCAGTCATTACGTTTTACCGTTCAGTTTATTTTCAACGTCGTTTTTACTGTCATTTTCACTGTTGCTTTGGGTAAATTTTATTTACACTGCTTTATGTTTTCTACATGTTTATTGTTACAGTATTTTAATTTCAAACACTGTTGAATTTTCCATTTTACGTTTTCCATTTTTACCGTTCAATTTTTACCGTGTTTAAAATTTATTTCAGTGTTTTCGTAAATTCAGTTGTGTTTAAATTCTAGTTTTAATTTATTTTTCCTCAACGAAAAACAATCACAAAACCCCCCCCACTTCGTGTTAAAATCTGAGACTGAACCGGCACATAAATTGGTCCTTGAGAGACGACCTAGGAGTCACTTCCTAGTTATACTGCATTAATTTCGTGCAATCAACTTTTGTGAGCGGTGCGACCCGTTCGTCAAATTTGGCGCCGTTGCCGGGGACCAACCAATGACGGTTTGGTTTTAGATTCTTGTTGTGTAAATTTTTGTTCTGTTAATATGTGTGTTTTGTGTGTTCTGTCTGTTGTATTTTTGTAGGAGACAACGACACCTTCAACAAATTTTGGCGGCGTTGTCACTTCGGTTCAGGTTTTTGTTTTAGATTTTTACTGTGTTAATATATATTGTGTATATATGTGTTTAATTGTGCTATGTTCTGTATTTAGTTGTTATTAAAAAAAAATTTAAAAAAAAAAAAAATTAATTAAAAATTTTTACTATTGATGTTCTGTCTTGTGTGTGCTTGTAGCATGTATAAATGTGTTTTGTTTTATCTGATTCGTAATTTTTAGTTTTTAGTTTTTACTTTTTATTTTTCCATGTCTACCTATTTTAATGTTGTGAATAATGCTTATTCTGCCAATGTCTGTGATTATGATTCTTATTCTCTATATTACTTTGATTTTAAATCTGCTGATTTTTATGATGAGAACAATATGTTCCATCATCCAATTTCTGAGAGCTCTCTTTGGGAGCCAGTTCCACAATATGAGAGTCAGCAGTATGATTCTCCTATTCAAATAACTCCTCAGCCTTCTACTTCTGAACCTACTTTAAAGGAGTTACTAGAGCAGATGACAATGCAGAATATTCAGTTTCAGAAAGGGAACATGCAGTTCAAGCAAGAGAGCATGGAAACTCAAGCTGCCATTCAGAAGCTGACTGATCAGATCAGGCAGATGGCCACTCTTGCACCTGAGGAGACTGATGAAAATTTTGGGGACCCGGCAGAAGTAAGCAGTAATCCTGAACCAGGTAGACCACCTTCACCTTCCCACACTCTAGAAATCTTCAAGGAAGAGGAGGTAAGCATACCACAATTTGATTATTATGTTGATTGTGATGATGATCGGTATGCTAATGACTATATTCTTGCTGAGTCTGATTTTAATTTTTCCTCTGTGCATGATGAGAACCGCTTTTTACTATCACATTCGAATGGTTATTCTTCATGCACTGAACATGAATCTGAGTCTATGATTAATATTGCATGCAATTTAGAAATTGATTCATGTTATGAGGATTTATCTAAAGCTCAGTATGATAATTTGGGTGTTATACCTCTGCATAACATTTCTTTGGAACCACATTGCACTAACCATGTTGCAGGAGGTGTACATGTATTGCATCAACAAACACCCACAATTGAAGACAAAGGTGCAAGCTTACAAAACGGTTTGAAAATCAATTGGCACCTGTTGAACCCAATCATCAACAATTTTTTCTGCTTAGATCCAGCGATGGAAGACATTTCATTGCGAGATCAAATCTGGAGGATGAAGCAGTTCCTCCTCAAAACTTCCGTGCTGGATCATGAAGTGGAAAACCTCTCCCTACAAGTCCAAAATTGGCAACTGCCACCCTGACCAGGGAAGTTTTTTTTTTTCTTTCTTCCCCGTTTTCATATTTTTAGTGCACTTGTCCTTTATCTGTTTAGTGTTTTAATTGATGATCTTATGCTTAGAAAACATTTAGGACAGTGTAGTTTAAGTGTGGTCTCGGGAAGTTTCTGATTTTTGTTTTTCTTTTAAGTTTGTTTTTCCTTTTCTTTTTAGTTTTCGAATTATTATTTTTTTTTTTTAAAAAAAAAAAACAATTTAAAAAAAAATGTGTTCTGTGTTTTATTTGCTTCGTGATTTTTAGTGTTTGTACTAAAAAAAAAAAAAAAAAAAATTCGAAAATTAAAAAAAAAAAAAAATAAAAATAAAAATAAAAATAAAAATAAAAATTTGTGTTGTGTTTTAAGTATGATATTTTGTTAATGTATGTTTTGTAAATATATGTTTTGTCTGCTGTTTTTGACATTTGTGTTCTATCTGCTTTGATATTTTGTGTTCGTTATTTGGTATTTTGTTTCGTTAATATGTGTTCTGTTTTTATTTATTTATTTAGTTTTTGTTAAAACATAAATAATCGTAAGAGCAGAATTTGCAAATAAAGGGCAGAGAGGTGAAACTATCTGAGTGCATTTATTGTAACTTACCAAGTTCGCAGAAAACATTCTGTCTTACATTGATTATTAAAATAAAATACATAAAAACATAAATAAAGTTGTTCGATCATTTCTGATCGTTAATATTACACACCATAATAAATAAAAACATAAAAAATAAAAACAACAAAAAAAAAAAAATTAATTGTTCATATTACAGTCCTTAATTCTGGCCACACTCGGCCAGCAAAAACATATAAAAAAAAAAAAAAAAAAAACATAAAACACTAAAACTGGAAGAATTCTCGAGCTGGTTGTGGTGGTCTAAGGGATAGCTCCGTTGAGGGAGCTCTGGTTCGAAAAGTCACGAGCGGAGGCTTTGGTGGAGGAATTTCTCGTTCATTTCTGTCGTCATCGATGATGATCGGAACGGGAAACAGATTCAGCAGCCTCGGTGCCCTCATTATCACCCAGTTGTTTTCTTTCAAACAAAAAAAAAAAATAAATAAATAAATAAATAAAAAATAAAAAACTTGTGTTAATAATAGAAGAGGAAGTGAAAAAAATTTGCAATGAAGGTATGATGAGAGTTCTTACCGTACATGTATAGCGGCAGTTGTGAAAAGAGAGTGCCTGTGGGGTCTATCTCCGCTTGCCAGCGCCTGACCCGATTGCCATGGTTGTTAAACCAGCAGTGCACGTTGTATTCAGTGGCTTCGCCGAAGGTCCTTAGTCGAGACGCGATCTCGACGACTTGCGCTCGGCTTGGGTGTGTGACCCCATAGTTGTAGATTTTGGTCATCATCGTGATCTGATCATCTGTAGGACGCCATCGTTGACTGGTATATCTCTCTGATTCCATATCACTCATCCTTCCTCTCGTAATATACAAATACATAAATAAAAAATAATACATATAAAAAGAACAAAAACAAGAAAAAAAAAGCATAACATAAAAAAAAAAAAACATAAAAACATTAGATTCTTAATTCAGTGTTTTCTTTATTTGTTCTTGTTTCCTTTCAGATTTATTTTGTCCTGTCTGTCTTTGATTGTTTTTGTGTCTGGTCTCAGATCTGTTTCACGGTCCTTGCAAAGGGTCCTAAACGGATCTACGTCCAGTTGTCCTGTTGTCCTTGTTCTTGTATATTCAGTTTCTGTGTTTTAGTTTTAAGTGGGGTACGTGGCGTTGTTCTACCCGATTGTCTCTGCCATACCTTCAAACGAAGGGAGATTAACGTCTGGTTTCCAGCCGATATACCCCTTAAGTTTTTAGACAGTTGTGTTTTTTGTGTTTAAGAGTTTTCAGTTTCAAAAATATGAAAAAAATTGAATAGGAGAAGATAGATCGGGCAGGGGGAGAGGACAAGTATTGCAGCAAAGTAAATAAATAACAGGAAAGCAGGACAAGGGAGAGGGAAAGAGAACAAGCAGAGAAAAATAAAGAGAGCAGGGCAGAAAAAGGAAATACTGAAAGGGAAAGACTGGAAGGCAGGAAAAGTAAAAAACAGCAGAAAAAGCCGAAAGAAAGAAGGAAGGTGCAGAGGACTTACCCGGAGTAGTAGGGCTTACAGAAGCTTGACACAGATCTCAGACGCTCCGAAGGCACGCAGACAGAGCTCCTCGCAGATCTCAGACTCTTCAGATGACACGGTGGCAGAGGCTCCTTGCAGGGCTCGTACACCTTCAGAGCACGCGGACGCGGGGGGGAGAGGCTCCCTGCAGAGATCCAGACGCTCGAGAGAGTAGAGAGAGAAGAGAGCAGAGAAGAGAGCAGAGAAAGGAGTAGAGAGAGAGTGAGGGATCAGAAATGGCGCTGGACGCGGAGGAGTGCCTCATTTATAGCCAGATTGCTTTCCACTGTAGCAACAGTTCCGGTCTTTGCCACCGAGACTGTTGTCACAGTACCGGTCTCCTTTTTCAGAAAAAAAAAAAAAATAATAATAATAATAAAAAATAAAAAATAAAAAATAAAAAATAAAAAAAATGTTAGCATCTACTGATGGGTGCTAGGTGTTTTAGACATCTACTGATGGATGTCACTGAAAACATCTACTGATGGATGTTACTGAAAATTTCTTCCCATTTCCTAACATTTTATTGCACTTGTCTATATTATTTGACTGCTCTGAAGTTGATCATCTGATGATTGTAACACACTGAGGACATTGTGTGATTTAAGTATGGTCTACTGGGAAGAAATTCTGATTTTTCTGATTTTTCTGTTAGTATGCATTTTGTGTGTTAAATTTTTTGTTTTTGAGTGTTAAATTTTTTCTCTTTTAAGTTATTTTTATCCAGTTTTGTGTGCAATAAATTTTACATTTTTCTCTTGATTTCTGGATGATGTCTAAGTTGTAGATTTTTCCTTCACTTACTTACTACTTATAGATTGTAATCCTTGCTTTTCTTTGCTTGGAAAGATAATTATACGTTTGAGAGGTTGATTTGATTGTGACAAACACCCTGTGTGAGATTTGAGCCACTTAATGTTCTTTCTTATGTGAGATATGTATCTTGATTGCTTGCACATATGCCTTGGCTTGATTCTTTTTGATATACTTGATTGATATGCATGTTTTAGAAGTGATAAAGGCATTTTGTTCTTGAGCCTCTCTAGCCAAATAAGCCTACCTTGTTATTATCCTTTGATAACCCCTTTGAGCCTATACTGTATATATTTCTTTGTGTTGAAGCTCATACACTGATCCTAAGTGAAAAATAAATGATTACCTTAACCTTAGGAAAGTCTGGAGCTATAGAAGTATTTTGTGAATAAGTGTGGTCTCCTTGGGAATTCTGATGAATTGGCTAGTTGGTTCTTCATCATGTTTTGAAATGATAATTTATATCCTGTTGTGTGAAAAAAAAAAAAAAAAGAAAGAAAGAAAGAAGACAGGATAAAAAAAATGATGAGAAAAAAAAAATTTGAAAAATAATTTTTGTGAATAATGGAGTCGAGAAGAGGATTGAATTAGAGGTTTGGGTGAGATTTCACTGTGTTTACATTTTTTCCTAGTGCACCTCTATTTCTTCTGAGCTATAGCTACTTATCCAAATTTATCCTCCCCTGTCCTTGGCCCCATTACAACCCAGTAAAGACCTTTTGATCTGAAGATGCATATGTTTTAAGTGTTGATATTAGAAGATTGCCAAGTCTGTTTGTGTTTGCTTTCTTGAATGCATTGAGTGACATTGATTTACCTTAAACACTTGAGAGAAACACTATGAGTGCATCTGTGAGGTTTTGTTATTTTCAAATCACCTCTTGAGCTGATGGATTATTTTTTCCATGTATTGAATTGCTTGGAAGATTTCTATAAGTATCTGCTTTATTTGATTTGTGTTGGATAATTTCTACTTCTTTTATTTGTCCAAATTCTTGAGAACTCTGTAAATTTTGTTTTCTTGCGAGTTTTTATTTTTCTGTATGCTGCAATTGTGTCACGTCCTTTGATGTCGTATTCCCTGATTTGCGTCTTGATTTTGCCCAGGAGTGCAAAAGACTAAGTGTGGTCTATTTTGATGAGTCAATATTTTCTTCACTTCACTTAGTTTATTGTACTAGAATTAATCAGGGAATTGTGCTTAATCGTCCGTTATTTTCCTATTTTTCCTAATTGTGCTTAATTCGATCAGAAATTCTTATTTTAACTAATTTGAATTATCTGAGCTTATTATTTTGCATTATTAATTATGGGAAAATTTTGGATATCTTTTTGGGACATTTGAAGGCTAAATGAGAAATGACAAATGAGCCCAATGTATTTCAGCCACTTCAATTTTCGCTGGTTGCTGTGTGAATTTTGTGTCAACTTGTTTGTCCCCGTTCAGGTTCAATTCTTATCCGTTTTCCATGCAATTTTTTTCATAGTTTCGTATGGATGTCTATTTTCACGTATAGTTTTTCTTTTGTTCAAATTCCTTTTGTGTTGTTCCCAGTAATTGTTTTACTTCCCTGTGTCAGTCAAGTTCTTACTGTTTAAGTGGCTTCTAATTTGTTTGCATTGTTTGCTTATTGTTTGATTCTTCTGGTGACTGGAATTTATCATTGGAAGGTGTTAAGATCTTCCAACACTCTTAAGCAAGGTTGATTGGCACATCCACATAGAAAAGCATTTTAAATCATTTTGGTTGAAAGCTCATGTTAGGAGGAATCCAAAATACAATGTGCTGAATTTTATTAAAGGAAGAAAATTGCATTCAGCCCACGGTTTTTATCAAATAAATTGGAAAACAATAGCATGGTCCATGACCAATCCACGTTGGCAGCAAAGCACACATCACATGGAAGAGCTCCATAATGAAATGCTGAATTTGTTTGAAGTAGAAGAAACAAAAAACACACGTTAAAATCTCACATCCAAAAGAAGCTAAAAGTGCTGAATTTTATTTATTGTTTCACGGCACATGATATCTTCTTTCTCTTTGCAAATGAATGTGAATGGGAGACAATATATTATGGAGGGGACCACCATGTTGAAAGCAAAAGGTTTTGCTTCACCACGTGAAAACAATTCAATTCTTGAATTGTGAGAAGCACTACACCACACGGCCATACCACCTTGCACAAGCCTAGGGCCCATTGAAAACTTATTTTGGTGGAATCAAAGTGGGAGCCGCACCCTTTCTTGGTTTGGAGCGTGAATTCCAATTGGCTTGGCCATTAAATGGGGAAAAGCATACGGAACAGAGGCTTAATATTCCAGCATATGGGAAGCTTGGATCCACTTTTGCTATTAAAGAACCGTGACTGAATTTGCTAGAAAGAAAGTGCAAAGGGTCAAGCAAAATAGGGGTCTCTCTCTTTATATTCGAGCTGCAAGAAGTGGTGCTGATGGGAACGCTGTTGGCTGAAAGAAAAAAAAGCACATCACCATCCAGGAAGGCCTAGGAGCAGCCACACGCAAAGAGCACAGAAGGTGCAGCAGCTGGTCCATCTTGGAGAAGTGCAGCTCAGGGAAGATCACGGTCCAGCACGTCCAGCAAAGGAAATGGTCTTCATGCATCCAGCAGCTAGGAAGCATGTAGAGGCTACGGACATGCGAAGGGAGGTAGCATCCAACTTGGAGTGGGAACCATTTCCACGAAAGAGGAGAGTGTCACGACAATAGTGGTAGAAGATGACAAGTTGGCACATTGGACGGCCCCATCTATTTTCATACGTCCGTGAATATTTGGTGAAGAAAGTCTTCAACCTACGGGAGACAAAAAAACGAAACACGGCTGGAATCAAGGAGGAGTACACAGGAACATGCTTTAGAATTGGCTATAAAAGAAGAAGAGCATGCAGAGAAGAAGAGAAGGAGAATTTGATTAGATTTTAGGAGTAGGATTTAGGATAGTTAGGAAGCAACTCTCGGTTCCTCTCTTCCAGAGATTCTGAATTTCCATTTCAAACAGTGCCAAAATGTAGTTTTAATTTTTGAAGCTGTGTCACCTTTGCTCGTTCATTTTTAATTGTATTGTTCAAGAATTTTAATTTAAGTGTTGAAAGCTTTGATGAATTTCATTTCCAGTTAAATGTTTTCTATTTTTATTTTACTGGTTCTGTTTTCCATATCGTTAAATTCAGTCATTACGTTTTACCGTTCAGTTTATTTTCAACGTCGTTTTTACTGTCATTTTCACTGTTGCTTTGGGTAAATTTTATTTACACTGCTTTATGTTTTCTACATGTTTATTGTTACAGTATTTTAATTTCAAACACTGTTGAATTTTCCATTTTACGTTTTCCATTTTTACCGTTCAATTTTTACCGTGTTTAAAATTTATTTCAGTGTTTTCGTAAATTCAGTTGTGTTTAAATTCTAGTTTTAATTTATTTTTCCTCAACGAAAAACAATCACAAAACCCCCCCCACTTCGTGTTAAAATCTGAGACTGAACCGGCACATAAATTGGTCCTTGAGAGACGACCTAGGAGTCACTTCCTAGTTATACTGCATTAATTTCGTGCAATCAACTTTTGTGAGCGGTGCGACCCGTTCGTCACTCCCTAGTGATCCTCCATCCTCCATGTTACGTTATTTGTTCTCTCTCCTGCCTTTACAAACTGTGTTGGTGGATACTTGTCATAGACACTCCGACGCTCAAGTTAGTAATGTAACCGAACGATTGACACAACAAGTGATGCATATATTGTGCATAGTGATTCTAAAGTCATACCTGAGACCTTTATTTATACTAGTTGTGATGGGTCTTTACCTTTCGTTGGCTTAATGACGGCTCAATCACACCTTAATATGCAGTAGTGGCTTAATGAGTCATTATCACTAGGCACAGTCTAGGAGGACAACCTGGTTGGACAGACTTAGAAGGACGACTTGAGATGGCTTGGAGGACGACCTAGTTGGACGAACTTCGAAGGACGACTTGGGAGGACAACCTAGGTGGATAGACTTCAAAGGACAGCCTAGGTGGACGACCTGGTTGGAAGGAGTTGGAAAGACGGTTTGAGACGGCCTGGGAGGACGACCTAGTTGGACAGAGTAGGAAAGGATAATCTAGGAAGACGACCTAGGTGGATGGCCTAGGTGGTGCTTAGAATCATGACAGACCGTACGGTACACACCGGTGAGGTGGACCGTACGATACAATTGTAAATGTCTTGATTAAAACATAGTAAGTATTTTATAAGGGGTTGAATAGAGTTTTTAAAAGAAAATCACAAATATGTATTAAATACTTTGAGTTTTTTTATAGTGTTTAGGAAAACTTATATAAAGGAAGAAAATAAGACAAAATTATTTTTATATTGGTTCACTTAATTTGAGTTATGTTCAGTTTTTCCTTAAGAACTCTTAAGGAATTTTACTAATTTTTTAAAAAAATACAAGTTTCACCACTCTCAGTGTACAACTATTCAATCTGGATATACGACTTTACCCATGTTTAGTTCAACACTACCATACCTTATTAAACCATTTAGCTCCATTGAATTAAACAAACAATTGTTTTGATTCTCTTCATAATATACAAACACAGTGAAAGTGTTTTGGAAAAAACAAGTACAGATCAAAGTTCTCACATGTTTTCAATATAATGAAATATGAAGACTTGTAAAAAAATTTCTTAAACAAACAAAGCATTAGACAATGGAAGTTCAGAGAGAGAATAACAAGAGTCAATGATAAATTCTTCTTATTCTTCTCTTCATTCAATCCTCTTTATATAGCATTCTTCGAGAAAGATTTGTTACTCAAAGAGAGAATTGAATTCGAGAAACACATGTATATCCTTCAAATAGGAAGTCACAGGTGCTAGGTAGCATTAGAACAATACTGCTTTTTACGGAGGAGGTGTGTACAACTTCCTTAGTGCAAAAAGCATTAAGGAAACATTCTAATAATGTCTTCCTATTACTAACGTCCTTCTGATCTTGTACAAACTTTTTGAATAAAGCTTGGTGTTGTCATGATCTGCATAGATAAAGAGAAGCATAGCACTACAGATAAAAAAGTACAAATCGTATATTTATTTAATGTTATAAATAATGAAGAACATTTATGCATGTTTAGTGTACTAAGCATTTAGCATATTAGGCTGTTCTTTTGAGTAACATAGTATTTACAAAGTGCATCGTTTGATAAAAGTTTTGTTTTAAACAATTTGAAATGTTAAACAAACTTTCATTAGACATTGTTTTTTAGTTGTATAAAATATTATTCCTGCTCAACATAGACATTTTGCTCATGTGTTCAACGATATTTTTATCAAACGTATTTTTTAGACGGTTTAAGTTATAAACGTTATTTCATTGAATGTTTGTTTTTTAAACTTCAAAATAAGAGTTGTTAGACGGTATTGTCTCTCTAGATGATCTTTGTCTTAACAATGTGTATTCACTGCAAAAATATTTACCAGGGTTTTTTTTAACATTTCTAGTAGTTTTAACCCCTTAAAAATACAATTCTCATGGTTAAAAAACCTGCTGGGAAGAGCAGTGTCACTAAATGTTACCGACAATTTTTTCGCTAACCATAGTGATTTCTGAGGGTAGGGTTTTGGGAAATCGTTGGTATTTGTAGAGGTTTTTACAAAACCACAGATATTTAAAACAACTGGTATTAGCAAAGATTTTTATAAAATCACTAGTATTTATAGAGGTTAGCAGAAACTATAGAAACTAATTACAGTTTTGATACTAACGGGTGTTCCAAAACCACCGGGAATGTAACCATATTATTTTTTTTTTTGCATTATTTATTTATAATTTATTTGATTGTAAAAAATGAAGAAATAAAATAATTTAATTTTGAAAATAAAAAACAGACTTATCACAATTCTAAGAAGAATTTAGCATAACAATTTTTCTACTAAGAAATTAAACATCTATTAAGAGAAAAAAGGTATTATACTCTACCATGAAGAAAAGGTCAATATTTTAAATGTAGAAGTAAAAAGAAATAATTGAAAAAACAAAGTAATAATTATGACAAGGACCAAAACATTTTTCTTCGCTCTGGCTAACTTATCTAAAGTCATTTGGTGTTCATCGAGGACCAAAATATTATTATTGAATGTGAGAAACCTAAGCTAGACAAACATGCACCCTTAAAATATTACCGCTAGTACCCAATCAATATTGCAGGTTACGGTAGAACCAAATTATACTGCTCTTCATCTATATAGGTTGTTGTTTTCAGTCTTCCTTCTTGTCACTATATTCAATAGAGGATATAAGGACCTATAGAATAGTATGAGTGGATGAGTGGATGTACCCACATGTATATGTTTGTTTGAATCTATATTTGTTTTTATGTTTGTATGTGTAAAATCAAGTGCAATTTAAACATTTCACAAAAAGATATATAATTTTTCTAGATTTCTGAATGAGTTATGTAACTCGATTTTCGAAAGACTTATGTAATAGTGAGATTCATATTAAATTTTCCATTTGTTATAACTCTCATGATATGCAGAATCATTACATTTTTTTAAGAGAGTTTTATCAATATGATAAGTAAATTCCCACATCATCTATAGGATATAGTCATTTTTCATATCCTCGTGAGACTAATTCATACTCCTCCTCAAACTACGCATAGACATAAAGTTTGACAAAAGGAATAATGAAAAATAACAAGTATACTTTATTTGTTAGAAATGCAATTCTATTACATTGTTAAAGTTCTGAATTATTTCTCTGTAGGATTCATGATTGCAGGATTTTCGTAATGAAATTCAAACAAAGACAATGTTGAACATAACGATGCTATATAGTGAAGTGAGAAGAAATTGTTTGATATTCTTTTTAAGAAATGTAGTTGATCAAAATATCTTTTTATTGCAAATGCCATGTTTGATGGTTTAAAATAATGTAGTAAGCTAAGTTGAGTAAAAGGCATTTATAACAAATCATAAGGATTTTTAAAACAAAAAAAAAAACAGAAAACTAACCGTCAATACAAAACATAGAAATTGTAGCATTGGTATGTTGTGATTGCTGACAAATTATTGTAGAACAAAACATCCACAAATATGAGATTGTGCAACACAAGGTAAAGGTAGCAGAAAAATTAATTTTTATTTGTATGCAAAGCTTGCCAATTTCGTGTGTGTAGGATTTGACGATAATGAGGCAAAACAGTGTCTTTATGCCCTTTATAGATACCCACAATAATGACAACCTCATTATAAGAAAAAGAAATTTAAAAGGTCTTATGTTCAATTATCAAAACCTCTTATGGCATACAAAACATCCTAAAACAAGTGGTGGTGGGCTCACAAAGTACTACCTTTACTGCAATCATTGAAAACATAAAAGAAAAAAGTAAAATAAAAATGAAGCAGAATCCTACCACGGCGTCAAAATGAAAGATTTTGAAATTCCTTGGCAATGCACTTTGATCTGTTACTCAATTCTTAAGCTTAATATTGGTTTCATATTGTCCACAAAGATTAATCCAAGTTTGTTTCATTTTCGAAAGTTCGAATTATCGTGATGGAATACAGTGATTGTGACCTCATCATTGAAAACAATATGTGTACTCATCTCAACAACTTGGGAGGCAGAATCATTCAACTCATTTGCAAACTTCGTTAACAAATCCTTCCTATAAAATTCTTCTTACCACTGATCTCATGGATCCATCATTAAATTTTTCAATTATATTACCATCAATACAAACTTTTTTTAACTCTGAAAGACTGTTCAAAACGAAATTTTTTATCATCTTTAGACAACTTTGAATACCAGACTCTTATCCAGAAAATCCGCAAACTCTCCCACACACTGTTCTAAAAGCACAACATCGTTTAAGCTAACTAAAATAAACATTTAATATATAACCGAAAACAAAAAACAGATTAATTACTTTTTTTTTGGGACTGTGGTTGTGTTCTTGTCAAATAAGACAAAATAATTTGCTATAACTGTTAATGGATAAATTGTAAAACTTAACAATCAATATTATTTTGAAAATTAATTGATTATTTATGTTTTAATAAATGGTTGAATGTGTTTTCAGTTTTTTAACTTTTATACAAAATTGAACACAAACATAATAATGTCACTCGTTACATCAACAATTCTTTAAGTTGTTTGATTAGAAATACTACATTTATTCATTAACAAAATTTAAAGATAAAAATAAGGGTTAAATATGTTTTTAGTCCCTGAAGTTTCACTGATTTTTGGTTTTAGTCCCTGCATGAAACATTGATGGCATTTAATCTTTATAATTTTGAAACTGTTATAAATAGTCCCTAATTTTAAACGGCGTTAATTTTTATTTGACGTGGCTAACGTCTAATGCCAAGTGTGATTTTATTCTCTTCACGTTTTCTTTTTTTTATTCTAAATTTGCAATGAAGTCCCTAATTTCTACGATGTTTACACTTTAGCATTAACACTGCAATTAGGGTTCAGAAGGGGCAACCATCTGACAGTACAGAAACACATAAGGGGAAACGCAGATCGCTGTCGAACCTCCAACGCAAGGTTGCCGCCACCTAGCCTCCATGTCGCCACAAAAACCTTAACCAACCACCTGCAAACTCCAAGTAGAAGCGCCACCGTCATCTCCTTCAAATTGTGCCGCCACCGTCGACAGAGAAAACCAGAGTCAACAGTGTCGCGTCGGCGTCTTTGAGGAGGTGAGCAGCCTGAGTCGCACCATTTCCGGCATTGATTTCAGCGATCCCGATTGGAAAACAAAGTTCCAGCAAGATTGGGAGGCTCGTTTCAGACTTCCCCATCTCACCGACATCTTCCCAGATGCTCCTCCCATTCCTTCCACCTTTTGTCTCAAAATGAAGTTGGTTGGTAGGTCTAGTTTTCTTTTCTTTACCCTTTGTTTGCTACTACGGAAACATTGCTCTGTCTGGGGTGAGGATTTTTATGCTTTTAAAATTCAACCAATAGAGAAAAGGAATGGGATTTTGGACAACGGGCAAAGGACAAGTTTCGGATTGCTGCATATTGTACTCCACCCCCATTGCCAGATATTATAACTGCCCTCAAACCGTATATGCCATAACTTCCAAGAAGTTTACCTTCAGTGTCCACCAATTCAGTTCTGGCTAATGGAAGGTTCCAGGTGAAGGCACAAAGTAGAAACAGAGAAAAGAAAAGAAAAGAATCAAAGTGCAAACATAGAAGAAATTAAGGGCTTCTGTGCAAATTTGAAATAAAAAGAAAACAAAATATGGCACATAATAAATTCATAGCTGGCATGAAACGTGGATTGGTCGTTAGCCACGTGAAACAAAAGTTAACGCCGTCCAATTTTAAGGACTTTTACTCAGAGTTTCAAAACAATAAAGACTAAAAACCATCAAAGTTCTGAGTAGGGACTAAAACCAAAATCGCTTGATAGTTCAGGGACTAAAAACATATTTAATCCTAAAAATAATTCAAAGTTTGAAAATAAAAACAAAATTTAATTTTTCAAACAAGCTAAAAATTAAAAATATATTTAACTTTTTGAAATTAAAAGAAAAAAATATGTTTCCTAATTAATAGATGATTTTGACTTGAAAACAAATATATCCAACACATTATATATAATTTTATAAATGAAATAAAGTAATAATTAAAAAAATTGTAAATAATAGTTTATTAACATTGAATAAAGATTAAATATAAGTATTTAAGATTTTATTTTATTTTCTTGTAATCTGATATGTTTCTTAACCTATTTTATATTTCTTTTATATGATTAAATAATTTAAATATTTATAAAATTAATATAAAAAATTACTTTATAATTAACTAAAATACCTTATTTTAAATTAATTAGTAGACACATATTCATTAATACTTATATTATATATATATATATATATATATATATATATATATATATATATATATATATATATATATATATGTAAGACCCTGAAAAATAACGTACGCTGGAGTACGCGTGGCAGCTGGACAACGAGACACCTCAACAGCGTACGTGGCAGCAGCAGGAAGAAGCATTCCAACAGCGGACGCCAGGTGTCACGCTACATGGAGTCTGGAGTGGGGAACGCAGTGCAGTGCGTGTCACTTGGAGAGCACGACAGTTCACTAACGAACGCCAGTTGCCACTACTAGAGGAGTCTGGAAAGCGTTAGTGGAATGCACGTGGCTGACGAGGAGTGGACGTTCGTTCTCGACTGTGGAGCAAAACTGGGTTTTTCAGAAAAACACTCCACTCTCCTCTGCATGCACTCTCTTTCCAAAAATCTGATCTTCCATCTTCCTCCTCCTTCTCTCTAGACTCCCCTTCTCTCTACCAGAGCTCACCCTTTCTCTTCTCCGATCCCATTTCAGAAACCATAGAGGAACTTCCGGCATCTCAAGCTTCACTTCGAACCGGACAAACCTGAGTTCTAAAACTGGTAAGTTTCCTTAGGCCTATCCGTCCGTTTTTCTGATACATGCAAACCCAGCTTCGGTTGCATACTGTTATCCTGTCTGAGTCTCTTTTGGTTTATTGAATGTTTGAAATTAGTTAAAGAAGAGTGGAACGTAAGGGTAGAAGGGAACTTAGTTAGACGAAAAGTGTTTAGTACGTTCGTTCACAGATCCAGGTAAGGGAAGCTTATTAATTTAATTTATACTTGTATGATTATATGAAAGCATGATATGGGTTGTCTGTATGAAATATATATGTATATGTACTGATTGGGTATGCATGAACGAACCCTGTTGTACTGGATGAATATGATTTCTGATTTGGTTGAACTGCATGTTGGTTTTGATACGTATGAAAGATGGATGAGTAGTGTATAGTTGGATTTGATAATATGAATTAATTCTATAAAGCATGTGAATTAATGGTGGATATGAATTTATAAAGTATGAATCGTATGAGAAACGTTGAATTAAACTAGTTGAAAAATCTGGATATGATAATTTTCCTATGATAAATTACGCTCGTCATCGTACGGTCTTATACCGTTCGGTTTCCCTGAAAACGACTTAGAGTAGAATTCTTTCATTTGGAAAGAATTCGGGTTGAGAACGAGCGTCCTCATTTGAAATACTATGTTTGAGCGTTCGGCTCAGCATAGAGATGTCTTACACCTTAAATTAAATAATACTGAAATAAGTAACGTTCGGTCTTATACCAAACGTTCGTTCTAAATAGCGCTCGGTTTTATACCAAGCATTCGTTCTAAATAGCGCTCGGTCTCATACCAAGCGTTCGTCCTAAATAGCGCTCGGTATTATACCAAGCGTTCGTCCTAAATCGCGCTAGGTCTCATACCAAGCGTTCGTCATAAACGGTGCTCGGTCTTATACCAAGCGCTCGTATTATTGAATAAACCCTTGAATAAAATAGCGTTCGTTCAAGTGTTAAAATATTCATTTTCCTTACGTTCGTTCAATTACTGGCATCGGTTTTCCATATGCAAAATTCTATAAAGATAATTCTAAGTATTCTTGACCTCCCTCTTACATTAAATCTGGTCCAAGGTCTTTGTCATGACATTTTTCTAAGTATTAGGGTACCTCCAAACGAGTCAGTTCATTTAACTGACCAAACAGATAGTCACGTTCTATATATATATTTCCCTGTTCATCCAGTGCCTTTATTTGGACGTTCGTCCTAATTCTTCAGAGGACTGAGCGTTCGTCATTTTATGCTCTTAAATCTAAAGATGTAAAAGATGATGAATTATGATAATTTAAAATGTGAACGCCATATGGAGCGATATTATGATATTGGATTTTGGACGAGGGTTCCAGGGAGGAACGTCTCATATATGTTAAATATTAGATTGGTAAAGTATGATTGTGGGCATGCTAATGCTGGCTTGGTCCATCCTGATATTCCGTGATACTCATCTTCAAGTAGAGGAGAGTAGTCATGTGTGGGAATGGCAGGAGGTCCTTAGTCCATAAGTTAACATGGGCGACGTAAGAACGGACTAACCTCGAGTGGCAGCTGATGAGTGTATTCCAGTTACTACATCACTCGGGTGCAAGGACGCCTGTAGCTACACGGTTCATACAGTCCGGACGGTCTGTCTATATATATATATATATATATATATATATATATATATATATATATATATATATATATATATATATATATATATATATATATATATTTCTATGTTATTCTATGTTAAGTTACATGTTGTGTGTGAATTGTAATGTTAAATGTATGTGTTGATTGTATGAATTAAATTATATAAACTTACCCTTTCGTTTTCCTGGTGTTGTCAAATTGTCTATGTACGTTCGTCCTGTCTTGCAATGATCATCCGTGTGGATGTGAGCAGAAGGCGAGGCAACTCTGGAAGATGTCATCGAGGAGGACAACTTAGTCGAAGTTGAGGTGAAAGCGGAGCTGTAGGGCGTCCGTTTTTTCCTTTTCAGTTTTAGACGTTCGTTTTTGAATTGGACGTTCGGTTATATTAATTTTGTAAAACCGTTCGTCGTAAAACTGTGTTAATTCCGTTTCATGTATAGTGGTTCTGTAATTACGCCGTTCGGCTTTTGAACTTCCTTTGATTAATGTAAAGACTGCACTAATTTGCTGTTAATCGTAATTAATTCTGAATTATGGTAATTACCGTATTTTTGGGATGTTACATTAGTGGTATCAGAGCAGTTTTGTTCCTTAAGGAACACTGTAGGTTATGAGCATACTATGTTTGTGCTGTGTACTCAACATTCGTTTGATGAGTGTATCAAACCGTCCGAAGTTAACTAATGATTATTTTCTCTGCTTATCAGAGGGAACAAATGGCACCAAGATCACATCCTCAGCCTGCCGAGCGTGATGCGTCTGACCACATCAGACTATTGGAATCCGTAATAGAGGCGCTTCAACAGCAGAACGCTGCTTTGATACAGCAAAACACGGTCGCCTTGCAGAGTTTGGAGGCTGCGAGGGCACACTCTGAAGCTACCCAAAGACAGTTGATGGAGATCATAGAAATCTCTAGGAATAACACTAACCCAAGGAGGACGCCTTACCCTCATCCAGTGTTACCATCTACTTTTGGTGAGCCTCAGTCACAATCCTTGATGAATACCGGTCGGTCTGAACAGCAAAGGACCATAAAATGTTTTAAGTGTGAAGGACCACACTTCCGATCGTCGTGTCCTCAACTGGTGGAATCAAAATATTGCCTTCAATGTGGGGGAAGTGGACATGTCAAGAACGAGTGCAGCATGGGAGGACGAGCAGGGTTGGGGTCACCAAATGCTGGAAGAGGTCAACCAGGAAGAGGTAGCCAAGCACAAGTGGGATGAGTCTATGTCTTAACGTACGCTGAAGCAACAAGCTCAGGTACGCTTATCACCTACACTTTCTTGCGGTATGAAATGCCTTGTTGTACGCTGTTTTAATTATTGTGATAAGGAAGCAGTTTGGTCTGATAGTGTATACACCAACAATTGGATTAGTTTTAATATCCGACAGTGAGATAGACGCTTATTATGATATTAGTGAGGGTGTAATTTTCTAGAATTGACTAACTTAGGAGAATACTTCCCGAGAACGGGGTGTTGACATTCGGTTTCTTTTAAGATTAGACCGTTCGGTAGCAAAAAGTAACCGAACGGTAATAGTAAATACTTGGACTAGTGAGTCTTCCTGAAGAGGCACCAAGGCTATCTACTCAGAGTAAGAATTGAGCCTCTTTCACACTTATGCTAGGTGTTAGATTAACATCAGTAACTTTTTACAAAATAGCCTTTACAGAGTGGATGGAACCCAAGAACCAGTTAAGTGAGTTGAACGTTTCGTTATGTAGTACGCACGTTTTACTAGCGTACAAGAAGGATGAATTAGAATGAAACATTTGAGAGCATTGCTAGGAGTGTTAAGGATAAGAAGAATTGTGTGTGGAATTGTTCAAAGTGTGAATTACTGGACGAGCAAAGTACAAATACTAGGGCGTGTGTAAGCAGTGATAAACCGAGAGTTGGGATAGTTGAGAGTTTCAGGCACTTAACATTATAAGTGATGATACGAACGTTATTAGGGGCCTCAGTTGGGAGAGGAAGTGAAGCGTTCGGTAGAACAAATCGAAAGTGAGTAATGAGCAGATTTTGAGTTACGAATGGACGGTGTGTTGAAAATTCAGCTAAAAGATTTTTGTCCTTTATAGTGATTTGGGAGATGGATTTTTGCAAGGTCATCACGATCAATTTAGTAACTGGATTTATAAGCAGAAGTAGCTAGGTTTATGTGTTATAGTGTAACATGTCAAAATGTAAAGGTAGAACTTCCGAGATCGCACGACAACAAGATAGGGTTACCTAGAACTTAAGCCATTTGCTTTTATCGATCGGTCATAAGGTCGAGGTACTATCAGAGTTACTGAGGGTAGACTGACCAAGAAATTTTTGCTTTATGATCATCGGCTTGAGGACTTAACGATAATGATGGGTTTAACTCCACAGTAGGTAAGTAGATTGATTTCTTAGAATACAAACTGGTAGCAATTCTGGTAGAAATTTTCAATTCATCTCTAGTTTCCGTGCAATCATTGAAGAGTAAGTTGGGCATCCGGTTGAAGACTTATTCAGTTATCATTCTGAATGAAGGGCTCGACGAGTAGATCGATTCTGACGTTCGCATATTTGTACGAACGTCTGCTTTGAATCAATTAGGGGTCAAATGGAGTCTCGTTTTCTCAAATGATCAAGAAAATCAGTTCTCTGCCTAAACCTAATACATTTGATACTCTCTTTCAATCACTCGGGAATTTACCTATACTCACTTCTTCAAACAGTAACTGTCAGTTAGAATAAACTTTTATTTATTCATTTTGTTTCTTGTGATTAATCGTTCGGTTTTCGTTTGATCATTGTGGCCAAACATTTTAGCATTTGGCTCTGAACGAACATTCGGGTCCTTTGACTGCTCAGTTTCGTTCGTTCGTCATTTATGCCCTTTACTTGGATTTGCTATTATATATATATATATATATATATATATATATATATATATATATATATATATATATATATATATATATATATATATATATATATATATACTTGTCTTGGTTTTCGATAATCAATTTATTCCGGGATATTCAGATTAATCTTTTATGTTTTTCTCTCCTCTGTTGTTTCTGTTTATCCGTTTCACTCTCTAATCCAATAGTAAGATACTTCAATATTAATTCTTTTCCTCTTGGAAGATTTGTGACTCTTCCTAATAATAATTTCTCTCGTTCAGAATTTATGTTACCGATCAGTTAACCTTTCAAAGCCAATGTCTTTTAATTTAAAAGTCATCGACTGGTTCCTTACTTCAGGGTTCTCTTGTAATTTACTATCTTCCCATAAACATTTAATCCCTACCCAAAGATAACCGTTCGTTATAGTTGAAACCACTCAACATTGAAGAATTGCTAAAGACGTGCGTATGGGAAGAAGTCGTTTGTCCTAGGAAGCTGCTGCCGAAGGTTCTTGGACCGTAGACGCATTAGGACGGTAGCGTAGGAAGATTATCATTGTCTCCTCAATTAGCTAGTCATCATTTAGTTTTCACGCATCACCACTCTAGAAGTATATCGGAAACTCGTCTAATGTGCTAGAGCTAGAAGACGTTCGTATTTAAGGATACCGATTTGTATAGATCCAATCATTATGTATTGGAGATACCCCAACCAAGTGTTCAAGAGAAAATCCATCAGGTGGGTGAGAGGGGTCTGGAACAAGAAGAATGACGACATTACAAGAGAAGTTGAAGATTTGAAAGCAGGGACAAAGTACCCCGTGTACCCTTTAGTATACCTGGATTTTCGAGGACGAAAATTTTTGTAGTTGGAGGGAATGTAAGACCCTGAAAAATAACGTACGTTGGAGTACGCGTGGCAGCTGGAGAACGAGACACCTCAACAGCGTACGTGGCAGCAGCAGGAAGAAGCATTCCAACAGCGGACGCCAGGTGTCACGCTGCATGGAGTCTGGAGTGGGGAACGCAGTGCAGTGTGTGTCACTTGGAGAGCACGACAGTTCACTAACGAACGCCAGTTGCCACTACTAGAGGAGTCTGGAAAGCGTTAGTGGAATGCACGTGGCTGACGAGGAGTGGACATTCGTTCTCGACTGTGGAGCAAAACTGGGTTTTTCAGAAAAACACTCCACTCTCCTCTGCATGCACTCTCTTTCCAAAAATCTGATCTTCCATCTTCCTCCTCCTTCTCTCTAGACTCCCCTTCTCTCTACCAGAGCTCACCCTTTCTCTTCTCCGATCCCATTTCAGAAACCATAGAGGAACTTCCGGCATCTCAAGCTTCACTTCGAACCGGACAAACCTGAGTTCTAAAACTGGTAAGTTTCCTTAGGCCTATCCGTCCGTTTTTCTGATACATGCAAACCCAGCTTCGGTTGCATACTGTTATCCTGTCTGAGTCTCTTTTGGTTTATTGAATGTTTGAAATTAGTTAAAGAAGAGTGGAACGTAAGGGTAGAAGGGAACTTAGTTAGACGAAAAGTGTTTAGTACGTTCGTTCACAGATCCAGGTAAGGGAAGCTTATTAATTTAATTTATACTTGTATGATTATATGAAAGCATGATATGGGTTGTCTGTATGAAATATATATGTATATGTACTGATTGGGTATGCATGAACGAACCCTGTTGTACTGGATGAATATGATTTCTGATTTGGTTGAACTGCATGTTGGTTTTGATACGTATGAAAGATGGATGAGTAGTGTATAGTTGGATTTGATAATATGAATTAATTCTATAAAGCATGTGAATTAATGGTGGATATGAATTTATAAAGTATGAATCGTATGAGAAACGTTGAATTAAACTAGTTGAAAAATCTGGATATGATAATTTTCCTATGATAAATTACGCTCGTCATCGTACGGTCTTATACCGTTCGGTTTCCCTGAAAACGACTTAGAGTAGAATTCTTTCATTTGGAAAGAATTCGGGTTGAGAACGAGCGTCCTCATTTGAAATACTATGTTTGAGCGTTCGGCTCAGCATAGAGATGTCTTACACCTTAAATTAAATAATACTGAAATAAGTAACGTTCGGTCTTATACCAAACGTTCGTTCTAAATAGCGCTCGGTTTTATACCAAGCGTTCGTCCTAAATAGCGCTCGGTCTCATACCAAGCGTTCGTCCTAAATAGCGCTCGGTATTATACCAAGCGTTCGTCCTAAATCGCGCTAGGTCTCATACCAAGCGTTCGTCATAAACGGTGCTCGGTCTTATACCAAGCGCTCGTATTATTGAATAAACCCTTGAATAAAATAGCGTTCGTTCAAGTGTTAAAATATTCATTTTCCTTACGTTCGTTCAATTACTGGCATCGGTTTTCCATATGCAAAATTCTATAAAGATAATTCTAAGTATTCTTGACCTCCCTCTTACATTAAATCTGGTCCAAGGTCTTTGTCATGACATTTTTCTAAGTATTAGGGTACCTCCAAACGAGTCAGTTCATTTAACTGACCAAACAGATAGTCACGTTCTATATATATTTCCCTGTTCATCCAGTGCCTTTATTTGGACGTTCGTCCTAATTCTTCAGAGGACTGAGCGTTCGTCATTTTATGCTCTTAAATCTAAAGATGTAAAAGATGATGAATTATGATAATTTAAAATGTGAACGCCATATGGAGCGATATTATGATATTGGATTTTGGACGAGCGTTCCAGGGAGGAACGTCTCATATATGTTAAATATTAGATTGGTAAAGTATGACTGTGGGCATGCTAATGCTGGCTTGGTCCATCCTGATATTCCGTGATACTCATCTTCAAGTAGAGGAGAGTAGTCATGTGTGGGAATGGCAGGAGGTCCTTAGTCCATAAGTTAACATGGGCGACGTAAGAACGGACTAACCTCGAGTGGCAGCTGATAAGTGTATTCCAGTTACTACATCACTCGGGTGCAAGGACGTCTGTAGCTACACGGTTCATACAGTCCGGACGGTCTGTCTAATAATATATATATATATATATATATATATATATATATATATATATATTTCTATGTTATTCTATGCTAAGTTACATGTTGTGTGTGAATTGTAATGTTAAATGTATGTGTTGATTGTATGAATTAAATTATATAAGCTTACCCTTTCGTTTTCCTGGTGTTGTCAAATTGTCTATGTACGTTCGTCCTGTCTTGCAATGATCATCCGTGTGGATGTGAGCAGAAGGCGAGGCAACTCTGGAAGATGTCATCGAGGAGGACAACTTAGTCGAAGTTGAGGTGAAAGCGGAGCAGTAGGACGTCCGTTTTTTCCTTTTCAGTTTTAGACGTTCGTTTTTGAATTGGACGTTCGGTTATATTAATTTTGTAAAACCGTTCGTCCTAAAACTGTGTTAATTCCTTTGATTAATGTAAAGACTGCACTAATTTGCTGTTAATCGTAATTAATTCTGAATTATGGTAATTACCGTATTTTTGGGATGTTACAAAATATATATATATATATATATATATATATATATATATATATATATATATATATATATATATATATATATATAGCTTTGTTAAGATGTTAAGTATATTTTTAATTAATTAATTTTTATGTAAAATTAGATTTCATTCATGTTATAGCTTTGAATTATTTTTATCTTCAATTTTCTTTAATGAATTAATTTAGTCTTTGTGACGAAATGACATTAAATATTTATTGACGTTGAACAACGTGTGTTCATCTCAACACAAGTCAAAACTTATGTATAAGAATTAAAAAAATTAAGAGTGTATCATTCCTATTTTTAAATAACTACATTATTTATTCTATCTTGACTCTAAAATAAAGAGTTAGAAAATTTTGCGTTTTTGCTTCTATGATTAAATTTATATACTAAAAAAACGTTTCGTATTTTGATGAAGATTTAAAAACAAATCAACTTTTAAGAAATGTTTTAATTAAATAAAATGAAAATAATAATAAAATATATAATAAGAAAAAAAAACAGAGTAAATAAATAAATATATATTAAAAGAATACTAATTATATATATTAAAAAATTGATTTTTTAAAAGAAACTTCTAAGATATAAGAAGAAAGGAAAAAAAGAAAGAGAAAAATAAAATAAAAGAGAACAAGATGAAAAAGAAATAAAATGAAAATCACAATATAATTAAATTTACATGACAATCATGAACAAAGTACTACATCACAGATACTACTAAAAACACATGTACTTTTATTTATATATATATATATATATATATATATATATATATATATATATATATATATATATATATATATATATATATATATATATATATATCCTTTTACTTTATGATTATAAAAAAATTATTGTAATTATTACTAAAATAAAAATGTTATTAAATCTAAAAAATGCTTTTTTTTCTTAAAAAAATAACTATGAAAGTTAAATATAAATTTTAAAAGATAAAGTAATTTATAGTGGTGAGATAAAAACGATAATGAAATAAAAAAAGAATTCGATTTATATGTAAATATGAAAATTTTAGGATGTAGTTTGGTAGGTAGTGGGTTGCACTGCGTTTGAATGTTGGCAGGAGCGTGGTGGTACCGTGGCCAAAGATAAGAAGGGTGGTCAAGCTTCTATATTAGTTTTGTCTATGTATTAATTTTTCAAAGTGAAATTTGGGGAGTTTTGGTTCAGAGGGCTCTTAAAGACGAAATTAACGTTAGCTAAAATAGTTGAAGTGTTAATGTAAGACGTAAGACATGATGTTGTTTAAATGTAAAATTTAGTTAAAATTCTCTTATGATGTGGTGCGAGAGAGGAGGTGATAAAGATGAAAGGGAAAAAGAGTTTATGAAAACGACGCGACTAGACCTCCTATCGCGTGAGGAGTGTTGGAGAGGTTTACGCAACTCAATAAATCAATGTTGTCGTATCCTACTGTAAACCATGGATCCCATTTTCAAAATAAAAACCCAAACTCACTACCAAACAATAAGAACCACGCCGATAATTTGGACCATCTCAAATATATCCGCTCTTTACTTCTTAAATTCCTCACTTTATACTTACGACAAAACCAAAACCTCCACTTTCATTTTTTTTTTGTCGCGGCTTTTACTACATGTTAACATGCTTAATTGTCCATTTCCACACTTACCAACCTATACGCGTTTATATTCGTTATTTAACGAACTCGGCCTTATAAGTCATATAACATACAGGATAATGTTGAAAACATATTTGAATTTCAATTTCAAATTGAAGGGGGTATTTATTTTTCTTGGTAAATTCTATCCCATAAACCCGAGACTCGTGCATTGGCGCTCTGTGACACCCAATTGTGCCCTAATTGGCGTAATATATATATATATTTTTTTTTAAAAAGGAGTAGGGTGAGGATATTTTCGTTTTTCACCGACGCGGAAAAATGCGGTGGCCGCAACTCGTAAGTTTACGGCACACGTAATTGAGTTGTGGTATGTGTGGCGTGGGGCAAAGCCAGCGGAGTGACAGAAACGTACAGAACAAGAATGTGGGCTCTGTGGGCCTTCCCTTACGAACCCAACTCCATTACTACCACACAATAAAACAAACCCACTTTTGCTCCCATCACCAAGTTTTCTCATTTTACCCTAGAAAAGCCCACAAATATTGACTTTAGCTGTCAATTTTTAATTTCCCTCCCTGTCTGCAAAGGGTCAAACTTACACAAGTGGGAAATTTTGTAATGAACCATCAACCAATGCCATTCCACCACGTATGGACCTCTACCTCCATGGAATCTATCCGATCATATCCATTTCACTTCTTTTAAATTTTAAACCTTTTCTTTTCTTCTTATTATTCACCTGTCCATATGCTCGCCCTTTTTAAACTTGTAAGTAACGACAATGGTTAGTAGACCTTGAAATTTGAAATAGCACAAACAATTCAAATCCCCTACATCAAAACAAACACTCAACACTACCCCAGTTATTACAGTCCCTTTATTTTTATTTTTCCCTGACAAGGTTTCACCAAGGTTGTTTTTTTTCCTCTCTTGCCCCCACCCTCAACTGTTTCCTAGCTGTAACTACGGTGAAACCGATGCTGGAAGTCTCTGCTTCACCGGAAACTCCTCTTGCCAACCCGGAGGGAGGCGCCGCGGCGGTCTCCGAGTGGCTCAAAGCGGAGGACGGCGAAGCCGGTGACCGGAATTCCGCCGCCAGTCGATGGCCTAAAGAGGAAACAATGGCTTTGCTCAAGATAAGGTCTGACATGGACGTTGCTTTCAGGGATACAAACCCCAAAGCCCCTCTCTGGGACCAAGTCTCAAAGTAAGTCCCTCTTCGTTTCCCCTGGAATCCCCGTTATTCTCAAGCTTATTCCCTAATTAGTAATGCCAGTGTTACAACGATACTGTATACATTAGCTTGACATAGTTAAGTTGAACCATTTCTTTTTGTCTGTGTGATAATAACGTAGTGATTGAATTAATTTGAAAATCTTTTGTATATTCAGGAAATTAGCGGAGCTAGGTTATAACAGGAGTTCGAAGAAGTGCAAGGAGAAATTCGAGAACATTTACAAGTACCATAGGAGAACCAAAGAAGGTCGTTGTGGCAAATCCAACGGTAGCAAGACTTACAGATTTTTCGAGCAATTGGAAGCTTTAGAAGGACACCACTCACTTCCTACTCCCTCTGTAAGCGCCCCAGAAACAGCAACGACGACGACGACCCACGTGCCGGACAACAACACCAACGTCGATGTTATTTTAGATGCGGTTCCGTGTTCCGTGAGTGCGTACGTGGGGGAGCATTCTAGTTCGACGACTTCGTGCTCCGGTAAGGGGTTTAGGAAGAGGAAGCTGACGCAGTTTCTGGATGGGTTGATGAGGGAAGTGATAGAGAAGCAGGAGACGCTGCAGAGGAAGTTCGTGGAGGTGTTGGAGAAGTGCGAGAAGGATCGAATGGCAAGGGAGGAAGCGTGGAAGAAGGAGGAGCTGGCCCTGATTAAGAAAGAGCGCGAGCTTCTGGCTCAGGAACGCTCCATCGCCGCGGCTAAAGATGAAGTCGTCCTTGCTTTTCTAAGAAAGTTCACCCAAGTTGAAGGCGTGGTGCAGTTGCTGGAGAAAATCCAGGGTCAAAACAACGGGCACAGGGACATGCAACAAAGTGGGAATATCAATGCTGCGGCTAATGGAGGTGGTGGTGGTGGTGGTGATAGTGATGTGAGTGATATGGATAAGCGAGAGTGTGGGAATAATCTGAGTGTTAGGAATTTCGTGCATATGAGTAGTTCGCGGTGGCCGAAGGATGAAGTGGAGGCTTTGATAAGGTTGAGGACTGAACTTGATGTGCAGTCTCAAGGGAACAATAATAGCAGTAATGGTGTGTCCAAGGGGCCACTTTGGGAGGACATATCTTCGGCCATGAAGGGCCTTGGCTACGAACGCAGTGCCAAAAGGTGCAAAGAGAAATGGGAGAACATAAACAAGTATTTCAAGAGGATGAAGGAGAAGAACAAGAGGAAACCTCAGGATTCCAAAACCTGTCCCTATTATCACCACCTGGAGGTTTTGTACAGCAAGAAGCCCAAGAGGGCTGATGTAAAGGATTTTGGGAAGGAGTTGAAGCCCGAGGAGCTGTTGTTGCATATCATGGAGAGTCAAAGTCAAGAAGAGAGACAAGCGCAGCAACAACAGGTACAGAGTCACTCATCATCCGAAGATGGGGAGAAAGATGATAGGTATCAGCGTGAGGGAGACGAAGAAGATCAAAATGGGTTTCAGAGTGTGATGCTTGAAAATAGTCCTTCCAGAGCAATGATGAGTTAAATGCTTGGTAATCTTCAGAGATTCTTTATTGCTAAAATTGAACTTCTTCTCTGACAAACAACATGGCTTCCTTTGACTTTCCAATCATTTATCGAATCTGGATCCAAAGTCATGAACCTGGAGGAGTAGGTGTAGGTTGTGTTGGTGGCCTCCGGTGGTAATAGTAAATATAAAGAATCTGAAGGGTGTTGTTTTTGTATCTATTACACTGTCTCTTTTCTATTTTTCATCATATTTTTTGGGGAAACATGATAGAAGGAACACGCGCACAGAGAAAAAGAAAAAGAAAAAGAGAGAGATTTAATACTTAGTAATTTTTTTCCCTAGAAGTTTGCAAACCCATGTGTAGTCAGGTGGGAGAGGGTTGAATTTGTTTGGTAGTGACAATAAAAAATGGCATACTGTACTTTCCCCATCACAGCCTAGTTAGAGGTGAACTGCAACGATAACGAAAGTGCACTTTTGTTTTAGGAATGATATTTTTACAATTCTTTTTCATTTTCTTTACCATTTCACTGTTTTCTTCACATATTTTATCCCTTTTAATTCGAAAGCATTATTGTTTTTGGCTTTCTATAATGAACATCTCCAAAGTAACGTAGAACGGTAGCTAACTCTTTTTGTTAGAATAGTTTGGAACTTAAATTGTACTGCCATATAAAATAACTCAAGAATCATGCCTTTTATGGATCATCTAACATCAAATCTGCAACAAAGTTAGAAGCAGAGAACCCTTCTAGAGTTCCTTTGGGTATCTTAGAATTTGCTTCATAACTAGTAAATACTCATTTTTGTCCTATATTCATGCACTCATCCCTTTCCTTCATGTGCTCCATAACACATGTCTCTCTATGTGCTAGGTACTCCTAAACAACGTGCATACAAGCCTTACTCAAACAAAACGCTCATCTTGATTTGTAAAGGTTGAAAACATTATCTCATTCAACTTATGAATCTTGGAAGTGATGCTTATTTCTTTAAAATAACTCATCACTAAGAAGATAGAAAATTTTCTCTTGTATTGGTCTGTTATGCTAAGATGCCAATGAAGAAGCACACAAACATTCAAAGAACTAAAAATAAATTACAATAACTGAAAACAAATAACAAAAGCAATATGCATTATTACATACCTCGGATGTGTATTGATAAAAAAAAATTACTTTGTAAGGGATATAATGAACAAGATACCTTATATATGTTTTTGTGTTATGACACTCTTAGACAAATGTGTACATAATACTCTTATAAACATGTACATAACATTATAAAATTATGTAATTTCTATCAATTATCTAATTGCTTAAAACTAATTTGGTTTTATTATATTTAAGAGTATTTACATTTATAATAAAATAGAACGGTTACAGGAAATAAAATTAACTTATAGTTATTCTATAATAACCGTAAATTTAAAACTTACAAAAATCCTACAATGATTACAAACTGTCAGAATCACTAAAAATCCATAGAAACTCCATCTTAGTGGATTACATCTGTCAAGGAAGTGGGATCATTAAAAATCCATAGAAACTCCATCATAGTGGATTACATCTGTCAAGGAAGTGGATCTGAAAATCAGAAAGTGGAAACAGGTGGCTGAAGGAGAGTGGACGTTCGTTTTTGGTGACGGCAGTAGTTAATGCCAAATTTTCAAATGTTGTGTCACTTCTCTGCATGCTTACCTTCTTCTCCAAATCTCTGAAACCATTTTCCCCTCCTTTTCTCTAAGATTTCTTAATCTTCTCTTTACAAAATCTTACTATTTTCCTCCTCCGGTCATCAAACAAATCACACCTGAGCATTCCCGATGTCGAGGGTGTTCGTTTGAACCAATCAGTTTTCGATTCCGAGCTGGTAAGTTCATCTTTCCCTCAACTGTGTGGTTTCCTAGACATGCAAACCAAGTTCTGGTTTCATGTGTTGATCACTCTTCTAAAATGAGAGGTTCTGATAGTGTTTTGGTTTTTACTTGGTTTAGTTTGGAAATTGTTGAGCGTTGAGGGTAGAAGGACTTATAGTGGTGAAACTGTATTTTGCCTCTGTGAACGTTCGGTCACACTTAGAGGTAAGGGAAGCTTATATAATTTGATTTAGATTCTTGCTTTGTATGGATGCATGTTCGCTGATTTCTGAATGAATATGAAAAATGGTTGTTACTGCATTGTTGACAGTATGAGGAACTGCAATGATATTGTGTTTGATGATGAAATATGGTATGTTGTTTAAAAGTATTGATCATTAATGAAAGCCATGAAATGGATAGGGATGTTGTCGAGAGTCAAGTATTGATCATTCAATTATACCAACGTTCGTTCTCAGTTCATTCTTAATAAGTGTTTGGTATTAGACCAACGCTCGCTCGATATAGTGTTCAGTTTTCCTGTGGACTCGATTGAAACATGGTTCTTTCATTTGGAGAGAATTCTAGTTGAAGACTAGAGTTATGGACATTATATATAAAATAATTTGTAAGTAATGTTAAATGAATTATATACAAATTATTTTTTATGTAAATCTATGTGTAATATATTTTTCAAATTAAAAAGTATATTTACTTTATTTTTTAAATTTTTTATATCCCTTGTCAATGCCAATGAAATTTAAATAAAACGAAACAAAATTTTACCCGCACATAATTGACAATAAAATTTGATACCAACACTTAACTTAATCGAAATCCAAATTATAAACAACATAAAGTCCAAATATAAAGTAACAACATCTAATATAAAAAAATAAATATCGACAACTCATAATCCAAATTTAATTTCTAAAAAATGATGTTTTCCAAATTTAATTTTCCAATATTTTAAATATTTAAAACTCATATAAAATTTGCATGTAATACATGTCTTCATTTAGCTATGGATTCATCCATCATGGGAATATATCCTTTACAAAATATTAGTCAATTACACACTGAAAAATGTGCATATAAAACTTTTACATATGTATACTAATTCATAGATAATAAAGTCAAATTTAACTACGAATATGTATATAATTATTTAAGTGTCATTATTTTAGTGAAATTTGTAATTTAATTTACTATTAGATTTACCGATAGAAAAGTATAAGTAACGGATAAAATTAGCCGTTAGATAAATTTCTGAAAAAAATGTCCACCAATAACATAAATTTTAAATTATTAAAATATTATGCTGATAAAATGATAAAACCGGTTGATAAAGAATTTATCAATAAATTTTTATTGATAGAACTAAATTAATTGATAATAACAAATTATTGTAGTTAGACTTATAAGTTGATAATGAAAATACAAAAAAATAATTAATATAAGTGTGATTGATTTTAAATTTTTTTAATCCAATGAATCTTGTGAATCGCTCAACTCACCTCGACAAATATCACTTAATCCATACGTCACACTGAGATCCATTTCATTATCACCTCTAATTCTTAATAATTTAATTTATGTGATAAGAGGCACAATATATGGTTTTATACTTTACATTATTTAATTCTTAAAAATTGATTTGAAACAGTTATTTTCATTCCATTTTATTAGTGATTTATTTGACTAAGCTTTTACTAACTTTTGTTATCAGCAACTATTTTACCACAATATTTAAAAGATATAAAACTATAATTATCTGTTTCGATCCTTTTTGTGTTCTCTTAAAATCTTCGAATGATTTGAAATTTACACCAAAGAATGGTTCTCATTCATTTAAAAAACATAAAAGATAACCATCAAGATTTTTAAGATTGATGTTTGGTAATTTTAAATAAAAAATCATAAATTTAAATATAGTGAGTTAATATAATAAGAATAATTTTTTGTATAGAAATAAGATATATTTCATAAAATAGTGTAAAATATAAATAAGTTCTAGCAATTTATGATACTCCCTTTTCTCTATCCTTTTACAAGATGAAGTGATTGAATTATATATATATATATATATATATATATATATATATATATATATATATATATATATATATATATAGTTATTGGCACATTCATTTAAAGAAGGGAATTTAAATTGTTAAAACTAAAAAATATTTGGTCCACCATTAATTTATGGAAATTTTCAATGGTAAAAGCCAGTTGGGCAGGCAGACAAATTGAATAAAAATATTTAAAAATAAAAATTCATAAATGTGATGATTTGTCTTATGTTAGCATTCTAGACCCATTTCCATCATGCATGTTCAGTTGATAAAAGGATTAAAATTATATGTGCAATTAAAAAACCCAATTAACACGATATTTAATGCTAAGTGGATAATTATACTAAGGGGTGTGTGTATTGAAAAGGCTTAATGCCCAATTTGGAATGTTGTTGAGCCCCAATTCCACTGGGTTGCACTTTTCATCTTGATGTTTGTGGGCCTATATTCATTTTTTCTGGGTCCCTTTCTTGTGGGCCCTCCATCGTCTTCTTTCATTATCGACTTAATTAATTGATTGTTGAAGATATATTTCGAAAACAAAACCATGAAAATGTTATAGTATTTAATAAGAGAAAATGAATATATTGTCTGCCATAATTATAATAAAGTATCCAAAATCTCTGACATAAATTAATATTTTTAAATAGAGTATATTAAGTCAATAAAATAGTCCTCTATTATTATTACTTATGAATTTATGGTACAGCAATAATTTATCACCTTTCATTGTACAAATAACTCTGTTAGAGACCAGTTTCTCCTCTCTCTCTTGGGAGAAATTTCTGAGTTTCAAACACAAAACTCTAAAGTTTCCTTGTCTTATATACGAATAATTATTGTGTAATAATTCATGAACAATTTACAGTTTTAGTTAGAATTATTTTTTAAATCAAATTTAACTGCATGTTAATCTCTTCATTATATAATTAATGTATGGTTTAACTATAACTTTATGAGCAAATTTCACTTTACAATTTTTGGTTCATACGATTAAGTCCTCACATTACTTGTTTTACTTTAAAATTTGCATTATTATTTTTAACTCGACCACTTTTTTTAGAATTGAGTCAAATTAAATGTTTTCAAATCTCCTTTTTTTTTTCCAGCAATTGAAAACTAAATCATAATTACTTTTTTTTATCACTGAGAACTGTGACATCCCAAAAATATAGTCAGCACTATAAATTCAGAAAATCACATTTAATAATAATTCAGTACAGTTTTTCACTAAAAACAAAAGCCAAGCCGTATGCCTTACAACACGAATCACAATCTAAAGTCGAACGTACAAATAAAAACCTGACCGAACGGTTTCCACAGTATAATTACCGAACGGTCGAACCTAAAAGAAAACGAGTGGGTAGGTCGAACGACCACTCACGCCAACAACTGAAATAGCCGAGCGTCTTATTGCTCCATCTTCACTTCGACTTCAACCAAGATCTCTTCGTTCAGCATCTCTTCCAAACGCTCGTCTTCATCTGCTCACATCCACACGGATGATCATTGCAATGACAAGACGGACGTACAAGGACAATGGACAACACAAGGAAACGAAAGGGTAAGCTTACATAATTTAACTCATGCATCAACATAGAATTTCAAATAAATAATTCATCATACATGCATATTTCAACATACACATTCATTACATAACAACCCACTTTAACTTACTCACTAAATAAAACTCAACACGACTGACTGTCCGGACTGTATGAAATCTGTGTAGTTACAGGCGTTCACGCACCCGGGTGGTGTGGTAACTGGCATTCTCATCAGCTGCCACCCGAGGTTAGTACGTCCGTCCAAAGTACCTCTAAGGACGACGACCTCCTGCCATTCCCACGCATGACGTGCGCCTCTACTTGAGGACGATCACTCACGGAATATCAGGATTGAACAGCCAGCATTAACTTCCCACAGTCATACTTTACGAATTTCAACAATCATCTGAGTCGTTCCTCCTTGGAACGCTCTTTCATAAATCATAACTTTCCATATTGTTCATCATTCACTTTTCATTATGTATTCATATTCTCATTTCATCTCATAAACTATTCATCATTTTCATCATTCTTAAGAAGACCATCAAAAACGAATGTTCTGTCCCCAATAAGTCCGAGGACGAACGCTGTGAGCAACACTAAAAGACGCTCGTTCAAATCACAAGACGAACGGCAGAATTTCAAATAGAGCGAGGACGAACCATGTTGACTGGACCAAAAGACGCCCGTTAAAATCAGAGTACGAACGCTCAGTATCTGACCGAGCACCATGTTGAGCGAGCGCTCAATCTATGACAGAGCTTCTATTTAGAACGAACGTTCGGTGTAAGGCCAAACCCCAATTTAAACAAACGTTCGGTTTATGACCGAACCACAATTTATGAACGAACACTTAGTATAAAACTGAACACCCAAAAGAACGAACGCTCATCTCAGAAATGAGTAAATTAGGACGAACGTTCAGTTCAAAACAAGTACACTAGGACGAACGCTCAGTTCAAAACCGAGCAGCATTCTGGACGAACGCTCAATCTCAAAAGCGAGCGAACTAGTTGGACGAACGCTCAGTGTAAGACCGAGCATCAATTTGAGTGAACGTTCGGTAGGAGATCGAACACCAATTTCGGACGAACGTTCGGTATGAGACCGAACTTCGGTTTGAACGAACGTTCAACAAGGCAATGTAATATGAGGACGCTCGTCCTCAGTCAGTATTTCATTCAAATGGAAGAATTGAGATTTCAACCAAGTTACTAAGAAAAACCGAACGGTCAATGACCGTCCGTTCAGTACTAAGGTACAATTTCATGGAGAATTCATTTTCAGTTACATTCAAGTATATTTCTCAGCATAAACTTTTCATAGCTTCATTCGTTCATATCAAAATCAACTTCCACATTTCATACGGTCCAGATCATCAAATCTCATATATATATCATACATCATACATAAATTCAATCATATTTCATTTTCATTCATTCAACAACGAACGTTCATGCAACTTAATCACAGTAACATCATGCCTCATATTCATATAAATAACGAACGTTCCTACAGCATACATCAAAAACAGTTAAATTAAGTAAGCTTCCCTTACCCGGAAAATGAACGAACGTCATATTCAAACACCAGCCAGATTTGGACGAACGTCATCTAACAATTTAAACAAACGCATGAGCGAACGCTCGTCAGCAAAAGAAAACGAGTACTCAAATCAACGTGGACGAACGTTCAATTCGTCTAGTTTTGGACGAACGTCCAATTTGAAATTTCAAATTGGACGATCGCTCGAAATTTGGGACGAACGTTCGGGCTGGTAATCGTTTACAGGACCCCTGTAAACGATTACCCGAGAGAAATGGCCAATTTGTACAAAAAGTCTAACGTAGGTACTCAGTCAGGTGAACACAGGTCACCATTGGCCAAAAACTTCAGAAACTTCATTTTTCAACCCAAAAATATCCAGATTTGCATCAAACACAACATCATTCAACAATCAAACGAATAAAATCTAACTCCCCTTACCTCTTGAAGACTTCCTTGAATCACTTCCAGAGAGTTTGATGTCCTTCCAAATGCACCACCAAAGCCTCCTTGCAGCTCCAACAGCAGCTCCCACACGCACTCAATTGGAGTAGATACACGGTTTTAAGAAGCTAAAAGAATGGTTTCTGTTACTATGGGTCTCGACAAAGCTTGGGTCTCGACAAAGTTCCTACTCGGCCTCGACAAAGTCCACGCGGTCGACCTCGACAAAGCTCCCGCTCGACCTCGACAAAGTTCACGCGGTCGACCTCGACAAAGTTCACGCTCGACCTCGACAAAGTTCACGGAGCAGCATTTCTCAACTCCAGCAGCTCAAAATGGTGGAAACAACCAATAACCCTTCACTTCCATTAGCAGTTACGTTCCAACAAGAAGAAGAAGTGGCGTTCCAGTTTTGGTAGCAGCAGCTCCTGCTTCAACAGCCCAGTCATTCATGCTTCTAGGAGCTTCACGTTTTCAGCAAAAGAAGGAAGAAATGGTGCTCTTGGACGGCTGGAAACGGGAGAAGGGTTCCCTCCCTCTGCTGCTCTCTCTCTCCTTCTCACATGCCAATAATGAGAGCCCCATTTCTGCCAAACCTCCCCCGTAAAATGCCCCCCTCATAACCTCCCATCTTCCCCTCCTCTTCTCTTTCCTTTTCTTGTTTTCTTTTTATTTTTGTTTTCAAAGGGAAGCAACGTTTGCTGTCCCTTGTGGCAGCGCTCGTTGCTTCCTCCCTTGTCTTTCTTCTTCTTCTTCTTCTTTTTTTTTTTTTTTTTTTTTTTTTTTTTTTTTACAAATCCTTACAAGAACTCTTATTAAATTTAAAAAAAATTATCAGTTTGATTTTAAAATTGACAAACTAATATATTTTAGAAAACGGGAAAGACGAAATTTGGTCAGGCTAAGATGAAAATGTTGTTACATGAATTCCTAAAACTAAAATAATATCAAAAGTTCTTATATTTTTTATTGTCTAAATATAGGTTGATATTATCAGTAAACACACACAATTTTTAGTTTTAAATCAATATATATTTGTTTTAATAAACATTATAAACTTTTTAAAATATGGCATAATTTTGTAATTTCAAAGATAAAACTCACTTATTTCTCCTAAAAATTACTTGAAGTGAGAAAGAGAGAATTTTGATTTACAAAAGCAGAGTGTGAGAAATGTGATGTTTTGATAATTTGAAAATGTGAGAAAATTTATGAAAGATATGAAAGATTTAAGAGAAAAATGTTGACCATGGAAACAATTCCGTAAGAAGGAAAAATCATTAATTAAAAAACTTAGCTTTATTAGTTATGGTAAAAAAAGATGTTAGTGTAGCTAAGGCAACACGGATATTTAGCCATTACCATCTCTTTTATCAGTTGCTGCAATGCCTACATATCTACATACCTACCCTCTTCTCTCACTGCTTAAAAGCTTTCATCTTCAAAACACACTGTCATCATCACTCTTCATTCCTAACTCCAACCCTTTTACTATTTCAATTCTACTATAAAAACGTATCCAGATCTCCAACACTAACATGCCTAATTACACTATTCCCACCATCTCTCCTGTGATAAACAGCTTCACAATACCACCTAAATAATGCTATAAAAATTGAATTACATAAAAAAATATACTGCTACCATGTATGTTATTAGCATTTAGTATATGATGTTAGTAATATAATGGAAGGTTTTAAATACAGTTTAAAAGAGTGTGAGAAGTAAAAAAGTTACTTAGAAGAAAGAACAGTGTTAGTTACTGTGACAGTGAGAATGACAATGACTAGGTTTTAACCCTTTGGTTTTGGGTTGGAAGCATAATAACCTCTCCCAACAAACGATGTACCAACGTTCTTGTCGGGACAAACAACACCATACGACCCACCTTTTGTTCCTCCGCTTCCATCCATGGCAGACTACGAAACCAGCCACAACCACAACCACCACCACCAACAACCGGTGTCTAAAGAAACAGCGTTTCAGGCGCTGAACACCATAATCCAGCTTCACTTCGAGAAGACCCTGGAGAAGAAACGGGCCATAGACCTTCAGAAGAAGGAGCTTCACAAGCTCTTTCAGATTTTCTTCATCTTCCTCGCTCTCCTCTTCCTCGCCCAGTCCCAGTCCTCGCGCCTCCAATGCCGTCACTGCTGGATCCCCATCACGCTGCTCTCCATCGCCCACCTCATCTTCTACGTCTCCGTCGCCCAGACCCTCCGCTGCATCAACGGCTTCAAGTACCAGCGCCGCTGCCACAAGCTCACTCTCGGCCTCGCCACCGAGAAGCTCCGGGAGATCAAGATCAGGCTCGGCGCCGCCAACGGTGGTGACTACGATGGTGTTGCCGATGAGGAGTTCGAGATTCACTACCAGGAACCCCCCGAGAGCTACTTCGGAAAGTTTAAGAGGAATTGGGCGCTTCATTTTGGTTTCTTAATCTTGATCTACGCTTTTATGATCTCTTCCTCTGTCGTTCTTTTGTGTTTTTAATCAAGGATGCTCTTTTATTAGTTTAGTGAGATTGACAGAGATGTGCCAAATTAATTATGGTTATGGGTATAGATTTTGTATGATTTGAATGATGGAATTGGTTTGTTTCCTCTCAAGTGTTAGTTCTCAAATCAAATCCATTTTCATTTCAATCTCTCTTCATTCCTTATGCATGTGTAACTCTTCTTGTTCTACTTTTATTTAGACCTATCAGTCATTTTCTAATTACTGTACCTGTATCTTTATAGTAGCCTATGAGTATATTCTATTCTTATTCATGTATCTAGTGTTTGAAAAAAATGAAAAGAATGCATCTTTGAAAGTGTCAACCAAGATGGTGTTTGTGAAAGAGGGTCGAAGATATTGAATCAGCTTCTGTGAGGGTGCGAGCATAAGTCCACACAACGTAAACTCGTGTTTGAATTGAATTCAAACATGATCTACTTATGGATAGATTACATCATGAAAGGATCTATGGATGACAGGTCCAGGTCCAAGTATCTGCATAAATGCAAACTGGTTGCTTGTTGGGACCTCAAGTTTGAATATTACTTGGTCCATCATCCATCTCACAGTACAACTAAAGGAATGAACTTTACTCAAAAAATTAAGGCACGAATTGAGAATGGCTTTTTCTCCCAACAAGCGAAGAATTAGCCACGCAATGATGGAGTTGTAGGAGAGAGCAAAAAGGGACCCCCCGTTGTTGTCCTGATCCACTTTCTCAACAGCATCTTGCCATCTCTCTTTTGTTGCCTTCAAACACCATAGAAAATATCTTTTTTGTGCTTGTCGTTTGGCTAACTAGTGCAAGATAACCAGCAATGGACGATGCCATCTTTCTGTTTCCACTTTCTGCCGATTCTCCTATTTGAATTTTTATTTCTTGTAAGTAATGTTAAAAGAAACCACTTTATTTTAATGCTGTCCATCACTTCCTTTTCCGTAATGATACATTTTAGATAACGTTTAGTCAGTCTGTTGCGACTTCATTCATAAATTCTGTTCTGTATTTATTTCATCGAAAATAAAATGTAATCTAACATTTAATCTAGGTTATTTATTTATATTATCAGTTAATTAAAATTTACTATAAATAAAGTTATTGCGAAAGTCTTAAACTGGTCTATACATAATAGTTCCCTATTAAAATACTTCTCGTTTCTTTTCATTTATCATTTTAAGGTTATTTTGCTCAAACTTAGAAAAACAGAATAGCTCTGCAATTTCTTATTTTACCCTTTCCCCTCTACTTCTAAAACAACAAATATATAAATTATTCAAAAACTAGAAAATATATAAGAGTATAATAAAAAAAATTATTAAATCTCTAAAAAGACAGGTGAAAAAGATCATCCTCTTCCAAGATTGAGACAAGAATAATGCAGCAGAGGAAGTAAGATTTAAAAAAGAAAACAAATACACATGAAACTGTAAGCCTGATGAAAGGGAAAAAAAAAAGAGAATGATTCCATTGCATTTAATTCTGTTAACAAACCCATCTGAGATGACTGATTTGGTTTGTTGTAGTTACTCTTAAAAGAATAGTCATGTCTAATGATTATCACATCGCAATACATAACGCAGCATTTCAAAAACCACCCCATAGGAGCGAAAAATTAATTTCCGTGACTGAACAATCGTTCACTTCTTTCTGTAAGAGTGTGCACTTATGTAACATTCAAAATTGCAAACAAAAGAATAAAATTTAATCGTACAACATTGATCACTTGTGATGGATTTCTTTACTGACTTGAAGGTGTAACAAGCCATATGGCCATCTAAGATGGAGAGAGAGCATTGCACAATGTTTTGTATGCATTGACACATAGTTTGAATTTTTCTTCAGCCATGGCCTGCCATCACATAAAGGTAAAGTGCAAGCATGAGACCAGATAGCACAAATGATAACCAAAAAGATACAAAATGAAAGGCTGCTTTTATGGAGAACCTTAAGAACACTTGACAAATAAGTTTTTACAATGCCGAGTAAAACCTATACTGTATTTGTGATTCATCCTAAATATATGGAAATAAATTTTCATTTGTCCCTTTGCAAACATTGGAAACCAATGACCATCAGAGCTACGCGAAATTGATGGAAAATGAGTAAACATGAACTACTACGTTTTCATGTCTAATGCAACTTTGCAACGAGGGCATGAGAAGGTTGACCAAAAATCACTACTCCCAACCTTTTTCTGCAACAGGGCACAATCTCTGATTGGAGAATCCTAAACCACATCACCGGAAAATGTCACCTGTAGTTGCACCACCCCTCTACCACAATCTAAACAGATGCAAAAGACCTATTTCCTCAGCAACCCATCACAGACATTTGTTAATCCCATTTTTCCTTGTATTTTGAAGGGCTGGTAAACAATTTCCATTTCTTGGGAGACCTTTTATAAATATTAAGTTAAAAAAAATCTGTTTAACAAATTATAAGTAGTGAACTAAGTATTAACCTTTGATGCAAGAGTCATTTTAATCAATGGCAAATATTCGTAGAACTACTGGTGCACCCTTCGTGGGAAGGTACACCATAAAAGCCACCAGAGATACAGATGGCTGAGATGGCATACATGATACCAATTTCACAGTACTTGGCAACTACTTCTGTGCTCAAAGTATATTCATCAAGATGACTCAATATAAAAATGGTAGTTCGGGATGGATCATGTATGTAGCTAATGCAGAATTTTGAGCCCTAAATAGTCAATTCCATGAGTCTAACATGTATTTCAAACTTGGTCAAAAGAATATTTCAAACTCACCTGGGAAGTGCCTTGATGCTTATCAGGATGCCATTTTAAAGCTGATAACCGAAAACTACAAGGGAAATAAACAGATATCAGCAGTTTATATTGTGTGTACATTATCTTTTATTCTTGCTATAAGATCTTGCACTGAGCAGAAGCCCTGAAGCACTTACGCATTTTTAACATCTTCAATCTTTAATGGACCTGTTGGAGGCAGACCAAGAATAGTTCTATCGGAACTTGACCCCACACAACACGAGTCATCATCATCCTGCTCAACATCGCTTTCATTTTTCCACTTGTTTGTCCTATTTGAATGTTCCCTCCATTCAAACCCCGATGTGGAATGTTCAAAAGAACAACCGCTCCAATTGCTATAAGACCAAGTATAACACTTGTTACCGTATGTTGCATGGAATATTTGCTCAGGTTGGCTATCAAAGTCCTCAGAGAAACTTTCTCTTCTGATTTTTCCTGAACATATATAGTGGAGATCAGTGGAAAGAAAGTAAACAAAATGCTGATTTAAAGACAGTCGCACAAAGAAGTCCCAGATGGCAAAGCAAAACATCTTCATTGTCTGATCAGATTGTTTACCAGTATGTGCAATGATCAAATAATAAATTGTAATGACCAAGAGTGCCAACTTTTAACTATAACAACTGCACTTTAAACGAAAAAGTATTGCTGGAAAAGTGTACTTTCTGACAAAAAAATCCAATAAACGGATACTTAGGTGAAATACATATATTTCCTGAGATTTGAAATGTTACAAATATAACTGAAAATAGGGTATATTATAGGAGTACAATCGTTGACAAGAAAAATAGGGGGCCGGCTTTTGGTATTAAAATTTATAATAAGAGGTTTCAGTCATTTATCGCTTTGCCATGTGTATATAATATTTCAAAATCTCACAGACTGTCAACTTGTCACTAGAACAAGAAAACCTAACAAGCATGGTGATAGGTTCAGTGAGAAAGTCTATACTAGAAGAAATAAATAAAGGAGATAGTTATAACCTCCAATAGCTATAATAGGTTGTAACAGACCAGTATATATAGTCTGTGTTTAGGTTGTTGTTAGCAGTTTTTGGAGTTTGGAACGAAAAGGGGTTTTGGGAGAGCTAAGGTCCTCTCGAAAGACCTTTGTACCTAGGAGGCATTGTTGTAATCCTTTCACATTCACAAAACCGTTCTGTTCTAAATAAAGTCTTTCAAGAACCTGTCTTGAAGGTTTTATGTAATTCTGGTGGTCCTATCAATTGGTATTCAGAGCTCCTTTCTTGGCCCTGTGGTGGCAGCGTAAGGGATTATGGCTAAAACCAGAATAGATTCAAGATTAGAGACTTTGGAATGCTTATTTCAAGAATTTGAGCGTGATAGAGAAAGATTGGACAAGTGCAAAATGAACGTTTGAAACGGATGGAAAATTTAATCAGTGGGTTGTCGGGTGTGGTGGAAAAGATAACATGCACTGCAGTGTCTGGGTCAAATCAGAACGTGTTTTCAGCCTGTACGTCAGGAGACAATGAGCAAGATTGGAAGATGCAGGGAGGTTCAAGGTGATGTAAACTACGTTTCAATCTTTGCAGGGAAAGATGCATTTGGCTGGACTAATAGATTGAACAGATATTTCTGTTTGCAAGAAGTCTCTGAAATTGAAAGAATGCATGCAGTGATGGTGGCTTTGGAAGGAAAAGCTTTAATCGGATATCAATGGTGGGAATCTTGCAACCCATCTCCCACTTGGGAATCTTTCAACATAGCAATGGTGCAACGTTTCCAACCCAACATGCTCGAGAATCCCGTTGAGTTTTACTGGCGTTACATCAGATAGGGAATGTAGAGGAATATGTGGAACAATTCGAGCAATATGCACGACTCCTAAAAGGAATGAATCAAGATTATCTAATTGGAATATTCTTGAATGGGTTAAAAGAAGAGATCAAGGCTGAGGTTAAGTTGTATGAACCTTCTAATTTGGCTGATATGATGAGGAAAGCTCAAATGGTTGAAGACAAAATTAAAATTATATCCAAGGGAAAAGGAGCAGTAGAGACCAAGCCTGTTACGAGATCCTAATTAAATTGGATTCCTGGGAGTTTTGCTCGAGAAGGACATCCTCAAATGGCTGTGAATGTTCTGGGACAAAACTAAGGTTCAAATCGCAGTAGGGGATCATCTTATAAGCGTCTGACAGATGAGGAGATGCAAGACAAAATCAAAAAGATGTAAGAAAAGTATAGTCCTAATCATATTTTTTGCAACAAGCAATTTCACATGCTTTTAATTACAGAAGAAGAGTAAGAAGAGTGGCTGGAAGAAGATACAAACATAGAGATTGAGGTGGAAGAGGCAAAAGCAATGCAGCTGTCCATGTTTACCTTAGCTGGCCTAACCACCAAGAAGTAATTGAAGGTTTGGGGACACATTGGTCAAGAACAAGTCATTGTGGTGATAGATTGTGGGGCTTCCCATAATTTTATTTCCAAAGAATTAATGGGAAGATGTGGGCTGGCATATGCTGATACTCCTACATATGTGGTGGAAGTAGGTGACGGTAGAAAACTAAAATGCCAAGGAAAATGCACAAAATTGATGTTGGAAATTCAAGGAATAAGGATTTGTCAAGAATTCTTTATCTTTGATATTGGAGGGGCAAATACTGTTCTTGGCCTATAATGGTTAGCTAGTTTGGGTGAAGTAAAGGCAGATTTTGGAAAGTTAGAAAGTTACAGCTCACTATTGGTGGAGAAGGTAATCAAATCACGTGTTAGGACCCAACTTTTCCTACCAGAGCCATTTCATTCAAGAGATTGATCACTGAATTGAAAAAAGGAGATACAGGGTATTTGGTGGAGGCAGTACAGGGGGATGGATATAGCAGAGGGTTCAACTACAGTGCCAATAGAAGTAGATTGGCTATTAACTTCATACACGGACGTTTTTCAAAGTTTAGAAAGCCTACCCCAAAAGAGGCAGCAAGATCACGCTATTCATCTTTGAGAAGGGGCTTCCGTTCCTAACTTGAGGCCTTACAAAATATTCTCACCAATAGAAGAATGAAATATAAAAACTAATTAGTGAGATATTGATGGCTGGCGTCATTCGTCCGAGCATCCGTCCTTATTCTAGTCCTATAATTTTAGTGAGGAAAAAGAATGGTGGGTGGAGATTTTGTATAGATTACAAGGCTTTTAACAAGCTGACAATCACTAATAAATTTCCAATTCCGATAATTGAGGAGTTGTTAGATGAATTAGTAGGAACAACCATTTTCTCTTGATCTTAAATCTGGCTACCATCATATTAGAATGAAGGATGGAGATATTGACAAGACAACTTTTAGGATTCATGAAGGCCACTATGAGTTCCTTGTCATGCCTTTTGGGCTGACCAATGCTGCTGCTGCCTTTCAATCGTTAATGAATGAGGTTCTAAAACCCCTTCTCAGGAAATTCGTCCTAGTGTTTTCTGATGACATTAATTTACATTATCCCAAGTTTTACAGCAGCCGTGTGAGCATCACTTGCAGGTCAACAGAAAAAAATTTACTTTTGGCCAAGCTAGCATCAAATATTTGGGCCATGTGATTTTGGGTGCAGGTGTATCTGCTGACCCTAAGAAAATAGAAGCAATGTGGACGTGGCTGATTCCAAAAGACTACTTTACGTGGATTTTTGGGCCTTACATGTTATTATAGGAAGTTTGTGCAAGATTATGGAAAAATTGCAAAGCCTTTGATACAGTTATTGAAGAAAGATGGGTTTCACTATAATATGGATGCTCAGAGGGCTTTTGAAATCCTAAAGGAAGCTCTATCACGATTACCCACTTTGGCCATTCCATATTTCTCGAAACCTTTTTGTAGTTGCTTCAAGCAAGGGGTTAGGTGCAGTCCTTCTTCAAGAAAGTAGACCGCTAGCTTTTTGGAGCCAGGCTCTTTCAGACCGTGCTCAAAACAAATCGGTTTATGAAAGGGAGTTAATGGCTGCTATACTAGCACTTAATAAATGGAGGCATTATTTGTTAGGGCCTTGTTTCATGATTATAACAGATCAGAAAAGCATAAAATTTCTGACAGAGCGGAAGCTTTTAACAGAAGAAGTCAGATGAGCATCAAAATCAATTGGATCTGATTTTGAAATCAGATAGACCTGGAAGAGAAACACTATGGCTGATACTTATCCAGAATTGCTCATTTCAGCAGTATCTCTTTGTTAAAACCCCAAGATTGGGAAGATGAGATGCGGATAGATATGAAGTTGAGTGGCATTATGACAAATTTACTAGTGGATCCTACTGCTCACCCTCATTATTAGATCAGAAAAGGAAGACTGTATTATCATGGTAAATTAGTGTTACCCACTAATTATTCCCGAATTCCTATCAATATTAAGGAGCTACATGAAACACCCATGGGAGGACAAGTGGTTATTTTCATACTCTTAAAGGAGTTGCAGGTGTTTTATATTGGGAGGGCATGTGGATGGACATAAAACAATTTTTCTTGCAATGCGAAGTTTGCCAAAGGGATTAAACTAAGACACTGTCCCCTACGTCATTACTGCAGCCACTGCCTATTCCGACACAAGTTTGGATAAATATCTCCATGGATTTTATTGGAGGACTACCAAAAGCAAAGGGAAAAGACACCATTTTTGTTGTGGTGGAGAAATTCACAAAATATGCTCATTTCTTTGCTTTATCTCATCCTTATTCAGCATTGGAGGTGGCTCAACTTTTTGTGAAGGAAGTTGTTCGTTTACATGGTTTTCCCTCATCCATTGTGTTAGACCGAGACAAGGTTTTCCTTGGCCAATTTTGGAGGGAGATTTTTAAACAAGCAGGAACTAAATTGAAGTACAAGATGACTCATCATCCATAATCGGATGGTTAAACAGAGGCTATAAATCGTTGTTTGGAAACATACTTGAGGTGTATGTCAGGCCTCAACCAAAACAATGGCCCACTTGGCTGCCTTGGGCTGAATTTTGGTTTAACACCAATTACAGCACCTCTTCACAAATGACACTATTCAAGGCTTCATATGGATGTGATCCACCTCTCACTTTGAAAGGTATAACAATCCCATCCAAGGTGGAGAGTATTAATCAGATGCAGGAAGAAAGGGATGGCATTTTGAAAAAGTCTAAGGATAATTTGTGCAAAGCAAGGGAGAAAAATAAGTTGCAAGCTGACAAACACAGAAGGGATGTGGTTTATAATGGAGATTGGGTTTTCTTAAAGATTCAACCGTATAGATTCAAATCTTTAGCAAGAAAACCAAATGAAAAATTGAGCCCACGCTAGTATGGACCTTATCAGGTGGTGGAACAAATTGGTAAGGTTGCTTATAGACTACTCTTGCCAGAACACAACTGTATTCACCCTGTCTTTCATGTATCTTTACTCAAACCAGCAGTGAGTAATGTGCCATGCTCTCAACCTTTACCTCCTATGTTGTCCAAGGTATATATGTTAGAAGTTATGCCTGAAAAGTTGCCTGACAGATGAAGGAATGCAGCAGGCGAACTAGAAGTCTTGCTCAAATGGCAGCAACTCCCCGAGATGGAGCATAGTTAGGAATATGCAAATGTCATCAACACAAAATTTCCAGACTTTCACCTTGAGGACAAGGTGAAACTTCAAGGGCAGGGTATTGATAGGTTCAGTGGGGAAGTCTATACTAGAAGAAATAAATAAAGGAGGTAGTTATAACCACTTGTAGCTATAACCGGTTGTAACAGACTAGTATATATAGTCTGTTTTTAGGTTATTGTTAGGAAAAGGGGTTTTGGGAGAGCTAAGGTCCTCTCAAAAGACCTTTGTACCTAGGAGGCATTGTTGTAATCCTGTCACCTTGACAAAACTTCTGTTCTAAATAAAGTCTTTCAAGAGCATATATTGAAGGTTTTCTGTATTTCTGGTGGTCCTGTCACACATACATGCAGTTGAGGGTGGGTTGGGGAAGAAAAGCTGAGAAAATTAAAAAAGAAATGACAAAATGAACTATAAACTTGAGCTGAAAAAGAACTCACGTTTAGTTTTCTTTTGTGGTTTTCCACCAGACCGCTGACCAGACTTTGATTGACCTTTATTGGAATGCCTACCTAGGCCTTCATACTTGTCATCATAAGTTGACAGTTAGCAATTGTAATAAAAACAAATAGAACACAATGAAACGTATTAAGTAAAGCAAAAACAACTTGGAAATGCATGAAAAAGATTGAGTGGCCGTTTTTGGTAAACATAGTTTCATTCCTTAACCTCACAATGATGTTAGCTGAAGAGGGAGAGAGTAATTCTGCAGCAACTCTTCATGGCATATTAGAGAAAGGGGTCTTATTCTATTTCTAAAATGGATTGGAATTATTGACAGACAATACTCAACAACATGTAGGTTTCAATTAGTTTTAACTGCGACTAGAGCAATGGGCCTTGTTAAGCGTCCAAAAAATCATATAACATCAACATGAAAATACTCACCACCAAAATAACCAAAACTCAATTTCAAAGGTAAACAGATCAGAAAATGCTGACATTTGACACCTTTCTGGATAGTATATTAGTTTTATCTTGTGTTTGGAGAGGGAACTTTATAATTTCTAAACAAATCAAACACATTAAATCTGAATTGCTTTCATTCAGTTCAAAAGTATTGAAGTTTTTTTATATAAATATTAAGTATTTTAATTACCACCAAATAATACTATGGTGTCAGTAAAAAAAATCATTGTAGACATCGATAAAAAGATAACCATTATAAACTTAGCTGAGGAAATTTAACTAACATCTACCAAAATTTAACTAACATTAGTCCAAAAAACCCCAATAAACATCAACCGAGAAATACTCATGCCTCATCAATGAATAAATATTCTCAATAATATCAACCAGAAACTAACTCCTACCAACATTAAAAAACCATAATTTACAGTAATAAAAAATTAGTTTCATTTGTGTCAACAAAAAACCAACATAACATTAATCGAAAAACAATTCTCCTATGGTTTGTTGAGAAAACCCTTATTAACTTTGATCAAGAAATAAATCTAACTAGCATTCTAAACAACTTAGTTGAAAGACAACCTTAAATAACATCAACTAAAAATAATTTCGATTGACATACCTAAATATGTTTAACATCAGTAAAAATGAAAAACTACTAATGTTAACAAAGAAAACTATAACTATCTAAGTAAAGTCAGTTGAAAAATAACACTAACATATATAAAATAAACTTAGAAGTAAAAAAAAAAAGTCAGGATAGATTTCAACTTAGAGAAAACTCCCACTAATATCAATTGAAAAAACGATAGTGACCCACCGACACCCTGACCTAGAGGCAATTGATGGTGTTCTAACCAAAACTGGCCTGACAATGACCCAACCAAGGCTGAGGTGAAGGAAGACTATAATGAGAAGAAACATAGATTTGAAAGGGAAGTATGAAGAATTTCAAATTCTTATTTTGTAGGTGGAATTTGAAATTATTTAGTTTTAAGTATTCAAATTACTCTCATAAATTCATAGAATTTCAATTTCTTTTATAATTCCCAATCCAAAAAACATATTTGAACATTAAACATTTCAAATGCTCTATAAAAATGAATTGCCCTCTAAGAATATAATAAAAAAATTTCATATATTTCAAAGGTATATATCACTCGTGGAAAATAAATTAAAGCCCAACATTACAAAACTTGAGTGTAAAGTGAACTTGTATTGACTTATATACTATAATTTGATCATATGTCTAGTGGATGTAAAATTTTCAACAATCACATTGGTTTTGATGAATATCAATGAAAACTTCCAAACCAACAATGAAGTTTGTTTTAAAATCATGTAAAAGTGATTTTGACTTAAACCAGTGTAAAAGAGTGCAAAACTTTTAATCCTAAAAGCCAGCTTGTTCACGCACTTGCAGTTCATCTCTCTTTCTAATCCAGAATTTATCCACACAAATCCTCACCCAGAAAATTTTAAGGAAACACAGGGACCATAAACAAATAAAAAGGAATTAGTAATATAATAACAATGCAAAAGATCAAAGTTTCTCAGCATAATCAAAGATCTAGGAACGCATACCTCAAATGAAAATTTAGAGGATCCACTATTGTAAAGAAGACTATTCAGAGCTTTCTTTGCATCAGCACGCTTTTGACGGGTAATGAATTTGATTTGACTCTGAAATTCACTTTTCCATCATGAGCAACTCTATTAATAATTATATTGATGTCAAAGAAGCAGGGTTTTCACAATTATAGCAGTATAAAGAAACACAAGGAGAAAAAAACTATGACAGCGCTAAACTACAAGCTTAACAGATTCCTATCTACATTTGTTATGAATTGCTAGAAAATTCCACTGCATCTCATAGTTAGGAAGTTCCTTGAGCTTCAGAAATGAGAAATCAAGAAATTCTGAGTAGGAGTGAAACACACTCTAATACACACAAGACTAAATATGTGCCTAGCAATAAAACAAGCTTGCCCTTAATTTGAGTAATCGGCTATTGTTTGTTTGTAAATTATATCACCAAAAAAGTATCATTAACCATAAAATTAGATAAATTGAATTTGAAAGTCATCGGGTTTATAAAACAGAATGTCATATCTTAACTAAGCACACTAAGTGTAGTCAAAGAAAACAGTAAAAACTGAAGAATGTGGTACAGCTTGTATATGTGCGTATATTTTTCCTCCTCTCAACCCTTCTCTGATTTTCTTTCTAGTTAGGACTTGACTCAATTATCTACAAAGGTTAAATGATAATAGCAGTTTCACCGCATGCCTAACTAAAGGTGTACAAAAACTTCAACTTACATAAAAAGCTTAACAGGTTCCAATCAACTTAGGGATTGACGTGTGTGAATATGTACAAGTGGCATTCAAGTAAAAGTGACTAAATTGCTCTATTCATCATAATTGGTGCCCTCCATTTGTTTAGTTCAGAGTTCAGATATTTTCATATTAGGAAATTCTGTAAAACCTAAGATCTAAAACTCTCACAAGCTATCTGTCATTGTCCTAAATAAATATTTGAAAATGATTCTAGTACTATTCACAACTGAATTGTGCAAATTATTCACCATTGGCAGCTGGAAACCAGTACCAATAGAATCTCTGCATTGCAGTTAAACTTTTTCTCCAGCTCAGAATGCAGGAGGCTTCATCGTCATCATATTAACATGATAAAGCTTTTGACTTGTATAAAACTAGTTAAAAGGTAACTAACTAACCATTGTATCAAAGGAGAAATTTAAAATAGCAAAATACACTCCTTTGAATAATACTTCATGATTTTACAATCCATAAAAGGCACGGTTGAATAAACTTCCTACAATTACCGAAAAAATGTAGAAATATAGGGGCTAAAGTTATATGCTCCAAATGTATACCTTTGATGGTTGTTGTTGACCCTTTCCTATATGCTGCAGGAGAAAATATAAAGCGTTGTATTAATTTCCAAACTTTCTCATAGCTAGTAAAGTGCAAATAAGTTATCCAAGAAGAAACGAGAACATAAACAACCCGAACAGAAAAAGATGATTCATAACCAACCCAAACTCAATATAATATCAAGAAAAAGAACGACACAACTCAACAGGAAGAAAAAATCGCCTTTTGAAATCAGAAAAAAAAAAAACTCACGGAGCTGAATTTGTTCTTCCAATTTTGACAGGTACAAGGAGTGGAATGAAACTCGGAGAAATGCGAGAGAGAGGGAATAACGCGAGTCTTCAGAGACGACAAGTTTCGCCATCGTGCTAATTGCATATCGGGAATTAGAGTGCGACCAAAGTTGAAGGATTCTGCAGTAACGGCGTCGTTTGAAGAGAACAGTTCTTGGGTGTTTGATGTTAGACCACAACCGCGCCGAGGCTGTCTCGCTAGCCTCCTCTGCCTCCCCTGTATTGCAGAAATCACGGAATACCCAAACAACACATGCTCTGAAAAAAGTATATGGGCCCTACTATTAGCACCCCTTGCTTATTATTTAAACTTCCCATTCAGATGAAAAGAAAAACTAAATTCTCTTTATTTTTGTTTTGGAAGATCATACAGAAACCTATTTTTCTCATTACAAACTATTTTCTACTATAAAAAGTCTACTCCTCTAACTGAACACAAATATTTAAATTCATTCCAAAAATATAAGTCAATGGTTATACCTTAACTTAGCGTAGTTTTGAGGTTTAATAGGATTTTAATTCTTAAATTTGAACGTAAAATTGATTTTTTTTATTTTTTAAATTTTAATATATTTTAGCTGCTAAACTTAAAAAATAATTGATGTAATCATCTTATTCCAAGACATTATTTTTATTTTAAGCATTAAATGATATTTTAGGTTAATATTTGTGTAGGAATGTAACAAACAATATAAACCAATCAACCCTTAACTTAAAATGTAGTATGATGTGTAAAAAAGTTTAAAGAAGTTGGATTACTAAAATTATATCTATTTATTTTTGGGGATTAAATATGTTTTAGTTATTGAACTTTGACGCGAAATTAAAATTCGTCTTAGTTCAAAACTTTGATACATTTTGGTTTTGATACATTTTGGTTTCCAAAATTTAAAAATGATTAATACATTTTGACTTGTATATATTGATTGACATATTTTTACTTCAACATCGTTAAAAACATTTAATATAATTAGATTAAAAATGCTATATTCATCTACTTTAAAGTTTAAAAACTAAAATATATTAAAGGTTCAAACAAAGACATATTCTAATTTCAAATCGAAGTTATTTAACCCTTTATGTTTAAGGTTTCTATCAAAGATTAGGACAAACACAAATTCAAATTTATATTAAAGTTTAAGAAAAAAAACACATTTAATCATATTTTTAATTATACTTTTTTATACTTTTAAATTGAATCAAGCAAACAGTGTACTATTGATATATGTAATTTTATCATGAAAAAAAAATTAATCACCTAATTGTGTTTTTGTTTGTGTGTAGGGATGAGAATGTGAGTTGATTCGTCCAACTTTGACCTATCTCGCATTAGACCCACAAAATATGGGTAGAGTTAACCCATCCTATCTTGCATAACATTTGACTTGCATATTTACGACCATATGTATAACCTACATATAAATTTTAATAACTTATACTTTTATTTAATTAAATTAATAAAAATAATAATTTTGTAAGTTTATTTTTTAGAATAAGTAAAATTCATTATTTTATAATTATAATATTATGTAGAATCTATTGAAATTGTGGCCCTAATATTTACATCAACTATTTGGCGCATTCCAGCAATTGGAAGAACGAGAATGGCAACATCGTCGCCGAGCTTTTCGCCACCGCAAAAGATGCCGAAGTCGACCTTGAAATTTACCTTTCAAAATCAATTGTTCTAATGTTATGGTCAATGATATTTTTTTCGTGATATAAGTTATAAACATACAACAGCCGATTACTCAAATTAAGTGCAAGCTTGCTTTTATTGCTGGGCAAATATTTAGTCTTGTGTGTATTAGAGTGTGCCTCACTCCTACTCAGAATTTATTGATTTCTCATTTCTGAAGCTCAAGGGAGTTTTTAACTATGAGATGCAGTGGAATTTTCTAGTGACATGCAATTTATAACAAATGTAGATAGGAATCAGTTAAGCGTGTAGTTTAGTACTATCATAGGATTTTCTGCTTGTAAACCATGCTTCTTTGACATCAATATAATTATTAATAGAGTTGCTCATGATGGAAAAGTGAATTTCAGAATCAAATTCATTACCCGTCAAAAAAGTGCTGATGCAAAGAAAACTCTGAATAGTCTTCTTTACAATTGTGGATCCTCTAAATTTTCATTTGAGGCATGCTTTCCAAGATCTTTGATTATGTTGAGAAACTTTGTTCTTTTGCGTTGTTTTATTTGTTTACTGTCCCTGGGTTTCCTTAAAATTTTATGGGTGAGGATTTGTGGGAAAATTCTGGATTAGAAAGAGAGATGAACTGCAAGTGCGTGAACAAGCTGGCTTTTTGGATTAAAACTTTTGCACTCTTTAGATAGGACTTTCTGAAAATTAATGCCCTGTAGACAACAAGTGTTGGATTGAAATTACAAAAAGGAAGAGTATGTGTAGCTTTATAGTGTAATCCTTAAAGACAAGTGAGAATATATTAATGAATCTCGTATGCGTGTCCGAGTTAATAGAAAGAGGAGGTAAGGATTGATTTACACGGGTTTAAGTCAAAATCACTTTTACATGATTTTATAACAAACTTCATTGTTGGTTTGGAAGCTTTCATTGATATGCATCAAAACCAATGTGGTTGTTGAAAATCTTACATGAAATATAACCAAATTATGGTATATAAATCAATACAAATTCACTTTACACTTTAGTTTTTTAATGTTGGGCCTCAATATATTTTCTTCTAGTGATATTTACCTTTGAAATATATGAATTTTGTTATTATATTCTTAGAGGGCAATTCATTTTTATAGAGAATTTGAAATGTTTAATATTCAAATAATGTTTTTTGGATAGGGAATTATAAAAGAAATTCAAATTCTATGAATTTATGAGTAATTTAATTACTTAAAATTAAATAATTTCAAATTCCACCAACAAAATAAGAATTTGAATTTCTTCATGTTTCCCTTTCAAATCTATATTTCTTCTCATTGTAGTCTTTCTTCACCTCGGCCTTGGTTGGGTCATCGTCAGGCCAGTTTTGGTTAGAACACCATCAATTGGCTCTAGGTCAGGGTATCGGTGACTCACTATCGTTTTTTAATTTGATATTGGTAGGAGTTTTCTTGAGGTTGAAATCTATCCTGACCTTTTTGTCGCCATTTCTAAGTTTATTTTATATATGTCAGTGTTATTTCTAAACTGACTTTAGATAGATAGTTATAGTTTTCTTTGTTAACATTAGTAGTTTTTCATTTTTACTGATGTTAAACATATTTAGTTACGTCAATCGAAATTATTTTTAGTTTATGTTAGTTAAGGTTGTCTTTCAACTAACGTTGTCTAGAATGCTAGTTAGAATGATTTCTTGATCAAAGTTAATGAGGGTTTTCTCAACAAACCATGGGAGAATTGTTTTTCGAAATAATATGCACACGCACACTATCACTAATATCACTAAGCCAGTTTATTCTCGCTGATATACTACCTATTTAAGGTCTTCTTTTTCACCTATTTCGGATTTACACATTTTAATTCAGCTACTTAATTATTTTACACCATCTAACACTTCCACACAAGCTTTTTCTCCTACCACACAATTTCTAATACCAAGGTACTAAAATAAAAATTATTTGAAAGATACTCTAATAATTATAATAGTTATAGGTTACCTACACTGATATTCCTTCATGATATAACTCTGACAGTCCAGACTTCAAGCATATTTAATACACAACTTCAGACAACCATTCGCAATACCCCAACCTACTAACTCAGATATCAACAGCCACGTACAACATCGTAACAGTCAATTAATGATAAAACATCTATGCAACCACCCACGCCCAAACCATTATTAGAATATCAAACATATATTATCAACAAATTGCATGCATGGATCATCAAACACCCATATAACGTGTAACCCCACAGCCCAAACCAAACATCATTTGGTTGCCAGCACACATTATATATGGTCAGAAATTATGTGATAACAACTAACAATAAGCAGATCAGTACCACAAAACCCACACTTCCAGTTTATATAGTGATATTTCTATAGACAGAGTACTTTAGTGAACAAGTCAAAACAGCTTCTAAATTATTCATATGGCATCCCCAATTTTCAGGTATTGATAATTCAACAGCAAATCAAACTCAAAAGCACACCAATTTTCACGTGAAAATACAGTCAAGGACTATGTACTGATTTTGAGGAAGTTATCAATCATTTAACCAATAAACATCTAAGTAAAAGAGATAAAAGGCACCATCAACTTAAGCACGAAACCACCATTTCAAAGTTTAGAACTAATATTTCCTAACAAGAACAAAACAACTCTGCATCAGGAATTTATTTAATTTTTCAGACATCACGTTGCATACCTAAAACTAAAAACAGACACTTCACTTCAACTTCCAAACACAAATTATCTTTTCAATACTTGTTTCAGAACTTAACACCATTTAATACATGAAATTGCAAAGTTTGGATTCGTTAAATTAACCACACAAGCACTAATAACCTATCCTCAAAACAGCAGATGCACATTTTCTTCTCAACCAGAAACAACCAGCCTTTCCAGCCTATCTCAATACCACAACCAACTAATTGGACAAAAAGATTAATTCCTTAAACTAAAGTCAAAATTTCATACCTGGATTTACTTCCAGTACACTAACAGCACAAGAATTATATATTTAAATCCAACAGTGTTCACAGAAAAAAAAAATTGTCCAACCAACATTCACATCCATAAGAAAATTCACGTGCATCCACAGAATCTTTGTAATTTTGTTTACATCCAACACTAAGGTTTAGCACCCCTTACGCTCCGCAAAACTACTAACCCAATGAAATTGTGTAAAACTAATTACCATAAGAATCATGCAGCAAAGAGATTACACAGGCGTCTCATTACAGATCATACATACAATATGCTTTCCAAACAATTTAACCAAGTAAGCATTAGATTCTATACAAATAAACTATTTTAGACAGTTACTTCAGTTATCCATCAACCAAGTTCATCAACAATTATTACAGTTTGTGTCACATTATCATACCTACTCTTCTTATACAGTGCTATCATGTGTAAAACAGTTTTACTAATTTCAACAATCACCTAGCATACCAGAAGCTAATCACGTTTCCTTCTCATATCTATCATTTATTGCTACAGTCTTAAAAGCAAGTAGGATTATATTATTTGCATATTGCAATCATCTTTGATATCAAAAAACCGAATATAGATACTCATGTAGTTTTGATAACAACCAGACAGATTAATGCAACTTTGTAAACATTAATTAAATCCTGCATCACACCGTTTCATACCCTAACATGTCCACAAAATTCAGTGAAGTACATTGAGCAAGTTAATAAAATAATCTTCCATTGGTTCAGGCAGACAGCAGTACGACACTCAGATTTTCCTAGTTTCATTTCAATTTAAGAAGCCACCAATTCATGAGAATGCATAACTAAGAACATTTTGCAGAACAACTTTCACTCATAGACACTTTACAACATATGACTTTACAACCCAAACGAAAATAACAACACCGATACACATATTTTCATCAGAATAATTACATTCATACAATCCAATTTTACCCTTTAAACATCCCCAAACATACACCTATTATTACAGCTCATAATTTTGTCCAATATGAACATCCAACCCTTAATTTACATCTAGAAAGTAAAACACATGATCTATCTATTTCCACCCACCAACTATCATATTCACTTTTCTACTTAACAGAGATAATACCCATTTAAGATTAACACTAAACACAAAATTACGAATCAATAGAAATCATACATTATCACATTTCGAACACCCAATTCAAACCAAGATAGCTCCTGATATCATAACAGCATATATGTATAATTTTTAGTACAACCCACATAAACGAAACTGGACCCAAAGAATCAAACCACGAACACCAATTTTTTTTAGACATTTACAGCTTATGAAAACAAGAAAAGACAAGCTCCCCAAACCTGGAAACTTTGTTCGTCCTCTCCGCAGAACACTTCCACCAACTCCGTAAGCCCCACACGTCTCCCACTCACCCAAACCCTCACTCGTAATTACTAAAATCACTTGTTTGTCCTATTTATAAGCTCTCTCTAGCACACCCCAAAAGAACTCGAACCCTGGAATTTAATTCTCCACCCTCGGATTCTTCTTCTCCAAAACTCTTCTCGAAACCCCACCTATCCTCCTCTTAATTTCTCCTTTCCGTTACTTCCCCTGCGCATTGGATTCCGTGCGCCGTTCAGGCCCTTGTTTCCCCCAAACCCTAGGGTTTTCCATCTAAGAAGAAGAAAAATGAGGGAGGAAACGAGAAAAGAGAAAAAAAAAAGAAAGAGAGAGTTACTCCCTCCACCGCCTCGATTGCTCTCTACACCTTCCAATTCCTTTTTTACCCTTCTTAAATGGATGTCAAATGAACACATTGAAGAACAAATGCAGATGTATATCTCTTTAAGAAAATCTTTATTTAAAAAAAAGCAGAAATTAGTTTTTCCGACATTTATTTTTTGATGAAGTCTATATCTGGATGACTCTTGTTCACTCTTTCTTTGCTTTTTTTTCAACCCAATCCAAGTATTATACACTAAAAATTTCACTTGTATCCAAGAAAATAGAGAATATTGTATATTTTTAAAATTGATAAAAAAATGTTGAGTGTTAGATAACTACTTGAGAAAGGTTAAAAAAGTTTTCTTTTAAAACAAAGTTGCTTGATTAAAGATTTAGATGAAAATATATTATTAAAACAAAACTAGAAGAGAAAAAGTTTGTTTTAAAACGCATTATGGAGTAAGGGGCAAAAATTTGAAGATCAAGCTAATTTCAGAATAAGTTCCAAAGTTGACAATGGTGTTACTGAACAAAAAACTAAAGCTATTGAGCAAAAATGCACAAACAAGCTGATATAGTTGAGTGAAAATGCTCTAAAAAATACACAACCACAAGTAGACCAAATTGAACAATAGGCGCACCTAGGAATGAAGCACCACCAAAGCACCACCAATGAACCACCACCGCACCAACACCGCACAACTAAGAGACCAAAATGGAGCTAAAAAATTAAAGAAGTGGAATCAAATATGAAGAATGAGTTGAGAAGAAACAAATCTGGAATGGAGAGAAAGAGAGAAAGTGAGAGTTGGGGGGCTGTGCGGATGTGAGAGTGAAAATGAGAGGTATAGATTTAAGGTTTTCATAAAAAGAAAAGTAAAAAAGAAAAAAGTTAAAGTAAAAAAGGTAGTTTTGGGACGGTTTAATAGCCTATTTTGTGTCCCTTGTTTTGCTGAATAATGTCAATTCAGTCTCTCGTTTTAAAAGTGTTTGAAAGTGGTCATCAATTATTAAATTTTGCGTCAAAATCGTCCCTTCCGTTAAATAGAACCAAACAGAGTTAAGGCATTAATGATCTCGCACAGTACAGTGGTAACGTGTCAATTTAAAGTTGTATGCGTGGTGACGTGCTACGTAGTTAGACGTTAACGTGTAAGGTTTTTTTAATTGGGGAAAAATTGATTTAGGGTTCTTTGAAGTGGCAATGTCTTTGAATCAATGTTGTTCGTCTTTGATTCTCTCTTTGAATCAATGACGTTGGGAAGTTTGGCCCTGATAGAATCCTCCAGTTCCTTTCCCACAGGAACGACACAAGACATAATCACTCGAATCGACGACAGGTCGTATCGCTGCAAATTTGGACTCTTCACAATCGCCAAAATGATGGGTGGCACAAACGGCGCCACGCTCACCAAGCAACATTTTTTTCCCCAGGGTATACTATTTTCTTCCTATCATCAAGGTTTTGTACGTTCTTATACAATAATATTTCCCAATCGTGGTTTTGTTCTTAGATTGTTTAAGCCAGGGTTTTTTGGATCTGATTACAATGTTAATTCCTAACAATTTTCCTTGTTTTGTTTTAGTTAAATTTCAACAAGGTAGTATGTTTTTTTCCTAATTGGGTTCCTGTTGTGTTTTCTCCTTTCAACTCATTTTTCCACCTTGATTTAGTAAATAGTGCACCCACTCTCCCTGTAGCGGTCTTTACATTTTATTTGTGATTATTGTTTCTTGTGTAGATCCAAAATGGGCTATCAGTGAACTAATGGTAGGCTGGATGCAGGTGGTCGTGACACGAGGCAATCTAAAAGGGAACAAGTAAGGGATACAAATGGACTATCGATGAACTCTTCACAATAGCCAAAATGATGGGTGGCAAAAACGTAGGATGCGTGTGTTATGATGAGTTGTCGCGGCTTGCTTGGCCACCTCCGCCAGAGTGTAGAAGGGGTTAGCGATGGTGACGGTGGCGCCGCAGAAGGAGGAGCCCAGGAATGCGAAGACGAACTAGGGGCAGTTCTGGAGGAGAAGGAGGATGACGTCGTCGTGCCTTAAATCAATTTTTCCCTAATTAAAAAAACCTTACATGTCGTCTAACTACGTAACACGTCACCACGTATACAACTTTAAATTGACACGTTACCACTGTATTGTGCCAAATCATTATTGCCTTAACTCCGTTTGGTTCTATTTAATGGAAGGGACAATTTTGACGCAAAATTTAATAATTGAGGACCACTTTCAAACACTTTTAAAACGAGGGACTGAATTGACATTATTCAGTAAAATTGGGGACAAAATAGGCTATTAAAGCTTTTTGGAATATAAAAAATAGTAGGAAGGTGTAGGGATTTGGGGGTGGTGGACGGAGCAACTCCAGTGACTTTAACGACCCCTCTTACGCTTATGGGCTTCTACCTCTAGCCCAAAACAAAAATAAAAAAATAAAATGCAACCAAAAATATATATACAAGTTATGCTCCAATGATATGCAGAGGCACACTTTCACGGTATGACAACGGTTTTGGTTGGGTATGGATAGTGCCTACCTGTAATCTACTTATAAAAAGAAAATTGATTCGTAGTCCATAGATATTTTAAAACTCAAGGGTACCCCATAGATATCGGCAAAAAATTAAAAAAATATATTATAAATATTTTTTAAATAAAATTACAAAAAATATATAATATAATATAAAGAAAATTAAATATAAATTAAAATTTAATTTTAATTAAATTTAACCTAATAAAGTATAAATTAATTTTATTTTTAATTAAATTTAATTTAAAAAATAAAAAATTAATATTTTTTTATTATGTTTTGCACGTAGCGGGTACCCGCGGGGCAGATAGTTTAATACCCGCACTCGACCCGTTTAGAAGCGAATATTAAAATACCTGTGGGTAATAAATATTATCGGGTAGTAACTACCCGCCGCGAATTTTACTCGTGGATACCCGTACCCCGCGAATTTTTTGTTAATCCTAGCCACAAGGCAGTTTACCTTCACTTATATACTACCTATTTAATATCTATTTAACGTCTTATTCTTCACCTATTGGATACATAATACTTTTCTCCTATCATACAATTTGTAATACAAGGTACTAAAATAAAAATTATTTGAAAAATTTTCTAATAAGTATATTATGTAAAGAATGAAAAGAAATCATAAAATAACCGTGGATATTTTAAAACCCGTGGATATCCGTAGAAAATTAAAAAAATATATTTTATATATTTTTTAAATAAAATTACAATATATATATATATATATATAATATAAAGTAAATGAAATATAAATTAAAATTTAATTTTAATTAAATTTAACTTAATAAAATATAATTTTGTTAATTAAATTTAATTTAAAAAATAAAAATTTAATATTTTTTTATTATTTTTTGCAGGTAGGGGGTACCCGCGAGATGTATAGTTTAATACCTACATCCGACCCATTTAGATGCGGGTATTAAAATACCCGTTACCCGAAGGTAATAAATATTCTCGAGTAGTAACTACCCTTTTGCGGATTTTATCCGCGGATACTCGTACTCGCACATTTTTTTGTCATCCCTAGCCACAAGGAAGTTTACTTTCACTTATATACTACCTATTTAATATCTTTTTAACGTTTTCTTTTTCACCTATTAGATACACAAGACTTTTCTCCTATCATACAATTCCTAATACAAGGTACTAAAATAAAATTATTTGAAAATTTTTCTAATAAGTATATTATGTATAGAATGAAAAGAAATCATACAATTTATAATACCAAGGTACTAAAATAAAAATTATTTGAAAAATATTCTAATAAGTATATTATGTATAGAAGGATACAAATTTTTTGGGTCTTACATTCTTTCTATATAATTCTCATTCACCCACCTAAACGATTTCTACTCGAGCATTCAATACTTTTCTTTCCCTAGCTTCACCAACAGTTCCCCCTTTCTTAGGGTTTGTGATTTTGATGAAGGGAAAATGAAATGAAGAAGAACGAAGAAAGAGAAGAGAAGAGGTTTTCTCGAATAACTTTTCTCTCTCGCGGGTTTCAGCCTATAATGTGTTTTAAAAAAGAAAAGAAATACCTGTAGCAAATAAAAACATCGTTTGGGTTCAACCAGGTTTGAGACTGTGTCTCCTTACATTGCACACTAATAGAAGACATATCACTAAGCCAACACAATTTTGTTAGTAATATAACCATTTAATATAGTTTTAACTTATATATTCATTTGATTCAAGGTGTATCCTTCTTGGGAGCTATATCCTTCATATATTCACTATTATAACATTTATTCTAGCTTGTGTTATAAAATGACTATTTGACCTTGGTGGAGAAGCGCACAAAAACTCCAAAGAAGATAAGAGAATTTGCCTTGTTCCATATTGAAGATTTGAGGGCAAATCCTTTTCAAGAGGGAGGGAATGATGGAAAATCTCCTAACCATGGTCAAACACTTTTAAGAGAGTGGAAGTCATCCATGAAGTATCAATTCAACTTTTTTAGCCATCTTTGAAGCCATCATGGAGCATGAATTTAAGAGTAGTGTAGGATATTCAATCATGTAGTGTAAGTTTGTTTAAGGCTTGTATTAAGGCCTAAGTAGCATTGAATTTTCCTTAAGTCAAGCATCCAAACCAAGTAGAAAGTGTGTGTCATGTGTCATGTTTCCATTGGAGATGATTTGCTTTTTAGAAGTGGCCACATGACACTCTAAGAATGAAGAGGATTATGTTTTATGAGTGACCACATGTCCTCCCATCATTGGAGATGATTTGTGGACACTTGTCCGCTCCTTAGATAGCTTCATTTTTGGTCAATGAGAGAAAATGTGGGAGATCATGCTTTTAGGGATAGAAGGAGACACCTTTGGCCTATAAATAAAGGTGTCTCCACCCTTGTATTTCATCTTAGATTAATGTAATGTTATGTTGCCAAATTATGGCCATACATTTTCTAAATCAAGACTAAAGCAACCCTAGAGGCCCCTTTAGTCACCTTCCTCCTTGAGTTGGCCTCACCTCTCTTGGAGCCATCAAACACCACCTCACCATCACCATATCCACCAAAACCGTGAGCATATCACTTTGTACAACCCTAGCTACGTAACCTTTGACCTTTTCCCACTCCATTTTCTCACTCATCTTCCAAGGAAACACCCTCTCCATGCATATCTCCTAGTTTTGGCCCAACCTAGCTAAGGAGGTTGCTATCAGATAAGTTATGTGGTGAGAGTGGGATAAGGTGCTTGTCTACCTGTCGATTTTGGACATAGGTGTTGACGGGCTAATCTCGTGGATGACACAGTGTATTGCATTGACAATGATTTTGTAAGAGCAGTGTAGACCCCTATAAGTTTACGACCCCCTAAGATTTCACATCAATGTTTTATCCAGATGACGGAGTCTAGTATGATTATCATATGATGAAATTATTGTTATTATAAATACAGTATGTGTAGTAATAGCCTTATGCCCACTTTATGAATGATCTTGTACATGTTAGCTCACCTCTACTTGTTTGTGTTTGGATGATAATTGTTTAACGTGTGTGTTATATGGGAGCAAATTTTGATACAAATATAGTTGAAGATGTATAAATGTGAGAAGACACCCTAGGGAACTTTTGGAAGTTTTTGGAAAGCATTGAGAAAAATGTTTTAAGTTGTAATATTTAAAATTCGTTCTATGTTTTTGACAAGAATGATGTTTCAAATAAACAAGGATTTTATTCTTAAATTTCATATTTCTTTTGGTAAAAATGGGATGATACATTTATAACATTCAAATAATAATGGTAATAAAAATTAGAATAGGTAAAAAGAAATAAAGAAAGGATAACTACGTTCTAGTCCCTAAATTTTGACGTGAAATTGAAATTAGTCTCTCTTTGAAACTTGTATACATTTTAGTACTTAATTTAATTTAAAAATGAATAATTATAATAATTTTAACCCAATTTCATTAATTTTTTGTGATGCATGGAGTTACAAAAGGTAATGAGAGGTAAAATCAAGATAGATTTAATCTGATGATTATCGTGTACATATATAGCAGATGCTAGCAATACAAAATCCTATGATTAAGGCTAGCATTAAGATACTACAACCAAATAAGGTAACAAATAATGTTGACAACCATTGATTAGTAATTACACTAATTACAGAGATTGACAGTATCAAGTCAAATCATTGGATCCACACATTAAGGGATCTTGTCTCTAATTCCCCCTTTCAAACTGATGGGTGAAAGAGTCACCCCAAGTTTGTCTTTGAGTTGGTTGAAACATGTATGAGTTAAGGCTTTAGTGAGGCAGTCAGCAATTTGATCAGCTGATGGAACATAGGCCACAACAATCTCATTTTGCAGTACTTGATCTCTGATGTAGTGCACATCAATTTCAATGTGTTTGGATCGAGCATGCATAACTGGATTTGAAGCTAATGCCTTGGCACTCAAGTTATCACACCACAGTGTTGGTTTTCTTGGCAGAGGGAGTCTTAGCTCATCAAGGAGTGAACGAGTCCATGCTATTTCAGCAGCTAAGTCAACCAGGGCTCTATATTCTGACTCTGTACTAGATCTTGAGACTACCTTTTGCTTCCTTGAGGACCAGGAAACAAGTGTTTCACCAAGGAAGACACATTGACCTGCCATGGATTTTCTATCGTCCACACTTGTGGCCCAATCTGCATCTGAGAAGCCTGTTAAGTCCAAGTCATTGGATGGTTTAATGTGTAGACAGTGTTGGATGGTACCTTGAAGATATCTCAATATTCTTTTGACGCCTTGCCAGTGATCTATAGTGGGAGAGCTCATGAATTGGCTGAGCTTGTTAACTGAGAATGCTATGTCAGGCCTTGTGTGTGTTAAGTATTGCAATGCTCCTATAGTTTGTCTGAACACGGTTGGGTCTTTTAACTTCTCCCCTTCAGTTGTAAATTGCTTGCCAGTTACCATAGGTGTTGGACAAGATGAGGCATTTTCCATTTTGAATTTTCTCAAGATGTCTCCTATGTATTTCGATTGCTTCAAGTACATACCAGATGCATCTCTTTGAACTTCTATGCCTAAGAAGTAGTGTAGTGGACCAAGGTCCTTAAGGGAAAACACAACATTGAGTTGTTTGATGAAGGATTCTAAAAATTTGGTGTTGTTCCCTGTGACAATTATATCATCCACATATATAAGTAGAAAGGTAATGTGATCTGTACCTCTTAGAGTGAAGAGTGAGGAATCACTTTTTGTGTTCTTGAAACCCCAGCTGAGTAAGGCATTTTTGAGGCTGTCAAACCAGGCTCTTGGGGCCTGTTTCAATCCATAGATTGCCTTAGATAACCTGCAAACATATTCAGGTTTAGTTGAGTCTACAAATCCCTCTGGTTGATGCATAAACATAGTTTCTTTGAGGTAGCCATTAAGGAAAGCATTGTTTATGTCCAGCTGTTTGACCTCCCAATCAAGATGCACTGCAATTGAGAGTATGATTCGAACTGTACTGGCCTTGACAACTGGACTGAAGGTCTCTTCATAATCCAGTCCAGCTGTTTGTTGAAATCCTTTTGCAACTAATCTTGCCTTTCTCCTTTCAATTGTCCCATCTGCTTTGTACTTGGTCTTGAAGACCCATTTAGAATCAATGATGTTTTCTTGGCCTTGATATGGTACTAAAACCCAGGTTTGATTTGACATGAGTGCTTGATACTCATTATCCATAGCTGCTTTCCACTGTGGTTTTGTGAGTGCTTCTGTGACATTTTCTGGTTCCTTCTCATCTGTATAAGTTTTAGCTAACCCAACATAGGGCTGCTTTGCCTTGTGAATTCCAGCCTTGCTCCTGGTCCAATGAGTGTTGATGGTTGTGCTTGGTTCAGCAAAATCTTGGGGAGCTTCAGCAACTGTTTCTGTGGGATCAGTGTCATGAGAAATTGGACTGTTCCTTGTTGAATCATTTGTATCTTGATCTCTGCTAAGATTAACTGCAACACTTCCAGTTGGACTAGCTGGTTCTTGTTCGACATCTGGATTGTTGTCATCGGAAGGTGTTGCTTCTCCAATATGTGAGTTACCTGCAGTGGGCAAAGAAAAAGAGGCAGATGGACTTTCAGTTAGTGTTTTCAAGGGACTTCTTGTATTGAGAAAACCATCATGGAATGGAAAATGTTCTTCATTGAAGACAACATGTCTTGAAGTGAAAATTCTTCCATGAGAGTTTATGCATTTGTATCCTTTGTGGGAGTTACTATAGCCCAAGAACACACATCTGGTTGTGTGGAATTGTAGTTTGTGCTGATTATAGGGCTTGAGACAGGGATAACAAGCACACCCAAAAGGTTTTAGGGAGCTGTAGTCAGGTTCCTTTTTAAAGAGCAATGAGTAAGGACTTTCATTTTGAGTGACTAGAGAGGGCAGTCTGTTTATGAGATAAACTGTCGTGGAGAAAGCTTCCCACCAATAGTGTAAGGGCATTTTGGCTTGTGGTAGTAATGTCAAGCCAAATTCAGTAATATGTCTGTGTTTTCTCTCAGCCCTACCATTTTGTTGTGATGTGTAAGGGCATGACATTCTGAATTGTATCCCTGCTTCTTTTGCATGGTTTTGCACAGTCTTATATTCACCACCACCATCACATTGGATTGTCTTAAGTCTCTTGTTAAACAGATTTTCTGCCATGTTTTTAAACTGGACAAAAGCTTGTGCAGTATCTGATTTCTGTTTCAGAGGATAAATCCAGGTAAAGCTACTAAAGTCATCAAGGAAGTGAACATAATATTTGAAACCCGAAGGAGATGTTACTGGTGCAGGCCCCCAGACATCAGTATGAACTAATTCAAGAATTTCCTTAGCATGAGAGGAAGAGGTTTTAAAGGGTAAAAAGTGCATTTTTCCATATTGACAAGCCTCACAAAAGTTAAAATGATCACTAGGTGATAGTTTGACATTACAACTTTTCAAGACTCTATCTATTATTTGGATGACCAAGCCTTCTATGCCAGCTCTCCTTGGCAGATACATAAGCACACGGGTCCCTTTCAGTCCTTGAGAGCTGATACAAGCCATCTTTAAGTGTCCATCTTAGAATTGCCTTCCCTGTCAACTTGTCCTTCACAAAGCAACAGTTTGCATCAAACTCAACCAGAATTTTATTGTCAGCAGTTAATTTCGACACACTTAATAGATTTTTGGTAATGTTGGGCACATATAAGACATCATGTAAGTTAAGTGAGTTTAGCTTTGAGGAACCTGTGGCAACAATCTTCAATTTTTCACCACTTCCAACTATTAATGAGTTCTTACCATGATGTTCTGCCAAATCCTCGAATTTGTCAGTTTGGTGTGTCACATGATTGCTTGCACCACTGTCAAAGTACCAATTATAATCTTGAAGAGAGCTTTGTGAGGCTAGGAAGGCATTGTGTGCTCCTTGTTTGTCACTGCCTGCTAAATAATTTGAGTTTGAATAAGACTTATCAAACCTGTAGTAGCAATTTACTGCTGTGTGCCCGACCTTACAGCAAACTTGACATGTTGGTTTAGATATTCTTCCTCTTCCTCTGCCTCCTCTCCAACCTCTGAAGTTAGAGCCTCTCCAGTTGCTACTGGAACCTCTCCAGTTATTGTTTGTGTTGAATTTGTTGCCTTTGTAATCAGTTTTGTTGGCAATATTTGCTGAAGGACTAAGGGTTAGGTTGGTGAGACTATTCAGTTGATCAAGTCTACTTTCAAAGGTCAGCAATTGAGCCTGTAGATCAACCCAAGTGAGACTGGTTTGATCCGATAGCTTGACCACCATAGGGTTGTATTCAACATCTAAACCATTCAGGGTTTGAATGATTAGATCAGAGTTGGAAATGGGGCTGCCTGCAAGTTTAAGCTTGTCGGTGAGATTCTTTATTTTGACCAGATATTCCTCCATCTTCATCTCTCCTTTTCTAATGCTGTGAAACTCAGATTTAAGGTAAGTGACTCGAGACCTTATGTGTGCACCTGCTAGGCTTTGGGCTTCATCCCAAAGTTGTTTTGAGGTTTCACAATGCAGCAACTGTGTTGCCATTTCAATAGTCATTGAATTCATCAACCATCCAAGGAGTTGTGAATCATGAGCCTGCCAATCTTCAAAAGCAGGATTTGGCTTCTTGCTTGAATCTGTAGAAACTATGAATTCTTCAGGACACTCCTTTGTCCCTAGCATGTGCCCATCGAGCCTGCAGCCTTTGACTATAGAGATCACCAAGGATTTCCATAGTGGGTAGTTGTCTCTGTCCAACTTGACAGACACAGTGGATGGGAGATCATTTTTGAACGTTGAATCTGCAGCGGATGCCATTTTTTTTTATTGGATCAAGAGCCTTCAGGGCTTAAGAGCTCTGGTACCAAGTTACAAAAGGTAATGAGAGGTAAAATCAAGATAGATTTAATCTGATGATTATCGTGTACATATATAGCAGATGCTAGCAATACAAAATCCTATGATTAAGGCTAGCATTAAGATACTACAACCAAATAAGGTAACAAATAATGTTGACAACCATTGATTAGTAATTACACTAATTACAGAGATTGACAGTATCAAGTCAAATCATTGGATCCACACATTAAGGGATCTTGTCTCTAATTCATGGATCGTGTTTCATGCTACTATTAGATTTGTTTACATCGTTTGACATGTTCCTGATTCAATATCTGCTGGAAAACACGTTTGATATGTAAAAAACGTTTAACGTAATTGAGTTAAAATGATTATATTTATTCATTTTGTAAGTTTAGGGACTATAATGTATCAAAGTTCTGTATAAGAATGAATTTCAATTCCGCATCAAAGTTTAAAGATTAAAAATATGCTTAACCAAATAAACAATAATAAGTAAGTTTAAAAATTTGAAATAAATTTAATAATAGGTAGAAGAAAATAAGAAAATATATTAAAATTTAAGTAATAGAAATAAAATAAAATTAATAAACTAAAAATTAGACATGTCAATTTGGTCCAACTCATAGGGCTAGGTCCTTGTCCACATGGGTTAAGGTTAAAAAAGTCCATAAGGTTTAAAAGTACACATAAGAAAAAGATAATAGAGGCAAAGGTCGAATTGAGTCTGCTTAGGGTCAAAGGGTTGTTTAATGTTGTTTCAAAGGTCGAGCTGAGTTAGCCTGGACTGAAAATTAAGTTGAGTGGACAAAGTTGAAGGTTGAGCTGAGTCAATTAGGGTCGAGGGTCAAGCTGGGTTGGCTTGGATCGAAGATCGAGTTAAGTCGACTCATATTGAAGGTTGAGCTAAGTCGGTCCAGATTGAAGGTCGAGACAAGTCGGCCAAAATCGTAAGTTTAAGTCTAGTCAACCTATGTCAATAATTAAGGTGAATTGGCTCAAACTAAAGAATAATGTTAAATAAGTCTAAATCAAAGATTCAATCAAGTCAATCCAAACTAAAAGTAAAATCAAATAAGTCCAAAATCGAAAGTCAATTCATATAAATAATCAATTTTTTTTTATAAAATATATTTTAAATTTAATTAAATTATTGTAGTGAATGAATTCTATTTTAACCTTAATCCTAAGAGCCAATTTTGGAAGTTGATAATTTTTCTATCACTAATTTGATATAAGGAAGGATTTATTCAGGAGTACCTTAGAATTTACACTTCTGTAAGAAAAAAAACTAAAATAAAATAGTTTGTTACTTAATTATAAAGTTAAAAATAAAGTTGTATATTAATTAAAGGTTAACAAAATAAACTACTTTAAAATTCTTACCTAACACTTTTGTCTTGATAAACAAAAGTAAGTTATGAAGTTTGTTAAACAAGTGTGAGTAGATAATTTATTGATTTTTGCCGAACACGTTCTTAATGGTTATGATTTCCTAATTAATGTTAAGAAGTTTATTATTATAGAGAAGGAAAGGGAAATTTAAATACCTTGTATAATATGATATCTAAGTCGAACGGTTAGCATCCAAGACCAATCGATCTATCTACTGTAACAGCGCTCGTCAACCAGGTCAAACCAAATTAAAAGGTGTTGGGCCACAATTGGGCCATCATTTAAGTTATTGGGCTAATAATCCAGTAGGGGATAAAATAATCAAAGATATCTGATTAAATATATTCATAAAATTGTTTATGAGCAACTGACCGAATTTTAAGGTAAATCTTTTTAAGGTAAGTCTATTTATATTTTATTAGGCTTGTGATAACCTATAAATGCAGGGCCAAGGCTAAAAGCCAGGTACGTTCTACTCACACTCGAAAATACTCCACAGTGATAACAAGATCACTTTCTTGAGCGCTAAGCCTCCATAACCTATGCCTAACTTGAGCGTCGGAGTGTCTTCTGTAGGTACATCCCCCTCTACTGGTGAAGGAGAACGAACGGTGCGAACTAAAGGAACGCGAGTGGTCCATATTGCAGGAAAGCGAGCGGTATAGACGTCCAAAGGTGGCAAAGACACGTCAGCAATGTTAGTCTCTCAGTCCCACACATCCATACTGAAACATTTTGGCGCCTACCATGGGGCCGGAGATTTGAAGACACCCAATGGTGACCACAAGAAACATGGAAGAAAACAACACCAAAGATATGATAAGAGAGTTACAAGCTTAGATAAAGGTGCAGGCAAGGACCATACAAGAACAGCAGGAGACGCAACGCAAACAAGTAGAATAAATTACGACGTTAAGGGTAGATAGTTCAGGTGGGGGTCGTTGCGCCCTTAACGCCGCAATTTCTTCTGCTTGTTTGTGTTGTTGTCCTGCTATTCCTGTATGGTCCTTGCCTGCGCCTCTATCTGAACTTGTAACTCTCTAATCATGGTTTTGTTTTCTTCCATGTTTCTTATGGTCACCATTCGGTGTCTTCAAATCTTCGGCCCCACGGTGGGCGCCAAAATGTTTCAGTATGGATGTGTGGGACCGAGAGACTAACCTTGCTGATGTGTCTTTGCCGCCTTTGGATGTCTATGTCGCTCGCTTTCCTACAATATGGACTACTCGCGCTCCTTCAGTTCGCACCGTTCATTCTCAAAAGCCTAATAAAATATAAACAAACTTACCTTAAACAAATTTACCTTAAAATCCGGTCGGTTGCTCATAAATAGATTTATGAATATCTTTAATCAAATATCTTTAATTATTTTATCCCCTGCTGAATTATTACCCCCAATAATTTAAATGATGGTCCAATTGTAGCTTAACACCTTTTAACTTAGTTTGACCTGATTGACGAGCGCTGCTATAATAGATAGACCGGTCGATCTTGGATGCTAATCGTTTGGCCTATATATCATACTATAGACCTCTATGGTTGTTTAACACCTCTATGGTTGTTTAGAGATCAATAGAAGTTTATATGACATGAAGCTAAGTATACAAAATATTAAAACTATCAACCTATTGGTGTATTAGAATGTTCTTTTAAGTAATTGAAATTTTAACTGGTAAAAGGTTGAATTGCGCGTGAATATGCAAACAAAACTATATTTTAATTTCAAGCATTTTAATATAAAATAATGAAGTGTCGTATACTTATAACATTATCTAATAATAAAATCTCCAAGCTTCTTTATTAACAGTATCTAGATAACAACGTAACGAAAAAAATATAGATTTAAAATATAAATTTGAAAAAAATGTTAAACACACGCACATAGTTATTCATAATTCTTCCAACATCAATCATTAATTAGTTTCAGAATGTAACACCAATGCAGGTGAACGTTTTTTAAAAGATTGGCAGGGAAAGGCAACTTGTTTCTTATTAAATTATTATGACCTTATGATGCTATAATAAAGATTTATATAAAAAAATATTGTAGTGCTTACAGAATAGATACACCACTGAGATTTCAAATCAAACTGTGGTGAGTTCATCAAAGCATACTCCCACATTTCTCATGCATCAATTTCATTTTGGCAAAACCAATCTCAGATTGCTACGTTTATGTACTTCATTAATGGAAATATAAGGGTGCAAAAAATTCATATATTTTCAGTGTCTTAAAATCGTTACTTATATGATTAGTAATTGAAAAAAATTAAGGTATAATTGAGATACAATCAAGATTTTATTCATTATAAACTCAAAAAAGTTAGATTCCAATTACTTGATTAAAAATATATTGACTATCAAGTGCCTTGGATGATCATAATCAAATTAATTAACTATATCTTATTTAATTGATAATTTAGCTTTCCTAAAATTTATCATTACACTAGTACAATATTTACTTTTAAAATCGCACTTTATGCTTCGTTTTATAATGAACCGGTGCCTAATAAAACGCGATGGCAAAATTGAAAATAAGTTCAATTTATATGCCTCGGTTTCCTGATCACCCGAAGCATAATGATGATATCACCTCGCTGTCCTCAAAACCGGTGCCTAAAACCACGCTACTATTTCGGTTACTCCGAAAACCGAAGCATAAAGCTTACGAAACAGAGGTATACTGCTTCGGTCTCTCTCACAACCGAAGCATAAACACCTCTACACCTCAAAAAAATAGGTAAACCCTCTCGCCCTCTGCCATTTCGCTCTCGCACTCTGCACTGTGCCCTTTCGCCCTTTTGCCCTCTCGCCCTCGCCCTCTCGCCCTCTCCCTCTCGCCCTCTCCCTCTCGCCCTCTCGCCCTCTGCCCTCTGCCCTCTCGCCCTCTCGCCCTCTCCCTCTCGCCCTCTGCCCTCTCGCCCTCTCGCACTCTCGCCCTCTGCCCTCTCGCCGTCTCGCCCTCTACCCTCTGCCCTCTACCCTCTGCCCTCTCGCCCTCTCGCCTTCAATTTTTCTTCTCCACCAAACCCCAACATCAGGGCACGCCGCAAGCCGCCGTTCAACCCTTGCCGCAAGCCGCGTTCTTCTCCTTTTCACCATTTTCCTTCGATTCTACCGATTAAAAGCTTGTTTTCATCGTTAGAAACTTTTTCCACCGATTGAACTTTGATTTACACCGATCAATCGGTCCATACTAAGTTTCCTTTTTCTTCTAGGGTTTCTAGGGCGGAAGAGGGCTTTAAGGGCGGCGACGACGGCAGTGGATGGAGGTTTGCGAGCAGTGGCGAGGCTGTTGTTGTTGTTGGGGTCGAGGAGGATGAGGCGTTTGCAGAGGCATACGGGACAGAAGCCGTTTGCAGAGGTGGAGGGATGGCGGGCCTGTTGTTGTTGTTGGCTTCTCTGGCTTTCTTGTTTCATCTCATCTCTGAGTTTCTTCTGTTGTTGTTTGTTGTAATATTGCATATTGCTGTTTCATCTCATCTTTGAGTATGTAATTTTGTTGCTTCTGTAGAGAGAATTTTGACATTGGATGTTGTAATATTGTATATTGTTGTTTCATCTGTAATATTGCTGTTTCTCTGAGTATGTAATTTGCTGTTTCATCTATGTAATTTGTCGTTTCATCTCTGAGTTTCATTTCTGAGTTTCATCTCTGGCTCTGTTTCATTTTTAACAATTTTTCAGTTCATCTCTGAGTTTCATTTCTGAGTTTCATCTCTGGTTCTGTTTCATTTTTAACAATTTTTCAGTTTGGGGGTCTGGTTTGGGGTTCTGGAGTTTGATGAAAAAAAAATCCTACTACCTCGGTTCAGGTTCTAACCGAGGCCGTAGAATCAGAAAACAAATTCGGTTATTCAAAAACCGAGGCATAAATACTATCTTTTTTAACCCGGTTCACAACCGAAGCATAAAACCTACCCCTTTTTACCTCGTTGGTATATACTTCGGTTGTAGAACCGGTGCCTATAACCAAAAGGAACCGGTGTCATATCCTCTTAATGTACTAGTGTTATCATCATTATTATTCTTTAATAAAGGAATATTGTCATATAGATGCGTCCAAAGTTAGAATTTAGTCAGCAAATGATATTAAAAAATAAATTTAGGTCTAATTATTTTTATAAAACTAAGTTGCAAGTTAAAAATTATATTCATTTATATTTTATAATTTATGTAACAGTGTACCAAATTTTAGTTGACAAAAATATTTTCATATATAATAGATTATAAGTTTTAAGATTAAAAATATTTAAATAATTTTTAATCTTTTAATTTTAAATTAAAAATAAAAATTATTAAAATATCATATATTTTAAGTATGTTTTTTATGAATAACTGTCAATTAAAATTTAGTATACTTTAGTCGGTTACATAAATTAGCAAACTCTCGTATATATATATATATGTATATATATAATAAATTTATTTTATTTTTAATTAATTAATTATTATATTTCATTGGGATAAATTCTGAATTATATTAAAAATAAAATTTCAATTTATTCCAGAACTCATTTATAAAACAATGACTATCTCACTTATACATCATAGATTATTTTAGTTTATCTAAGATTCCTACAAAAGGCATAATATTAATTTGCACTAAGATTTTCCGACTAATTATGGCTTCCAACTAAAAATGTTTTATGCCGTTCAACTAGTATATTATATATATGAATAATTAAAACATTTTTCCCGAATCCGACAGACCATTACAATTTGCAAGCCATTTACTGAATAATTTGAATAAAAATATTGTCTTTTGAGTTTTGTGTATATATATATATATATATATATATATATATATATATATATATATATATAAATATATGATTGAAAAAAAAGTATTCCACTAAAAATTAATATAATTAATTTTCCAACAAAAATCAGTAATTGGTAAAGATATTAATACTGCTTTCTGAAACAAAATGAGAATGTAAAGTTGATTTATACTGATTAATTTCTGTAAAATAAAAGTGAAACATCAAAATACTAAAAAGATGACAGGTAGGAGAATATAAAACTATATATTAAAAATAAAATAAACCATTACAACCTAATGAAAAGATAATTGACCCTAGTTCTTTTGCCAAAAGGATCAGTGAACATGTAAATAAGCTCTTTCGTTACATATTCACAGGCTTAAAGCACTGTGATGTATATATATATCATAGTTGTTGGCAAAATTCTGAAGCATGCACATCTCCATCTCCACATATGGATATTGAAATCTCATTTTCCAGATGCCTGTTGCTCCACGTCTTGTGTGCCTTTTGGCATATGTTCCCTGTTCTTTCCCCACAACACGCTGTACAGTCCAAGAATCAACACCAATCCTCCAAGAACACTGATCAAACCAATCATTCCATTAATTAATATCAACCGTGCTTTTCGTATAAACAAAACCAACTTTCTCACCCTTTTAGATTATTCATTATATTCCACCACAAAAACAACATGGCAAAGTCTTTTCTGCATGTGCATCAAAACCTAATCTATCAATCAAACTTTTGAAAATTTTGACACTGGAAAATAACTTATACCTTCCCAAACTGATAATCTCTCCAAAGACAGTTGCAGAGGCAAAAATTGTAATGATAAGAGCCAGTGGAGTTGACATGGCTAGAAACACAGGTCCTTTTTTCTCTATGACCCATGTTTGTAAGTAATATGTCACACCCGTCACCATAATTCCCTATCATCACAAATTCAGTGCGATCAGTCATACAATATATTTATATGTGTAGAGATAAAACTGCATTAACGAAATTAATCAGGAAGATTAAGAGACTTACACAGTATATTACTGCGAGGAGTCTGACATTCCAACCCAACTTCCATTGCTCAAAGTCTCTTTCTACTGCCAAGGCAATAACCAAAGACTGAATTGAGCTTAAGAAACACTGAATAGTTGTGAAGAGTAGCTTTGAAGGGTACCCTTTTATAATAAAAGCCTGCATATATGAGTAAGATGTATATTAAGTGATTAAGAATCACGAAATTGAAGAGTAATGTATAAAACTATTAAGATTACCTGCAGTACAAGCCATAGCCCGAAGAAAGTGTTGGAGAGGAGCATGATGAAACAACCCTTTATCCATGCACCCGATTGAGCATGACCTTGATGTTGTAGGCCTTTGTGATAATCCAAAAGGTGAAAATGACTTAAGAATCTTAAAGAAGGACCTTTATAAAAGGCAAGGATTGCTGCACCACCCAAACATGCCACAATGCCTATCAACTTAGCAATCCCTGAGGTGGTCTTTATTTTCAGACTCTCAATCCTGAAATGCAAAATTCACTTGTTCATTAACAGCATGTTATGAGAAAGACCAAGGATTTTATTACGAGGTAGCATTGTGTCGCACGATCTTTTGCTATTATTGAATGAAAGACTTAAATTCTGTGATCATACAAAAGAAAGCCCCACTCTCTCTAAAAACGGGATATTTTTCTCTTTCGAGGAATAGTTACTTAATCTAGAAGAAAAGGAAAAGAATAATTATCATTGAAAACATCTGTGTAGAAGACCATGTTTTTAAAACTTTAGCCATTTAGTTCTCATTCTAACTTCTTATTTCTCTCGATGAATTAATCTAAATATGACAATGTAAATTTAGACACGGAAACCTATAATTTTAATCACTGGTGGAAACTACCAAACACACTCCAAAAGTTGAAAAAAAGAAATGGTGTTACCGAGTAAGTTCTTTGACTTTGCCACAACATCTAACAGAAAATGTCTTTTCACAAAAAAAGTATCTCAGCATAGACGAAACCAGATAGAATATAAAACTTGGAGTTGATTTAAGAAGCATACAACATTAAATTTATTTGAATGTTTATAAACTTGTGTATTTTTTTTAACTATAAAATAACATATAATAAAAATATATAATTAAATAGAAACCAAAATAAGTGTCTCTTCTTAAAACTAAAATATTCATATATATATATATATATATATATATATGTATATATAAAACAACTATTCATGGAAGCAATTGTTGAATTTATACTAAAAAATAGAACACATGCATATTCGAAGTGAGCAAAACTTATGAACCTCTTCTTTATACAGGATATAAAAGATGCTTTAATCCATCTTATTGGTTTGATGAAAGTTAAAATTGGAATGCCCTTTCCACCTGCACGTGTGGAATAAAAATATCTCACCAATTTCTTCCTAAAAATAGCTTCCATTAGGGATGAATCTCCAAGTCAAACTTTGCCATTGGTTAGGAGTAACCTTTGTACAGTTACTTTTAAAATTTTCAGAACAACTATTGGAATTTCCTAACCTAAGACATGTAGGGTTTAGTTTGGTTATTAGGGTCTTAGCAATTAGGTTTCTTTTAGAAGAAAGCTGATACAGAACACTATAGGCCAACTCAACCTTGTGATGCACCAACGCACAAACCATAGAAACATTATTAATACCAAAAGAAAAATGAAAAATAGCAAGTAAGGGGAATGACTCTAGAGATTTACAGGTTAAAATATATATGGAATCTGAAATCTGATATGTCTTCTTTTTGAGTGCTTTATCTTTATATCTTTTTCTGCTTTTGACGTCAATCGTCAAGCAGGTACCTTCATGTATGTATTTAAAGTATATACTTGTCAAGTTCTCTTTGTCGTCCAAATGCTACATATGCACTATAATCGCTCACATGATCACATGCTGTTAATTGATCGATTCACGCTTTCACCACAAAAGAGGAATATGAGTAATCAATTAAAATATTAGGTGCGCTCCGAGTGTAGTTCCATGCAGATGCAATAAAATCTTAGAAGCAGAATCTAAACCACCTTTAAAAGATCATTAGTGGTTGAACAGTAGGCATAATTTTGATTTAAGTTTTGTTTGCCAAGAGATAGCAGCAATATTTCTTTGAATTGTTCGGACTCAAAGTTAGATTTGACTTAAAAGGTGGAAATAGTTAACCATGATTGAAGAAAATGCAAAGCAATCATGGGTCCAGCATGATCTGATGTAGAACTTTACCTTAGTAGGAGTGCCAAGAAGAAGGTGATAGCTGGAAGACAGTTTGTGGTAGCAGCAGCTAAAGTTGCTGAGGTGTAAATAAGCCCGATACCATATACGTCCAAGCTTAAAGTGATCCTGAAATTTAGGATCACCACACAACTTTAGTGAAGGGGAAAAGTAAAGGGAGAATTTGTGTACTTGTATGTATAGTTTGAATCATAAACATATATAATTAAGATCATGTGAACTTGTAAAGTACAAGCTTCAAATTTCAAACCCATGTTCCAGCAATATTCTTCAACTTTAATGTATTATGCCAATTGAATATTTTGACATACCCAAAGAAAGAAAGGAAGAAAATCTTGCAGAAGGTCCAAAAGGGCATAGGAGGTGCCGTTTTCCTACAGCCAAAATGGGTTGAGTTAGAGTCTGGGATTAATGTGAAAGAAGTTGAGTTCATGAAAGAGATGATAAGTGACATTTCTACATACCATTCGAAGAAGAAAGTGAAAGGGGTCAAAAAGATGGTTGCTATTGCCTGTCTATAGAAGACGAAGATGAAATTGTTCATGCCATGATCGAATGCTGCTTTTGAGAGAAGAAACATGGCAGCATATATGGCTTGTATGAGAATCACAACCAAATAGGGATTGTTTCCTTTCATTTTGTTTTTCTTCTTTTTGTGTATGGCTTTGAGTGTGAGAGTGTGAAGTATAATGGAGTGGTTGTGAGTGTTTCAAACCAACACAAACGTGTATATATATATATACACACACACAGAGTATCAAAGCTTTGCCTTTTAAGCACAAATAATGAAAGACATTGCTTGAACGAATGAAAAGGATGTTACCTCTTCTACGCGGACGTGTGTAAGGAAGATGATATGCTGCTTTACCCTTGGGACCACCTTTTTCTTTATAAGTATTATACTAGAAGATTGCACAACACTTATTTGTTGCAATCAAAAGAAGAAACTAGTCAAATAAGATTTATATTTATATTTTTTAGTGAAAAATATATGATTAAAAAGAAGATTCTGTTTAAAATAGTTAATTAGTTCTTTGGCAAAGATTACTTCTCCTCACATTTAATATATATTTTGGTGGTATATTAGAACATGATTATAATAAAATAAAACTAATTTTCGGTATAATTTCCTTGCATTATTCATCGGAACCTTCATGCTTGTTGCCTTTAGCTAATTGCTCGAATATGTTATTGAGGGACATTCTTCATTTTCATCACGTGCCTTTTTAAATTCTTTAATTAAGAAAACCTGCTTTTTGTGCTTGTGTTAGGGTTAAGGAAAGGAAAAGGATGAAAGTAACAAAGTTATATTTCATACTTTTTTGCACCACAGAAATTTATATCCTTATCTCTTCACAGAAAGGGGGCTGGTGGGGGAACTTACATTTGAAGATTTGTTCGATTAAATACAAAACCACTCTTTGGAAGAGTAACAAGAAATCGAACACTCTCTCAATATGTATCGTATAAAGTTCTTTTAAAATAATATTAAGTACTCTGTGAATCTTACAAAAGTTAAATTGTCATCTTTTATTTGATTTTCATTTCCAGATGATATATTAAACAATGATTTTCTGAGAATCACAAAAGTTTTAGCAGTTTAATCAGAATATATCCTAACAAAGATTTTGTAATCTTAATTTTCATTCATAGATGGACATATATACAATTTAAAAACTAGTGAGTTTTATAAATCTTCTTTAATTTTTTATACGTTAAAATTAGTAATTGTTGCCAGAAAATGGTACGTTAATATTCTATAGATTTGTTTGCAATCTCATCCATTAGCAAATAATCTTATTTTATGAAAAATTTGGTAATAGTTAATATCTACAAATAGTTTTGAAATTCTTAAAAAAATTGTACTTTCTATATTTAATAAAAATAGAATTAATTGATTAGATTGTTAAAATTTAATATCACTCACTACAAAAATCTGTATTTTTACCGGCGGTTTTTTTAAATGTTACCGATTGTTTTAACCCTTGCAAATCATATTTCCCGCGGTTGGAAAAATCGGTGGGAAAATGTCCGTCGCCAAGCAAGTACCGGCGGTTCTGAAAAAACCACCAATATTAGCGGGGGTTCCCAGGAACCGCCAGAATTTCCAGGGGTTTTGTAGAAACCGTCGGGAATAGCGGGACTACTCAAAAACCGCTGAAACAAGCTGGGGTTATCTCAAAACCGCCCCTACTTTTGATGGTTTAGTTTACCGGGGTTAAAACCGCCGGGAATTTGTATAGTTCATTTTTTTTATTGTAATAAAATTAGATTATAATAAAAATGGTTTTTTTGACAAAACAAACAATAAATTAATATGAACTAAAATTTAATAATATTGTATAAAATAAACTACATTGTTCAACCTAATAGCATTCATACAACCACTAGTGGAAAAATTACTTTTTATAACGTACAAAAATGATATTTTATATCGTAGTTACTTGGGATATAGTTCTGGGCGATATAGTAAGTCTGCGCATTTTATAACGTAGCAAAAATTTACGTTATAGTGGAAGATATTATAACGTAGAAAATTTTGTACGTTATAATATGTTATATATTATTACGTATATATTATTGTACGTTATAATATGTGATCAACGTACCATATCATACATTGCTTAGTACGTTATAATAAATGTTTTTAAAAAAAAATTGATTATTAAATTTGACATCCATTGAAATTATAATAATATTCCTGTATTATCATCTCATCCAATCCATTTATAATAAATATAGCTTTAAATAAACAAATTTATTGAAACTAACAAAATAGAATTCATATCAAATATTAAATAGTCTAATATTTAATACATCATTTATACATGAAACTATATATTAAATCCAAATATTACATTAATGTACATACACTATTTAAGTGTAGCCAAGTTTCTACTAACACTTAAAATAAAAGAAGCCCAGTTTCTTCTAATGTCTTCCATGTCTGCAACTTCCATGGGAGATGAATCATTAAAGATTTACAAATAAAATAATAGAGTTAAAACAATATTGTAATGAATAGTTGGATAAGTATTTAGTTAGTATTTTAATACCTTATTCCATGATTCAATAATGTTTGTACAAATAATGGTATAGAAAAATGGAAAGGTTACTTTACCTGTAGCTACATACTCCGGTGCAGCATAACCATGAGTACCAATAACTCTGGTTGAAACATGAGTGTTGTCTCCTATAGGACCATCTCTTGCCAAGCCAAAATCCGAAAGCTTTGGGTTGAAATCCTACATATATCATAGTTCTACTCTTTCAGAATGAAGACATACATGCAAACAACATGTGTTGTTTTCTTCACAAATTCACAAGCCAAACTTTCAGTGTTAAATACCAAATCAAGTAGGATGTTGGCTGCCTTTAAATCACGATATATAACATTTCTATCCAAGGTATGTAAAAATGTTAATCCTCTTGCAACAGCAACTACAATGTTGATCCGGATAGTCCAGGGAATAGGTTGAACACCTTCTGCAGAAATATAAAACCAAAATTAAGGTATTATGAATCAGGAGGAAACTATGGTTCAGTTCAAAAACAACTATGTTGAACATAAGGGTGTAAATACTAAACAAGTCAGAAGTTCTGTTAGGGTCTGAATTAGACCTCAACTGCTTATTAAAAATCAAGGTTTAGACTTTTTAAAAAGCTTGTTTATGTATAAAGACTAAGTTTCTTGAGACTCTGCAAAATGTCTATTATACTTGATAGGTTGGTCTGGTTATATATATAACATTACATTATACAAATAATATATAAAAATATATACCACAATATACTAATATAAAAACCTAATTACCAATAATGATTTTTTGAAGGCCAATCTAGACTTATAGGCTTATAGATCTTATATAAAACAGGTCATGCAAGTAGGTTTTGAGGTTAAGCCGAGCGTTCAAACAAGCAAAGTTATGACTTTAACATTGACATATAATAGACAATCAGATCAGACTCAGATTTTGCAATTATGAATTAGACCAGGTTTAAGATTACCAAAGTTTGGCTTAATCTCATTCTAACCCCTTTGTACATTAGTATTCAAATGGCTTAATGGAGACTAAATATGTTGAGTGAATGCACAACCTCTGCATGAATGATTTTCCAAACTTCCTTTATACAATAAGCAAGACTAAGCTTTGGTGGTAGGCCTAAACTCAAACTAGAACAGATTAGGTTCAGGTCTACAACCAAAGCTTAGTCTTGCCTATTTCAACCCCTTTGTACAATGGTACCCAATGCATCATTTCAGACTAAATATGTTGAAGAGTAAATGCACTACTTACTTCTAAATAAATGATTTTCCAAACTTCCTTTATGCATAAACTCATAAACTAGAAGCCTGTTTTTTCCATCTGAGCAGTAACCAATAAGTTTCACCAGATTTTCATGGTGAAGCTGGCTTAGATAATTGACTTCTTCCTGCAAACATAATGGGCAGAAAATGAGTCAAGGCTTACCAACACCAAGAAGTTATACAACAGTTTAAGAGTTTGTGTAGGACTTGGACATACCAGCCATTCTCTATGGCCTTGAAAACTTTCTGGTTTAAGGTTTTTGATGGCCACAACAACTCCAGTCCCTGGTCTTGTGGGAGCATAAGTGTTCTCATCTATCCATCCCTTGTATACAAACCCAAACCCTCCTTCTCCAATCAAGTTTTCTTGCCTGAAGTTCTTAGTGGCCTCTTTTAGTTCATTGAAGGTGAAGGACTTTAGGTTACTGGAGATGCGTTTGTCAACATTTGATCCTAAAGTTTTTAAAGGAGCTTTTCCTTCAGTAGATTTTGAGTTCTCTTTTGTCTTACTTCGAGACTTTGAGCCTCCTGAGAGTAAATGAAATGCAAGTTACAATCAGCCACTACAGTAACTTCTCTATTTCTGTACAGAAGATTGTACTATTATGCGTAAATTAATCTGAAACACTGTCTAAATATTAATTTGGCACACATGTATATACACAAATATTGTCACTTCTTTGAGAGAGATGAAATCAAAGAGTTGAAAGGCAACTAAGAATGTTAATTCACACCAGTCACTGCTTCTAAGAAGAAATAAAAGGCGAAAATCATTCAACATTATTTAGAACCTGAATCAAAGCGAAGAAACATCACAATTTCCATCATTTTCAGACCAATACCCACACAATCTGGAGGCTTACATTTAAGTTAACAAAAAGACAAAAAAATCCATCCAGTTCTACGAAACCAAGACCTTGAGAACACTAAAAAACAAGAAAACAGAACAAGAAGGTTCATAGAAAAATAGCTAGTCCAGTAATCTTCCAGGTTACAGCCTGTGAACTATTGTTTTAACTCTTACCCTTTGGAAACCATCGCCTTCTTCTTCTTCTCTCCGTGTAAACCAAAGACACAAAAATGGAACCATCCACCATGACAAACAAATATCAAAATTCAAAGCATCAAAGCAGAAGAAAAACAAATCAAGGCTTATTTATATTTTGCACTAAAGAAAAATGAGGGCAAACACACACACACACACGATTAAAACAACCAAATTAAAACTGACCAAAGAAACTTGTGGAAGACACATGAGCCACTGGTTTTCTGCAGCTGTTTCCCATGATCAAAGTTTTAATCTTTTGTATCAGAGGAGAGAACAACAACACCAATGGCGAACAGGGTGCGAATGAAAAGATCTCCACCAAACGAAACACAATCCCCACCAATCTAAGAAATTAGTGAAATTAATAGAAGAAAAACATAACAAATTAGGGAAAAACATAAAACCTACTTGGTTAGACTTCAGAGATTTCGAGGAAGAGGCAGCGGAGCGTGAGAGGAAAGAGGCAGCGGAGCCACTGTGTGAGAGGAATGAGAGTGAGAGGGAACGTGAAGAGAGGAATGAGACGAAGAGCCACTGCGTGAGAGGAATGAGAGTGAGAACGTGAAGAGAGCAATGAGACGAAGAGGAAGAGAGGAATGAGAGTGAGAGGGAACATGAAGAGAGGAATGAGAGTGAGAGGGAACGTGAAGAGAGGAATGAGAGTGAGAGGGATAGTGAGATATTATAACTGATTTCTAAAACTCCGTTATAATACATCAATAATAGGTTTTCAACTTATTTACAAGTTTGCCACCGCTTTTCATATTATAACTGATTTTCAAAACTACGTTATAATATATCTTAAACTTATTTACAAGTTTGCCACTGCGTCTCATATTATAACTGATTTTAAAAACTACGTTATAATATCTCCCTATTATGATGGATAATTTTTATCCGTCATAATAGGTTTGTTATAAAATGTCATTTTTCTACTAGTGAACTAATTGTTCAACCTAATAGCATTCATACAACTAATTGTTCATACATAAAAATTAAAAAGAAAGAGGTTCATTACATATGTTCAATATAGATGTTCAATACTAAAAGTATGACTCATAAATGTATTCAATAACAATATATAATTGTTTTCTTCATTACATCCATTATTTGGCCCACTCCCTTGATCAGATACCTACAATATAACATAATAGTTAGTCGATAATATATTTAATAAAAAAATCATACAAATAAATTTAACAATTATTACCGATGATCTTTGAAATACTGCAAATTGTGAAGGCAATGGACCTTGATGATTTTGCAACAAAAGTGTCATGATTGCCTTCATTTCATTGACTTGTGATGTCAATGAAGATACCTATAACAGAAAATTTTATTCAAAAAGTTAGAAATATGATACCTAACATGTTAATCTTAAAAGGAACAAACCAAGTAAGTATTCATTAACCTGAGATTCTAATTTAACATTAGAAGAAGTCAATGAAGATACCTATAACAGAAAAATTTGTTTAAAAAGTGAGAAATATGATACCTAACATGTTAATTTTAAAAGGAACAAACCAAATAAATATTTAAATATTCATTAACCTGAGATTGTAATTCAATATTAGAAGGAGTAGATGAAGATGATCCAATATGAGAACGAGCATGGACTCCAAAGACTTTAGATGGGCAAGGACCCAAACCTAGACCGCGAACACGTCCACAATGCTCTTGGCTTCCTAAAACATGAGCCAATGAATCTAATATCACAGTATTTAAGAAGTATTCACTCAACTCATACTATCAATACGCGTTATCACTATAACATATATTTGCTCTCTTAGTGAATTGAGAATTAGATATTTTTTGTAGGTTAATCTTTCTTTTAAATGCACTTAGAACTTGAATAACAACCTTATATTCAAGAATAACAACTTCACCTCAAAAGCTTTTAGACAAATTTGATAAAAACAATTAAGAATAATAAAATTTTAGAACTTTACAACTCAAGAAATATTTGGAGAGTACTATTAAACTTACTTTATTTTAAATTTTAATTGGATATGTGTGTTTTTTAACTTGTTATTATGTATAATAAAGTGTAATATATATCATGGTAAAGAAAATAAGAAATAAAATCATATTTGGACTGAGAAAAAAGAAGAAGAATACATACACTTTGTTAATACTTATATACTCTAAACCATTGATATGATAATAATTGAAGGCTAGCAACACACTTGATTTTTGTTTTGAAGAAAAAAACATGAAAATTCTTTAAAAGAGATAGGTATGTATCAAGCTTCACAATCATGTTTTGCTAATATATTTTGGACAAAATTAGAAATAAATTATATTATAATTTAATATTCTTTGATTATATAAATTACAAGTTTTATTCACTTATATAAAAGAACACGTACGTATTAACCTTTACCAATATTTCACCAAATTAACTAGGCTAACAAGTTTGAGAATATCTTTATCTAAATCTACTCACTTCCCTTTTATCTCCACCACATATTTCAACCTTCCTTTATCATTTGTTGCAAGCTTTCTCGATGGTGTGATATTAGAGTTTGTTCAGCATAAAGAAAAAAACAATTTGAAAGTTCAATGGATTTCCTCCGACTTCCACAACCGACCATTAAACCTTTTTATTGAAATATTTAATATAATTAAATATATTCAAGGTAAACTATAACATGTAAATAAAATTAAAACAACTCAATTATTCTCATATTGATGATAATATCAATCAATTTTTTATGATCATTTCATTAATATAAAATTTTATTAATCTTGGATTAATCTCAATAGTTTTCGGAAACAATAGTTAGTTATTTAAAAAAAAAAAGAGCATAATTTATAAATACCACTCTAGATGAAGACGCAGCCTTTTTTACACACCACATGCGACTGCCAAGACAAGTTTAAAATATGTTTCCAACTTGCCATCAGAGACGGCTTCTTCTTTTCCTTTGTTTAGTATACATTAAATGCTTTTCTCTTTTTCATTGATTACGATTTATGACATATCTTTCCGACCAAAAGTAAAGCAAACATAATGAATAATAATTATTAAAAAAAAAAGGCTAATAGATGCTGATACGTCAAGAAGAGCTATATCTTTGAATTCAAGCATTACCATTTATTACATCTTCCCTTAACAAAAACAATACTAAATAGTTGTACAAAATCCATTGTAACTAACCCTGTCATTTTGCATCTTTATTTTTTGTATAAATGCTACTCAGTTGGTTTCCTTAACTTAATTAGTTATATATATAATTTAAAAAACTAAGAATTATAATTAGAAAAGGATGTAAAACTAAAGGATAATTACTTTAGAATTGTTAAAGTAAACTCTAAAATAAATTAAGTGTGCACAATAATAAAATATTTCTTTACCGTAAATATTTCTTTAGTGAAGAAAAAAATTATGATATTTTCAACATTATATTTCGATGATTAGATAAAAATGAGATCATTTTAGTTTTGGTTATGACATGAAGCATAAACTTCAATATTAAACTTTGATTCTTTTTAAGAACGATAAAAAATTATATAAAAAATAAATAAAAGAATATGTTTCAGTGTGAACAATAACTTAAACTTACTTGATTATATGCTTTGATTCCTGAAATAATCCAAGTTTATTGTGATATTTAAAAAAAAAATTAGTAACTCATACAATATTAAACAATCTGAAAAATTAAGTCAAAATTTAGTATCATTAGATGAACCAAAAACACAATATATAGATAAACATTGAAAACTATATTGAAATATAGGTTTTCATGAAAAAGATAATAAATCTGAACAACGAAAATCAAAGACTTATGTAAACATAGTGGCGAGAACTTGCAAATGAAAAAAAACAAATGAGAGAGAAAGCAAAAAGATTAAATAAGAAGAGAAATGAGAAAAAAGAATAAACTTGAAAACAAAGGATTCACAACAACGACACAATGTTGTGGTAGGAAAGTAACTATTCTAAAAGTTTAATCCTAGACAAAGAAATAGTCTTCAATTCTTTATAAAATGGAAACATATAGTTATGCAAATAATTTAAAAATTTTCACCTATGACATTTTAAAAATTATTTACAAAACTATATGTTTCGGTTCTTACTAGTATAAACATGGTAAATTTAGAACTGAAGTCTATAATTTTGTAAATAATTTAAAAAATTTCACCATATTTTGAAAGATTTTATTTTCTTGAATCGGGATCTATTAGCTAATTTCAAATATATTTTTTTTATTGGTGATAGGTTCTAAGTTTTGATAACTTTTGGTGAATACTTGTGAATACCGAAAAACAGAAAAATCTACATATCAAGAAACCAATATTCTAAATCTCCTGTAAAACAAACTTACATGCAATTAATATATAAAGTATTTTATAAATGATATGTGTCTTACAAGATCTACTTGGTAAAGTGTTTCGGTAGGAATTTGTAGGACCGAGAAACGTACATTTTCTGCTTTCCAATGTCTGAGTCGTCTGCTTCACTCGGTTGTCACTTGCTCCGCTCGGTTATTTGCTGTTCCGCTCGGTTATCACCTGCTCTGGTCGGTTGTACTCTTAACCGAGAAGGAGAGGGGGAAGGGGGGGGGGAGGGAGGTACCTACGAAAGACGCTCCAACGCTAAAGTTAGGAGCGATTTAATGAACTTTTTATCATAGTTGAGTATTTGAGTTCTGATCGAACGTAAGTAGAACGTACCTAGATTTTGGCCTTGACCTTATATTTATAAGTGTCTCATAGATCCTAAACTAGCACATATCCAATAAAATAAATACAGACTTACCTTTTGATTCGGTTAGTTACTGATAAACAACTCACCAATATCTCTAATCTTTGATTACTTTATTGGCCCAATAATAACTTAAACGCTGACCCAATTATGGCCCAACATTTGTTGTAGCGGATGGACCGAACGACTCTGAGTGGATGAACCGAGCGACCTTGATTGGATGGATCGAACGACCCATATTGTATATCATACATATGCCCCTCAAGTCCGAGTTAATCGTTCGGCTTTAGCTAAGGTTAAGTATAGGGCTTATATGCCCTTAGGAGAGGTTTTTCCCGTTGTATTAGGGAGGTTGTTTTGATTGTACTTTAAGTCGTTTCTTTTTAGAACTTTTTCTTGTGAGGCCGAATAGCCGGATACCTTCGAGGCCGAGTGGTCGAATACTTGTGAGGCCGGATGGCCGAATGCCTGATCACTTGAGGCCAAGTGAGGCCGAGCAATATAGGCCGAATGGTAGAATACTGATTGGTCTTTTACTTAGGAGTTCCTGGAGAACTTCCCAGTGAGAGGGCTTTATCTCTCCGCTTTGAACTAGGAGCTCCTGAAGAACTTCCTAGTGAGAGGGCTTAACCTCTCGGCTTTGACCATGAAGTTCCTGGAGAACTTCTTAGTGAGAGGGCTTTATCTCTCAACTTTGACCTAGGAATTCATTGAAAAGGATCTTTAGGTTTCTTGGACGAGAATGAGAGTTCACTCAGAATGTTCCTCACCGCTCGGTTTAGGACCAGGGGTTCTCAGAGAGCGTTCCCTGGGTTTTGTGGATGAGAGTGAGAGTTCACGGAGAATGTTTCTCACCGCTCGGTTTAGAATCAGGGGTTCTCAGAGAACGTTCCCTGGGTTTTGTTTGTACTGTCATGCAACCTGGGATTGAATGGAAATTGTCTAGCTTTATTCATACCAAAAGTGTAAGCACGTAAGTCTTGTCAAAAGAATTTATTTGAAACAAAACATCACACCAAATTCAACTAAAGTAAACTTGAGATGAGTCGCATTCCAAGTGTTAGGAAGGACTTTTTATTATATTTTCTAGTTGATATGTCCCCTAACCGAGCGATCAAGGCTACGATTGCGACTGCGGCTTCGCCTATGTCTCTATTCTATTTTTCTATACTACTGTTTGGTACTTATTCGTGGAGATCTTCTTCTTGACGGGCTTCTTATCTGCGGTTGTTCTTCCTTCACGTACCTACAGAGATGTCCCGCACGAATAAGTGCTTCGATCTTATCTTTGAGTGTTACAAACTCTTCGGTAGTATTGGCAGTGCTTTCCTCCATCAACATTTTTAGGTGAATAAAGCTTTTTGACCGAAAGAAGTTCAACACTAAGGGCTTCCTCAAGGATTTTTTCCCTGGGTGCATTAATAGTTGTGTGATGATCAAATTTAGGTGTTCGGGGGAAGTCCTTTGGTCGAGGATCTCCTCCCTTGTCGTAGCTGAAGAACAACCGTCTACTGTCCTTTCTAATTTCGCCTGCAGAAGCTTCCTGCTGTTGTTTTTCCCTTGAGCTCCTCATGTCCTCAATACGAATAAACTTAGCCATCCTTTCCTGAAATTCGTCCATAGTTCTTGGTGGTCGGGCATATAACTTTTCAGCAAAATATCCCCATCTTAAGCATGAAGGCAAATTGCTAATGATAAAAGTGTTAATAACATCTTTAACTCGCCATGCGGTTTCATTATACCTTTTCATGAAGGCTTTCAAGGTTTCGTCCTTCTCCTGTTTGGTGTTTACCAATTCCGCCGGTGTCACCTCTTGTTTCTAATTGGAGGCGTATTGCCTCTTGAAGAGAGTTTCCATGGTAGCGAAACAATCTACCGTGTTCGTGGGAAGAGTGTTGTACCATTCCAATGCCTCCTCCTTGAGTGATAATGAGAAGGCTGTGCATATCACTGAATCACTATCTGTGTAGAACGTCATTGCGTTGGTGAAGATCTTGAGATGATCATCCAGGTCAATCAAGCCATCATACTTCTCTAATGCTGGAGGAGTTTTTTATGGTATAGGAGTCTTCATGATGTCCGTCGTGAACGAAAGTAAACTGGTAGGCCGAACGATTTGCAAGGGTGTTGGTTCCCTTCTTCCACGACCATTTGGGTTAGTGTGATTATGGGTTGCTTCATTGCCATTCTCGTGGTTGTGATTCTCGTTGGCTGTCGACACCGAATGTTGGGCGGATTGCTCATGACAACCTTGTTTGGCCCTCATTGTTGCAATATCCTTTGCGTGCTTCTGTTGCATCTCCAACAACTGTGCTTGCATCTACGCTTGTATCTACCTGATCAACTCTCTGGTGCTTTGTTGCTCCGACAAATTTCTCGTGGTCACCATTGGATTTCTTCTGCTGGCTCTCCCACAGTAGGCGCCCAAATGTTTCGGTAGGAATTTTGTAGGACCGAGAAACGTACCTATCCTGACGTGACTTTCCTGCTTTCCAATGCTTGAGTCATCTGCTCCACTCGATTGTCACCTGCTCCGCTTGGTTATTTCCTGCTCTGATCGGTTATACTCTTTACCGCGCATGAAGGGGAGGGGGGGAGGTTCCTGCAAAAGGCGCTCTAACGCTCAAGTTAGGAGCGATTTAATGAACTATTTATCACAGTTTGAGTATTTGAGTTATGGTCGAATGTAAGTAGAACATACCTAACTTTTGACCTTGACCTTATATTTATAAGTTTCTCATGGATCCTAAATTAGCACAAATCCAATAAAAAAACATATTTACCTTTACCTTCGGTTAGTTACTGATAAACAACTCACCAATATCTCTAATCAAATATCTTTGATTACTTTATCGTCTGCTGACTATTGGTCCAATAATAACATAAGCGTTGACCAATTATGACCCAACATTTGTTGTAACAGATAGATCAAACGGTCTTAAGTGGATGAACCTAGCGACCTTGATTGGATAGACTAAACGGTCTATATTGTGTACCATATAAAAGTAAAGCAAAAATCTTCAACATAAAGAATAGATTTTTCTTTTAAATAAACAGGAAAATTTATACATTTTTAAAAAAACAAACTTTTAAAATCTTCCACACTGAGTGATTGCAGGAAGTGTTAGCAGAAAATAAAAGAAAAGAAGCACTCTGTAAAACAAATATTATTACATTAAAAATAGCCTATAATAGATTTTGTTTATTTATTTTTTACGTAGTTAATTCTTATATTATATTTAAAAAGTTAATGTGATTCGTTCCGATATATTGACGTTGAACTAATAACTGAATGACAGCAATACTAATTAACGAACAATTACATTAACTTTTTTTTAAATTAAAATAAGAATCACATTAAATAAAGCATAAATAAAAGAGAACAATTATGTGACACCCTTGATAATTAGCAATGATAATTTATGTCACATCACCATTAATGCACGCCACTCCAAATGCTCAGCCATTAAAAACCCACTCATCAATCTGATTCACCACTCTGCTCTGCACTGAAAAACGCACCACGTCACTCCTCTGAAACATTAAAAGCGCACTTTGAACCGCATGCACGCACGCCACCTGTCGCGAGAGAAGCTTCCAATTCAGAAGTGGGTGTGCAGGTGTCGGCTTGGGAAACGTTCGTCCGAGCGAACGTGGATTTAACAAAACTGAGTTTTTGAAAACTCTCTCTCTCACCTGCACCACTCATCTTCTTCCTCAGAACTTAACCCTTCATCTTCTCCAACTTCTCTCTAGAACTCCCAACTTCTCTCTACTGTAAATCTCACTTTTCTCCTCCGATCACATTTCAGAACCGTAGGAACGTTCCCGGAGACGCGGATGTTATTTTGGACCGAACAGAATTAGAATCTAAACTGGTAAGTCCTCTTCTCTAGTAGTTCGTCCATTAGGGTTTCATGCGAAACCAAGTTCTGGGTTCATGCATGGATTATATCTGAGTCATCTCTGATTTTGGTGTTTAGATAAAGTGAAAGTGTTTAGTAAAACTGAGGGTAGAACGCCGTAAGAGACAAATCCAACCTTTGCATTAGGACAAGTTGCGTACGAATCCGGGTAAGGGAAGCTTATATGTTTAATTTATACTTGCATGTTGTATGATCTGATTTGGATGTATGAAAAGTATGTTGTTTGAGCTGTTATGAACGATCACTGATAATGTATATGTTTTCTGTTGGTTGAAATGCATGTTGATTTGGATACGTATGAAAGGTGTATGACTATAGTATAGTTGGATTTATTAATATGATGAAATCTGTATAGTATGAGAATTAATCATGGATATGAATTTACGAAGTAAGAATCACATGAGAAAGGTTGAGTTAAATTAGTTGAAAATCTGGATATGATAATTTCCCTATGATAAATTACGTTCGTCACCGTACGGTCTTATACCGTTCGGTTTCCCTGAAAAAGATTTAGAGTAGAATTCTTTTATTTAGGAAGAATTCGGTTTGAGAACGAGCGTCCTCATTTGAATTACTATGTTTGAGCATTCGGCTCAGCATAAAGTTGCCATACGCCTTAAATTAAATAATACTGAATTAAGTAACGTTCGGTCTTATACCGAACGTTCTCCTGAATAGCGCTCGGTCTTATACCAAGCGTTCGTCCTGAATAGCGCTCGGTCTTATACCAAGCGTTCGTCCTAAATAGCGCTCGGTCTTATACCAAGCGTTCGTCATAATTGATGCTCGGTCATCTACCTAGCGTTCGTCATAATCGGTGTTCGGTCACATATCAAGCGCTCGTAATATTGAATAACCACTTGGATAAAATAGCGTTCGTTCAAGTATTAAAATATTCATCTTCTTACGTTCGTTCAACTACTAGTATCGGTCTTCCATATGCAAACTTCTTCAAAGAAAATTTCTAAGTATTATTGACCATCCTTCTTATATTAAATTTGGTCCAAGATCTTTATTATGAAATTTTTCTAAGTATCAGTACACCTTCAATTGAGTCAGTTCATTTAACTGACCAAATAGATAGTCATGTTCGTCCATCCAGTGCCTTATTTGGACGTTCGTCCTAATCCTTCAAAGGACTGAACGTTCGTCCTTTTACGCTCTTAAAGTTAAAGATAAGAATAATGATAAATTATAAGAAATTACAGTGCGAACACTATATTGAGTGATTTTATGATGATGGATTTTGGACGAGGGGAGGAATGTCTCAGATATGTTAAATCTTAAATTTGGTAAAGTATGACTGTGGATAAGTTAGGACTCGCTGTCCATCCTGATGTTCCGTGATACTCATCTTCACGTAGAAGAGGGTAGTCATGTGTGGGAACGGCAGGAGGTCCTTAGTCCATAAGTTAACATGGGCGACGTAAGAACGGACTAACCTCGAGTGGCAGCTATTGAGTGTATCCCAGTTACTACACCACTCGGGTGCAAGGACGCTTGTAACTACACAGATTCATACAGTCCGGACGGTCTGTCTTTATATATATATATATATATATATATATATATATATATATATATATATATATATCTATATTTCTATGATATTCTATGTGAAGTTACTTGCTGTATGTGGAAATTGTAATGTTAAACGTATGTGTTGATTGTATGAATTAAATTATATAAGCTTACCCTTTCGTTCTTCCTTGTGTTGTCCATTGTATCTGTACGTTCGTCCTGTCTTGCAATGATCATCCGTGTGGATGTGAGCAGAAGGCGAGGCCACCCTAGAGGATGTGATCGAGGAAGAAAACTTGGTTGAAGTTGAAGTGAAAGCGGAGCAGTAGGACGTCCGTCTTTTGTTTTAGTTTAGTCGTTCGTTTTTGGAATGGATGTTCGGTTATTTATTTTGTAAAACCGTTCGTTCTAATGTCTTGTATATGTGCACTTTAACCGTTCGTTCTAGTTATCCCTGTTTCTGTTTTACGCTCGTTATTTTATATCCAAGCCGTTCGGCTTTTGAACCTTGATCTATTATAAAGACTGCATTGATTTACTGATTAATTGTAATTAATTCTGATTTATGGTAATTACTGTATTTTGGGATGTTAGAAATTAAGTCATTAATATAAATATATAGATGAAAAAATATTAAATCTATGCATATTGAAGGAAAATACGTCACACACACTTTAAAAATAAAATATGTTGGCAAAATAAAAATTGAAAAAGTGTTTATTACGTTCAATAGTTTTATTTTACTTAAAAATTTAAGTTTACACTTGCAAAACGAATAATACCTCACGTACATGATTATTAATTTTAACAATAACCATCGATTGACAGGAGATCAAAGATGAATAAGATTCTTAAACGAACAATTAATTATTTAAACCCTTGATTAAAATGAATGACAATTCCGGGTATTTATGTTTCTATCACATTTAAACGTACTCAATCCCTTCTTTTCGTACATTATTTTGTTTTATTTGAGTAGATTTCATACACACTTTTCATTTCATGCTTTCTACTAAGATTTTTATTAAATTTTTAATTAAAATTCTACTTAAGGAGTAGGTAGTCCCATCCTATATGTAAGTGCTTTCTAATCAATAGTGACAATTTAAAGCCACAATTTATGCTTTTCAGTAATAAAATATTATAAATAGAAAAACAGGATTAATAATAAATGACCACTTGCTGTTGGGGATGCGATACAGTGTCGGGGATGGGATACAAAGAACAGTTTTAAAGGGATCACAATTGAAAAAAAATGTAAATTAAAAATATTTTGTTATGAATGAATGATTGTTGATTAATTTGGTACATTTATTTAAATATGATTATTGATTACTCAAGTTTTCATTTAATACAATTACTCATATAACTTATTATTCTTTATGAAATTTATATATTTGTATTAATTATTTCATTTGTATTTTTCTTGAGTTACATTATATATATATATATATATATATATATATATATATATATATATATATATATATATATATATATATATATGAATAGAGTTTTTCTTATTAGCAATAATACACATAAATTAATCTCCATTCATTTTATGCTTTCTTATTATTTTTTTCTTTTTTTTTCTTTATTATCAACTTTATTTTATAATACATTATCAGAACAATGTTCTAACTAAGTGAGTTAGTGGAGACGTTTTCTCTATAAGGACAACGTTCTGCGTGTCTCAACCCAAACTCTTTCTAATATTTTATTTTATATTTAAAATTATATCTTATATTCTTATTTTGTGATAAAAATTGTTTAATTTGGTCAATTTTCATCTTTGTTTTATTATAAATATTTATTATTATTATTATAATTATTATTTATATTTAATTATTTTTCTAACATTTAATATTGTTACATTAATTTTATAGCTTCATACTTGAAAAATAATAATTGTTATTAATATTTTATATGTTAGTTCTAAACATGTCAAACCTTGCAAATTTTGAATTTGTGTTCATTAATATTACAATGCACAATTACTTATTTTAGATATTAGATGCTGGAATACATTTATATGCAATGGATCTTTGTGAAAAAGAAAAAAATAAATCATTTAAGCAACTAATTTGCTCCTAAATCAATAATATCGTGAAAAGAAATTTCACAAGAATTTATTTCATGCCTTGTGACGAAACAAAATAATGACAATTTTGATTTTGTTAACACTCCAAATATAGATTGATTTATTTTTACCAATAAATTTTAAAACCTTTGAGTGATTTCATTTGGAAACTCTTCATCAAGACTATTGTTTGATTTTTGTTCAACATGTCAACTAAGAACATTATTGACCATTTCTTGCATATGCATAAATTGATTTGTCTCAAATTTATGTTCAAAAGTGTTCAAACCTGAAGCTTGCTGCTTTACATGAGTAGTCTAGGTAGAAAACATTTCTCACCATGAAATGTCCAAACCGTATAATTTGGCATGAACCATTTTTGGTATAGGTGAACTTTCACCACTTCATCTTTCAAAATTCTTGTACATTCAAACTTGATGCATGAGCATATAATCCTTCCATCAAGAGCATAATATTGATACTGTCGAGCCGTCTTAACAAACTCCTCTACTCCTTTGACAACAGTTTCCTTCAAACCTCTCTTACCACTATAACAACAGTTATACATCCACCCATAGTGGTTGGGAATTGACAAGCCAAAAGAGGAAAATGTTTAGTCACACATAGGTAAGTATAGATTCATCTAGAAAATTAATTCTACAACTCCAAATCAGTACTCCAACTCAAAATGAGTTATACAGTTACTTTTAGAAAAGTATGCATACTCGAACTAAGTTGTCTAACTGAGAATGAGTTAGACAAATGTTTATAATTGGAATTACACACTAAAAAACTATATTTAAGAATCAGATTTGCAAAACATTTTTTACTACAAGTTCATAGAGGTTTTGATTTCATCTTCCTTTTGGTTCAATCCTTTTGTATTATGATATTTTACAAGATGATTCCTTATTCAATATTCAACAATGAAGGACTAAACTATTCTCTATTAATATAGTGGAAAATAATTGAGCCATCAAGGAAAGAAAACAAAATAAAATTTTGCACCAAGAGATAAACATTGAAGAGTGCAAAGTCAGTCTAGCCTATCCAAAACTTGCAAGATTTTTTATTCATATAACATGGATCTGTTTTAGTTGTAACCAAGTGGCAAACAATTATAGGGATAGAGTATACAAAACTCATGTTTATGTCTTCAGTTTTATGTCAAACATAAATGGGGATCATATTACATAGATAAAGCACCAACATGATTACGAAGCTAATATAAATGGGGATCATGTTATACAATTAAAAGTATTTACTCTACAATTTTAATGATCATTAACTCACAACTGAAAAATTAGCATAGGATATATATAATAGCCACAAAAACATAATCCTTGCAGAATATAATAACACAGACTTTAGTAGGTACAAAATTCAGGATTGCCGAGTGGTAACACTAATAGGATATTTTGAGGCATGTTACTGCAGCTACAACTAAGTTGAACTTATTGAGGTGTGAAAATGAATTGGTTAAAGTTTCATAACACCTTAGAGATAAATTCAAAAATAACAAATAATCAAGATCATAAGAAGTCAATCCAAGCATAGCATGAAAAAGTAAAGAAATTTGGCTAAGCCAAGAAGTGGGAAGAGACAACAAAACTGGATCTTGGGTTTTCTCTATTTTTTCTACAAAAATGGATTTGATAATTGATAAATGTTTATGATAAAAAATAATTTGGGAATAATATATCTTAATATATTTTATTTGATATTATTAAATAATTACCTTATTTAACTATAGCAATAAATATCAAAAGATAATATTTATCAAATCTTTTTGAATCTAGAAAAAATATTCTCAAATATTTTTAAATCTCCATAAAAATTAAATATATCTTGAAGATTTTGAATTATTTAGAAGATAATTGAGAGATATTACATTATCAAGATAAAAGATTTTATCAACAGGAAAATCATAATCCAAGCCCAATCAAGTTCTATATAAAGAGAACAAAGGAGACCAATCATTCATTCACTCAGACCCCTCCATTGGGAAGCCATCATCCACCACTTCTTTTACTATTATTTTACCATGTATTTCAATTCATTAATGGAGAGCTAAGCTTCTAGAACTATTCCACTGTAATTTCATTATTGATTCTGAGGTGAAGTTGAATTAATGTTTTGATTCTTTTGATTATTGATTTTGATTATTCTTCTTCTATGTATTTCATATCTCAATCACGTCAAAAGTAATAGTTTTTACATCATAAGGTGTTTGAATCTACATGCATATTGATCATATGAGTTCAAGGGTTTTTATGTTTGATTGAAAATGTACTTTGATTGAATTTAGAAACTTTCATATGATTTAATGGGGTGTTGCTACCAATTGAGAATGTACTTTGATTGAATTTAGAAACTTTCATATGATTGAATGTGGTGTTGCTACCAATTGAGAATGTACTTTGATTAGTGGTAAGAACTTTAACAATAATTAATTGAAATTTACTTTGATTAATTAACTTTTAATTTGGTTAGAAGATGTAAGAATAAACATGATTAAACACAATAGGATTTAATTGAGAATGTACTTTGGTTGAATTTATTGTGAATAATATAAAAAGATCTTGCTTTTTATTGAGAATGTACTTTGATTAATTATAAGATCGCCCTCAAATTAATTAAGAATATACTTTAATTAATTTGAAACTCAAACAATGATCAATTGAATAATAATCTATGGATAACCAATGAAGAATCTATCTTGGAAAAGTAGTAAAATTAGCCTATTTTATTATAATTGTTTTAAAGTTTCTTATTTGTTCTTCAACTTAACTCACAAATTCTTCAATATTAATTTCATTAGCACAGATTTTCACTTTTATTTTTGAGCATTGCATTGCATTTTACAAACCTTTCAGAGTCTTCATAAGAATCAAGTATTTGAAAATCCATTCCGTATTCGTTGGGAAATGACTTAGGATTAGTTTAACCCTATCTAATTTCTTACCTACTAACTTGGCAATATTGAAGTTTTCTTGTAAAAGTAGTATTAATTTGATAACCTCAACGATAATGTATCACACATAAAGCAGCTCAGGTGGTTTTGATGAAGAAATAAAAACCAATACAATCCCACCAAACACTCCCATGTGCTAACTTCATATTCTCCAATACTCCCTTCAAACAAATTACATTCATTCAACAAAAAGAAAAATAGAACCAAAGACAAGTATGTGAAAGACAAAGAGTTTATTAGTTAAACTCTAAAACACAATTTACTAATATAAACCTATTAAATGAACAATTCAACTTGATACAAGTTTGGGTAAATAACAAAACTAAGAGGCAATTGATGCCAACAGTTTACTAAAAGCATCAAGCAAGAATCAAATTTTAACACCCAAATCAAATTTAACTCCTCATTTTTAACACCCAAATCAGAATTCACAACCAAATATTGATGGGTTTCATTGCACATAATTCATACCCTGTAACCATGTCATCATGTGATCACTTCATTAGTTCATTAACGATCGAGTCCGAGAAAGGAGTGTTTTTTATTTAATTTAACATGACACGTATAAAAATAATAAGAATGTAATGAACCAATTGGTATTAAGTTAATAGAAAGCATGTTAGGTTTACATGAGTGAAAGGATTTAATATAAGATTCAAACATCCGCTAGGTAGGAAAATAATACTTTATCTTAGGGTTTTGAGGCATCTCTACAACCATTTTCTATCAAGCATTGCATTAAATAAAACTTGGATCCTTTCTTCTCTAAAAAATGTCAAGTGTATCAATCCCCTATGCAAAAAATGCACAGTTCACTCTCATGGCATATATTTATCTATGTATGTGTGACAAACTTGAAACAATGATTACAATTTTGAAAGGTACAAAAGAAAAGTAGGCCATGATATCCTAAAAATATATACTTAAATTAGTGGATCAATGCAAATTCCATCTCCCATTCTGTTGTTCAAAGAACTGCTCTCTAAATCTTACTCATTCATCAAAATACAAATTTTACCAAAAACAGGGTGTACACTTTTCCAGATTTCACAACAAAATTTTCATCCACAACCAAAACAATTACCTTGATGGTAGCCTCCCTACACCACTGTAGTGAAAAAAACAGAGCACAAAACCTCACCCAAGATCCCTCAACCAAGATTACTCAAACTGGCCTCCCAAAGCTAGCATCAACACAAGACAAATCCTCCACCAACACGGCCCAAATCCATCACACCAAAAATCGTCGAACAACTTGCCAATGCCTTTGTGCGAATGACAAAAAACCCCTTTGCAAATGAGGGAACAAATCTTTGCCTCTGCAAATCAGGGAACCTGGCCTCTACCTGCGCTAATGACACAAAAGCCCTTTGTGTGCTCAAGGTACCTCTACGAATGAACGGATGACAAAGACGATGAATCAATGATAGAGGCTCTGTGAATGGAAGAATTGCAAAATGGGGGAAACCAATCTCGATGATGGGGTAATTGAAGGAAGCCAAAAGTGATTTCACAAATGGGTGCGAATGATGGAGGAATTGTAGAGGAGAAAACAAAATATGCGAGTAAGGGGAAAGTGATTTCCAAAATCCCTAAAAATGTGTGCTTACAAACGGACCCTAGCCATCGGTATTGAGTCGTAACATCACTACCAAAGATCCGTTGAAAATTTCAGCGATAAATATGCATTACTAGCATATATAGCGTCAATATTTATCTGCTTGTAATTTAATGTTTTCTTGTAGCGATATTACATAAGTTATTTTGGACATATTACATTGGTTTAGAAATCGATGTTGTCCAAGATGATGTAATAAGTGAAACACATATATCATCGATTTTTTTAGAATTGATGTAATATGTCCTTTTTAAAAAGAAAAAAAAAAAGAGAAGAAGGGTGTTCCGAAACAAGATAGGGTTCAAGTGGCGATGATTGAGGTTCAATGCGAGCTAGTGACAAAAGCTAGGGTTCAACGTGAAGTAACGATGGCTAGGGTGTTGCGAAACCTCCTTCGCAACACAATAAGAACAACATGATGTGGAAAGCCAACGAGGGTGAAATGAGTGCAAGGAGCAAGGACGAAATTGAAACCAACACTAATGAGATAAAGTCTTCTCAATAGCGGTACAGGAAGGGTGCTTCTTACAAGCACCTTTGTTTCACTACAACAATGACACCTCCTTTGCACAAGAACAATCACACCTCATTTGCATGGTAGGGTTCAACACAAAGAGGTGAATGGTCACACTTCCTTTGCACAACGACACCTTCTTCACAAAATAGTAACAACGTGGTATGGAGGCTTCTTAATGCTGAAGAACGGGCTCAATGAAATTAATGAAAAAGACAAAAATAACGAAGCTTTTCTAAACAATGAGAACAAAGCTTCTTAATGGCGGAAAGAACTTCGTTCTTCTTGAATGCAACTGTAGGGAGTGAGAGTTAGGAAAAAAATAGAAAGCCAAAACATAATGCTTAGTTGAAGTTCTTATGAAGAGAGGAGAATAATATAATACTGGATATTCTAGAAAAAAGAACAGAAAAAAAAAAATAGAGATGTAAGAATGTAGGAGAGAAGACGAGTATTAGAAAAAAAACAAAATATTCTAAAAAAAAATGATACAAATGCATTAAAAGGTATGCTACATCGTTTTTACGGAACAACCATGTAATATCATATTTTTTCTATTAAAAAATAACATATTCATATTTTCTTTTAGTTTTTAATATATATTACATCAATTGAACCTAAATCTAATATGATTTTCAAGTATTTACTAAAGTGTCGTGACATAATATATCACATCACGATTTAATATTAAAATTTTTTAAAATATTAAATTTGTAAAAGTATGAAGTTTTTGAAGTATTTATTATACACACGTATTGTAAAAATATTAAAATATTCTATTATATTAAAACTTTTTGTGTATTTCGATACAGTGAGCTTTTAAGTGAAAAAAATCTGCTTTAAATTTTTTATTATTTGTTAGACAAACCTAAAAACTGACATAATTATCTCTCTCATTCTCTCAATATATATCACGAGTTTCTCATGTAGGATATTTTCTTTTAAGGCACATAAGCCATGTGGTTGAGCTTAGATAATTAGAGTTGGATATGGATGAAATGTGATTGCCACCAGAATTTGCCCTCAAGTTTTACGTTGCATGATCAATCATAAGTGGACAAGAATATGACACTACAAACTCTGATTATTTAATGATGACAATGTTCTCGTCCTTCGCAAATAATTTATAAAAAACTTTTCACAAACACAATGTTTTAAATGTGAAAAAAAGTGGTACGTAGTAATGTGCAGCAAAAGCAAAATCAAAATACTACTTACCAGCCACTCTTGTTAATTTTTTCAAACGAATTGAAGGACACATAAGCAGCACGTTGACAACATTTTCGAAAATAGGAAAAAAAAAAAGTTCCCCTTTAAATGAGTGATCTGCATACTTCAAACCAAAGAACTGCTAACAAATATATCAAAATATGTGAAGAAGGTACGAAAATGTGTCCAATATGTAAAGCTATGATCTCTATCAAAAGTTCTTTCTTGATATTTAAAATATCAACATGCACATGCATACGAAGGAACGGAGAAATTCCAATGATTAATTAAATTTTAGTTCCTCGTGCATGAAGAATCTCACATTTCCCTAACAACCACAACCATTATAAGAAAAGTAATTAGTTCAATTAATCTACCCAATTTGATAATTCCCTTAAATCATAATTAACATGATTCTATAACATAAAGTCCTCATCATATGCAAATTAATTTCCACCAAGCATGTTTAGTGGTGTGGAGGATGGAGGACCAAACCCGTCAAAAACTCCGCGCGTAAAACTTTATGTCGTTAGTGTTTAGTCTCTTTCGTTTATTTTTTTCTTTTCTCTCTTTTTCTTTTAACAAAAAGATACACGGAATCTAAAAATAAACTCGTTGCAAATGAATATTCTTCCCAATTATGGACAAAACAAGTCTAACGTTAGAGAGTAAAGTCATTCATGCAGCAAAAAGATATAAACACGGTCGGAACTCGAAATTAATTGATTATTCGCACGTGTACAAAAACAGATTATCCTCCACTCAGCCTTTTTTAGATAGATAAAATTTTCAGAACAAATAATTGATTAAAATTAAGTGTTTATCTATGAAAATAATTTTGATAGAGATTTCATCATTATCTTAGGATGGTAGGTAAATGATTGAAGGACAGTTTTCATATATAGTAGAAGTAGGTGTCTTTGGATATCTTCTTTTCCCTATTATTGGATAAAACCATCAAGCTATTGACATCCTTAAGCAACATCTTTTCCTAAAATCAGTATTAAGATAAGTTTCATGCGCAATCAAAGACATTCTTTCGAGTTTCTTGTATAGTGTAAACTGGTACAAAAAAGAGCATGCTTTATTGTGAATGACATGGTTGGGTCCCAAGAAGAAAATTCAGACAGAAACCACTAATGAACAATTTTGGAAAAATCATTAGGGTTACTGTTGTTCAACGCTACTGGCCTCAGTTTTCACCTCTGCACGTTCTTTTATGGGTAAAGAATTCTGGTGATGACTCATTTCTTCTTTGCTTTTTGCCCACAGAACACTATAGAGGCTTATAATAAGCACAATGCCTCCCAGAACGCTGAAACCAAAAAATTACAGGATTAGGGCAACGGAGTATAAAATTAGTTTCCACGTATTCTTCTTTGACTTTTGCCTTTTCATCACACTGTACTTCATAACTTTTGTTGATTATTTAATGCCGATTACCTAACTTTTTCATGTAAAAGTATACTGATGTCAGAGGAATATGACAAAAATTAAATATGATTACACACATCGAACTGGTAATTCATGCAAATGGAAAAAATACTATATTTATAAGCTTATACATAGTTGTCAAGGGTTCCAATACGTTTGTATATATGGAAAGGAATCAATAGTAGTTAAATTCGATTTACAACTTTTTCGTTTTCAACGATTTTATAGTACTGTTTTTTTACTCCTGATATACTTTACCATTTTAGTTATTTTAATCGTGTTGGAGTACTATTTTTTAAAATATGAAATAGATATGTTGACGAATTGTGTCAGGTACAGTAATCAAATTATGCTTTTGAAACTAAAAAGACAGAAACTGTGAGAACCGAGAGATTTAAAGAAAATTGTAGCATGATAGATGTATTCACTCCATTGGAATATTTAGTTTTTAAGAATGATATACAAATGAAAATTTCAAATTTCGTTTTATTGTCTGTATACATTCTTTTTTTTTTCAAAATTCTGATCTTCTTTTTTCTTTTTCTTCTCTTAAAAAACTTTTATTAGTTGATCAACCGGGGAAGCTTAACTGAGTTCTACTTATGTAGAACTTTTTAGTTAATGATCGATCGATCTTGTGCTAGTATTCAATTTAACATAGCGTTAGATCTAATCATAGCCTTTGGTCTTAACCTAGTATTCAACCTAGATAAAGTATTCGATATAGTCTAGGTTCTAGGTCTTCCATTAGTACTTGGTTTACATAGGCGTTCGGTCACTTTAGTAATCGGTCCTACCTGAGTATTTTGTCTAAGTCCAGAGTTTTCAGTTTTAGTGGGGTGTATGGCCTCTTACTAGCGCTCGGTTTTATACTAATGCTTGGTCTCGTACTTGTATTCAGTCTCAACTACGTTCGGCCTCTCATGGGCCTTATCTGTTAATGACCATTCAGTGATATTTTTGAAATCGAACTTATATTAGTATACAATATCAACTCTAAGTGTCCGGCCTAAGCTATAGGTGTTCGGCCTAAGTAATAAGCCTTTGGTCTAAACTTAGTACTTGGACTGGTGGTAGTATTCGGTCATGATGTGGTACTCGGTATACTATACTTGTCGATCATTAATAGCGCTCGACCTTCTCTTCAGCTATATCTATTATTGACCGTTCGGTCTCCAACATTCACAGGGTGTGCGGTTTTGTTCATATATGTTGGTGATTTTGTTTGGCCTATATTTATAGTTATTCCAGTGTGTTATTTTAATTAATTGTTCCAATTGCTTTGATGGCTTATGTATGCATTATCATAATGGTGTCAAAAGGAAAGTATGATATGATATTTGTAATATGGATGTGAAAGAGAATTCCAAGGAGGAATGTCTTAGTGATTGGTTATCAAGGTGGTGGTAAACTGTGAATATGGACAGCGAAATTCATGACGTTCATCCTGACATTTTAATGATTATCAAGTCTCAAGTAGAGATGGGTAAGTCATGTTGTGAAAATAGTAGGAGGTCCTAGCCTATAGGGTATTGTAGGTGAGTTATAACGGACTAATCCCGGGTGGCAGCTGAGGGTATCCAGTTACTACATCACCTGTGTGCACAAACGGCCCCAAGCTACATATTCATGCAATCTGGATGGTCAAGTCAAGTAGTCGGTCTTTGCTTGAATTAATGTGTTCGATTCTGGCCTGTTTGAGTGGTCAGTCATTGCTTGATTATAAGTGTTGGGTTGTTACATGCTTATGTATTTGTTTTAGTTTTATGACTAGTATGATTAATTAAATTACTCTAGCTTACCCTTCTCTTCTACCTTGTTTATGTTGTTGTTCGGTATTTCTTCCTTGCAATGATCACCTTGTGGGTGTGAGCAGAAAGAGACGAGCGTTTACTAGAACAAGTGCTGGATGATGAGGACCCAACTGTTTAGATTAGGATCGTTCGGTCATATGTGTATATAGTTTTGTATGAACCATTCGGTTATGTATCTAGTTTGTAGAAGAGTTTAACTTCGTAAAGTTTTAATTTTATGGTTATTTTGGGATAACTATACTATTAATACTTTACTGTTAAGTGGATGATTGTTCTATCATATCATTTCATGTGATGATTCTAATATGTAGTTTATACTATATTTTGGGATGTTACGCTTATGGTATTAGAGCAGTTCTTTCCTTAGGAATCCTGTAGGTTTTGAGTGTGTCTTGCTTGTAATTGTGTGCTCTTGTTTATGTTTAGTGGTTGTCCTTGTCTCCTTGAGTTACACTGATGGCTTTTTCTCTCTATGTAAGTAGAAGATGGCAAATCGGTATCCCTCTTCTCCGCTTCACAATCTTGACACATCCAACATGATGAGAATGATGGAGTCTATGTTGGAAGTAATGCAACAACAAAACACTCAATTAGTTCATCAACATATTGTGGCCTTGCAGTAGTTGGAGGCTGCTAGGGTGTCAGCTAAGACATCTGAGAGGCAATATTTGGATTTGATGTTAAGTGGTAGGGCTACAGCAGGTCCTTCTTCATCCAATCTTTATCAGGAATGGAGTTTGGAGAGTTTTCTTCAACATCATCCGACCAAGTTTGATGACAAGTGCAATCCAGATGAAGCTGACCAGTGGTTCCAGGATATGGAACGAATTTTCAACGCCAAAAAGTGCCCAGATGAAAATAGGTTGGCCTTCTCCGAGTACTTACTAATTGGGGAGGTCATTCATTGGTGGAACAATATGAGGATGCTGCTAGAGGGGAGTGGTTCTCCCATCTCTTGGGAGGTGTTTAAGAAGAAGTTTTACACCGAATATTTTCTAGATAGTATTCAGTTTGCTAAGGAAGTGGAGTTTCTCCAGTTGGTGTAGGGGGCATGTCGATTTTTGAGTATGCTGATCGGTTTAAGTACCTACTTAGACTTCACACTTTAGCAATGGATGAAGAGTGGCAGTGTAGGAAACGGGTTGAGGGGCGATATCAAGTTGTTGGTGGCCGGCTTGTGCATCAAAGAGTTTCCCGCCTTGGTGGAAAGGGCTAAAGTTCTTAAGAAGACCAAGCTTTGTATCTAGAGGCAACCTCGGTTCTAGGAGGACCCCATATTCTCGACCTTCTTCTGCAAGGTCCAATGGTTTCTCTTCTTAATCATCTGTCTCTGTGGGTCAGCAGAGGCAACAAGGGTCAGTTAGTTGTTACAATTATGGGGGACCGAGAACAAGCTGTTGGCCGAGCCTACGCAATGACAGTCAGAGGTAGCAAATTCAGGTAATCTTATTATTAGTACTTGTTTGATGCATGGAGTACCTTGTTGCGTGTTGTTTGACTTGGGAGCAACATATTCCTTTATCTCAAAGGAATGTGTTGAGAAGTTGGGGTTGTCAGTCGAAGAGTTCCAGTTTGATCTGGTGGTGTCAACCCCAGCAGCTGGTGTAATTCAAACATCTACCATGTGTGCTAGATGTCCAATTGAGGTTGAGGGTCGTAGGTTCAAAGTGAACCTTATCTGTTTACCTCTCAAAAGTTTGGAGGTAATTCTAGGAATGGATTGGTTAGCCGCAAATCTTATTCTTATAGATTGTAGTGAGAAGAATTGGAGTTTCCAAAGGAAGAGAAGAAGATGTTGTCGTCGGTCGGTCAGTTGAGGCAAGAGTTAAGAGAAGGGGCTAGTTGTTTTCTAGTGCTATCTCACGTAGAGGTGTTTTAGAATGAGAAGAGATTAAATCGTTTGATCAAAAGTAATGGGAGTGTAGACCGTTCGGTTGTAAGCGATTTCTTGGACGTTTTTCTAGAAGAGGTGCCTGGATTACCTCCTCAGAGAGAAGTGAAATTTTCTATTCATCTGGTGCCAGGAGTAGGGCCAGTATCAATAGCTCCTTATAGGAGGGATCTAGCATAGTTAGTCGAGCTTAAGAATCGGATTGAAGACCTGCTTGAGAAGCAATTCATTCAGCCAAGTGTTTCCCCTTAGGGTGCTCTAGTGTTGTTAGTAAAGAAGAAGGATGGTAGTTCTCGGCTATGTGTGGATTATAGGTAGTTGAACAAGTTAACCATCAAGAACAAGTACCCATTACCTAGGATTGACGACTTGATGGATCAACTGTATGGGGCTACTGTGTTTTCTAAGATAGACCTAAGGTCAGGTTATCGCCTGATTATAGTCAAGGAGGGTGATGTTCAGAAGACCACATTCAGATCCATATATGGTTATTATGAGTACGTGGTAATGTCGTTCGGTGTTACTAACGCTCCGGCTATATTCATGGATTACATGAACCGCATCATCAGACCATATCTAGATATGTTTGTGGTCGTTTTCATTGATGACATTCTTATCTATTCTAAGACTAGCGAAGAGCATGAATTTCATCTTAGAACAACACTCGGTGTGTTAAGAGAAAAGAAGTTGTATGTTAAGTTTTCCAAGTGCGAGTTTTGGATGGAAGAAGTGCAGTTCTTGGGACATGTAATCTCGGTTGGTGGGATTTCTATAGATCCGACCAAGGTGCAGGTGGTGCTTTAGTGGGAAAGGCCTATGTCGATCACGGAGATCAGGAGTTTTGTTGGTTTAGCGGGCTATTATCGTCGATTTATTAAAGGATTTTCTAAGATAGTAGCGTCGTTAACTCAATTGATTAGGAAAGATCAACCTTGCATTTGGACCGATCGATGTGAAGATAGTTTTCAAGAGCTAAAGCAAAGGTTGACAAGTGCTCCTGTGTTGATAATTCCAGATGCAGGTAAACCCTTTGAAGTATTTTGTGATGCTTCCTACCAAGGGTTGGGTTGTTTGTTAATGCAAGAAAGAAAAGAGGTTGCTTATGCTTCAAGGCAATTGAAAGTTCATGAGAAGAATTACCCTATGCATGATCTTGAGTTGGCAGCTCGGGTTTTTGCTTTGAAGATTTGGAGACACTATCTCTACAGTGCCAAATTTCAAGTGTTTAATGATCATAAGAGTTTGAAGTACCTCTTTGATCAAAAGGAGTTGAACATGAGGCAGCGAAGGTGGATGAAATTCCTTAAGGATTTCGAGCTTGATCTGTTGTATCAGCCAGGCAAGGCTACTGTGGTAGCTGATGCCTTGAGCCAAAAGATTGTGCATGTTTATGCTATGATGGTTCGAGAGCTGAGTTTGGTTGAGAGCTTTAGAGATTTAAGACTACAAGTGGAGTTGGAACCGAGTGGTTTTATTTGTAGCAGTTTTGTGTTAGCAACTGAATTGTTGGACCGCATCAGAGTAAGACAGTCGGTTGATGACGAGCTACTTAAGTTTTGAGGTTTGGTCGGTTCAGAGCAAGGAAACGATTTTAGTATAGGGACGGATGATCTCTTAAGGTTCAGAGGAAGAGTGTGTGTGCCTAATGATGAGGAATTAAAGAGATTGATCCTTGAGGAAGGACATCAGAGTCGTTTTAGTATGCATCCAGGCATGACTAAAATGTATCAGGACCTCAAGGAATCATTTTGGTGGTCAGGTATAAAGGGATATGTGGCTTAGTTTGTATCTTCATGCTTAACCTGTCAAAGAGCTAAAGTAGAGCATGAAAGACCGGGTGGTTTGTTACAACAGTTAGAAATTCCCGAGTGGAAGTGGGATAACATTGTTATGGACTTTGTTACCCATTTACCCCGAACAGTCAGAAGTCATGATGCTATTTGGGTGATAGTGAATAGGTTAACTAAAAGCGCTCATTTTCTTGCTATTAACTTGAAGATGTCAATGGCCAAGTTGACTCAGTTGTATATCAGGGAAGTAGTGAAGTTGCATGGAGTGTCGTCTAGTATCATCTCGGAGAGGGATCCTCGGTTCACCTCTCAATTTTGGCAGTCACTACAGAATGAGTTGGGCAGCCAGTTGTAGATGAGTTCAACTTATCATCCCCAGGCGGACGGTCAGTTTGAGAGGACAATCCAAACACTTGAGGATTTGTTAAGGACGTGAGTTTTGGATCACTTGGGAGTCTGGGATGAAGTGTTGCCATTGGTGAAATTCAGCTACAACAATAGTTATCAGTCCAACATTGGTATGGCACCATTCGAAGCCTTGTGAGGAAGACGTTGTAGGACTCCTCTTTGTTGGTTTCAAGAAGGAGAATCAGTGTTGACTGGGCCAAAAGTGAGTTAGTAGAATACTAAAAAGGTGAAGCTAATTCAAGAAAGGTTGAGGGCATCTTAGAGTAGGCAGAAGTCTTATGTCGATCGAAGGCGGAGGCCTTTAGAGTTTGCTAGTGGAGATCATGTTTTTCTCAGGGTAACTCCTACTACTGGTGTTGGAAGATTCGTTCGGTCTAAGAAGTTATGCCCTAGGTTTATTGGTCCTACCAGATTTTGAGGCTTATAGGAAAGATAACCTTGCCTCCAAAGCTAGCCAATCTCCATTTAGTTTTCCACGTATCTCAACTCAAGAAGTATGTGTCAGATCCTTCTCATGTGTTGGAAGTAGAAGATATACAAGTCAGAGAAGACCACTCGGTTGAGATGCAGCCTGTCAGCATTGAGGAAAGCCAAATTAAGCAACTTATAGGAAAATTCATCAGTCTAGTTAAGGTTATCTGGGATAAGAAAACAGGTGACTATACCTGGGAATTGGAAGATGTCATGAGGGAGTTATACCCTTATCTATTCTCTAGTAAGTCCAGTTTTTTCGAGGACGAAAAATTTTGTTGTTGGGGAGAATGTGAGAACCGAGAGATTTAAAAAACATTGGAGTAGGACGGGTGCATGCATTGGATTAGACCGTTCGGTTTTCAGAATTATATATAAATGAAAGCTTCAAATTTCGTTCCATTCTCTGCATACACTCTATCTCTTTCCAAAATTTTGATCTTCTCTTTTCTCCTCCTTCTCTCTAAAAATTTTATCAGTTGATCAGCTGTTCTTCACTTAGGAGGAGTTTAAGTGATCCTTGAGTTGAAAGATTCCTTATCAACTAGTCAGTTCAGTGATTTGAGTTAATAAGTTTCATTTTCTCTTCTTAGTGTTTTAGTTTTCTAGTGCATGCAAGGGAAATTCCGTTGCATGTGTACACCAACTTCTTCTTCTCATTTTTTATCATGTTCTCAATCGTTTGGTTGATCTTTTCTCTTCAATCTGTGATCTTTAGGTGTGTTTAGATTTTCTTGAAGTTCAAACAATTTTTCTAAAGGGTAAAAGCTTTATGTTCGGTCAAGAGGTAAGGGAAGCTAGTTAATTTAATTATGATTTTCTATGTATTCAATTACTGTTTGAATGGTTGCATGTGTGTAACTTGAATGTTTGATTGAATTGTGTTGAATTTGTGAATGTTGAAACCTTGGAACTGGTTGAAGTTTCTTTGCATAAGTGTTCGGTCTGTTCTGATTTTAAGGAAGCGAGTAGGCGAGAATGAGAGTTTGGGGTTTAGAGGGAAATTTGGTATGGGACTCTTTGGGATCATGTTAGAACGATTTTAAGTACCTTTGGATACGCGTAAAATGGTATATGAATCAATGTTTGGAAGATTAGAAGTTGAGAATTTGTATTAAATTGGTGAAGATAGTTGTTGATCATAATTCTGCAGAATTATGCAGATCTTCGAGTGTCATTCATTGACTGTTCGACTTTCTTCTTGTGTTCGGTCTTAACTGAGTTCTACTTCTGAAGAGCTTTTCAGTTAATGACCGATCGATCTTATGCTAGTATTCAATTTAATATAGCGTTAGATCTAGTCATAGCCTTTGGTCTTAACCTAGTATTCAACCTAGATAAAATATCCAGTATAGTTTAGGTTCTAGGTCTTACATTAATACTTGGTTTGTATTGGCGTTCAGTCACTTTAGTAATCGGTCCTACCTGAGTATTTTGTCTAAGTCCAAAGTGTTCAGTTTTAGTGGGGTGTATGACCTCTTACCAGTGCTATATTTTATACTAACGCTCGGTCTCGTGCTTGTATTCGGTCTCAATTGCGTTCGGCCTCTCTTGGGCCTTACCTGTTAATGACCGTTCGGTGATATTTTTGAAATCAGTCTTATATTAGTATACGGTATCAACTCTAAGTGTTCGGCGTAAGCTATAGGTGTTCTGCCTAAGCCATAAGCGTTCGGTCTACACTTAGTACTTGGACTGGTGGTAGTATTCGGTCATGATGTGGTACTCGGAATCCTCTAGTTGTCTGTCATTAATAGCGCTCGACCTTCTCTTCATCTGTATCTATTATTGACCGTTCGGTCTCCACAATGCATAGAATGTTCGGTCTTGTTCATATATGTTGATGATTTTGTTTGGCCTATATTTATAGTTATTCTAGTATGTTATTTTAATTAATTGTTCTAATTGCTTTTATTGCTTATGTATGCATTATCATAATGGTGTCAAAAGGAAAGTATGATATGATATTTGTAATATGGATGTGAAAGAGAATTCCAAGGAGGAATGTCTCAGTGATTGGTTATCAAGGTTGTGGTAAAGTATGAATATGAACAACGAAATTCACGGCGTTCATCCTGACATTCTAATGACTACCAAGTTTGAAGTAGAGATGGGTAAGTCATGTTGTGAGAATAGCAGGAGGTCCTAGCCTATAGGGTATTGTAGGTGAGTTATAATGGACTAACCCCAGGTGGCAGCTAAGGGTATCCAGTTACTATATCACTCGGCTGCACGAACGATCCCAAGCTACATATTCATACAATCCGGATGGTCAAGTCAAGTAGTCAGTCTTTACTTGAATTATAATGTGTTCGGTTCTGGCCTGTTTGAGTGGTCGGTCATTGCATGATTATAAGTGTTTGGTTGTTACATGCTTATGTATTTGTTTTAGTTTTATGACTAGTATGATTAATTAAATTATTCTAGCTTACCCTTCTCTTCTACCTTGTTTATGTTGTTGTTCGATATTTCTTCCTTGTAATGATCACCTTGTGGGTGTGAGCATAAGGAGACGAGTGTTCGCTGGAGTAAGCACTGGATGATGAGAACCCAACTGTTTAGATTAGGACCATTCGGTCATATGTGTATATAATTTTGTATGAATTGTTCGATTATGTATCTAGTTTTGTAGAAGAGTTGAACTTTGTAAAGTTTTAATTTTATGGTTATTTTGGGATAATTGTCCTATTAATACTTTATTAAGTAGATGACTATTCTATCATATCATTTCATCATTTCATATGATGATTCTAATACGTAGTTTATACTATATTTTTTAATGTTACGGAAACGTTTTTTATATATTTAATATTTCTAATTTTACGACATTTATGTCTTCTTACATTTGGTTGAATTGCAATATTTATTGAACTTCAATTTTGTTCATCCTTTTTTTTTTTCGGTGATTTAATATTCATATTTTAGAATGATCATAATTTTTGTCCAATTATATATCAATTTAGTGTACATTAGTTTTTTTTTATATTTTTATTAATTTTTTAAATATTTTTATTAATATTTTTTTACTGCATTTAAAAGGAATATGTCTCGAAAATCACTTCTCTAGTAGGAGAATTCATTACATGATTACCTTAATTGGTAGATTCTTGAGCAAATCCTATTATAACCAGAAAAATAATTGAGATTAAGAAATTGTGCTCTGGTAGACCCATAAAACACAATGGGATGAGCAGAGATATTAAAATTAGACAAAGTTACAAAGAATAAGAATAAAAGTAGATAAAGCACTTAAACAGCTATAAGACACGTACGTTATTCTAAATCATGCAATAGTGAACTTGTTGGAGTGTTGAAAAAACAAACTCAACTAAGAATTCTTTAATTGAACTAAATTAAATTACACACAAAACATAAATTATTTTTATTGGGAATTAAACTATTTCTTAGTTTAGTTTTTAAATTTAAAAAGTTTTCGTACACTACTGAAATGATTATTAGAGTTGAAAATATAATTCACAAAATTATCCAACTTTTTAATTATTTCTGGGAGTCACAAATTCTTTGAGATTTTTCCACTGTAATTTATTTTATCAGTACAAATAACTTAAGCTGTAAATTTGTCTGGTAAAAATTGTTTCAATAAGAATGTGTCTTAGTAACCACAAAGTAATGTAACAAGATGGCAACACACTATAGATTCCTGCGTGAAAAGTTTATTTTTCATTATGATTTTTGTTTGATTCTGCATATTGATTTTATATTAATTTATTAGATACAATTTATATCTCTGTATCTATATATATAAAAAATATTATTTGTCTGTATCTATATATATATAAAATATTATTGTGCATTTATTAATAAATGAACTCATGCATAAATTTAAGTGAAAACATCAGAGTAATAAATTATTTTTATATTCTCCTTAGGTATGTAAAAAGAGTGCATTCAATTTCGAAAGAAAAAAAAATACTGTTTAGTTAAAAAAAATATAAAGTATATAATATAGGTCACTAAACTAACTAAAAAAGATTCAGTTTAAAGAAATAACTTTTTTTTACCTTTATTCATGAGTTTGGTTTGGTCCCATAATTATTAATATTTTATATTTTACTTTTAATAATATTTTTTATGTCATGATAAATGAGAAACGTGTTTAAAATGTAAGTATAGTTAAGATATCAATATATACATACATATATATATATATATATATATATATATATATATATATATATAATTAGCATGAGTTATGATAAAAGAAAATGGGAGAAAAATCTTTTGTCTGTTTTTTCTATATATACAATTTAATTCACATATATCCTCCACTTATATCTTTTAATAGATTTAGCATGTGTGGAAATGCTGTAAAGATATAAATAGAACTTAATCATACATTTTCTCTGGTTATATCTCTTAAAGGTATCATAATCAATCTCCTTTCATCTTCAAAAATGTTATTTTAATAAATATACAAATATAATTTTCTAAGAGTCTAGTTTATTTATCACATCTATATCCTAAGTATCATATATTACTCTAAAATGGTTTTTAAATACTATAAGATATTCTATCTCACATGACTACTTATGTCCAAATTTATAAACATAACACGGACGAGATAAACAGGAGAGAATAAATAGGCAAAACAAGATTTTTAATCTTCCTCTGCAATCTTATTGGGAGGATTTATGATAATAGAAAACTTAATTAATTAAAATTATGAAAAAGATTAGTTAAGTTTAAATTTAATAGAATGACTAAAATAAACAAACAAGTTATATAATCTATTTGGTTATAGAATATTTCAATAACATATGGAAACTCTCACAAACAACAAACATTTTTGTTTTAGAGATTTTCCAAAATTAAATCCGAAAGACTTTTATTACTGATGAAGTTTTGAGTATAATATATTTTTTCAGACAATTTGAATTTTGATGTAATGAGAGTTAACTAGTTTTGAATTCACATCAGTCTTAACCTTTAGTATGAATTAGTTTGTCTCAACCTTTGGCTAGGATTAGTCTATCTCGACCAATTAATCCAATTTGACTCGTCTCAACCTTCGAGTCAGACCCACCCATCTCGACCTTCGGTTTAGACTAACTCATCTCAAACTTTAGCCTAGGTTTGCTTGAGTTGACCCCAGTTAACCTTTGGCTTGGGTCACATCAGTCTTAACCTTTGGTCCGAACTAGTTTGTCTCAACCTTTGACTAGGATTAGTCTATCTCGACCAATTAATCCAATTTGACTCATCTCAACCTTCGAGTCAGACCCACCCATCTCGACCTTAGGTTAAAGCTGAGGCCGAATTTGGATTGGAGCTAATTTGGTCAAATTTCAATTAAGGCTAACTCATATGAATTAAGCCAAATTTGAGTTGGAATCGACTCAACCAAATTTGACAATATTTCGACAGGAAACCACTAAATCGAAATTAGACTAGAACTAACTTGATCGAATTAGATCAAATTTTCGCATAGCTAACTATTCTAAATTCAACTAAATTTTAGTCAAGATCTACTTTACTGAAATTAGATCATGATTGACTCGCTAAAATTTTATTAACTTTTAAAAAAGAACAAAATAAACCAAATTTTATCAATTAATCAAACTAATTCAAAAAATTTGACCAAATTTAGCACGACTCAACCAAATTATGAAAATTTGGTTAGACTTGGTAAAATTTGGCCGACGGAGGGACCCTAACTTTAGTTTAGGTGAATAATGAGTTGGTGTTATCGTTGGGTAATTAGTCTATACTTTTTGGATGAGGTTTATAATACATGGAGCGTTTTTATTAGGTATTTTTACATGCCATGTGATTCGTTTTTATATATTGGCTCAAAATGTATATATGTGGGTTCTTGAAATTTTGGGCAGGTGCTTTACAACATTAAATAGTATTATTTTATTTGCTTTCTGATAACTATGTGGGTGTTTATTTGGTTTAGATTTTTTTATACAGATAATATAAAAGTTGAAGTTTAGTGTAGTTGGGCAGTGGTAGTTTATATTTTTAAGAAAATATAGTGGATTTTATGATGTGCAATTTATTTATTTATTAAATTTTCAAATAAGATAAATAAATGTTACAGTCGAGTGTGTGTCACTTGTTGGGTTTTATTTGGGTAAAGCTTTGTTTAGCATTGTGGGTGTGGTGGATTGATTTTATGTATTGTGATTGGATGAAATGAATAAATATACTTGTTTGAAAGTGTGTGGTGATTGAATTAGAGGTAGACAGTCTTTCAGTTCCTACGGCTTTGTTCGGTTGAGAATATTTAGAGGAGATGATTTGGAAGAGTATGATTCAATGAATTTGAGAGGATTTGAGGATAAACTTTTTGTTGTTTGTTTGAGTGTATTTGAAGGTAATTGAGAGTGGATTTGGAAGTAAAGTTTGTTAGAATTAGTATAGAATTTGATTAATATGATAGGTTTAAAAAATTTGTTTAATGTGTAGAAATTAAAGATTACCAAAATACCCCTAATTATTAAAATAATATAAAATGATAGTTATTAATTTTATACTTAATTGTAAAAATATTTATAAAGAGTAAACAATTAAAAATAATTATTAAAATTAAAAATAATTATTAAAATTAATTTTTAAAAAGTAAGCAAATTGTGGTTATTAGAATACACATAAAAAAACAAAAGAAAAAAATCAAAGAAATATTTATCATTGTGAAGTTGTCTGAGAAGGTGAAGTACTTAGAAAGAATTGGATCATCTAGGATTACATCATTACACGCAAAATCATTTTGAAAAGGAAAAGAAAAATTCTCTTCTCAGTCTCCACTTACCTAAATTTCCTGCAACACCATTTGAAGTAGAAAAATTGAGAAAGATAGAGTGAAGAGAAAGAAATGGAGGAAATAGAGCACAAAATGGTCAGACCTAGTGGTTTTGTTCCTCCACGGCTTCTCGGAACTATGGTACTCGTGACGCCACCAGATTCTGTCGCTCTCTGTCGTGGGTTACCGAGCAATCGCCCTTGACCTCCGCGTGTATGGTGACACCGACGCCCTGCCCTCCTCTTCTTCTTACTCCGCTCTCCACATCGTGGTCTCCACCTCTCCGGGACTCTCTCCGCCAACGTAGCTCACCTTCCATTCCTCTCCAATCCCTCCCTCACCAACAATAAGTTCTCCGGCCCCATCCCTCCACCTCTCTCCTCCCTTTCTGCCCTCCGCTTCCCCAACCTCTCCAACAATGACTTTAACCAAACCTTTCCCCCGAAGCTCTCGCGCCTCCGGAGACTCGAGGTCCTCGACCTCTACAACAACAACATCATCGACCCACTCCCTCTAGCCGTCGCACACCGGTCAGTACAAAATTAGTCCAGATAACCGAATACATACCACTCTAGAACTGTGAGGGAATCAAATAGAGAAAAAATGTAACCGAATACAGGTCCCTTTATTTTTGTTTGTATCAGAGGAATCGAATATAAATGCTATGTAATCAAATACGCCTATGTTCTTCTTCGTCTTCAACCACTCCTCTTCATCTTCTCCATCTTCAAACACTTTGGAATCGATTATTTTTACATTAGAATCGAATATGTTATTTGCACGTTAGTATGTTTGGACGTGGTATTATAAGATAAATCAAGGATAAATGTGACTTTTTAAACACAATCCCTCCAAATCGCGACACAGGGTGACGAAAAAGTTATTCATCCTGCAAATCATCTCAAATTAGTTTACGAATATCTTTTAAAACGAATACGCAAAAATTAGCTTAAATCCTCGGTCGTGAAATCCATTCATACGAACACATAAGATAACACTAGGAATGAGAAGTGGAAATGATAACTTTGTATAATTATTTGGAAAAGAATAGGAAGTGACCCATGTATTTTTGTTGATGAAACTTTCAAGTGATGAAAAATAACGTTTGTATATACAGTTAGAAAAATTCTCAAGAAAGTGATGAGAAATGACATTTATATATGAAAAATGTTCTTTTAATAACTTTTATATATTTCGTAAACTAAAGAAGAGTAATGAGAAAGATTCGAAAGAAGCAGAAATAATGATTATTTTCTTAGTGGACGAATATTTATAAGTTGCATACGAGAAATATAAATTATATATTTAAATTATTGTTTGAGACATTAAAATTTTGTGAATGAATTTATTTTAGACAAATATTATTGTAAAATAATATAGATTTTTATTTAATTCTGAAAATTTAAATTTTATTCCAAAATTGTTTTAACAAATAAATGAAAAATTTAGTTTTCATTAATCTTAAATAAAAGCATGAAGTTACAAATTAAAATAATTTAAAATTTAAAATAATAATTAAATATTTTGATAACATCCTGAAGTAATATGATAATTGATATATATGTAATATTTTATTATAATTTCAGTTTTTAAGGGAACTAAATAAAATATAATTTTTTTAACTGTTATAATAACTTCTTATTTTATTTAAATTCATTTTAACTATCAATCTTTACTAGGATTTTATAATATATTTTAATTAAATTTATTTTAATTTTTATTTATGTTTTAATTTTTTTTCTTATATTAAACTGTTTTATAATTTTTATTTTATTTTATCATATCAATTAAATTATTTAATATTTCACCCAAATCCACTCATCTCAGTGTCTAAATCTTAGTGTTCACTCTCTTTCTCCACTTCATATCTCTCTTCCACTCTTAGCTGTATCCAATCCACAAACCATTTGTTAAGAAGTGACATGTCGGATTGGTGGTGGAAAAGATAAGAAGTGACATCATTTTAAACAACACTTGAACATAAATTTTAACTTACGTAATAAACAAAGATGTTAAATATTTTCTATTAATATATATAAATAAATTAACTGAAAAACTTTCAATATGATCATAAATTTTGAGATTACATTATTTAATTAAATGTTAATAAATATAATATAATATAATAATCACGTAAACTAATTAGATACACTACAACAAAAATAATTAACTTTGAAAAACCATTTTAAGCAAGAATTTGACAACGTAATAAATATATCATTTAAGTAACAAATAGTCTATTAGGTAAACAACATGTAAGTAATATATCAAATCACCCCTACAAAAATTCATTTGTAGTCAGCCATCTATAATATTAGATAAATGATTTTCCTCTTTATAAATATGGAAAGAGCTAGCCACACTTATAAAGATTCTCCTATTCAACTATTTTCAAACACCAAGCAGCATTAATTAACAAACAAATAACTTGCAATGATTTTAAACAATATTAAAAAAAGAAGACCATAGTCATGATCTTCATTATAGTTTTATATTAATTAATTAAATGATAACATTTTAAAAAATAAAATTTCAACATGCATGTTGATATTTTAATTAATCTTTTTATTAAAATAATTAATTTTCTAAGATTTCATATGTATTTATAAATAATAAATAATGATAAGTATCCGAAGCATTGTAACTCTGACCTTCCCAAAAGTAGGGGCTCGCCCAAGAGAAATATAGAACCCGTGGTAGCAATGACAAAACTTAGCGGGTTCCACATCGCAGGAAAAACTGGTCCTCTCTTTTGGATAGCCCAAGCTTGCAAGTAGTAGATGATTCCAGTCACTAGTGTCCCCTGTAAGATGCACCACCGTTTCAAACTTAACTCATCTAAACTTTTATTAATATAAACAGAAATAACACCAATTTATAATATATAATTAAATACAAATTTTATTTTATAAACCAATTTTATAGTTAAACTTAAAATTCATTTATCTTCTGAGCATAATTCAACAACATGGTTGGTATTTGATACTTACACAGTAAACAACTGCAAGCAGTTTCATGTCCCAACCCAACTTCCACTGCTCAATATCTCTTTCAAAAGCTATAGCAATACAAAATGATTGGATTGAACTTGACAGGCACTGAAGGCTCGTGAACTTCAGCTTTGCAGGGTAGCTTTTAAGAATTTGAGCCTGCTCTTTTTTGGGATCAGTGTGAGCATAGATGAACTTATAAACTTACTCTTGTTTAGCATAAGTTGGAATAGCAGAAATGTGCAACACAAGTGGATCTACCTGAATTACAAGCCAAATGCTCCAGATGATGACGCTTATGAACAAGACTACAGAGCCTAATACCCATCTTTTGCTGGATGAAAAATGATCCTCATGATGTGGACTCTTATCATTGTAGTAATGAGCAATCCTTAACTGTGGTCCCTTGTAAAAAGCAAGGGTGGCTACACCAACCAGGCACATGAACACACTTGCTATCTTTGTAACTCCACTTTTTGTCCTTATATTTACCTTCTCCATTCTGCAACATTGAGATGAAACACTCTCATAATGAAATTGCAGCTTCTACGAAAATCAGAATAGATATCACGGTCACTTTTACTCTTAAGATGTGTTTCCAGCGACAGTCCTAACTTTTACAAGAGACTGATACATATCAGAAATATTACCTGAGCAGCACAGCAAAGAAAAACGTAGATGCGGGGAGAGAATTGACAATTGCAGCAGCCAAAGTGGCAGACGTGTAAACAAGGGCAATAGCTTGCATATTTATAGTCAAAGTTACTCTGAAAAGCAACAAATTAAGGTCATATACCTAAGGTTCTCTCATAGTAACATTTTACGAGAAATCACATAGAAAAATAATAATACCATACCCGAAAAATGAAGACACAAAAATCTTGCAGAAGGTTGAAAAGGAAAGTGACACGGACACCACTGTTTTTCTGGAACATATCATAAATAAAATACATGTCAGTGATATATTAAGTAAATAAACATAGTAGGAAAGAAAAACAGAACCTTAATTACACGCTTACTTCTCAAGTATGAAGGCCAGAGGAACCAAAACAAGTGCACCAATCAGCTGTCTATAAAATATGAACACAAAGGTATTCATTCCCCTGTTAAACACAGCCTTAGACAGCAGGGTTAGCCCTGAATATATCAATTGCACCACAAACATTGCCAAATATGGTTTTAGTTCACCCATTTTTCACCTCTTTATTTTCATTACTCAAGTGCACACACACATATATATAAAGTTTCAAATTTGTCGTTCATTGATTTGATTGATCCTTTCCCTCAAGTGAAAACTGTGGAGGTCGTGTTTGATTATGCTCTAATCAACTTACAGTTGGATTGGAAATGTGTATCTATTCTCCAAGCACTTTGATTAAATCATTACTATAGAATCTCATCTTTCGTTTTTTCTACCAAATTATAATAATTTAGTAGGAACAACTTGCAACTTTCTAAGCCAACCTTCTCAATGGGAGTCTTTGCAATTGAAATTTTTGGTATTCCTTTCCAATGAGTAATTGATTACGTTATATTTTCTAAATTTTTATTTTAAATTAATTCAACCTTTTATAATTATTTTTGTTGAAAACGGAGTCTAGGTGACCACAGTCCACCAACAGATAATGCTAATATAAAATGTCAAGATTGAATACTCAAAAGCAGTTCTCTCTCTCTTCGTTTATTTTTTTCTTATTTTTTCTTTTATTTAAAATTTAACATAGTATTATTAAATATTCCGACAGAAAACGTAAAAATATTATTATATTTAATGATGTGGAGATAGGATAGATACTATAAATAACCCTACAATTTTTTAATATAGTCATTTATCCTAAACCTTTATTTATCCTAAGGAGTGAAAAGTGAGAGAATAAAAACATAAAAAAGAAAAAAATTAATCTAATATTTATGAATGAGTGTGATAAAATTAAAATAAAAAATTGTAACTTGAATTTTTAAATTCGACGTCAATTTAACGTCGAATTTTTTAAATTCGACGTCAATTTAACGTCGAATTTTTTAAATTCGACGTCAATTTAACGTTTTCCGATATGACGTTGTTCTCAAATTCGATGTGAAAGGAAAAAAATATTCGACATTGTAAGCTTTTTTTATATTAGTGGGTATTGGCTTGAGATTAAGCCGTGATTAAGATCTCACTAATCCCAAGCCCATACCGAAAACTATAAATACAAGTTAAAGGTAAGTGGTAGGTGATCATATTTACTGTGTATTTATTACTATTCCATTGAGCTACCGAACGAACAACTTGTTGACTTTAGCATCACAAAACCTTTGGCATGTACACCTTCGGACGGTGGAGTGAAGACGAAGACTTGATATTGGTTATCGGACGTTTTCATCGAAGAAATTGTGCAGGTATTGGAAGTGACTCGACCTCATACCCGAAACATTTTGGCGCCAACTATGGGGCCGAGTGACTTAGTATACCCAATGGTGACCATGAGAAACATGAGTACTGACAACCCAACAGAGATGATCAGGATGCTACAATAAAGAATGAAGGAAATGCAACAATGTCACGAAGCGGAGTTGACAGCCGTTTGGGCCGAATGATCGGCCCGAATTGCTCAAGAGAAGATCCTCGAGACGGGAGAGAAGGCCGAAAAGGAACGGGGTAAAGCTGCCCAGGAGGAAAGAACCAAGAAAAATAGAATGCTAAATGAGACTTGGAAATCGACCGAGACCAGAATCCGGGAAAGCGGGACTAAAACCGTCCAGGCTTAGAGTGTCGCTGTTAGTAATCAGTTAGTGGTAAAAGCTAAGACCACTTCCGGCAACTTACCGTTTGTCCAGGCCATTATGGACGTCCACATATCCGAACAGTTTGTCCCGCCGCAATTTAAGATATACGACGGAACGACCGATCCGGATGACCACATCAAGATGTTCACGAATCAAATGACGTTTCATACGGGGAACGACGCCATTTGGTGTCGGGCTTTCTCTTTATCGCTGGAGGGAGAGGCACTAGAGTGGTTCAACTCCTTACCCCCAAATTCCATTGAAAACTTTGAGGGCCTCAAAGTTATGTTTGGACGCTAGTTCGCAAGTAGTCGAGCTCAAGACTTAACCATCTTCAAGCTCGTAAATCTCAAGCAGGGGAAGGATGAGCCCTTAAAGACGTTCATGGATCGGTATCAGAAGATTGTGCGACGGGTAAAAGGGCTTAACTTGGAGCTCGTCCTCCAATATGTACTGTTGACACTAAAGCTGGGGCCCTTCAAGGATAGTTTGTGCAAAGAGGCACCAAAGAGTATAAAAGAGTTGAGAGAGAGGACGATTGACGAAATAATGGTTGAGGAGATGAAGCTATCGTATAAGAAGGAGAGTCAAGACGTGAAGGGGGAAAGGGCGGATGATAAAAAAACAAGGCGACCAGGTTGGAAAGATAGGAGGATTCAAGCCGAGAGAACCACCTAGGGGGACGCATTTCCAGTAGTACACCCCTGCTGAATGTAAGACCTTAGGAAAATGTGGTAATTAGGGAATAATGTGGTTGAGACTTGGACATTATTATTGGTCATTGTTGTTGGATTATTTGATGTTTTTCTACAATTATAATTATTATGTTATTATTGTTTAAGTAGAACACATGGTTGGTATGCTGTTTTCATGATGATTTGTGAGGTGTGTTGTTACCAATATGATGTGTTGGATTGATGGTAGAAGAGCGATTTGAGATTTAATAGGTGTGGGCCAAATTTTAGAAAGAAAGAGATTTAAGGTAAACTTTTGGGTTTAATTGTATTTTGGGGGGCCAAGGGCAAAATAGTCTTATACCATCATTAAGTGGTGTGGACATTAAGTTAAGGGTGTAGAAAGAAAAAGAATAAAAATAAACACTAGTGCAAAAAGGACTTTAGATGTCTATTATTTTGGGCTTTTAACGTCTGATCTCTGTCTAACGTCTATATGGGTGACGTTAATGAGACGTTCAATCCATACAGGTTAGACGTCTCTGAGGTTGCTCCTAACTCATGGTGATTCGAGTTTACAACTTTATATTTTAGTTGAAGAGAATGTATTGCACATTTTTTTTATTGGATGGTTTTAAAAACATAGTGGAGGGAATTGGAGGAGTACAAAACGCAAGAAGTCACCGCCATAGAACGCCGCCTAAAGACACAAGAATAAATGCACCAAATCCCAACAAAAACACATTTTAATCGGTTCAAATGAAAGATAAATGCATCAAAGAGTGATGTAATCGGAGTAAAATTAATTTAAAACGGTGCAAAAGTGAGAAAACGAACCTGAAAAGCGTAACCCGTAGAGAGAAAACGCGACGAAGATGATGAACAATGTGTGCACGTAACTTTACAAAGGTTTACATTTTTCCCCAACAACAAATAGAGTTTAGTTCATCATTGACAAGGTGAAACTAGATGAATAATGGGAAAAGAATGAACGATAAAACCCTAGAAATTGAAGATTGGAGCTTCTGCATCCAAATCCGCCTTTGAGGGATCAAAGAATGTGTTTCTGTGCCTATTTCGTCTGAAGATACCATCCTTAGGATGTCCAAGTCCTTAAATAGAATATAAAAATAATAGAAAATAGGTCCAAACCCACGAAACTGGCGCTCAGCGCCCCACTTAGGACGCCCAAGCGGTGTACAAGATCATATGATGCTCAGGGTCAGCTGAGAAGGCAAGCAGGCATGATGCAACTAGCGCCCCTAAAAGGGCGCCCAAACGCGAGATAGAGACTTCTTGCGCTGAGGGCTCTAGAAAAAAGGGCAGTCAAGCATGAGACAATGTAATCTGTTGCGTTCCTCCTTTTTGATGCTTTTCCAGCTCTTCCTGAGTTCCAACTCCTTACTACTTCAACTCTTCTTCCAAATCAACTCAATTTCTGTTGAAAACAAGGAAATCTAGCATAGAAGCATTTAATTCACCTTCAACTCTCTTATTCACAAAAAACTTGATTTCGAGCTAGTTTCTAAGTTAAAAAGGGTGTTTTAAGTATCGAAATTAAGTATCAAATAATGGTAAATTCAACTGTTATCATTATACCCAGTCAAGGTAGGAAAGGACGACTCGCAGGTTACCATGATGGCTAGAGGATTGGAGCCCGAGGTCGAGCGGGAGTAGAAGGCAACACTTTGGTGCAATTGGGACCTTTTCGCATGGACCGCAACCAATATGCTAGGGATCCATCCCTCAATCATCTCACATGAACTGGTGCTTTTCAAGGAAGCAAGACTGGTCGCTCAGAAAAAGAGGAGGATAGGTGTTGAGAAAAGGGTGGCGGTGGAAGAAGTGAAGAAGCTAAGAAAGGTCAGGTTCATTAGAGAAGTAATGTATACTACGTGGCTTGTCAATGTGGTAATGGTTAGAAAGGCTAGTGGAAAGTGGCGCATGTGCACGGACTATACAAATCTAAACCAGGCTTGCCCCAAGGACGCCCACCCGCTGCCCAACATTGACAGTTTGGTTGATAGGGTGTCCGGTCACAGCATGCCCAGCTTCCTTGACGCCTATTACAGTTACAACCAGATCCTAATGTACGCACCCGATCAAGAGAAAATTGACTTCATTAGGGTAAAGGAAAATTTTTGTTACGATGTCATGCCGTTGTGTTTGAAGAATGCATGGGCGACTTACCAACAATTAATGTAACAAATCTTTGCGGATCAGATTGGGAGGTGCATGACGTGTATGTTGACGATATGGTGGTTCGTTCGAAATTCGGCGAAGAACACCTAAAAGACTTAGAAGAGGTCTTTAGGCAAGTATGGAGGTATAACATGAGGCTAAACCCAGCCAAATGCACTTTCGGGGTGGCAGATGAAAAATTCTTAGCATTCCTATTGACAAACCGAGGGATAGAAGCCAACCCGGACAAATGTGTTGCGATCCTAGAGATGAAAAGCTAGAGGCTAGTTAGGCGTCTCACATCCCTCTCCTAGTTCGTCCACAAGCTGGCCATGTGTATCCGGCCGATCCTGAAAATGATGAAGAGAGGGTCGGCTGCGAAATGGGACTCAGAATGTGAGAAGGCCTTCGAAGAAGTGAAGGTGGTGTTAACCCACCCCCAATCATGAACCGACCGCTAAAAGGCGAAGATCTCCAAATATACTTAGGCGTGTCAGACGACGCCATCAGCGCCGTGCTGATTCAAGAGAAGTCAAAACTGAGACTTGTCTACTTTGTGAGTCAGGTTCTCCAAGATGGTCGTACTTCCAACATCATCAGATGGTGTTCCGGATTGACCACCCCATATCCTAGATTCTAAGAAAACCCGACTTGACAAGCGGAATGGTTGGGTGGGTCGTTGAACTATCAGAGTTTGGCTTATGGTATGAGCTTAGGGGATTCGTCAAGGGTCAACACTTAGCAGATTTTGTTGTGGAATCACCCCTAACAGGCCCTACGTGTGATTGGAGCTTGTGGATGGGGCATCTGATCGGGCGGGCTGCGGGGTAGGAATTGTCCTCGAGGGGCCAAACGACTTCTTGTTAGAACAATCCTTGGTGTTTAAGTTTAAAACTTCTAACAACCAGGATGAGTATGAAGCCCTCATCGCCTGACTAGAATTGACAAGAGATATGGGCGTTCTGAGGTTACAGTGCCGGATGAACTCACAACTAGTAGTAGGACAAATGAACGACGATTTTCAGGTCAAAGACAACCATCAACTCAGATATATCCATAAGGTCTCTGCCTTGGTTAAAAATTTTGAGCATGTTGAAATCAAACATATCCTATAGGAAGACAACTCTCGGGCGGATATGCTTTCCAAGCTTAGCAGTAGTAAGGACAAAGGGCAACTAACCACCATAATCCACCAAATACTAACAGAACCCTCTGTGGAATGTTTGAACGCAATGATGACAGACGATAGTGATTGGTCAGCAGAGATTCAAAAATTTATGGAGCAACAAAACGCCGAACAGTCCGTCCAGCCAGCTGATGCGAAAAGGGTCGCTCGATACGTCGTAATAGGAGGAGACCTATACAAGCGAGGCTTCTCAACTCCCCTCCTCAAGTGTCTATCTGGATCCGAAGCATAGTACGTGTTAGACAAGATCCATAATGACATATGTGGTTTCCATACTGGCCGATAAGCTTTGAAGGCCCAAGCTGTCAAGGCCGAGTATTATTGGCCCATCATGGAAGAGTACACCAAGCAATTTGTGCAAAGGTGCCCGGCGTGCTAAGAACATGCCAACAACATCCACATTTTGCCGACCCCCTTGCATACCATGGTTTCCCTGTGGCCATTTGCATAGTGGGGGATGGATATCCTTAGACCATTTCCCCCCAAACAGGTTCAAAAGAAGTTCCTGTTAGTCGCCATTGACTACTTTACCAAGTGGGCAGAGGCAAAAGCCGTGGCAACCATCACGGCCCAACTGGTGAAAAAGTTTGTGTGGAAGCTCATCTGCCAGTTGGGACTCTCCCGAATGGTCGTAAAGGACAACGACAGACAGTTCATTGATAAGAAGCTGGGCGAATTCTATTAAGAGTTGGGGATAAAACACGTGACTAGCTCCATTAAACATCCCTAAACAAACGGTCAAGTGGAAGCAACAAACAAAGAAGTCGTAACCGAGTTGAAGAGAAGGATGAGGGAGAGAAAAGGAGAGTGGGTGAACGAGCTTCCAGAAGTCTTGTGGGCATACAGATGCACTCCACATGGGACAACTGGTGAAACACCTTTCAACCTGACATATGGCACTGACGCCATGTTGCCGGTTGAAATTGGAGAACCTTCCTTACAACGACAACCAAAACAACCACTTGAACGAGGAAGAGTTAAGGGTGGAACTGAACACCCTGAAGGAACAAAGAGGTCGTACGACGTTAAGAGCTGAGGCATGCAAGCAGATGGTAAAAAGAAGATATAACACCAAGGTGCGACATAGAAGCTTCCAAGTAAGAGATCTAGTATGAAGAAACACGGGGGAAGCACGCCGGACAACGTCCCATGGAAAGTTGGCAGCCAAGTGGGAAGGACCCTCCAAGATCAAAGAAGGCCTTGGAAATGGAGCTTACCGCCTCGTCCATCCTAAAAGACATCCAATTTCGAACACATGGAACGCATCCCACTTGAAATTTTATTTTAGTTAAGGTTAAACCCCTTCGGAAGTCCCTATTTATGTGAGTTTTTCCCAGTTGGGACCCCGTTTTATCGGTTTCGCCAATTTAGTCATTTCTAATGAAAGATTGACTCAATTGGGCCATTGTCGTTAAAATGACTTAACGAGGTTAAGTTTTCTATGACCTAGAACATTGACGTGGACAGTTTTTTAAACGTGGCATTCACAGCTTTATACGTGGAATATATAATTAAAACAAATTCTGAGAATTGAAACCCAAATTAGGGTTCATCATATTCAACTTTACCTTTCATCATCTTCAACCTTACCTTTCATCCTCTTCAACCTTACCTTTCATCGACGGGTGCTACCTCAAGTTGTACCAACTCCCCATCGATAACGTCCTTCTCGATATCAAAACCTTTAGCGAACTGGTCGGTAACCCCAAACACGAAGGACGCCTAACATAAGGCCTTATTAAAACCTTCCTCATGCTCATACACGACAAAGTCATTTAGGGCATCGATCTCCTTGCCTTCCAGTTCAAGCCTGCCCTAGAGGGCCTTGGTCTCAAAGACCAATTCTTCCTCCCTTTCGGCTTGCTTGGTGGCTGACACCTTCAACTGGTCGCACGCCTCGGTCAGGCGGTCATTCCTAGCCCGAGCATCCTTTAAAAAGTCGGCGGTATAGCCCAATTGCTGACGAGCCTCATCGAGCTCAAGTTGAAGGTCACCTTTTTTTTTTCTCGCACCTTTCGTGGGTGACTCTTAACGCTTCGACCTCAGCCCAAAGATCAGCGGAGACCTTCCTCTCGGCCACCAACTCTTCCTGCACATGCTTGACTCCGCATCGGTCGGTAAATTCCCGAAGATACCAGGCTAACATGGATGCCCGAGTCGATAGCTCTAACAAGGCGTTGGTTACTTCAGCCTTAGACAGCGGCTCCACTACCGTCCGCTAGAGGGAGCTCATGTGAAAGTTAGTCCTATGACTAACGTTGAACTCCGTGCTGAAGATGCCTCCTAGGAGAGGGCGAGCAGTGCTTATCTCCTTTTGGTTCTTCTTCAAAGACTTATCCCCTTCTTTGTGTGCCTTCCTCTTCCTTTCCACTAGAACGACGGTAGGAGTGGCCGCCTCGGATGATTGCTCAAGAACAATCATAGGGGGTGGTTGAACTTGCGATTGAGGCTGAGTGACCTCGGCGACCCCGGTCGCCTCCGCTCTGGTAGAAGGCGAGCGGTTAGGAGCGCCCATGGGGGTCGTGCTAAGAGGAGCGATGGGCCTAGGAGCTCTATTGGACAAAGATGCTCTGTCCGTTTGTTTCCGCGAAGACATGAAATTGGATTCTCGGGGAGCAGGGATCGACATGATGCCTAAAAAGATGCCAAAAACTTAGCTAAGTTAACATTAAAGTATTAACAAAAGCAATCAAACAAAAACTAAATTGTTAAGATATGAAATAAAGTTGAAATAAAATTAAAATTATACCAAAAAGTCATTATAAAATGTTTGTAGTATTATCTTAAATAAGTAATAAACTTAAATTTATGTAAGTGTAACTTTTAATAAAATAAAAGTACCCTGAAAAAAATAAAAATAATTTTTTAAATTGATCATGCATCATCTAGTAGTATCACATGTTTAGTTGTAAAATAACATGATTTATTGTTTTGGTATAAAAGGATGACTCATATTCAAATAAATCATTTGAATAAACTCATATCAAAAGACATAGTAGTGAAATTGCCAAGACTGAAATTTAAAAAAGATAACTTTGTGCATCATGTCAAAAAGAAAAACTAGTAAAAACATATTTTAAAACTAAAAATGTTAATTTTACATCAAAACTTTTAGAACTACTACACATGAATTTATTCTGTCTTCAAGGACAAAGTTTTGGAGGTAATTACTATGCTTTTGTGATAGTTGATTATTCAAGATATACATGAACATTCTTTTTCACTTTAAAAAATAAGCATTCAAAGCATTTAATAAATTTGCCAAAGCAATTCAAATTGAAAAGGATTTGATAATTAAAGTTTTGAGAAGTGATCATGGATGTGAATTTCAAAATGAACATTTTGAAACCTTTTGTGAAAAAAATGGGATTTCTCATAATTTCTCTACACATAGTTTCTTATGTATATTTATTGTATTGCTTATTAACATTTGTGGTGATGATTATGGTTGTGGACAAGTATAGTGATGATGTTGAGAGAATTTATAGAAGAAATTCAAACAAAAGAGACATACAATTGGCAAAGAATTCCACTTTCCCTATTTTCTGAAGTTAGAACACTCAGATCCCCCTTGTTGTGCCTACCTAAGTATGACAAACCCTCACCCAATCCCTTGGTGTAAGAAATCCATCAAACTTGCCTTAAGTTCCAAAAACAGTGATCCAAACACACAACCCCATCCCTGGTGATTTGCACATCTGGTTTGATTTGGTTAGTTCTACTACTGAAATCTCATTCTTAAGAACTTTCAATAACAACATCAAGCTCTAAAGCGTACCCCGAGACAAACATTAAGTTCAAACTAAATCAATGGAAAGTCTTCAAAAACTAAAGTCAACTGCAAACACAACAACATTAAAAAGGAAAATTCACAACAAAGTCTAAAAGAGTCATAAATGCCCAAATTGCCTTGTGTTGGAACACAAGTCCCCGGCAGCGGCGCCAAAACTTGATATAGAGTAAGTTCAAAGTTACGTTCTCCCAAGGGACTTGTACAACACATGACAATTCTTCCTTTTATAACTCAATTAGACATCAAAGTGTACAAAAAACACAAGAAACTCTTTTTGGTATTTTATCAAACAATTGGTGTGCAAGGAATTATATTTAAAAGAAACTTTGTTGGAATTGGGTTTCATGAATCATATGAAGATAAAACTCAGTACAATATATCATTATTTCATTCAAACATTCACATCAATGCATACTAGTCCTAATCCCTTAGCAACTAGTTCTAAATTTATATATCAAAATGCTAATCCCTTAGTCCATTTAACATACAATTTGCATTAAGTCCGATGCTAAAAATGACCAAGTTATTGAGTCTATCCCAAGATCCCAAATCACTTAGGTGCTCTATCTATGTTCATGTTCAAAATTACTTTTCGTAATCAGAGACATTCAAATAACATTATATTTCCATACAATGATAGTAAATTCAAGAAAGAGCATATGAACGAACAACGATATATTGAATAGGAAAATTACATCACATTGAGTTCATTACATCCAATTACAACGAAAGAAAAACCACTCCTAGTAATCTAAACATACACATTTGAAGGAATCCCTTGCAAAAATGGTGTCTTGATGCCTTGAAGTAGTCTCCGGAAGTTCCTGAGATGTTTTCATTTCTTTCTTTTGTTTGGAACTTCTGTCAGAAGACGATGTTCCTGTCTCTCTGTCACATCTTTTAAAGCCACTTAAATTCATTAATTCGCTCAGCGCACAGGTACTGGTTCGCTATGCGAATTTCCTTCTTCTGGCAGTGCGAATTTTGGCTTTCGCTTTGCGAAAATTAGCAGACAGAGTCTAAATAATACACCATTTCCTGTACAATATTTTATATAACAATCTACTACCTATTACAAATTTTCAATGAGGAACAACATGAATAATTACAAGATTGAGCTCATTTATAAGTATAAAAACAACTCTTTTTCACACTTATCATGCTGCAAAATTTGCTTTCCAACTTTTGTGCTCTTAAGTCACCTATGATCTTCTACTTCTTATTCCTTCCTCGGTAGGAAGGCTGATGAATCATTATTTTCTTCACTTCACTTAGTTTATTGTACTAGAATTAATTGGGGAATTGTGTTTAAATGTTCGATATTATTCCATTTTCGTTAATTGTGCATAATTTGATCAGAAATTCTTATTTTAATTAATTTGAATTATCTGAGCTTATTATTTTCATTAATGATTGCAGGAATATTTTGGATTACATTTTAGGACATTCAGAAGAGCATGCAATTGTACACTGTGCTTTTTAACTAGGAGAAGCTAGTCCACTGATTTATTTGAGTGTTGAAGTGGAATATTGGCACAATTTGGAGCTCATTTCACGAAGAAGCATGATGATTTGAGCATTACTGTTGAATGAAAATTAAAAGAAGGGTCACACTTGTGTTGCAAACTCACGTTAACATGTGCCTTGTCACGGATGTTTAAGTTGAATTCACCAAAGAATAAAATGAAGGGCCCTCATTGTTTTGCTAAGTTAACATTCATTGAACAGCTTGTTATAATTACTACCAAACTAAAAGCACACGGCCTAGGGCCCATGAAGGAGCCAATTTGGAAAAGCAATTAACAAAGTTGGAATTTAAAGTGGGAGCCACCATTTAGCATGGAGAATTTTGACTAAAGTGAGGTAAACCCGTGAAGCTGCATGGCAGTACAGAACACGTTCCGCTGGAAGGAAGCTGATTTCCATTACAATTTTTATCTGGTTTTGTCCACGGGAAGGACTTGGCTGGAGAAGAAGAAGTGGTCCAACGTCCATGAACAAACACACGCCAGGGAGAAGAATGAAGGGCTGATTCACGGTAGCAGCAGCACGTTAAAGAGAAGCCAACAGCTGAACTTTGATTGTCCACACTGATTTCACTTTGGAGTAGAAGCAGAAACGGTGACGAGAGAGGAGCTATTGGAACCTTGGTGCAGCAGACCTTGGTGCAGCAGCAGGCAGTGGGAGCTTCCAACTTAGAGAAGTTCACGGGCAAAAGAATTTGGCACTGTGGAGGGGTCATGCACTTAATTTTTTAAGAAGCAAAATGGTTTGATTAAGCACCAGCCGCCCCTTTTTGTCAATGGAATGCAACATTATATTTTTGTCCTCTTTTGAAAGTGCATCCATTCTGCTGAAGTGAAGAGAAAGTGGAGGGGCCCTCTTGATTTAATTCTGCACCGAGGAAGCAAAAGAAGTGAGGAAAAATTGGCTTTTAAAAGGGAAGCTGGACAACAAAATGGAGGGGAGGATTTTAGGAATCAGTAGTTTAGGACAGCCATGGAAGAGGCTCTAGCCTCTTCCTCTTTTTTTTTCCATTCTCTGTTTTCCATTTGAATGCAACATGTTCTGAAGGTTGTAGTGTGTTATTGTAATTTTTATTTTCACTGTCCAGGAATTTAATTTCAAGCGTTGAATCTTTGCTAAATTTGATTTCCAAATTAAATGCTTTTAATTTTATTGTGTCTTTATTTTACCTTTTAATATTTTTCTCCACTGTTAAATTCTGTCATTATGTTTTACTGGTCATTTATTAAGAGTCGTTTTTACGGTTTATTTTTACTGGAACTATTGGTAAATTTTAATTACACTGTTGTTTTTTTGTCTTCTGCATATTTACTGTTCTGTGTTTTAATTTCCAACACTGTAATTTTTCCATTGTCTATTTTTACCATCTTTTACCGTTTAGTTTTTACCGTCGTTTAAAATTTACTTCAGTGTTTTTAATACTGTCTTATTTTAATTCCAGTTTTAATTTATTTTTCCGTACCAAAAATTCACAAAACCCCCCCACTTCGTGTGTAAAATCTGAGACTGAACCAACACAAATTGGTCCTTGAGAGACGACCTAGGAGTCACTTCCTAGTAAACTATACTGCATTATTTTCGTGCAATCACTTTTTGTGGGCGGTGCGACCCGTTCGTCAAAAATGGCGCCGCTGCCGGGGACCAACCAAAGACGGTTTGGTTTTAGATTCTTGTTGTGTAAATTTTTGTTCTGTTAATATGTGTATTTTGTGTGTTTTGTGTTCTCTATTTTTGTAGGCGACAACGACACCTTCAGCAAATTTTGGCGGCGTTGTCACTTCAGTTCCAGGTTCTTGTTTTAGATTTTTGTTGTGTTTTTCGATTATGTTATGTTAATATATGTTTTGTCTTTTATATTTTATTGTGCTGTGTTCTGTATTTAGTTGCTATATTTAAAAAAAAAATATTTTACTATTGATGTTCTGTCTTGTGTGTGCTTGTAGCATGTATAAATGTGTTTAGTTTATATGTTTCGTAATTTTTAGTTTTTAGTTTTTATTTTTATTTTCCATGTCTACCTATTTTAATTTTGTGAATAGTGCTTATTCTACAAGTGCCTGTAATTATGATTCTCTTTCTGCATATTACTCTGATTCTTGTGCTGATTTTAATACTGAGAAAAATATGGATCATCCTCAAATTCCTGAGAGCTCCCTTTGGGAGCCGGTTCCACCAGTTCAGCAATATCAGAGTCAGCAGTATGATGCTCCTGCCCAAGTAGCTTCTCAGCCTTCAACTTCTGAACCTACATTGAAGGAGTTATTGGAGCAGATGACCATGCAGAACATTCAGTTTCAGAAAGGGAACATGCAGTTCAAGCAAGAGAGCATGGAAACTCAAGCTGCCATTCAGAAGCTGACTGATGAGATCGGGCAGATGGCCACTCAACACTTTCAAGATGATAGGGGCATCAACATAGAAGATGGGGAGCAAAGCTATGAGTTTACTACTACACCCACTTTCCTACCTTTCTATGATCCCACTCTTGCACCTGAGATTGTTGATGATTATTTTAAGGACCAGGCAGGTATGAGTAACACTGTTGAGACAGGTAGACCATTTTTATCTTCCACCGTGGAGGTAAACGTACCTCAACTTGAATGTGCAGTTGATGAATTGGAAATTCATGAGAAAATTTATTCTGAGCAAAAACATGTTTATTCTGAAACTGAGATTACAAGCTCTTTACCAGATCTACCTATACATTCAATTGCTTGTGATTTGTTGCACAATGATTCTACAGGTTTTAGGATTGAAACTGATACAGACTTGATTGACAATTCTGAAGTTTTTGATTCAGTATTAGTCTCTGAAACCATTGGTATAAATGTTGTGTTGAATGAACATGATTACAGTGATGAAATTTCCATTGATAATAGCTTTGCACTGAATTTGGATTTTGTTGATGATGCATATGTCAATATTGATTTTGAGACAGGAATTTTGCAATCGCATAACTTGATAGAGTTAGAACAAAACGTTGATCTGACTCAGTTTTCTGAGAATTGTGAATGTGATTGTGAATCTGATTCTTGCCCGATTTGTATTGAAATTGATTATGTGTTACAAACAGATTCTAAATTCATAACAAATGCTATTGATTATGAGTTTGATGACCAGGTTACAAAAGTAAATGAGAATACAGGTACTGACATAGAGGAAATAATGATAGATGAAGGAAAGTATACTGCTTTTTCTCTTATTACTCCGGTGTCACAGACTCAACAACTGCTGGTGGACAGAAGGCTCCAGATTTTGTTGATTCAACAACTTGCTCGGAGAAGTGGCGTGGCTACAGGGATTTGTCCTGATTCAAATGAGAGGGCAGTACTGGGCGAGCTGCTCCTGAAGACATCTTCGCCGGATCCTGAGGTGGAAGATATCTCACTGATTGTCCAGAATTGGCAACTGCCACCATGACCAGGGAGCACTCTTTTTCCTCATTATGTACATATTATTTAGCTTTTCTGGTGTGTTTTCATGGTTGTGTTTATTTCATTTTTAAAAATTGTGAGCATGAATTAAAAAAAAAAAATATTTTGTGATAAAATTTTTTTGTTTAAAAGCGTGCCAAATCTGTATTCTGATATGTATAATTATTTTTTTTTCTTTTCTTAGTTTTCACATTGTTATCCTTATAAAAAAAAAAAAATTGTTTTGCATATTCCTTGATTTTATTTCGACCCTCAGTATCTTATTGTTTCTTACCAATAATTCATTAAAAAAAAATTTTCACTTCAGATCTCATTTATTTTCCTTATTTTCCTTCACTGTAAATACAATTTCTTAGTTGTTTTCATTCAGATCTTTGATTGAAAATTTTGTTTAGACTAAGAGAGATTTCATTCATCAATGCAAAAAATTACAGTAATGGAAAAATGGAGATTGAGCAGATCTGAAAATAAAATTTGCAGTAGATTCATATGTGAAAATAAGGTTGTTCAGGGGTCGATCATGTCTGATCGTTAATATTACACACCATAATAAATAAAAACAAAAACAACATAAAAAAAAAAATTAAATTAAAAACATAAAAAACATAAGTGTTCATATTACAGTCCTCATTAATATTCTGGCCACACTCGGCCAGCAAAAACATAATAATAAAAAAATAAAAACATAAAACCTAAAACATTAATAATGAAAGAACTCTCGAGCTGGTTGTGGTGGTCTAAGGGAGAGCTCCGTTGAGGGAGCTCTGGTTCGAAAAGTCACGAGCGGAGGCTTTGGTGGAGGAATTTCTCGTTCATTTCTGTCGTCATCGATGATGATCGGAACGGGAAACAGATTCAGCAGCCTCGGTGCCCTCATTATCACCCAGTTGTTTTCTTTCAAACAAAAAAATAAAAAATAAAAAAATAAAAAATAAAAAAACATGTGTTAATAATAGAAGAGGAAGTGAAAAAATTTCAATGGAGGTATGATGAGAGTTCTTACCGTACATGTACAGCGGCAGTTGTGAAAAGAGAGTGCCTGTGGGGTCTATCTCCGCTTGCCAGCGCCTGACCCGATTGCCATGGTTGTTAAACCAGCAGTGCACGTTGTATTCAGTGGCTTCGCCGAAGGTCCTTAGTCGAGACGCGATCTCGACGACTTGCGCTCGGCTTGGGTGTGTGACCCCATAGTTGTAGATTTTGGTCATCATCGTGATCTGATCATCTGTAGGACGCCATCGTTGACTGGTATATCTCTCTGATTCCATATCACTCATCCTTCCTTTCGTAATATACAAATACTTAAATAAAAAATAAATAAATATAAAAAGAACAAAAACAAGAAAAAAAAAAGCATAACATAAAAAAAAAAAAAAAAAACATAAAAACATTAGATTCTTAATTCAGTGTTTTCTTTATTTGTTCTTGTTTCCTTTTAGATTTATTTTGTCCAGTCTGTATTTGATGTTTCAGTGTCTGGTCTCAGATCTGTTTCACGGTCCTTGCAAAAGGGTCCTAAACGGATCTACGTCCAGTGTCCTTGTCCATATTGTTCTTGTATATTCAGTTTCTGTGTTTTAGTTTTAAGTGGGGTACGTGGCGTTGTTCTACCCGATTGTCTCTGCCATACCTTCAAACGAAGGGAGATTAACGTCTGGTTTCCAGCCGATATACCCCTTAAGTTTTTAGACAGTTGTGTTTTATGTGTTTAAGTGTTTTTCAGTTTCAAAAATATGAAAAAAAAAATGAAAAGGGAAAGGGAGAGCAAAATAGAGAAAGCTGAAAATAAAGAAGGAACATAAAGCAGGAAAAGAAGAAAAATGAAAGATCTGGAAAGCAGGAAAAGGTAAAGCTTAAGAGCAGAAAGCTTAAACAGCAGAAAGAAGAAGATCAAAGGTGTAGAGGACTTACCTGGAGTAGTAGGGCTTACAAAAGCTTGACGCAGATCTTAGATGCTCCGAAGGCACACAGGCAGAGGCTCCTCACAGATCTCACTCAGACTCTTCAGAAGGGGAAGGGGCAGAACTTCCTCGCAGATCCAGACGCTCGAGAGAGAGAAGAGAGCAGAGAGCAGAGAGTTGAGAGAGCAGAGAGTTGAGAGAGCATAGGAGAGAGCAGAGAGAGTAGAGAGAGTTGAGAGAGAAGCAGAGAGGAGAGAGTGAGAGTCAGGAAATGGCGCTCAGACGCGGAGGAGTGGCTCATTTGTAGCCAAAGCTTTGCCACTGTAGCAACAGTTCCGGTCTTTGCCACCGAGACTGTTGTCACAGTACCGGTCTCCTTTTTCAAAAAAAAAAAATATAATAAATAAAAAAATAATAATAAAAATTTATTAATTAGCATCTACTGATGGGTGCTAGGTGTTTTAGACATCTGCTGATGGATGTCACTGATAACATCTACTGATGGATGTTACTGAAAAATTTCTTCCCATTTTTCCTAACTTTTTATTGCACTTGTCTATATTTTTTGACTGCTCTGAAATTGATAATCTGATGATTGTAACACACTGAGGACATTGTGTGATTTAAGTGTGGTCTACTGGGGAGAAATTCTGATTTTTTCTGTTAGTTTCTGTTAGTATGTTTTTTGTGTGTTAAATTTTTTGTTTTTGAGTGTTAATTTTTTTTTCTGTTTTTAAGTTATTTTTATCGAGTTTTGTGTGCAATAAATTTTACATTTTTTCTTTTGATTTTTGGATGATGTTTAAGTTGTAGATTTTTCCTTCACTTACTTAATACTTATGGTTTGAAATCCTTGCTTTTCTCTGCTTGGAAGATGATTATAATGTTTAAGAGGTTGATTTGATTGTAACGAACATCCTGTGTGAGATTTGAGCCACTTTGTTTTTCTTTCTTGTGTGTGACATGTATCTTGATTGCTTGCACATATGCCTTGGCTTGATTCTTTTTGATATACTTGATTGATATGCATGTTCAGATGTGATAAAGGCATTTTTGTTCTTGAGCCTCTTTAGCCAAATAAGCCTACCTTGTTATTATCCTTTGATAACCCCTTTGAGCCTATACTGTATATATTTCTTTGTGTTGAAGCTCATACACTGATCCTAAGTGAAAAACAAATGATGACCTTATCCTTAGGAAAGTCTGGAGCTATAGAAGTATTTTGTGAATAAGTGTGGTCTCCTTGGGAATTCTGATGAATTGGCTAGTTGGTTCCTCATCATGTTTTGAAATGATAATATATATCCTGTTGGGTGATTAAAAAAAAAAAAAAAAAAACAGGATAAATGATGAAAAGAAAAAAAAAAATTTGAAAAATAATTTTGTGAATAATGGAGTCGAGAAGAGGATTGAATTAGAGGTTTGGTTGAGATTTCACTGTGTTTACATTTTTTCCTAGTGCACCTCTATTTCTTCTGAGCTATAGCTACTTGTCCAAATTTATCCTCCCCTGTCCTTGGCCCCATTACAACCCAGTAAAGACCTTTTGATCTGAACGTGCATATGTTTTTAAGTATTGATAATTAGAAACTTGCCAAGTCTGCTTGTGTTTGCTTTCTTGAGTACATTGAGTGACAGTGATTTACCTTAAACACTTGAGAGAAACACTGTTAGTGCATCTGTGAGGTTATGTTATTTTTGAATCACCTCTTGAGCTGAGTAATCATTTTGCTGTGTATTGAATTGCTTGGAAGATTTCTGTAAGTATCTGCTTAATTTGATTTGTGTTGGATAATTTCTACTTCTTTTCTCTGTCCAGACTTCTTGAGAATTCTGTAAATTCTTTTTATTTTTCTTGCGAGTCTTTAGTTTCTGTCTGCTGAGTTGGTATTACCTCCCTAAAAGTCCTTTGTAATTTTTCCTTGATTTGTGTCTTAATTTTGCCCAGGAGTGCAAAAGACTAAGTGTGGTCTATTTTGATGAATCATTATTTTCTTCACTTCACTTAGTTTATTGTACTAGAATTAATTGGGGAATTGTGTTTAAATGTTCGATATTATTCCATTTTCGTTAATTGTGCATAATTTGATCAGAAATTCTTATTTTAATTAATTTGAATTATCTGAGCTTATTATTTTCATTAATGATTGCAGGAATATTTTGGATTACATTTTAGGACATTCAGAAGAGCATGCAATTGTACACTGTGCTTTTTAACTAGGAGAAGCTAGTCCACTGATTTATTTGAGTGTTGAAGTGGAATATTGGCACAATTTGGAGCTCATTTCACGAAGAAGCATGATGATTTGAGCATTACTGTTGAATGAAAATTAAAAGAAGGGTCACACTTGTGTTGCAAACTCACGTTAACATGTGCCTTGTCACGGATGTTTAAGTTGAATTCACCAAAGAATAAAATGAAGGGCCCTCATTGTTTTGCTAAGTTAACATTCATTGAACAGCTTGTTATAATTACTACCAAACTAAAAGCACACGGCCTAGGGCCCATGAAGGAGCCAATTTGGAAAAGCAATTAACAAAGTTGGAATTTAAAGTGGGAGCCACCATTTAGCATGGAGAATTTTGACTAAAGTGAGGTAAACCCGTGAAGCTGCATGGCAGTACAGAACACGTTCCGCTGGAAGGAAGCTGATTTCCATTACAATTTTTATCTGGTTTTGTCCACGGGAAGGACTTGGCTGGAGAAGAAGAAGTGGTCCAACGTCCATGAACAAACACACGCCAGGGAGAAGAATGAAGGGCTGATTCACGGTAGCAGCAGCACGTTAAAGAGAAGCCAACAGCTGAACTTTGATTGTCCACACTGATTTCACTTTGGAGTAGAAGCAGAAACGGTGACGAGAGAGGAGCTATTGGAACCTTGGTGCAGCAGACCTTGGTGCAGCAGCAGGCAGTGGGAGCTTCCAACTTAGAGAAGTTCACGGGCAAAAGAATTTGGCACTGTGGAGGGGTCATGCACTTAATTTTTTAAGAAGCAAAATGGTTTGATTAAGCACCAGCCGCCCCTTTTTGTCAATGGAATGCAACATTATATTTTTGTCCTCTTTTGAAAGTGCATCCATTCTGCTGAAGTGAAGAGAAAGTGGAGGGGCCCTCTTGATTTAATTCTGCACCGAGGAAGCAAAAGAAGTGAGGAAAAATTGGCTTTTAAAAGGGAAGCTGGACAACAAAATGGAGGGGAGGATTTTAGGAATCAGTAGTTTAGGACAGCCATGGAAGAGGCTCTAGCCTCTTCCTCTTTTTTTTTCCATTCTCTGTTTTCCATTTGAATGCAACATGTTCTGAAGGTTGTAGTGTGTTATTGTAATTTTTATTTTCACTGTCCAGGAATTTAATTTCAAGCGTTGAATCTTTGCTAAATTTGATTTCCAAATTAAATGCTTTTAATTTTATTGTGTCTTTATTTTACCTTTTAATATTTTTCTCCACTGTTAAATTCTGTCATTATGTTTTACTGGTCATTTATTAAGAGTCGTTTTTACGGTTTATTTTTACTGGAACTATTGGTAAATTTTAATTACACTGTTGTTTTTTTGTCTTCTGCATATTTACTGTTCTGTGTTTTAATTTCCAACACTGTAATTTTTCCATTGTCTATTTTTACCATCTTTTACCGTTTAGTTTTTACCGTCGTGTAAAATTTACTTCAGTGTTTTTAATACTGTCTTATTTTAATTCCAGTTTTAATTTATTTTTCCGTACCAAAAATTCACAAAACCCCCCCACTTCGTGTGTAAAATCTGAGACTGAACCAACACAAATTGGTCCTTGAGAGACGACCTAGGAGTCACTTCCTAGTAAACTATACTGCATTATTTTCGTGCAATCACTTTTTGTGGGCGGTGCGACCCGTTCACCAAAGGCCTTTTGAGCTGTGAGGCCTCACCCATACACCTCTCCTCCATTAAAACATTTCAAACACTGCACTGTTTTCATCATTCTGTTGCACCTTCAATCACTGCTGATTTCTGCTGGTCTGGAGCTTCTGCCTGCATGTTTCTAGCTGGGATTAGTCTCCATCAAGTGGTATCATGACTTAGGTCGTCCACGCACCAAGAGCTAAGCTATTCCTTCATCTTTGCACTCTATTTCTGCATTCGGTTATGCTTTCTGTTTCAGTTTTCAAGTTTTTGTTTTGAGTAATTTTTTTGCTTCTGTTTTGTTTTTTCCAATCATTGATTTCGTGTTTCTTGTTGTTGTGTTTGTGTTTCCAGTGTTCATACATGTTTGTTACTCATTTTAAACGGTGAATCATTCTTATTTGTGTCAATTCTAGCTTTAATTTTCAAATTCAGTAGTGTCTTAGTCTTGTGCACTTTATAGTTGCAGTTTTCATTTTGTCTCTGTTTGGTATTCATATCTGCCGGTTCATTTCGTTTTTGCTTGAGTTCAAATGCTAGACAAGTTGTATATCTACCAATAAAGGCAATGAAGACTTGATTTAGCCTTGGTAATACAAGCTAAAGCATAAAAAAATAAGCAAATCTACTAATAAATGTCGTATTTTATTTGCTTTATGTTAATAAAATGAGATGTTATGATACAATTAATATAAAAGTTACTTTTAATATAAAAATTATATGCATTAATATAATTTCATAAAAGTATATTGTATTTATATGATACGAAACATTTACTATTAAACTGTTTTATTTAGAACAATAATTTAAAATTAAATAATTCAATTTTATTTAACTCAAGCCAGATCGTGTTGGATTTTATTCTCTCACTGAATTACATTTTATTATTATATCATAAATAGTTATATTTAGGTTTAAACCCTCGGATGATCCTCGTATTTGTATGAAAATCTCAGGTGGATCCTCATATTTTCAACTGTCTCAATTGGGTCATAATATTTGTAAAATTGAGTCAATTTTTCCTTAACCGTTAAGTTGTCACAAGTGGCGTTAGTTGGTGCTGACGTGTTGTATAATTAATACGCTGATGTCAAAATATTTTATTACATATATTTTTTTTTAATTTAAGAGATTATGACATGGCAACCCTTGGTCGTTCTCTTCTTCTCCTTCGTTTTGATCTTCTATCTCACGCCTTCTATCTTGCAAGGAAAGTGGTCGCGATGGCGCGACCAAGCGACATTTGTGGTGGCTCGCGGCAGCGTCAACGTTCTTCTTCTTTTCCCTCTTTTTTTTGTGTTGTTTCATGTTGCAAGGAGGAACTTCTTCCCTCTTCTCTTTCTGGTTCTGTTTAAAAGTTGTAGAGAGAAGGTAGCTGGAAAATAAGAAAGAGATTATTTTATGGGTACCGTGCGATTGAGAGAGGGTAAATTGGATTCCTTAAAATATTTTGTAAGGAAAAAAATTAAAGAGAAATAATTTATGGCTTAGGTTTTTTTTTTAATTACTTATAAAAAGTTAATTGTGAAAATGGATGATTCAGAACCCAGAAGCAGCGCCATTGAGAGGCACCATAGATGCAAGAAGCTCAGTGCAAGCCTTTTTCCCCTTTTTTGCTCGAACCTTAAGAGAGTGAAAAAGCTCTCTTATGTCTGGGTCACGATTCTTATGTGTTCTCTAGTTGTTGATGAAGGTGCGATTGATGAATCATTATTTTCTTCACTTCACTTATCTTATTGTACTAAAAATAATCAGGGAATTATGCTTAATTGTCCAATATTTTTCCGTTTTTCATAAATGTACTTAATTTGACCGATAATTCTTATTTTGATTAATTTGAATTATCTATGATTAAATTATTTACATTATTAATTCTAGGGAAATTATTGGGTAGTAATTTGTGGGACTAACTTCTTTTTGAAGCAATTAATTAGAAGCTCTTGGATTTTAATTTGGAATTAAAGGAATGGTGTCACTGTTTGAATGGTAACACTTAGTAAATTATTTGAGAGTGAAAATCAAAAATAGAAGTATGCATGGCAGACGGCTCTCGGCTGAAATGGCAATTAGATCAAAAGTGGGTTTAGTGCTTCACTTATAAATTTGCTCCATTATTGAAGCATTGTTGTCAATTAATGTGGGACCATTATATGTTTGTGGAAATACTGTAAAGAGGCATATGGCTTAGAATGGATGAAAAAAATAAAAAAAGAGGAGGGACCATTATTCACGGTTTTGGTTACTAGTTTAGTCAAATGTTATACAATTAACATGTGCACGTTCCACCATCCAAATTTGAAAGGCATAAGACAAAAGTATGGGCCCCACTTGTTTTTATTTTCTCTCGGTCTTGGAAACATGAAGAGAGTGGAACGTGGTCTGGAATGAATGAACAGTTGTAATTCCTTTTTGCTTAATTCTAATTGAATTTTCCATTTGGTTCTGGTGCCCCCAGCCGCCACACATTTTGGAAATTTTTATTTCTCTCGGTGTTTGGTTTTGAGGTCCAGTAGTGCTTCATTATTAAACTGTATGGTGTGCGTGGAGTTGGATGTGTCTCGGTGTGCTCGGGAAGTGGATGCAAGAAGAATGAAATGGAGGTGTGTTGTGCTGGAAGGTTGATTAAAGAAGGAGCTGGAGAAGATTGAACGAAGAAGAGAAGCACACAGAGGGAAAGAATGGTGCGCGGAGAATAAGTAGAAGCACGTTGAGAGTGCTGTCACGAGCTGGAAGCAGGGAGTGTCTGGAGATTGGCTGAGAAGAATGCAGAGGCGTGTTGCGCTGGAACGTTTTGGAAGCAACACAGTGATTGAAATAAGCATGGAGCGATAAATTGGCACCGAGTGAGAGAGAGAATGGTGTGCACGGAATGATAGCTGGAAGAAGGGAAGCTGCAGTAGGTGTCTCGTTCTGGAGCAGGAAGCAAGAGGGTGCAGGCATGGGAGGCCAACACAGCCACGTCCATACCCAGAGAAAGAACGCAGCAGCTTGGCATTGGACGGTTTCTTTGAGGAGCTTAGCAGCAGCTCACGCCCAGCACACACATGAAAAAGAAGCATTGCTGGACCAGTTTTGGCTTTGAATAGAAGCAAGGCAACAGCCTTGGTGTGCTACATCCAGTAACATTGGCAGCAACACGCTGCACTTCCATCCAGCGGCTGCAACGAGTAAAGGGGAGGTCACGGACGTGTGAGCTGGAATGGTATTGAAGATGAAGACAAGGTTAGTTGGTAAAATGGAGGCCCCTCACCTTCTTTTCCCACGTCCAAGGTATAATTTGCTGATGAAGAAATTAATGCAAAGAGACAAAATGAATAACGTAAAAGTCTAAAAGCTGAAAGCCACTTGTCCAAAATTTAGGCTATAAGAGAACTTCAAGCAGCAGAGAGGAGGCAGACGTCTGGAGGCCTGGAAGAGGCTCTCGGGTTCTTCTCTTCCAGGAAGCTCTATCTTTGATTTTCATTTTTTTCAATGCAATGTAGAATTTTTCTTCAGTGTTATAGTAATTAAAACAGTTTCGTCATTTCAGTTTGTGTATTTTATTTTAAGTGTTCAGTAATTTTATTTCAAGTGTTAAAACTTTGTTGAATTCTATTTTCAGTTAAGTGTTTTATTTTTGTTATCTGTTTTATTTTACTGTATACTATTTTCTGAACCGTTAAATTCAGTCAATGTATTTTTTCGTTCGGTTTATTTTCAACGTTGTTTTTACGGTCCATTTTCATTGATGCTTTGGGTAAATTTTTAATTACACTGTTGTTATGTTTTCTGTATGTTTATAGTTCCAGTATTTTAATTTCAAACACTGCGTAATTTTCCATTTTCCGTTTTTACCATTTGTTTTTACCACAGTTAAAATTTATTTCATCGTTTTTAACTTTGCTTTATTTAATTTCTAGTCCGTTTTAATTTTACTGCAACCAAAAATCCACAAAACCCCCCCACTTCGTGTAAAAAATCTGAGACTGAACCGGCACATAAATTGGTCCTTGAGAGACGACCTAGGAGTCACTTCCTAGTTATACTGCATTAATTTCGTGCAATCACTTTTTGTGGGCGGTGCGACCCGCTCACCAAAAAATGGCGCCGTTGCCGGGGACCAATGACGGTTTGATTTTAGATTTTTGTTGTATAAAGTTTTGTTCTGTTAATATGTTTGTTTTGTGTGTTTTGTCTTGTATATTTTTGCAGGCGATAACGACACCTTCAACAAATTTTGGCGGCGTTGTCACTTCAGTTCCAGGTTTTTTGTTTTAGATTTTTGCTGTGTTTTTCGATTATGCTGTGTTAATATATATTGTGTATATATGTGTTTAATTGTGCTATGTTCTGTATTTAGTTGTTATTAAAAAAAAATTTGAAAATTAAAAAAAAAAAAATTAATTAAAAATTTTTACTATTGATGTTCTGTCTTGTGTGTGCTTGTAGCATGTATAAATGTGTTTTGTTTTATCTGATTCGTAATTTTTAGTTTTTAGTTTTTACTTTTTATTTTTCCATGTCTACCTATTTTAATGTTGTGAATAATGCTTATTCTGCCAATGTCTGTGATTATGATTCTTATTCTGCATATTACTTTGATTTTAAATCTGCTGATTTTTATGATGAGAACAATATGTTCCATCATCCAATTTCTGAGAGCTCTCTTTGGGAGCCAGTTCCACAATATGAGAGTCAGCAGTATGATTCTCCTATTCAAATAACTCCTCAGCCTTCTATTTCTGAACCTATATTAAAGGAGTTACTAGAGCAGATGACAATGCAGAACATTCAATTTCAGAAAGGGTACATGCAGTTCAAGCAAGAAAGCATGGAAACTCAAGCTGCCATGCAGAATCTGAGTGATCAGATCAGGCAGATGGCCACTCTTGCACCTGAGGAGACTGATGAAAATTTTGGGGACCCGGCAGAAGTAAGCAGTAATCCTGAACCAGGTAGACCACCTTCACCTTCCCACACTCTAGAAATCTTCAAGGAAGAGGAGGTAAGCATACCACAATTTGATTATTATGTTGATTGTGATGATGATCGGTATGCTAATGACTATATTCTTGCTGAGTCTGATTTTAATTTTTCCTCTGTGCATGATGAGAACCGCTTTTTACTATCACATTCGAATGGTTATTCTTCATGCATTGAACATGAATCTGAGTCTATGATTAATATTGCATGCAATTTAGAAATTGATTCATGTTATGAGGATTTATCTAAGGCTCAGTATGATGAATTGGGATGGGGTGTTATACCTCTGCATGAAATTTCTGCACTGCCACATTGCACTAACCATATTGCAGGAGGTACATATAAATTTGATCAGCATGCACCCACGCTCGAAGACAAAGGTGCCAGTACATACAGCAGTTCGAAGATCAAAAGGCACCTACTGAATCTGCTCAGTGACAATATTTGCTGCTTAGATCCGGCGGTGGAGGATATTTCCCTGCTTGATCAGATCTGGACGATGAAGCAGTTCGTCCTCAACACTTTCATGCTGGATCCTGAAGAAGGGAACATCTCCCTACAAGTCCAAAATTGGCAACTGCCACCCTGACCAGGGGAGTTTTCTTTTTCTTTCTTCCCCGTTTTCCTACTTTTATTGCATTTGTCCTTTATCTGTTTAGTGTTTTAACTGATGATCTTGTGCTTAGAAAACATTTAGGACAGTGTAGTTTAAGTGTGGTCTCGGGAAGATTCTGCATTTTGTTTTTCCTTTTCTTCTTAGTTTTCGAATTGTTATCTTTAAAAAAAAAAAAAAAAATTGTGTATTCTATTTCAGGTGTGTTATTTTGTTAATGTATGTTTTGTAAATATGTGTTTTGTATGGTGTTTTTGACATTTGTGTTTTGTCTGCTTTGATATTTTGTGTTCGGTATTAGGTCTTTTGTTTCGTTAATATGTGTTCTGTTTTTATTTATTTAGTTTTTGAAAAAAAATAAAAAATCAACAAAGTGCATAATTAACATGTAAGGGCATAGAGGTGTAATTTGAGCTAAAACTATCTGAGTACTTTTATTGAAAATACCAAATACACCGAAAACAGTCTGTCTTACACTGATAATAATAAAAATAAAAACAAAAACATAATAAAGATGTTCGGGGGTCGATCATTTCTGATCGTTAATATTACAGACCATTAATAAAAAAAAACATAAAAACATAAAAACATAAAAAAAACATATAAGTGTTCATATTACAGTCCTTAATTCTGGCCACACTCGGCCAACAAAAACATAAAAAAAAAAAAAAACATTAATAATGAAAGAATTCACGAGCTGGTTGTGGGGGTCTAAGGGAGAGCTCCGTTGAGGGAGTTCTGGTTCGAAATACAAGAGGCTTTGGTGGAGGAATTTCTCGTTCATTTTTATCGTCATCGATAATGATCGGAACTGGAAACAAATTCAGCAGCCTCGGTGCCCTCATTATCACCCAGTTGTTTTCTTTCAAACAAAAAAATAAAAAATAAAAAAATAAAAAATAAAAAATAAAAAAACTTGTGTTAATAATAGAAGAGGAATGGAAAATTCAATGGAGGTGTGATCAGAGCTCTTACCGTACATATACAGCGGTAGTTGTGAAAAGAGAGTGCCAGTGGGGTCTATCTCCGCTTGCCAGCGCCTGACCCGATTGCCATGGTTGTTAAACCAGCAGTGCACGTTATATTCGGTGGCATCTGCGAAGGTCCTTAGTCGAGACGCGATCTCGACGACTTGCGCTCGGCTTGGGTGTGTGACCCCATAGTTGTAGATTTTGGTCATCATATTGATCTGATCATCTGTAGGACGCCATCGCTGACTAGTGTATCTCTCTGATTCCATCTCACTCGTCATCATTCCTCTTGAAATATTCTAAAACATAATAAAAAAAATATAAAAATAAAAAGAACTAAAAAAAAAAAAAAGAAGCATAAAAAAAAATTAGATTAGTTCTCTGTTTTCTTTATTTGTTCTTGTTTCCTTTTAAATTTATTTTGTCCAGTCTGTATTTGATGTTTCAGTGTCTGGTCTCAGATCTGTTTCACGGTCCTTGCAAAAGGGTCCTAAACGGATCTACGTCCAGTTGTCCGGTTGTTCTTGTCCATGTTGTTCTTGTATATTATGTTTATGTGTTTATTTAGTTTTAAGTGGGGTACGTGGCGTTGTTCTACCCGATTGTCTCTGCAATACCTTCAATCGAAGGGAGATTAACGTCTGGTTTCCAGCCGATATACCCCTTAAGTTTTTGACAGTTGTGTTTTATGTGTTTTTCTTTAAAAAAAAATAAAGCAGAAAAAAAAAAAAGAAAGGGAGAGCAGGCAAGAGGAAAGATGAGAAAGCGCAAAAAAATAACAATGGAAAAGAAGAGAAATGAAAGCATGAAAAGAAATAAGGAAATACAGAAGGAAAAAGCAGTAAAAGATCTGGAAACTTAAGATAAGCAGAAAAGGAAGAAATAGAGATCCAAGGTGCAGAGAACTTACCCGGATTAGTAGGACTTACAGAAGCTTGACGCAGATCTCAGAAACTTCGAAGGCGCTGAGGCAGAGGCTCCTCACAGATCTCAGATTCTTCAGATGGCACGGTGGCAGAGCTTCCTCGCAGATCCAGACGCTCGAGAGAGAGTAGAGAGAAGAGAGGAGAGCGGGGAGAGATTAGAGAGAAGAGAGGAGTAGAGAAAGAGCAGGGAAGTCAGAAATGTTGCTCGACGCTGAGGAGGTACCCTTTTATAGCCAAAAATTCTGTCACTGTAGCAACAGTTTCGGTCATTGCCACCGAAACTGTTGTCACAGTGCCGGTCATCTCTTTTTTCTGAAAAAAAAAATAAAAAATAAAAAAATAAATAATAAAAAAAAATAAAAAAATAAATAATAAAATAAAAAATAAAAAAATGTTAGCATCTACTGATGGGTGCTAGGTGATAACATCTACTGATGGATGTTACTGAAAATTTCTTCCCATTTTCCTAACATTTTATTGCACTTGTCTATATTTTTTGACTGCTCTAAAATTGATCATCTGATGATTGTAACACACTGAGGACATTGTGTGATTTAAGTGTGGTCTACTGGGAGAAATTCTGATTTTCTGTTAATTTCTGTTAAGTTTGTATTTTATGTGTTAAAATTTTTGTTTTTGAGTGTTAAATTTTTTCTGTTTTAAGTGGTTTTTAGTGTGTTTTGTGTGCAATAAATTTTACATTTTTCTCTTGATTTCTGGATGATGTCTAAGTTGTAGATTTTTCCTCCACTTCATTGATACTTAGTTTGAAATCCTTGTTTTTCTCTGCTTGGAAAGATGATTATGCGTTTGAGAGGTTGATTTGATTGTGACAAACACCCTGTGTGAGATTTGAGCCACTTAATGTTCTTTCTTATGTGAGATATGTATCTTGATTGCTTGCACATATGCCTTGGCTTGATTCTTTTTGATATACTTGATTGATATGCATGTTTTAGAAGTGATAAAGGCATTTTGTTCTTGAGCCTCTTTAGCCAAATAAGCCTACCTTGTTATTATCCTTTGATACCCCTTTTGAGCCTATACTGTATCCATTTCTTTGTGTTAAAGCTCATACACTGATCCTAAGTGAAAAACCATGATTACCTTAACCTTAGGGAAGTCTGGAGCTATAGAAGTATTTTGTGAATAAGTGTGGTCTCCTTGGGAATTCTGATGAATTGGCTAGTTGGTTTCTCATCATGTTTTGAAATGATAATTCATATCCTGTTGTGTGATAAAAAAAAATACAGGATAAAAAAAAATGATGAGAAAAAGAGAAAAATTGAAAAATAATTTTGTGAATAATGGAGTCGAGAAGAGGATTGAATTAGAGGTTTGGGTGAGATTTCACTGTGTTTACATTTTTTTTCCCTAGTGCACCTCTATTTCTTCTGAGCTATAGCTACTTATCCAAATTTATCCTTCCCTGTCCTTGGCCCCATTACAACCCTGAAAGACCTTTTGATCTGAACATGCATATGTTTTAAGTGTTGATATTAGAAGCTTGCCAAGTCTACTTGTGTTTGTTTACTTGAGTACATTGAGTTGAAATTATTTACCCTAAACACTTGAGAGAAACACTATTAGTGCATCTGTGAGGTTATGTTATTTTTAAATCACCTCTTGAGCTGATTAATTATTTTGCCATACTGTGAATTGCTTGGATGATTTCTGTAAGTATGTGCTTTTCTTGATTTTGTGTTGGAAAATTTCTACTTCTTTCATCGGTCCATAATTCTTGAGAATTCTGTAAATTCTTTTTATTTTTCTTGAGTCTTTGTTTTCTGCGTGCTGAGTGTGTGTCACCTTCTTAGAAGTCCTTTGACCCATTCCCTGATTTGAGTCTTGATTTTGCCCAGGAGTGCAAAAGACTAAGTGTGGTCTATTTTGATGAATCATTATTTTCTTCACTTCACTTATCTTATTGTACTAAAAATAATCAGGGAATTATGCTTAATTGTCCAATATTTTTCCGTTTTTCATAAATGTACTTAATTTGACCGATAATTCTTATTTTGATTAATTTGAATTATCTATGATTAAATTATTTACATTATTAATTCTAGGGAAATTATTGGGTAGTAATTTGTGGGACTAACTTCTTTTTGAAGCAATTAATTAGAAGCTCTTGGATTTTAATTTGGAATTAAAGGAATGGTGTCACTGTTTGAATGGTAACACTTAGTAAATTATTTGAGAGTGAAAATCAAAAATAGAAGTATGCATGGCAGACGGCTCTCGGCTGAAATGGCAATTAGATCAAAAGTGGGTTTAGTGCTTCACTTATAAATTTGCTCCATTATTGAAGCATTGTTGTCAATTAATGTGGGACCATTATATGTTTGTGGAAATACTGTAAAGAGGCATATGGCTTAGAATGGATGAAAAAAATAAAAAAAGAGGAGGGACCATTATTCACGGTTTTGGTTACTAGTTTAGTCAAATGTTATACAATTAACATGTGCACGTTCCACCATCCAAATTTGAAAGGCATAAGACAAAAGTATGGGCCCCACTTGTTTTTATTTTCTCTCGGTCTTGGAAACATGAAGAGAGTGGAACGTGGTCTGGAATGAATGAACAGTTGTAATTCCTTTTTGCTTAATTCTAATTGAATTTTCCATTTGGTTCTGGTGCCCCCAGCCGCCACACATTTTGGAAATTTTTATTTCTCTCGGTGTTTGGTTTTGAGGTCCAGTAGTGCTTCATTATTAAACTGTATGGTGTGCGTGGAGTTGGATGTGTCTCGGTGTGCTCGGGAAGTGGATGCAAGAAGAATGAAATGGAGGTGTGTTGTGCTGGAAGGTTGATTAAAGAAGGAGCTGGAGAAGATTGAACGAAGAAGAGAAGCACACAGAGGGAAAGAATGGTGCGCGGAGAATAAGTAGAAGCACGTTGAGAGTGCTGTCACGAGCTGGAAGCAGGGAGTGTCTGGAGATTGGCTGAGAAGAATGCAGAGGCGTGTTGCGCTGGAACGTTTTGGAAGCAACACAGTGATTGAAATAAGCATGGAGCGATAAATTGGCACCGAGTGAGAGAGAGAATGGTGTGCACGGAATGATAGCTGGAAGAAGGGAAGCTGCAGTAGGTGTCTCGTTCTGGAGCAGGAAGCAAGAGGGTGCAGGCATGGGAGGCCAACACAGCCACGTCCATACCCAGAGAAAGAACGCAGCAGCTTGGCATTGGACGGTTTCTTTGAGGAGCTTAGCAGCAGCTCACGCCCAGCACACACATGAAAAAGAAGCATTGCTGGACCAGTTTTGGCTTTGAATAGAAGCAAGGCAACAGCCTTGGTGTGCTACATCCAGTAACATTGGCAGCAACACGCTGCACTTCCATCCAGCGGCTGCAACGAGTAAAGGGGAGGTCACGGACGTGTGAGCTGGAATGGTATTGAAGATGAAGACAAGGTTAGTTGGTAAAATGGAGGCCCCTCACCTTCTTTTCCCACGTCCAAGGTATAATTTGCTGATGAAGAAATTAATGCAAAGAGACAAAATGAATAACGTAAAAGTCTAAAAGCTGAAAGCCACTTGTCCAAAATTTAGGCTATAAGAGAACTTCAAGCAGCAGAGAGGAGGCAGACGTCTGGAGGCCTGGAAGAGGCTCTCGGGTTCTTCTCTTCCAGGAAGCTCTATCTTTGATTTTCATTTTTTTCAATGCAATGTAGAATTTTTCTTCAGTGTTATAGTAATTAAAACAGTTTCGTCATTTCAGTTTGTGTATTTTATTTTAAGTGTTCAGTAATTTTATTTCAAGTGTTAAAACTTTGTTGAATTCTATTTTCAGTTAAGTGTTTTATTTTTGTTATCTGTTTTATTTTACTGTATACTATTTTCTGAACCGTTAAATTCAGTCAATGTATTTTTTCGTTCGGTTTATTTTCAACGTTGTTTTTACGGTCCATTTTCATTGATGCTTTGGGTAAATTTTTAATTACACTGTTGTTATGTTTTCTGTATGTTTATAGTTCCAGTATTTTAATTTCAAACACTGCGTAATTTTCCATTTTCCGTTTTTACCATTTGTTTTTACCACAGTTAAAATTTATTTCATCGTTTTTAACTTTGCTTTATTTAATTTCTAGTCCGTTTTAATTTTACTGCAACCAAAAATCCACAAAACCCCCCCACTTCGTGTAAAAAATCTGAGACTGAACCGGCACATAAATTGGTCCTTGAGAGACGACCTAGGAGTCACTTCCTAGTTATACTGCATTAATTTCGTGCAATCACTTTTTGTGGGCGGTGCGACCCGCTCACCAGCGATCTGCAGTTTTAATGGAGGTTGCGAGGCAAGTAGAGAAAAAGCTCGCGGTGGCACAAAGGTTGGGCAAAAGTGAAGGAACGTCGTAAGGCAAGTGCAAATCTAGATTTTCTGGTTCTTGTTGTTTCTTTGATTTGTAGGTGGTGATGGTTTCACGTTTTGCAGAGACAAGGGCTGCTCACAGTGGTGCTTAATGGCGGAGGCATAACGCCCTGATAAGGAGAAACACGATTAGGTTTTTGTGCTTCTCTAGTTGTCTTTGCAGGTTGAGGTTACTGGTGAGGATGATGGAGGTGCGGAGCTTTGTAGTTGTGGTCATGGAAGCGCGACTTGGGATTTCTGGGTGACACAATTCAGCTTTGCGACGCGACAGTGGTAGTGTCTTCGCGACGACTTTCAGGGGCTAGAGTTTTGCGAAAAAGATGATCGCGAGGATGATGAGGCAGTAGCGATTAGGATTGGATGACTTCCCGGAACTAAGGTTTTTTTGCTTACATAATTTTTCTATCTTTTTTAATTTATTAAATTTTATGTTACTGACAACATATTTTTTTTAATAAAATATTCACTTTAACATATTCATCGTAACAAATTTTAAAGCGGTTTATAAAAATTTAAGAGATAGAACTTAATTGATTTAATTTTCAAATATTTAAACTCAATTAAAATATTTTCCAAAAATATATGAATTCAATTCAAAAAATTAAAAATACCAAGAGTCACTTAAAATTCTTATCCAAATACTAATAACATGCGAGAGTTTAAACCTTATATTTATATATATAAACTTTGTCTAAAAGTTTTCAGTTCTTGCACCAGAAGAGGAGTTAGTTAGGGTTCAATTTCGCGAGTCCTAAACCTTTCCCTCCCCAGATGGACAACTAACAATTTACTGCAAAACTGGAAGCATTTGATTTGATACTGGCAACCGTGATGAGACCGCTTAGCCAAACGAAACAGTTGTTGGCGGTTACGGTTCAGAGGCATCAGTTGTGGCACGAGTCTCGAAACGTGAAGGTCTCGGTGTGGTGGGATTTCGAGAACTGCCAGGTGCCAGCGGGGGTTGACGTTTCGAATGTGGCGCCGGCGATCACGAAGGCTGTGAGAGCGAGTGGTATTAAGGGCCCTCTCCGAATCAACGCTTTCGGTGATATTCTGCAGCTGTCAAAATCCAACCGGCAAGCACTTTCTCACACCGGCATTCATTTCACCCACATTCGAGGTTTCTCTTCAATCCTATTTAACTCCAAAATTCATCTCAGGATGGTTTCATGTTGATTCACAGCTGACACTCACATTGCTTGACGCTTAAACTTTTAAAACTACTGAGTAATGTAGTTGCTTTTTTTTTTTTATTTCTCTGAAGAAGCTAACAGAAATAACCCTTACGAATTGATTCATGTATAAGTTGATTTTATAGTGTTGATAAATTAATTTAATTTTTCTTTCTTATTTATGCCAATTTTTATAGAGAAGATGTAATGATGTGACTTTGACATGACAAATAATGTTTGTCATATGATAATGACATTATTGAAATTAAACATTATGTCGTTGTTGGTGATACTTTATTAGGAATTGGTTCTTTTATGAAGAAAACGAATTCTAGTTTTAGCCATGTGGAATGAAAATGAGGGAATGGAAGAAAAGAAAGAAAGGAGGAGAAATAGAGTGGAAGGTTGAATTGTTTTGATTTGGTGGAAGAGAGTGGAAATATGTGAGAAATGAATGGGAAGGAGGTTTTAATTTGATGAGTTTTGCAGCTTGCAGTCCATATGGCTTCGGTAGTTTCTTGTTTTATTCATCTACACTTTTATCTTTTCAAATTATAATATCTGCAAGTATTTTTGTTGCAGGTGGAAAGAACAGTGCCGATAGATTTATTGTCATGAATCTTATGGACTGGATTTCTCAAAATCCTCCTCCTGCCCATCTCTTTCTGATATCTGGTGATGGAGACTTTGCTAGAATGTTACACCGGTTAAGAATGCATAATTACAATATATTACTTGCTAGCACAAGGAATGCTCCTGAGGTCCTCTGCAGTGCAGCAACAATAATATGGCAATGGTCTTCATTAGTAAAGGGGGAACATTTTTCTGGAAAACATTTAAACCATCCTCCTGATGGTTTGTTTGGTTCTTGGTCTGGAAATTACGATGTGATTCTTGACAAACCATTCTCAGATGTTGAGAAGTCTGCATCTTCACAAAAAGTAGACATATACAAACCTTCCTTAGATTTACAAACTGTTCCAAAAGAAGTTATAATACATGTTTGCCATATATTTAGATCACATCCAAACGGAATCTCAATTGGAGATCTTCATAGACGGTTGAAGAAACGCAAAGTGGATTTTGGTGAAAAGTTTTATGGATATGGATCATTTACTCGCTTTCTAACATCAACAATGCATGTAAAGCTTGAGCCTTTAGGCTTGGGTAAATTTCATGTATGTCTTATCCCCTCAGAATCCCCCAAACCTTTTGAGGGCAAAGATGTGGAATCAGTATCATCTTGTATAAAGATGGATGAGAAGGGATCTGCATCAACTCCAAAGCTAAATGGTGAGGATAAAAACAAGGTTAGAGAAGAAAATTGGAGACCCTTAACTGCCTCATCCCATGAAAGGAGTATGGATGATGATTCAAAATTATCACTTTTATCGGTTGAAAACCCAGATACGTTACAGAAATTTTCAGTGCGTAATGGCAATGTTGTTGATATGACTACTGAACAACTGTCAGAGATTCAACCACAACACAGGGACAATCAACTTTCCAAAACTAAGCCAGATTCCTTAAAATTGAGTTCAAGTTCTAAAACATTATCTGGTTGTGACACTGTTGGCTCTGAGGATGCAATTTATAGAATTCAGGAAAAATACACGACTTCAAGGAATCACTCTGCTGGAAATAATCAGACAGCAAAAGAAGACATTGTTTCTGCAATATATGAATCTGCTAATGTTAAAGCAATGAACAAATCCGAGAATTCAACTAGAAAAGAGGTTGGTGAAGTTTGTCACAGCCCATATTCTACAGAAGCTGATCACTCTCTGCTTGACAAAATACCTAGTGGAAGTGATAAAACTAATAGGAGTGCTCCAACATTCTTTGTCTGGATCAGAAACTGGTGGAAATTTTGGAAGGGGAATGCAGAATCTGGTGTTTCAGCTGATTCTAACCCATCTGAACTCGTAGAGCAAACTATTCAGGTTGTGAGTGATTTTGAAGAACCCAAGTTATCAGATCTGGACCAACCTGAGTTGTTTTCTAGCGGTTCCTTTTGGGATGACATAGAAACTTTTGTTTTCACGCTCAAAGGATCATTTATTGTTTCCCAGTCGAAAAATAGGTTACGCAATAATCTTGTACAAATCTTTTAAAACCTTTCCCTTTTGCTATGGGTATAACTGCAAAAGAAAGGAAAACAGCGCAACAAATTAATTGTAAGACAAGTTCTGCTGAAAGTTGTGTGACCATTTTTATATTTTATTATATGATATCATTATGTAGGTACCACTTTAAAGAGTTACTAACATGCTCATTTGTTTGTACCAGGGAAGATATGGCGTATAAATTGCTAAAGGATGGACCCCCAGTTTTAAAATCTCTCACTGAAGAAGATATTCTTCAATTGGTGGAATTGTTAATATCAAAGAAAAAGTGGTTGGAAGAAATCCCATCCCAAATATTTCCTTTCAAAGTAATTAAACTAGTTCAAAGAAATTCATTGACGGGCCAATCTCAGGATGCAAATGGTTTGAGATCCCTCTTTCTGAACATATCGTCGCAATCCAAGTTGCAAAAATCATCTGAACATAAGAGTATTCCTAAATCCGGAGTTTCTATTACTAATACTGACGGAAAATAGTATCAGTTCTTTCCCAAGACTGTCGGTTGATAGGTATGGCTATCATGTTGATAGGTATGGCTATCATCGTGAATTACAGAAGCTACACATTGGCATAATGCCAGAAGTTAAAGTAGAGCCCACTTGTAGTGTGCCTCTGAAGGGAAAACTTTTAATTTCAAAAACTCAGGTAACCACTTCCTCTCATGCTCGTGCAGTTTCAAACTCAGTGAATTATGTAATTCTGCTCCCAAAGATGATAGCATCAACTCTCAATTGGAATAATTAGATCTTTTTTCTATCAATCAGTCCAACCAGATAAATCTGGAGTCAGAATTATGTCGGAAAGCCAAAGTCTTCTAAGTCTTGATTATGAATCTGTAGAAGCTTAACGAAAAAGAGAAAAAAGTTTCTCAAAAGATTTTATGTTACAGATAAATACAATTCAGAACAGATCATATAAATTATTCTAACATTTTCCCTTAAAGTTAGATCATCTAAATGCAATGTTCCCAGCTTAAAACATACGAACTGAATTTGATCTCTTCTCAGGGATTTTGTCACAATATATGCAAATTGATTATTGGAGTCAACAAATTTAGTGTAATATTAAAATGGTTTGACTATAACAATATATAACAATATATTAATATTGGAATTTTTCTATTTGACTCAACTTTAATGACACAAGCGTATTTAAAACCAATTGTCTTCAGCCTAGGTGGCAAAATAACTAATTCTTATTGTATTTATGGTTAGGAGTTTGCATTTCAATGATTATGGTTTATCGTCATCCAGGAAGATTAGTCACATTTTTTAGAATATAAAAGGAAATAAACGAGAATTAGGAAGGACATAACTAATGATAGCTTAGAGAATTATAAATAGAATGAAGGATTGAGTAAACTGAATATCTTTTCAAAGAGCAATGATCCAGTTGGAATATTCATTCAGGAGTCCTGATCGAGTGATGAAGGTGAAAGATTTAAATAAGAGGACTTACAATGTATTATATAAGTCATTCATGGTCTACGTTGATGAGTGATGACAAGCAACAACGATGACTTTGGTGGGTTCGGAGTAGAAGTGAAACTTCCAAGGTTGGTTGACTTCAGGTATCAGGAGCAGGGAAGAAACAAGGGTTCAACCACTGGAATGTGAGACTATTGGAGAGAGTTCAATTTTGTGAAGAGAGATGCATCTTAAAAAAAGGTAACATTTGCAAACAAATAATACCTTTTTGTTTCAAGAGAGTAATAACGATACTTTTTTGAAGCTAGAATCTCCTAGTAAGATACAATTGATGTAGGATTGAGCAATGGTCAGGTTGAATTGGGATCCAATCTTACCAATGGAGCATAATTCGAATTCAACTTTTAACATCCAACACAACCATTTATTCAGATTTATTTTTTATTAAATCAATTAATAAAAATACTTTTATTTTAATTTGTAATAAATTAAATGAGTTAAAATAATTTAGTAATAATTTAAAGAAAAAACATTATCATACCAAAAATAAAATTGAAAATTTAAACATGTATAATGACTGAATTTGTAGAATTCACATAAGTATATAAATCATTACAAGATTTTAAATTAAAAATTTAAATAGTTTTTGAGACATTTTCCTTTGGCATCAAAATTGTAGTCTTTTAGTTATTTAATTTCATGTTGTAGTCTCATAGCTTTTGTGAGACCCAAGTCCTTTATAATCATGGATGCAAAAAAGTTTTAGCTAAGATCTATGCAATGGAGGCAAGGTTATAATGGTGACAATAATAATTAGGCATAAAAAAAAGCAACAACTACCTAAAAACCAGATAAGTTTCCACAAAATCATTACCATTTCTATTGCTTATGAGTATTAATAGGTGATGAGAACTCTGAAAGTATATATTATGTTGACCTAAATTTGAAAATCTAGAATAAGGTAAGGATGGAAGATCTTCCACACGTATCTCACCATCTACCAAAGATCTTTGAATTTCATTGAGTTTCAATAACAAATTTTTTAGTATGTCAATTAACAGCTTATACGTCAATCAATTGGAAGATCAATAAATTTCATATAAGCTATGTTAGTATACAAGAAGGTGTTCTTGTTGTGTTGGGTGTTTCTTGTGTGAATCAAGAAGATTGTGTTTTGTAGTTGTTTTTTAAGAAATTTTCATGTAAGGATGTTGTAATTTCTTGATAGTATGGAAAATCAAGCTCAAGTTATTATGACTAACTAGACGTAGCTCTTATAAATAAACCAATATAAAAATTTTTTTGGTGCATTGATTGAATTGTTTTTGCTAATTGTTTTTTATAACTCATCTTATCAAGAAAATTCATAACTTGAATCTTTGAAAGAAGACTTCTTGTAATCAAGTGCCTAGTTCATAAATTTGATTAATTACTAACATCTTTATTGATCTTTAATAATAAATCCCTTGTATCTATCAAAGACTAATTGTGTAAAAATCATTTAGATTTTGCTAGCATTTCATAGATTTTTTATTCATTTTAATAAGTTAAAATGTATGATTAAGCAATAATAAGTACCTTGGTCAATCTAAATTCATCGAAAATTTGCATAATCTTTAACTGAACACTGGTTTTCACAAGTCAGATTCAACACCTACCCTCTCCCTTTCTTGGCCTTGAACTCTTTTAGTCTACAATTGCTATCAGAGCATGTTCTTAAAAATTACTCAAGTTTAATATCTTGAATTTTTTTCTTCGAACATCGTGGTTGAAAATAAATTCCATTTTACAACATGTGCTTCTATAATGTCTAATGGAGATGTATCTCCTTCCTTCCAAGGCAAAAAGACGCTCCTAGGACCTAATGCTAGCCTAAATGTGGCGCAAAAGTGTTCCAAGATCCAAAACTAGCCCAATTAGCAACATCATGACAGCTTTGACCTTTGCTGACAGTTTAACTCAGCTTCCTCCACAAAGGACTTTCATTTAACTATAAGCACGTATTTTCTGGACCTTTAAGTTGGATGTAGTAAAATGTTCAAAATTGCATACGTTTACTAATCTCCCTAATTGGGTAGGTCATTGGCCTAACATACAAAACCTAAAGAAAAACATATGTACATATTTACAAGGCTTAAGAGAAGGGAAAAACAAGCTTGAACACCATCTCCACAAGAGTAGAGTTCTCATTCTTCTTTTATCTTCCTAATCATAGCTCAAGTTATAGCTCCTTGGATGGATCTCGTCAAGCTCCCTGAATTGTTTCCATCACTAACTCTTTCTTTTTTTGAGAAAACATTTTACATGTCTTTTGTACTTAATTATCTAAAACACCTTCATTGTGTTTGTAAATTTTGAAGAGAATCAAAACACTTTGTTGTTCAGTTCAGTTGAGCTAACAGTCTAGTTAGGAAGAATAGTGTTGAACCAGGAGTAGTTAAACTCTTATATCCAAATTGGATAGTTTTATATAATGAGTGGTGAAACTCGTTGTAATCTTTGAAAATATTAGTGGAACGCCTTAAGAGTACTTAAGGGAGAATTGGACATATGTCATTTTGAATGAATTAATATAAAAAGAAGCTTGACATATTCACTTTCCTTTATATACATTTTCCTGAATGTTGTTAAAAAAACTTAAAGTGTTTAATACATATTTGTGAAAAGTTTTTGAAAAATCTATTCAACAGTCCTTTTAGAATTTTTCTTGTGTTTTTGTTGGTATCAGAGCTAACCTCAAGGGTTAGTTCTTTACAAGACTTGACGAAAGATCCAACGAAAAATGAAGGGTATGTTGTAAATCATCCTCCTTTATTCAAGGGAAAAAAATTGCCTTTGATTCTCATGAGCACCCGGGAGGACCCTGTTTCTTCAAAATCTGAAGATGAGAAAGAGGAAGAAGCCAACATGTGTCTAATGGCAAACACCGTTGAATACTCGTCAAATGACTCTAACGACAAGGTAGATTTCTCAAATTTACATTTAGTCATTTAGGACTATAATGAATTATTATCTAATTCCTTAAAGTTATCATAAGTTTCAAAGTATTAAGAAAGTAATAAAGAAAATCTTTAAAAGAAAATGAGATTTTGAAAAACGACTTGACATAGTCTAAGGATGATGTAAAAACCTTTAGAGCAAAAAATTTGTGAACTTGAAAGCAAATTAGTTAAGTCAAAAAGACAATGTGAAAATCTTATTTGTTCAAAAGAAAAATTTGAGAAAAACTCAACTATTGCTAAAGATAGTGAACGCGTCGAACAAGTTCAACGTGAAAATGACATTTTACTCAAAGTGTTGCAAAGGCAAGTTCAACGTGAAAATGACATTTGATAAAAGGTTACAAACACACTTTTGATAAATGAGGATTAGGTTACAAAGGCAAAATAAATCATTATGAGCAAAAGTCTAAATTTATTCCTTTGTCAAAGCAAATGAGAAAAATTCTAGTTATGCATATCTAACTCTAAAAAGAAAAAAAATGTCAAAAACTAACAAGATAAGACCAAATGCAAGGTGGGCACCTAAAAATGAAATCATTTTTCTTGCATACTTGCTTGATTACGACAAGGAAACCCATGTCATGGTACTTGGACAGTGGGTGCTTAGGACATATAATGAGAGAAAAGTTTATGTTCCAAAGCCTAAGGAACAAGAGGAGATGCACTGTGATGTTCGGAGGAAATAAAAAACACAAAACCACATGCATTAGAAAAATAGGTACAAACCATTCCCCTTAAATTGATAATGTTCTCTTTGTACATGTCCTGAAACATAATTTGCTTAGCATTAGTCAATTATGTGATAACGGATACATAATTTTCTTTGAATAAGGTCAATATAGAGTCTTAGATGATCAAGGTCTACTTGTATTTTCTACCAATAAACAAGATAACTTGTACAAGATAGAGTTAAATGAATTACATGCTCAAAGAGTTTCATGTTTAATATCTATAAAAGAAGAGGATATAACAAGGCATAGTAAATGTCTACATACAAATATGAGATTAATCTCAAAGTTGCAACACCATGACTTCATAAGAGGATTGCCTAAAGTATCATTCAATGATAGAGTCTTTTGTAATACTTGCATGAAAGTAAAACAAGTCAAGGAATCTTTCAATAATAAAAATATCATTTCTACAAAAAGACCTCTAGAGATGCTTTATATAGATCTATTTGGTCCTATAAGAACCGCGTTTGTAAGTTGTAAACGCTATGGACTAGTAGTCATTGATCAATTTTCTAGATGGACATGGGTAAAGCTCTTGACCCATAAAGATGATGTTTTTGAAACATTTTGATAAAGGAATATCTCTTGAAATATATATGAGAAGAACTTAAGAAAGAACATGAAGGTCCAACATCAAAACATGTCTCCTTGAATCTTATAATGTTCTATGGAAGGAATTTAAAAAACATGAAGATCATGCGCACAATCTATAAGTTTATTTTAATTTTACAAAATGTTAAATTCATTGGGCGAGCTAATTTGTGTTCCTTGGGCGAGTGGGCATCGCTAGGCAAAAAGTCTACATGTGTAATTTTGTTTTTTATTATTTTTATGTGTTTTGGGCTTTGCACTTTATTCAAGGTTTAGATGTTTTCTTAAACTTATGTGTCTATATACAGAGGTACAAAAAGCTAATGTAAACACTTTTGAGTTATAATATTATGCATTTGCATTTTTTAGAGAGGATTCTCTTGGTTCTTGGATTAACATCTTTGTTGTAAATCTTCACTTGACTCATCAATATGCAAGATTGTGGTATCCTTATCTCTGTCTTATTTTGCATTCTTCTTTAATTTTTTTTTTGTGGCTGTTGAAGATTGAAATTCAAAAAAGACTGTACTCTTTCCTAGACCAGATCGTATCATCTATTATTCAGAGCAATGTTTTGGTTTAAATATCCTCTTTTATCTTAATTTTCTGTCATATGAAAAAAAAGCCCAATATTGTATCCAATTTCGTTGAGTTTTTTATTTTTTTCTATTTTTTGTGTTCTTTTAATTTGTGTATTTTCATATTAATTCATGGAATTTTTTTTTTTTTATATTAATTATAGTCTCAATTAATTGTTTACTTTGATCTTGCATGAGTTTTGGTGTTTGAAGGATAATATTTGTTTATGAGTTGAACTGCCAAATTTAAACAAACAATAGTGGACCCAAGTCAAAAAGAAACAAATATATATTGAAAAAAAAATAGAAAATAAGGATCCAAGAGTAAAAATAAAATAAAATTGTAGAGTTCAATCCAAATTATTATGTTGCACTATTATTTATGATTATTAATCTAGTAAATGATATTCAGTCTTTTTTTAGAGTCTTTCCATTGTCTCATTTAATTCTTTTTGGTGGTCTTATAATTTTTTAATTTTACTATTTTATGTCTTTTAAAAGTTTCTTAAAGTTGTCTAGAGTTTTCTATTTTCTTTGACCTCTTGAGTCAAGATTTAGATCTGTAATGTTTTTCACATTGTTTGTTCAGTCTTTGCATAAGGTAGTGGAGGTTTTTGTGAAGTGCTACAGAGAATTTAAGTGGTAAAAGGAAAGAAAGTACATTCTAGTAAAAGCCTATAAGTGTGATACACAAGTGAAATTTAAGTGAAACACTTATACGAGTTGTGAGGATATAAATATATTCTCTCTTTTTTCTAACCTTTTTTCAGGATTTATCAATATTGAACAATGTAACATATTCTTGTAAGGACATCCTTCTAGAAGTTGTGTTCGCGAGGATTTGGTGGAGAGAGTGAATGCCTTTGAGTCTAGCATTGTAAAGTTGAATGGTGAAATTTTTAGTATTAAAAGGAAGCACAAGAATGACAAAAATGTTCTCTCAAGCGTTAAATCAAGTGCTATAAAATGTTCAAAATGTGAAGGCTATGGGCATGCAACTCATCAGTGTCCTAATTGGAATGCAAGACCCATGGCTACTAATGAAGACCTCAAGAACTACATTCTATATTCGAAAGAGGAAGAAGAAAGAACTTTGCAAAAATTATCTACACTGAAAAGAAGACAAGAGTGGAACCTTAAAAGAGCACAAAACAAAAAAGCACTTATAAAAATGGAAGAAAGAGAAACTAAAGGAAAAGAAGAAATGAAAGAAAAAAGAGAGGGAAACAAAAGACATAATAGAGAAAAAGAAATGAAAGAAGAGAGAGAGAGAGTGTGTGTGAAGAAAGAGAAACGAGAGAAAAAGAAGAGAAAGAAAAGAGAGTGGGGAAAGGAGAAAGAAAGTAGAGAAAAAGAAGAAAATAAAAAAGAGCGAGAGAGGAGAAAGAAAAGAAAGATAGAAAAGAGAAAGAAGAAAAAGAAGAGAGCGTCCTAATTTGTTATTAAAAAAAATACTAATTGACCATTGTTTGTTTTGTTGCCTGGGGAATATTTGTTTATCAAGGAACCATGGCATCAATATGGAAGGAAGACATGATGGCAAAAAAGGAAAACACAAGCTTAGAACTCAAAGAACTTGTGTTTGATAATTTGTTAGCTTGTTTATCAATTCATTTGGATATTCAAAGTCATTTTTTAGTATGGAAAAAAACTTAGAAATATATGCGCATGAGTTAGCTTGTTTGACCATCTTTAAGTAACTTAGGGATAATCAAAGTCATACTTATGGTTTGATTGTTTACTTGAGAAATATTCTTTTGATCTTCTTTGAGCGTTGCATCTTTAATTTAAAATTGTTTGATGATATTTGTAGGTGGATATTTGATTCTAGAGACAAACCTTCAAATCTTTGATAATAAGAGATTGACCACTTGAAGGATCCAAATCTCATTTTAGTAGAATTTCTATTTTGGATTATTTTATATTTGTGTCTTTGATTTATGTTTGTGCTTATGCGTAGCATCTTCTAGAATTTTGGACGAATTCTCTCCAAATAGGAAAGAATGATAAAGAATCTTCAAGTGGGACGAATTTGAGGACAAAATCTCTTCAAGAATTAGTATATGATAGAAAATGATCTCTTGAAACATATATGAGAAGAGCTTGAGGAAGAACATTTGTCATTTAAAGGATCTATGACAAGGTCCAACATCAAAACATTTTTCCTTAAATCTTATAATGTTCTATGGAGGGAATTTAAAAAACATCAAAATCATAAACAAAAGGAAGAATAATTTAGGAAATTAAATAATTTTTAATTTTATTTTAATTTTAAAAAATGTTACATTCACTAGGTGAGCTAATTTGTGTTTGCTGGGCGAGCGGACCTCACTAGACAAAAGGTTTGCATCTAAAATTTTCATTTTCTGTTATTTTCATGTGTTTTGAGATTTGGGTTTTATTCTAGGGTTTCAAAGTTTTCTTAAACTTATGGGCCTATATAAAGGAACCAAAAGCTAATGTAAACACTTTTAAGTCATAATATATGGATTTGCATTTTTGAGAGAGGATTCTCTTGATTCTTGGATTAGAACTCTGAATCTTATCAAAGATTAACATCTGTGTAGTGAATCTTCACTTCACTTATCAATCTGCTAGATTTTAGCGTCCCATCTATATCTTATTCCATGTTCTTCTCTGATTTATTTTTGTTGTGTCTGTTGAGAATTCAAATTTAGAAAAGATTGTACTCTTTTCTAGACAGAATCATATCACATTTTATAAACTCTTCAAAAAGATAGAGAATGAAAAAGGCTATAAGATTGCATTTATCAGAAGTGATCATGGAGGTGAATATGAAAATGAACTTTATCGAAATTTTTGTGAAAACTATGGTATAAACCATAATGTTTAAACTCCAAGGAGACCATAATAAAATGGGGTCGTTGAGAGGAAAAATAGATCTTTATAGGAAATGGCCAAAACTATGTTAAACGATTTCGATACTCCTAAACACTTTTAGGCAGAAGCAATATATACAACTACTATCTTCAAAGCATAATTTATTTATGGTCAATCATAAGAAAAACTCCATACGAATTATGGAATAACAGAAAACCCAACATACTAGTACAAAAACAGCGTATAATGTCACGCGTTCAACGTCCAACCACTGAATAACCAACGTTAAAAATGAGCAGTGACATTTTTGTAAATAAATGCAATTATTAAACGTCGTTTTGAATTGCAATTTGACGTAAAAGGATATAAAATGTCGAATGACTTTTAAATTTGACATCAAAAGGTTAGTGAATTCAATAAAAATTTGAGCGGGAGATTGAAAATTTATTCACTTTATCTTAGCGTGCGATACCCTCTTCTCTTCTCAAACTTTTCTCGAACGAAGTTTGATGAGCATCACATGTAATCTTTCTTTCATTTGATACCAATGCACGTTAATTAATTACTTTATGTATGATTTTTGTTTGTTTTAACTGATTATTTTCGTGCTATTGTCCTTCATAGGCGAATTTTGCTTTCTCTCTCGATGTGACGAAACTTTATTCCGATGAACCCACCTTTTGAAGGTTAGTTTTCGTTTTGAAGAACTTATTTTTTGAACTTGTTTATTGTTTTTTTTTTGTTGAGCTTGTTTGTTGTTTTTTTTTGTTGAATTTAGTTGTTGTTGTTGTTTAGTTGAACTTGTTTGTTGTTATTGTTTGATTGAACTTGTTTGTTGTTGGTTATTATTGTTTGCTGTTGATACTACACTACACTGTTCATAGTTCATGCTTTATAAAATATAAAAGGCTTAATTACCTACTTAGTCCCCATGTTAGGAGGTAATTTTCTGTTTAGTACCCGGTTTTAAAAATGTTGGCATTTGGTACCTATGTTTTGAAATTTGTATCAATTCAATCCTATCCAGTTAACGACGTTATAATTGATGCGAGAAATTAAGGACGTTAATGATAGCCTGGGTGGAATAGCTATCAAATGTTTGAATGCATCTTCATTAACGTCCTTAATTTCTCGCATCAATTATAACGCCGTTAACTGGATATGATTGAATTGATACAAATTTCAAAACATAGGTACCAAATGCCTACATTTTTAAAACCGGGTACTAAACAGAAAATTACCTCCTAACATGGGGACTAAGTAGGTAATTAAGCCAATATAAAAAATTGAAATTTGTTGTTTTTTTGCTTTTCAAGTCTCGTAGAGTTGTAAAAAAGGATCACAATTAATAAAAAAACAAAAAAAATTGAATAACGTCTGAATATTGACAAAATTCGTTTAATTTTTTAAATTCTATGTAAATTTAATGTCTCTTGATATGACGTCATTTGTGAATTCGCCGTTAAAGCCCAAAATATTTGACTTTATACGCGATTTTTGTACTAGTGACATATCATATTTTCATGCTTTTGGATGTCAATGTTTTATTCTAAATACTAAACACAGTCTAGGAAAATTTGACTTGAAAAGTGGTGAAGGTATCATGCTTGGATATTCAAAACCTTGAAAGTGTTTAAAGTATATAGCTATAGAACTTCTAAGGTGGAAAAAGTCATCCATGTAAAATTTAACGAAAATGAACTTGACAATAAAATGTCAAAGCTAGACAATGCTTTTACTAACATGCAAATTAGTGACAAAGCATCTAACGAGTCTAAAGAAAAATAAGCATCTAGGCAAGAAGAAGAGAAGCTTGAAGAGGTCAGAGAGCCTAGCGGGTCACATCAGCTAACGATCAAGAATCACCCAATGGATTGAAATAAAGCATTTATGGATTGAAACAAGCTCTTAGAGCTTGGTATGAACACTTAAGTTGTTTTCTAACCTTAAATGGGTTTTCAAGAAAGAAGGTAGACACTATGTTGTTGTTCTGCAAATAAGTCAACTATGATTTCATTATAGTTCAAATTTATGTGGATAGTATTATTTTTGGTGTTACTAACGATTCTTTCTGCTAAATATTTTTAAGATAATACAAGAAGAATTTGAAATGAACATGATGCGAGAACTCAAGTTCTTTCTAGAATTGCAAATCAAGTAAGAGTTTGACGTTATCTACATAAACAGACAATGTATGTTAAAGAGCTCCTTAAAAAGTTTATGTTGGAAGATGCAAAGTAGATGAAGACTCCTATGTCCTATGCATCCAACGACTATCTCGGAGTTCGATGAAAACACTACAAAATTGGACAACATTGTTTATCGCCAAATGATAAGTTCACTCTTGTATCTTATTGCGTATAAGCCTGATATTATGTTTAGTATTTGTTTCTGTGTGAGATTTAAAGCATATCCTAGAATCCATTGAACCATTGTTAAACGAATTTTTCCTTTATCTTATGGCACTACTAATTATGGCCCTATTAATCTTGGTCTATGTTTCAAAGGAAGAAAAACCTTTAGATTGTTGGGATATTGTGGTGTTGATTATGTTGGAGACAAGTTTGAAAGAAAAAACACAAGTGAAAAATGTCACTTCATAAGGGGAAACGAAGTCTCTTGAACAAGCAAAAAGCAAGGAACCATAGCTCTCTAATAGTTGAAGCAAAGTACATTTCAACTACAAGTTGATGCTCTCAACTATTATAGATAAAGAACCAACTTAAAGATTACAACAATGAGAGTAAAATTCTTATTTTATGTGATAATAATATTGCTATCAGTCTTTCTAAAAATCCTATATTAGTTAAATTACGCACACAATAGCTATTTGCTGATGAAGTAAAAATAATTATTGTTCAATTGTGGTAATAGCTTTAGGTAAAGGTGAAGTAGCAAATCTACGAAGCAATTGTGAACACGTGAAGCAGCTGTGAAGCAACACAAACTACCGAACCTGCAACGCACAAACCACAAACCAAAGCAGACAGTCGACGCACAACAGATTTGGAAAAATGTGATACCTGAGAACAAACAACTCCATAAAAACACACATTAAAGAGGGAAAGTGAGAAATTAACAAGAAAGTGATAAAAGAAACTCGAAAGACAATGAGAATAAATAGTTAATTCGAAGCTGCAATTGACAGATGAAGATTTGAAAAGAGAAATGCATAGAATTTGGGAGCTACGACTGAGAGAGGCAAAAGGAGAGGTTTTTACTGAGATTGAGAGAGGTCAAAGACCGTGCATGACTGGCCCGGGAGAACCCATGCTGTCTTTGCAAGCTTTACATCTTTCATTCCAATCCCAGTTATCATAAGATATATATTAGAGAAATGATACCATGACACACTTTTACATTCATTTGACACAGAGTATAAGGGTAAAATAGTCTTAAAAGTGTAAAATTTTGTATTTTTTCAAGAAAGAAGAGAGTAAAAAGTAAGTAAGGATAGTGTGAAATGAATGTAAAAAATTTAGGTGTGTCAAAGAATCATTTTTCTATATATTATGATGCCTTTTGCTATTTTCTATGTACATGTTTATACTATATTTCTCAATAAATTTTTTTACTATACTATAATTCTAACTCAAATTTTTTAGTCCACTTGAATGAACAAAATTTTAAATTCTGCTCTTACTAAATTTGACTGAACTGTTTCAAAGGATAAGATTAGTTACAACGACGATGCTTAAATCATAAATTTAGAATAATATAAGTGATACAGTAATAAAAACTAAATTGATTAACTACTCTTTACGGTTAATTATGTATTTATAAGCTTTTAATCTCATAAATAATTAAAAGATATTAATATTAATTATTTGAAGTATTAACGAATTTGGTAACATACTTAATGATAGGTTATCTTTTAAGAATATTTATCTCCTCGTATTTCAGAGATAATATTAACAATATCCAGAAGCAGCTGAACTTGGGATGGTTTAATAAATCTAACCCTACGGAATATCCAAAATCATAAATTAACTAAACAAAATATTTAATGATCGTTAATGAATATAAATTTACAAATTAAAATTAACACATAAATTTACAAATTAAAATTAACGAAAACTTTTTTGTCTTACGTTTTGGACTTTAACATAGGATAATAAGAAATTCCAATATCGTAATAACGAGAAACGCCAGCTGTTTTGCGTTATGTTCCTAAAATTCTACTTTACATTAATTTTCTCAATCTTTTAACGTTATTTACTTTATTTTATTTCTATTTATACTTATTCCATGATGTTTAGATTTAAATTAACATTGCGTCATTTTATCGTTTTCTACAATTTACTTTTATGTAATTTATAATCCGTGTGACTCGTTGTTATTTATTTGTTACATTTTATTATATTTACATTATTTATAAATTTGTGAAAATTATACGTGTTCATTTTTTAATAAAATAAAATAATAAAATATTATTAAATTTTATAATTTTATCATAGAAAAGTTTTATTTATTTTATAGATAACTTTTTATTATAGATAGTTATTTTAATTTTTAAAAAAATAGTTAAATTAAAAAAAATGGAAAATCCTTTATATAATAAATAGATATTGTTATTTTATATAATTGTGTTCAACCACCTTAATTTTTTTTATTAACACTTAACCTTTTTTAAGTGTTAATAAATATAAAAAAATTAAACAGGAAATATTATTTTTATGAAAATATAAAAAATATTGATGTTCTTATTAACCGAGGGAGGTGGTGAGTGAGTTGTGAATTGTAACAAAAAGGAAGGTCCACTAACAAACTTTGATAAAAAGTTTTCAACGGATACAAATTTGAGGACAAATTCTCTTCAAGAAGGAAGCTATGATAGAGGACTATCTCCTGAAATATATATGAGAAAAACTTGAAAAAGAACATTTACAATTCAAAGCATCTGTGACAAGGTTAAAGATCAAAACATGTCTCCTTGAATCTTGATTCTTATAATCTTCCATAAAGAATGAAATTTAAAGAACATGAAGATCATTAGCACAATTGAAGAATAATTTAGGAAATTAAATAAATTGTATTTTTATTTTAATTGCAAACAATTTATTTTTATTTTTCAAGTTATTTTTGGACCTAATGTCTTTGGGCTTTCTTTTAGGGTGCCTTAAACATTTGTAGCTATATATAGGGGCACCAAATACATATGTAGACACTTTTAAGTCATAATATATGTGTATGCATTTTTGAGAGAGGATTCTCGGTTCTTGGATTAGAACTCTGATTCTTATCAAAGATTAGCATCTTTGTGGTGAATCTTCCTTAACTTATCAATCTACTAGATTGTGGCGTCCCCATCTCTTTCTTATTTCGCGTTTTTATCTAATTTATTTTTATTGTGCTCCTTGAGGATTCAAATTCAGAAAAGATCCTACTATTTCCTAGTCAGGATCGTATCATCTGGTATCTAGAGCAATGTTCTGGTTTGAATATCCTCTTTTATCTTATTTTTTCGTCATATTAAAAAAAACCCAAAATCTAGTTCCCTTGAGTTTTTAATTTTCGTATTTTTTAATGTTCTTCTTTTAATTTGTGTATTTCTACATTTGATTAGTGGAAATTATCTATTTTTCTTTTTTGTGTTTTTATGTTAATTGTAGTCCCAATTAAATCTTTGCCTTGATCTTGCATGAGTATTGGTGTTTGAAGGACAATCTTTGTTTTTGTGTTGAACTACAAATTAAAAAAGAAATATACAGTGGATCCAAGTTAAAAAAAGATAAACATATTAAAAAAAAGGAAGTAAGGATCCAAGAGTAAAAAAAATAAAAATTGTAGAGTTCAACACAAATTATCATGTTGAGCATTGTCTATGAATGTTAATATTTTATATTCCGGTTTTTTAGAATCTTTGTGTTGTCTCATTTAACTCTTTTTGGTAGTCCAATAATTTTTTTAATTTTATTACTTTGTGTCTTTTAAAAATTCCTTGAAGCTTTGTCTAGAGTTTTCTATTTTCTTTGACCTCTTGAGTCAATGCTTAGATCTCGTAATGTTTTTCGCATTGTTTGTGCAATCTTTGCTTAAGTTATTGGAGTTTTCTGCCAAGCACTAAGGGGAATTTGAGTGAAAAGAAAGGCAATAGATTACATTCAAGAAATTTAAGTGAAACACTTAGATGAGTGGTGAGGATCTAAATATATTCTTTTATTTTCTTTTCCTAACATTTTGCAAGATTTATCAATATTGAACAATGCAACATATTATCACAAAGACATCCTTTTGGAAGCTGTGTTCTCATGAGGTCTTGGTGGAGAATGTCAATGCCTTGGTGTCTATAATTATAAAGTTGAATGGTGAAATTTTTAGTATTAAAAGGAAGCACAAGCATGACAAAACTGTTTTCCCAAGGGTTAAATCAAGTGCTATAAGATGTTCCAAATGTGAAGGTTATGAGCATGAAACTCATCAATGTCCTAATTGGAATGCAAGGCCCATTATTACTAATGAAGATCTCAAGAACTACATTTTATATTTGAAAGACGAAGAAGAAAGAGCTTTGTAAAAATTGGATGCATTGAAAAGAAGACAAGAGCGGAAGCTTAAAAGAGCACAAGAGAAAAAATAACTTATTGAAATGGAAGAAAGAGAAGAGAGAGAGAAAGAAGAAAAAGAAAAAAAAAGAGTATGAAGAAAGAGAAAAGAGAGAAAAAGAAGAGAAAGAAAGTAGAGAGTGTGAAGAAAGAGAAAAAAGAGAAAGAGAAGAGAAAGAAAAGAGAGGGTGTGAAGAAAAGGAAAATAAAGAAAAAGAAGAGAGAAAAAAGAGTGCGAGAAGAGAAAGAAAAGAAAGAGATAGAAGAGAAAGAATAAAAAGAAAGAAAAATAAGATAACATCCTGATTTGTCATTAAAATAAAATACTAACTGGCCTACTTTTGTTTTGTTGCCTAGGGAAGATTTTTTTATCAAGGAACCATGGCATCAACAAGGGAAGGAATACAGGATGGCAGAAAAGGAAGACACAAGCCTAGAACTCAAAGAACTTGTGTTTGATAATCTGTTAGCTTTTTTGTCAATTCATTTGGATATTCCAAGTCATTCTCTTATGGAAACAAGCTTAGAAATATATGCACATGAGTTAGCTTGTTTGACCATCTCTAAAAAATTTAAGGATAACCAAAGTCATACTTATAGTTTGATTGTTTACTTGAGAAATATTCATTTGATCTTCTTTGAGCATTGTATCTTTAATTTAAAATCATTTGATGATATTTGCAAGTGGGTATTTGACCCTGGAGGCAGACCTCCAAATCTTATATAATAAGATATTGGCCTCTTCAAGGATCCAAATATCATTTTAATAGATTTCTATTTTGGATTATTTTATATTTATGTCTTTGATTTATGTTTTTGTTTGTGTGTAGGATCTTCTAGAATCTGGGTCGAATTCTCTATAAATAGGGGAGAATGATAAAGAATCTTCAAGGGGTACAAATTTGAGGATAAATTCTCTTCAAGAAGGAGGGTATGATAGAGGAATATCTCCTACAACATATATGAGAAGAACTTGAAGAAGAACATTTGTAATTCAATGCATCTATGACAAGGTCAAAGATCAAAACATGTCTCTTTGAGTTTTGATTCTTATAATATTCCATAAAGAATGAAATTTAAAGAACATGTAAATCATTAGCACAATTGAAGAATAATTTAGGAAATTAAATAAATTGTATTTTTATTTTAATTGCAAACAATTTATTTCTATTTTTCAAGTTATTTTTTGACCCAATGTCCTTGGGCTTTCTTTTAGGGTTTCTTAGATGCCTTAAACATTTGTACCTATATATAGGGCACCAAATACATATGTAGACACTTTTAAGTCATAATATATGCGTTTACATTTTTTAGAGATGATTGTCTTGGTTCTTGCCTTAGAACTCTTATTCTTATCATAGATTAACATATTTGTGGCGAATCTTCTTTGACTTATCAATCTGCTAGATTGTGGCATTCCCATTTCTTTCTTATTTCGCGTGCTTCTCTGATTTATTTTTATTGTGCTATTTGAGAATTCAAATACAAAAAAGATCGTACTCTTTCTTGGAGAAGATTGTATCAAACTCAATTCAAAAAGAGTTTAAGGTACTATAAGTAATATAATAGTAAAATCAGAATAATTAAGTATTTCATACATTAATATTCAAGAGATATTACCATTATTGAGTTGAGATCTTAACCTGGTAATATATAGCCGCTTAGCTATATTCATAACGTGAATTTATAAGAATATTCATATTTTCATATTTCAGAGATAATATTAAGAATATCCATATCCACATTTGGGAAAACTGAGAATGGTATTTTTTTTACCTTATCAAATTTTAGGCTGATAGTTCTTAATTACTAATAATTATGGAATTTGCACGTAATAATACATCAAATAATTCTCATAAATATCATGATGGTTTATTCACTGCATGAAATTTAAGAACTAAATTTATCTCTTTTTTGTCGCCTTTTACAACTGTTTTATATTCTTTCTCTATGCATTTTCTCACATTTCTCCTTACACTTCTACATTTAAAAAATAATTTTGGTATTATTTTTTTTACAACAGATTTCAAAATTTGTTAAAGGATTTTTTTTTCAATAAATTTTAAAATCCGTTGAAACTTCGGAAAAAAAATTCAATTAATTTTGAAATTCATTAAAGAGAAAAAATTTCAACAGATTTCAAAATCCAATTAAAAAAATCATTCAAAGAATTTTGAAATCCCTTAAAGGATTTTTCAAAAGCTTCAACGGATTTCGAAATTCGTTGATGGCTTAAGAAATCCTTCAACGAATTTTGAAATCCATTGAAGAAAAAATTCTTTAATGGATTTCAAAATTCGTTAAAGAAAAAAATTCTTTAATGGATTTTGAAATCTGTTGAAGGAAAAATTCTTCAACGAATTTCAAAATTTATTAAAACAGAAAAAACAAAGTATATGGCTTTTTATATTGCAAAGAATAATTTTAAAATTTTAAAAAGATGTGGAGGTGCAGAGAGAAATGTGGGAAGGAATAAGAAAAAACAATCATTTTATAGAAAAAGTCCAAAACCATGAGATATGGCCCAAAATATTAATGGGCTTTTTTGCAATCACTTGTGTCCATTAAGTGTTTTAACGAACAATGTCATTAAGGACACCATACGAAAGCCTATTTAATGGTTACCAACAACAAGGGAAGAGAAGATAAGATATAGAGAATAACTTTTTATTTTTTTCTTTCAAGGAGACATAGGAGAATATTAGAGTACTATAGAAAATCAAGATAAATATTAACAATTTAGAGGTGCAGCTGGGAAAGGGAACATGATCTAACAGTTCTACCAATGTTTTGTCTAGGTATTTATCCCCTATGGCATTATATTATTGTGCATTTGGAAATATAAGCAAATAAACTGCATGTGGAATATGTTCTAGTTGGGGTTTGAGCATGGAATTTGGTGGAAGGGATTCTTAAGTCTACAAAGAGTTGGCCATGTGATAAAAGTAGCTTTCTTCGACTTGTAAAGCAATCACGCCCGTTTGGCTGCAATCATGCGGTCTGCAACTGTTGTACATGTTATTCGAACTCGCCTCTGAATCAAACTCGCCCAAGGCAACTTAGTGGTGTTGCAGCTGATGAGGGGCGACGTACTGCATTGGCGACAACGTGGATGTGTCCTGCGGAGAGAGAAAATGGGTGAGGAATTCGACAGAGCGTGGGAGGGAAGCGTTGTTGTATGTGTACATGGCGGCACCTGCAATTGTAGAAGAGATATAAAATAATAACTCTTAATTTTACCTCCCATTTCTTCTATCTCCTTTCATGTATAATAAAATATGTGGATGGACGGATGTTAACTTCCGTGAACCCTCAATTCTTAAACGGATGTCAACATCCGTGGATGGATATTGACATTCGTTTTTCCTTTAACGGATATCTGTATACGGATGATAACATCCGTTTAAGAATTCAATGCATATTCACATCCGTTTAAATATTACTAAAGGGTAAAAGAGGGACAGAGAGGTGGAGGAAGTAGTGTGTAGTGGTGGAGGGAGTAACACCCTTAAGTGTTTTAACAAACAATGTCATTAACAACACCACTACATTACAAAAGCCTATTTAATGGTTACCAACAGTTCAAAAACTTTTATTTAAAATAAAATCAATTTAACTAATTCATTATAAAATTAAATAATATATTATTAAAAAATAAAAAACTTAAATTTCTAAAAAATTATAAATATTTTAAATAATTATAATACAGCAATTAAATTTTTTTAACTAATTGTAAAAATCTAATATTTCAGACAAAAAAAGTAACAAAAAATCTTCTAACTATAAAAAAACTTTAAAACAAATTAAAAATAAATAATTAAACAACAAATAAATTTAATCAATTTATCTAATTCCTTAATATATTATTACAAATAACAAACTATACATTCTATAAAATTAAAAAAAGTAAAAATAATTATTAAATATATACAAACTAAATTGTTTCATTCAAAATAAATAAAATTAATTCAAATCATTATATAAATAAATAATTAATTCAATTAAAACAATTTTATTAAAATAAAAATCAAATAACTAAAAATTAAAAAATTAAAACAGAAAGTTCAAAATAATTATAACAGAACATTTAAAAAAATTAAAACAGAAAATTTAAAATTATTATAACATAATATTTTAAAGAACACGTCAAATCTGGACATCTGATGTGAGCTGAATCGATTATGGACATTCGATTCAGCCCTAATCGATTCTCCATATCAGATTCACACAGATTTGCATTACAAATGTACCAAACAACTTCTGCTATGTATAAAAAACAACACATACCAACCTCGTAGGGATGTTGGGTACTCGTAGGGACGCTAGGTGGGTGTTTGTCTCTATTGGTCGGCGTTGGAGCTCCTCTGTCTCTCTGGCATTCCAACCTCAACCAGAAGAAAATTTGTTTGTGTGTCGTGTTCCTGCAACGATTAAACAAAACTCTGAAACCAAAAAGAAGCAAACCACACCATCTAAAGAGAGAATGAGATTGGAAGCACCACCTTCGCATGACTACAGTGGGCAACAATGGGACGAGCTTTGTGTGCGAGAATGGACGAGCTTTGTGCGCCAGAGTCAACAGTGGAAGAGGAAACCGGTGGGAGACGGAAGCACGAGGGGTTGTGTGCCTCTGTGTGCTGTTGGACAGATTCAGAGGAAAGGTAGAGGGAGAGGGTGGTCTGTGTGTACTGGGAGAAATGAGATGCGTGAGGAAAGCACAAAAGGGAAATGAGATGTGACGCACGAAAGAGAGAGAAATATAAGTGTGCAAATATAAGCCAAAGACTGAAATGGTTAAACTCAAGCCAAAGGCCAAGACTGGTTGACCCAAGCAGAAGGCCGAAACGAGCAACCTAGTTTTAGGGCCGAGATAGGCCAACTCGAGATGAACATAGAGACGGGTCAACTTTAACCGAACATAGACCCCAACAAAATGTAAAGATGGGTCAACCCTGGCTGAAGGCCAAGAAGGATCGACCTAAGCCGAAGGCCAAGAAGGGTCGAATTAGGCTGAAGGCCAAGACAAACTAGTTTTGGTCGAAGGCAAAAATGAACCGACCTAAGTCAAAAATTGAGATGGATCAAAATGGGTTTAAGGTCCAAACGACCTCGCATGGGCTCAAGGCGAAGACGAGCTAGCTCGAGCTCAAGGTGGAGATGTGTCAGCCTAGGTCGAAGGAGGAGATAGGTTGGGCCGAGCCAAAGGACAAGATAAGTCAGCCTATGCAGAAGGCAAGATTGGCTGACTCGGGCCGAACATAGAGACAAGTTGATCTTGAGTGAAGTACCTAAAAAACACTAGAAGGAAGGGTTGAATAATGTTAATGGAAAAATCTTTTCGCAACCGTTTTGATATAGCACGTTCGTCAAGTATTAAATTTGTCAAATAAGTATTTAAACGCTTGACCTTGTAAATGATTGTGAAAGATAGTTTCCTTTTTAAGTGTTATTCATAATATACGATGTAATGTTTATAAGAACTTCCTTAGTTAAATGAGAATCATTTAGTGCAGAAGTTACTTGTATGTAGAAATAAAATGTAGCTACAGGTTTTTAATAAGAGAAGCGTTTAGACAAAAGTAAACAATAATTGCACAAATACTTTTATACTAGTCCACTCTAACTAAGCTACGTCCAATCTCCTATATCCACAAAAGGTTCCACTATAATCTTCAACAAGATTACAACCACCACTCATGGTATTCTCAATCAGTGAATAACATTCCATTACCCTGGACTAGGTGAGTATTTGCACCACTCCTAGTATCCCCAGTCAACAAATAATCTCCCGTTACCTTACAATAGATGAGTACTCACACCACTTCTAGTATCCCTGATCAGCGAATGACCTTCTGTTACCCTAGATCAGTTGAGTATTCACATCACTCCTGGTACTAGATAACACAACCTAGATTTCCTTAACTCCACTGAGTTCAACAAGTGTTTTAATTCTCTTCATAATTGCAATCAATGATTGCTTAGAAGTCATTTAGACTATTACTCTCGCAGAGAGGATATGTGTACAATACAATACAGTCAAAACACTCGTAGGTGTTTCTCTCTTTTCTCTTTTTCTCTCTTTCTTACAACAGTAAGCAAATTTACAATGAAGCTTGAGAATATTGCTTCACTTCTTTTTCTTCTCAGATATTGTCTTTTTCTTGAGCTCTTCTGCACTTATATTTTTAATTTCTTTCTCAGGATGAATATTTTTGTTATATATTATCCTCTTTATTCTTGCTTTGAGTGTTCTTCTATTTAAAGGCTCTTGGAAAAATATCTGTTTTGAATGAGCTTTTAGCCTTGATTCTTGTGTCTTCTCTTTCTTCATGTACAATAGTCGTTGGTTAAAGTCAACTTGTCAAAGCAGAGTTGCTTTTTCAGTATTTTGCTTGAAGTATGTTGTACTTTCTTTTAGACACTACTTCTCAAGTGAAGAACATTCCTTGAATATCTCATTTATCTCTAACGCCTACTTTTAATATTATGAATGAAGCATGTGGATGCGTGTAGAGTAGGTTTTATGTAAAGAATAGAATAGATTGTGCATGCAGCAGATTGTTGTTTTTGAACGTTAAGCATTTAATATCATTTAATGCTTGCTTAGAACAACAAAGTGTTTTTCATTTTCTATTATTGAGGTAGTGTTTGATAATTAAGCTTTTCTTTTAGAGATACCAAACATTGAGAAAGAACTTCATCGTTGGATGAAGTAACAATTTTAACTCATGGTATCATCTAGACTGATGTAAATGTTTTCGTGATTTTTCCTTCTTAGAGTAAAGGCATTTAGCATGTTGTGTTTTCTTTTACGTTTTAGGTTTAAGGTTTTTAGGGTGTTTTTCAAAGACATAATCTTGACACTTTTTCTGTCTTCTCGAGAGTTCAATTCAATACCTCTTGGGTTCAATATAAGTTATGTGTTTAGCATAACTTTCTTAGACGCTTTGACTTATTAGTCGTTTAGCATTTCGTCTGGGTACTTGACTTAGGTGTTTCTATATTTTCTACAATCCTAAGTATTTTCCTAAGGCTTTTGTATTGTTGAGAATTTCAAACCTAATGCTTATGTTTCTACTGATGGTACTTTTAGATTCTTATTTCATTTAATGTTATTTGGTTAAACTTCAAAACATGAGAGTGTTTAAACGTATAGACGAATTTTTCTTAACAGAGTGAAAACATAAACGAGCCTTCCTTGGCCGAAGGCTAAGATGAGCTTATTCAAGCCGAAGGCCGAGACGAAATGGTGTAGGACAATGGCCAAATCAGAATGAAGGTCGAGATAGGTCAACTCAGGACTACGGTTGAGATTCGTCGGCCTAGGATAAAGGTCGAGATAAACCAACTTAGGCCAAATGTTAGGACAAACCATTATAGGCCAAATGCCGAGAAAAGTTGAGGGTCAAGACAAACTAGTATGTGTTGAACGTCAGACCAAAGGTCGAGATGGATTGGCTCAGACCAAAATTCGAGACGAGTCAGTCCAAATCAAAGGTAGGGACAGGTCGACTCGGGCCAATGGTGGAGATAATCTAACTAGGGTTGAAGGCCAAACCAAACCGACACAGGTTGAAACTCGAGATTGGCCAGCCTAGACCGAAGTTTGAAACGGTCGGCAAAGGTCGAGAGGGTTGGCCTAGGCTAAAGATTGAGATGGGCAATCCAAGCCGAAGGTCGAGACTGGTCAACACGAATTGATTATCTAAACAAATCGACTTAGGCTGTAGGTTGAGACAGGTCGGCTAAGCCAAATTCGGCCAAATTTCGATAAGGGCCAACTTGGTTGAATTCAACTGAATTTTGAATCAGGTAGACTCAACCGAATGATGACTAAGGCTGACTTGTTCCGAATCAGCTAAATTTCGGTTGGAACTAACTTGGTTGAATTTCAATTGGAGGCGAAATTTTGTTGAATTTGACTGAGTCTGCCCTGTTTGAAATCGGACAAATCCTAAAAGAGTAACACACAATGGAAACTAAATGGCACCTAACGAGTCCAATGGTGGCTCAACAAGAGAACCCATGGAGTTCCTAGGATTTATTTGGATTTTTTGGCGCCCAACGATTATGATTGGTACACAACGACACCAAGTCAGTGAGCTATTTGAGTTTGGTATCACCCAACAAGAGGAACCCTCACCCATCAGTGACCAACTCAGAGAAGTAAATATCTCAATGGTGTCCAACGCCATCCCAATTCACAAAAAATCTATTTTTTGAGTTTGATTTGTGAAATTTGACCTTCCTTGAGCTAATTCACGGTATCAAACACTTTACATATCATAATTTTTTTTAACTCAACCTATATTAGATTACCTAGTCAAATACCATAAAGTAAATTTTTCAATAACAAAAATTCATAACTATATGAAAAAAGACACCAATTTCACAGTTCAATTCTATCAACACATGATCTATCAAAGTATCACAGATGCAAAATAAACTACAAATCAATCCAAGCCCATCAAAGCAAAAATTATAACTTATATTCAACAATAACCCCAAACAAGCATATCATAAACATAAAATTTTAGCTTCCCTCACCTTAGAAAGATCGTTTAAGTAGCTTTAAGAATACAAAAACTCTTATACTCCAGATGATGCTCTATCAACATATAGAAACATCATTAGAATTATTAGGATATACCATTATGATCACTAATAAACAAAAACTCATATAGAAAATTAAAACTTCACATGCAACCAAGAGAAAGTCACATGTAAATTAGGACAATATCCACTAAAGAAAAAACAAAAGCAAAATTTCAACTTACGAGATAGAGAAACTATAAGATAAAAAGAAGGACTCACCAAAAGAATTATCAAACAACCTCCAATCTTCAAATAGACAACGAATAATAAGATAACCTATAAAAAAAATAAAAGAATTCTATAAAAATGATTTCTAAAAAAATAAAATATTTTAAAATAATAAAACTTATTTATAAAAGTTTTATTTATACTTAAACATTTTATTATTAAAATAATTAAATCTCATTAGTTTTAAATACACCATTAATTCTAAAATATTATTTTATAAGTCTTTACATACAATATATTAAATTTGAAATTAGTATATAAAATAATAAAATTTTTACAACAACTAAATTAGGTGTTGACCTAGCCCATTGACGTTGTTTCCGATATAAAGCATTTGGAAAGCATGAATATATACCAATACTTTTTTAACTTTTATTTCATCCTTCAATAGAATTATTTTATTCTAAATTGGTTAAACCATTGTATTTTTATTTAAATTAGAAATATTATATACAACTGTATAATTAAACAATGTATGCGATCAATTTGCACCTCTTATATATCTTAATATTTTGAAAACCTTTTAATGAATTAACATTGAATAATTTTTTAAAATGTTTACTTACATATTTTATTCTATTTTTAAAATTTTTTTTTACATATTTTAAATATTGATTTTTATTTACTTTTTGTTATTTTCATCTTCATTTCTTAATTCTTTTTCTTAGTCAAAACTTTACTTGTTCAAAGAATATATTTACTTTAAGATATTAAGTTTTAATGTTGTTAAATATATATAACACTTGTGTTAACATTGTATTTCTGGTGTCTTCTAAAGAAAATCGCTTTTATTACAAACTTACTTTTGACTCTTGTCTTCTAAAGAGATAATTTTTGAAAGAAAATGTCTTCTATCATTACTATTATTTATATCCTTTGACTTAAAATATTATTGATGTTGAGATTACAAAAACTGTGCTCATAGTCAGATATTATCTTCAAAATAATACAAAATAGAAAGTAGGTGTTTTTAGAGCTACCAGATTTATTAATGAGTTTTAACATGTCTTACCTTCCTACAGCACTAGTTGTGACTTCAGAACATGGTATCATTTAATATTTCATCACCTGAAAATTTATTTGCAGTCATAGATGCATGACAAAGTGGAAAACATTTTATCCTTCGTTAATGTATGAATTTTCAAAATGAAAAGGCAATGTTATTAGTGGGTTAGGATAATCATATCATATAATACAAGCTTTAGAAAACCTCAATTGATAGAGCAAATTTTTCACAAGACATTCACCTACAATGAATCACACAAATATGGAATAAATTGGTCGATTTTAAAATAACTAAATTCACCAACTTTCATTTCCGTAAAGCATAATCTCTAACATTTGCTTTCAATATGAAAAAGCTGATTGAAAATAAGTGGAAGTTGATGCAGTTGTTTTTTTTTTCACCTCATGCTCATGCATTTCCATGGGATATTTGGGAAAATCTAAAATATCTACGCATTAGATTTTCAAATTGAAAAATTTGAAGACATATTCCGTATTTCACAATATTCAAATATATTTTATATTAAATAACTTAAAATACATTTCTGAATCCATAAATATACTCCAAAATTTTACATTATAATATTCAGAATCCAAAAATGCATTTGAATTGTATAAAAAATCTTCAATAAATCTTCGAATAAAGTTTTTTCGAAATAGATTTTCAAGCTTGATAGTTCAGAATAAATTTTTAAATTATGCAATTTTAAAAAAAATCACGTCTATGAAATTGCATGAAGAATGGAGGGGTTGGGATAGTGATGTAATGTACTAATAAAGCCCAAAATGACCACCGTACTAGGCCCAAAAGTGACGGCGTACTGAAAAGGCATAAAAGAAATTTTTGGTGTAAGTGTGACATATTAAATGCAGTAAATGATTTATTTGTCATACTAATTACCTACTACCTAACATGCCTCCGCAACAAATTCAACTTTCCGAGTAAAAGTGCAAATTCTCATGGAATAATGAAAGTACCAGGAAGCCGAATTTGTGTAACAGAAGGAACATGTTATGTAACTTGTATGACTAATAAGTGCCTAACTGTGTATAGCTTAACAAACAATAGATCATTAGAAGAATTTTCTATTGACAGAAGCACCCCGTAACGCAAGGCTTTTTGTCCATTTGTGGTGTTTCAATTATTAGACAAAGGTCGTAAATGGCTTGCTACACCAAATAAAACACATTTTTTACGGCAAAGGATTCGAACTCATTAAGCAGGTTGTGAAGGTGTCAACATCCTTAGCTTAAGACTCAAGACCCCATCATTAATCCACCCAACTAATTCCCACCCACCCGGAGCAAATGCATATACTCTTATCACTTCTTGACTTCCGTTTGTTGTTTTTCTTCAAGAAAAATTTGCAATTAATGGAGTAAACCATCCCTAAAACCTAATGTACCAGAATTCAAACTTCACCCTCAAAAACGATGTTTTCTAACCATAAGGAAAACCCTCTTCTAGCCCTACCCCCGTACCATCCCTATCTTGTTTCCTGAAATCACGTGCTCCTCAACAAACCGACAAACGCGGGTTCGACCCCCTTTCAAGAAAAAAAATATTGAGGAGTTCTTTTCTTCGGTTATTATTAACTTAAATAAAAACCACAATGAAAAAAAAAAAGTTTATGAGCGGAGGAAAAATCCACAGGGATGATGAACAGGATTTGGGACTTATCCGGCACCGCCACAAGGCTGTGTTTTTTTACACGCAAAATGGCACCACCAACAATGGATACGTGCTTCACTATCATCACCAGTGCCTTCCCTGAGAACCACCACCACCTTTGTTCTTCCCAAAGAAGGCATTCTTGGGTTTTGACTTTGGTAACTCATTGATGTCCATAACCTGAATAGTTCTTTGCCTTTTGGCTATACACCGCACAAACACACCAAATTACACGTCAGTTATATAGAGAGAGATAAAGAAATATCACAGCATGAAAATGAAAATTATAGAGACGAAAATTCCACCATTTTCAGCCTCTTTGTAGTTCTCTTGAAGCCGCCTTCTGGCAGAAGCAAGCCTCTCCGCGTCAAAACTGCTCTGCCTTTGTCTCTGCAACCATTCAACACTATGTGAGGACCACTTAAAGACCCTTTACCTTGACAGATAAACCCACCATCACATTCATATTTTAGAGAACACCAAAATGGTTGAGTTGAGAAGTCATCTCCATACGTTTTGAGAAGCGGAAGCAGGGGTTGAAACTGACGGTGCAGGCGTGGGTTTTGGCCGAGCTTCACTGCGGGGAATCACCTTCGGTTTGTGTTCTGCTTCAGAGTTGTTACGGTCAGAACCTGAACTCCCATCTGCGTCAGCATATAGGCCGCCATATCAATGAGAAGTGAACTACAGTATCCAAAAAGATTTGAATCAGATGCCAATATGCTTATACTGTACTCACTGTGTGGATTTGGCGAGTATGCAAAATCAGGAATCTGCAAAAGGAATAGAAGAAGAATGAATATTATTAGCTCAACTTTTCAAAAAAAAAAAAAAGAAAAAGCACTCAGACGAAAAAGATTTCTTTGACCTCAACCTGATGATGATGCCCATTTTGGGTGGTTTTCTGCACAGGCGAGTCTCCATCAGCTGCCAATACCCCACCAACATCATCATTAATTATCATTAATAATTTCACATGCACTTTAAAAATCCTCAATATTAACCTAATAATTAATAATTAATCGATAATCAAGATTACCCATCAGAGTGTTGCTTCCTCCCTGTGGATTCAACTTCACCCACTCATCCACAATTTCCTTCCACTTCCTGCAAATACAAAAAAATAAATTAATCAAGTCAATAGATTAAAACTCTTGCAATACGACAACATTAAATTCCGCAAAAAAAGTGAAATTATTTTTATATATCTTCCTAAACCTGACAAGCAGCTTCACCAATCGACGAACGTCGTTTGAAGGATGCTTCCGTAACCGATTCACGTGCCTCCCGATGTCAGTTTCCTACAGGAATCAAACTTCAAACAGTGTGAAGTGATTCATAAAAAATTAAAAAAGAAAAAAGGTTTCAAAAGAAAATTAACTTACCTTCAAAGCTTGGAATGTAATATCCATGTCCGCAAGGCTTTGCAGCAACTCCACCAAGGAATCTTCAGACTACAAAAGAGAAACAAAAAGCCAAATTAAAAGAAAACATTAATTGAACTTGTAATCTCAATATGAAAAAAAAAAAGTTGAATTGAACAATTAACATTACCTGGTCAGGCTCTTCGAGTTGCTCTTTAATATCTAGAATCTTCTTCTGTTCGTCGTCGAACAAACCACCGTAAGGATCCAACTCCTCGCCGCCGTCATCGTTTTCCAGAGACTGCGGCGTCGCAGGGGAATTGGCTGTAGCGGCGGCGGCGCGTCGCTGAGGTTGCCGTTCGGGGCTAGGGCTAGGGCTGTTCTGCTTCGCGACTTGGTGGCCGTTGGGCCTGAGGCGGTGGTCGTCGCCACAATTGCGGCACTGCGGAGGCGCGGCCGTGGCGGAGTAGAGACTCTCCACGATGGAGTCGCGGCGGCGCTTCAATTCGGCAGCACAGTCCGCGGAGGCGACCGCGATTGCGGCGTCGATGAACATCCAGACGTCGACGCCCGAGGTGTCCAATATGGATCGGAAATCGTCCAAATCCATATCCGAAGCGAGCGCGTGGACCAGTGCAAAGAGGTTGAGGAAAAGCGATCGATCGGAGATTGATTATATAAGATGAGCTGAAAAGGAATTTCTTCCGGTTCTCTATGAAAGGCTAATGAGCACAGAAAAAGAATCTGGGAAGATTCCTTGTTCTGTTGCTTAGGCTTTTGGGAGAACTACAGGTTAGGTTCTAATGTAACATCAAGGGATCTAAATTACCCTAAAGGGAAACGGCAAGGGATAGATCGAAACGACGAATGAGTAGCAGTGATAAAAACAACGCAGATCTGAGGTATGGATATGGAGATTGATCGATTAAGGGTGAGAAGTTGTGGATAATGGAGAAGAGGATAGTACAGAGAGATGAGGATTGTGAATTGAGGATATTCGAGAAGAAAAACCAAACCCTTGATTAATATAATTGATTTGATTTGATTTAGTTTTGAGATGTTAATTAGGATTTGGAAGTATGGTAATGGTATTGGTATGGTACGGCTCCAGGGTCTATACCTGTGCCTCACCAATACCATTATACATTACTACTTCTCTTTGTTTGCTGCCAAACTCTTTTTTTATTATGTTTTTTCCTGTGGACTAAGGGAGATGAACACAAACTTTTTCAATTATTTGCATTTGGCCCACGTGTATCCCTCTCTAAAAATTAAATCAATAATAATACTAAACTATTTTAATTAAGTTTCTTTAAAAATTTTTAATTATTCATAAATAATGTGAAATTTATAAAATCAATTAAACCACGACAAATTAAAGGCGAATGAAAAATATTATATGATGGTTGTAAAAGATATGGTGATAAAAAACTTCTACTTGATTGATAAATATAAAATGGATTCCACTATTATTTCACAATATGAAATTTTATAAAATACTATATATAAGAGTCTCCATAGTATGTAATACATCGTCGTATAAATTTTTTTTTTTAACTTCATCTAACATCAATGTTAAAATAAAAATAAAAAATATGTTGAACAGATATGATCATATTTCATACTTTAAAAATATATATCATATAAGCCCTTCGTAAAATTTCTTTTTGTTTTCCTATATTTCATTAGGACAAAACGAAGATATATGAATAAAATAAGATAAAGAGATAAAATTATTGAGTAATTTTATAAGAACACAAATATCACAGTAAGATTTACTCCAAAAAAATAAAAATTAAAAATAATAACACACTTTTTACAAAATAATAAAGGTTTAAATCATCTAAAAAATATTCCAACAATATTCAATACCTTTTAATTTATGTTTATTTTTTATAATGTAAAGAATATTCTAACAATATTCAATACCTTTTAACTTAGGCTTGTTTTTCATGATTTAAATTGTTCGAATAGAGAAGTGAATGCAAGTTTCATTTTGTTTTGCATGATTTAAAGAGAAAAATGAAATTGGATTTTCGAAATGTTTGAAGAGGCCACTTGCTAAAATGAGGAGAAGAGGAGTGAAAGTCATAACATAAAAAATTATTCATTTTTCCTCAATTTTATTTATAACAAATTGTGATCAAACACATTATAGTGAATTCTGGATCTCCAGAAAATCAATTATCATATCTATTTCTTTTAAGAAAATCCATTTTCTCATGTTTCTTAAATAGAATTGACTCTCATATTTTTAGAATCAATTATAGTCTCCAATAAGTTATTTTCAATATTATTTTGAGATATTTTCACCATACAAAAGGTTGCACATCTCTCATAGATAGTGGTGATCTTGTGTTGTTGGTGATTTGAGATTGTTAAGACAAAATCGTTTATGTGCTTAAATGCATTCATGTTTTGAAATTTAATCAAATAACATTAAAACAAAATAATAATATGAAAACAACTTAGGGTAAAAACACAAAACCTGGAACCAGAATCTCAAACATAGAAAACATACACAAAGACTTAGAACTAGAATCTACAATATAGAAAAACTTAGGAAAGCACTTAGGTAACAAAAAAAACATCTAGGTTAAAACACCAAGACGCATGATAATTTTTCTTTATGTTTCTTTTGTTCCCATCCTCTCTTTTTTCTCATCCAATGATCTTCTATTTATAAGCTTTATGAGAAGTTAGTTGTTAGACAATACTTGTCTTTGATCTTCAAATCTTCGTAGCCTTGTTCATAGGTAGCAGTCATAGGTTGAAGTCTACTTGTCAGAGTATACATGTTTTTTCAGTACTTTATCAAAAGTAGGTTGTACGAACTCTTTAGTAAGACTTTTAATGGTAAGAATATTCCGTGAATATCTTTTTTGTCTCTAACATCCACTTTTGACTTGTATTTGATAGAGCAAGCGAATACTTGACATAGGCAACTGCAAAGAGTAGAGTAGATACACATGCATGCAAATATGTCCTTTTTCTTATCATTTTTATTGTTTTGAAATGTTGTGCATTTAATGCTTTTATATTCATCTTCAGAACAATTATGAGTTTTTCAAATTTTCTATTGTTTAAATAAGATATGAGCGTTTAAACATTTCTGTAGAGATACAAAGCTATTCTTAAAGGTTTCATGGTTGAATGAAGATGTCATTTGGTACAAGGTATCGTTTGGCCTATACAATACATTTACTAACAACAGTTTGTTTACTAATCTTAGTTTGGTTTCAGAGTGCGTTTAACAAGTCATTCAAGAAATGTTTTTGGAGAAATGTTTATATCTTTTAACTTGTTTACCAAAAGATCATTTTGCAAGATATGGTGAAAGCTCATTTAACATTGTTTAGCAAAATATAGAAAGAATGCATTTAGCAAGATTCTTTTATAACATTTTGACATGTTTATTGAAGTCTCATTTGTTGATATGTTTGCTGAGATATTAATGTGTTTACTAAAGTTTTTCTTTTAGACATTCAAAATTTATAAAGCTTCTTCACAAAACGTTTATCTTTCAACTATATAATTTTCCGCAAAGACAACACTTTGTCATATGTTCATCTCGTTTATTATTATTTGTTAAATCTCAAGACATATTAGGATGTTAAACGCTTCAACTTTGTCTTAGAAATCTTCCTCACCGATTACTTGTGTGATAACATTATTTTGTATTATATCTCTACTCAGAGGTGAAGTGTCGTCCTTTAGACTTAAATGTATATTCTTTCATTTTCTTCATATCTCTTTAGACGATGTTGTAACGCTTGTTTCTTTTGATAGATTTTTATGCCTCTTGTATAGCGAGATTTACTTATACACTTTTATACCTATTCTTTTAAGCAAAGTGTCTTGACAAACATATGTAAATTTCTCTTATTGATAAGACGCTTTTTCTCGGGGATATCTTAAGATTTTTAGCTTATCTCTTTTGCTTTTTAATATTTATGCACTAGAGTGGCTTAAGGTAAATCCTTTGATTCTCACTCTGATTTGGCTTTGCGCTTTAAATGATTTTATGTTGTCCTTTTTCTGGTGTTCAAGTTTTCCTTATGACTACTCGAGAATGAAATATATTGATGTTCCTTCCAATTTCTTAAACATCTGATTGCCTATGACTATTTCGTTTAATGTTGTTTGTTAAACCTCAAAATTAGAGATGCTTTAGACGATCTAGTCCCATCTCTAGACAATCTTGTCTCAACATTGATAAAATATGTCATTTGAATTTTTATTTTATTTTGACACCTTTTTTTATAAATGAGTATATAAATGTAATTTAGTAATTTTTTTTTAGTTTTCCAAATTATATATTATTTGTAATTTTTTAATTTTTTAGAGAATCTATCATTGAGTTGTTGTTTTCCATTTTTTTATTTCGACAAATTAGTGCTAAGCAAAGTAAGTTTAATTTTCATCTCACTTTTTCATGTTTGGCTTATCAAGAAATTAACATCTTTAAAAACTTAAACTACCTATAATTGAAGATGACATTCATGAAAAATTGGTATCAAATATTCAAGTGAACTAACAAACTTAAGAACAAAGTGCACTTCGTTATGTTTGGTTAAAAAAAATGTGACCATTGTTTAATTAGATGCTAAGAATTACCAAGAAAAGTCAAATTTTGGTTATTTTATCACATTGAGTTTATTGTTTCCTTTATGAGGCAAAAACACTAAAATGGTGTAATTTTGATTTTAAAATTATGTAATTTTAAAGTCATATGAATTTGGTACTTTTGAAGAAGTTGTATAGATTTGGTATGATTTTAATTCATTATAATTGTTTTAAAATTTTAATTGAAGTTGTGTCAACTTCGTATAATTTTAATATATTGTGATATAAATTGAAGTCGTGTTAGCTTTATATGACTTCAATTCATTGTAATTATTTTTTTAATTTTAATTGAAGTCAGGCTAGTTTGTATGACTTTAGTGTAATAAAGTCATACCAAATTGGGTCAACTTCATATAAATGGCTAATGCAATTCCATCTATTTAGGAAAATTTTTCATTTACTTGTCACATTTGCTTCTTCCTTTATTATTAAAATCGTTAATTATAACTAGACATTCCTTTCATATTATTTGTCATTAATTCCATCTTAACATCTCATGTTTCTGATAGAGTTTCCATTTATATATAGTTAGTTACACTTTCATTGTTTTGAGTTTTTTATTCCTTGTTTGTTCATCTCTATTCTAAACATGAACTTCTTATTGGTTTTTATAGTTTTGTGTTCTTTATTGAAATAAAAATTATTTCATACCAATGCTTACAGAAAAAGGAATGGTTAGTATAACAAAACATTGTATATATACAATAAGAAGTAAATGCTTTGGAAATGGATGTATTTTTAGCGATGTAATTTCTATAAAACATGATAGACTCAAGTAATTTTTCCACCTTTATGAAAAACTCAAATCACAAGCTTTCTACATGATTTGCATTCTTTAACTCCTACTTTTTTTGGAAGATGTATTATTTTAAGATGTATTATTTTGACGTTTCATGGTGTTTTCTTCTAAGGTGATTTCGTTTTCAAGCTCTTAGAGACCATCAATATCGTTAAAGCATCAAACAACTAATGGATACTCTTATGGACATTCACACTAGTGCAAAACGTGGAAAAGAACGCGGGTAATACGTCTCGGTTTCCAGAAAACCGAAGTATATGTAAAGGTGGTGGCCTTTTTGCAATTTTAATGAACTTATAGGCCTCGGTTCCCCTTAAACCGAGGCATAAAAGCCAAATTACCTCGGTTAATGGTTAAACCGAGGCGTAATACTTTTTGAAATTGACCTACACCATCGGTTCAATTAGACCTGAGGCAGTAGAGCGAAGTTCGAAAGCGATTTCCAGCACCCGAGACAGTAGAGTAAGTATAGGCATCAGGTTTAGTAAAGAACCGAGGTAGTATCAGTCTTTTATCTTCACCCCCACGAAGGAAATTACCCTAATCTGTAATGTTCTCTTCTTCTTCCTCTACTCTCGCGGACTCCTCTGCTACATCTAGCCTCTCCTTCATCGTCGCAGCTTTGTTATCGCCGCTGCTACAGGGTCATCGCTTCGTTGCCGCCGGGAGTCACCACCACCTCATCGTGTGCCCTTTCTCAGATCTACATTGCTTCAGCTGTTATCCCTTTTCTTCCTTTTTTTTGGTTTGTCAGATCATCTAGTGTTGCGGCGGGACCGTTTGGCTCTGCTTCGGAGGCCGAGGACGACAGTGTCGACGAGAATGTGCTGCTGTTGCCCTTGGCGATTTTCAGAGACTGACTAGCGTGCAGTTGGGTGAAGAGATTGATTCAGGAGCAAGATGGTGTGCTGACAAAGTTTTTGATTTGTTGAATTTCCATTTCATTTTCATTTTCGTCTATTGCATCTCGCATAAGCCTATTCCTCCGTCTCCGCCCCCAAAGCCCATGGCCGCATCCTCGTCTTGAGCCGTCCCACCCCCAAACCTATCATGCCTCCCACCCCGCAACCCAATCCGATCCATCAAACCCAGGACCAGTCAGAACCGCCACCGGACGCGATCTCGCTCCGCCACCAGACACGATCTCGCTCCGCTCCCTCGGTCGAACAGGCACCGCTTCCTCGCTCTCGTCTCTCCCTGTCATCAACCAAGACAACAAGGACATGTCCTCTCCGCCGCCCAAGTCCGACAAGTTTGTTCCACCGCACCTCCAACTCGAGTTCGTGCCTTGGGAGGAGACCCACCTGGGTCGGGTTCGTTCTTTTTTTATTAATTGTTTTGGGTTTGATCGTTGTTGTTTTGTGGTTGTAGGCATCACCAACACCATTGACAATATTGTTCAATTTTTTTACTTGGACTGTGTATGAATGATTGAATTATTACGTGTTTTGCTGAATTATAGTTTTCCTTGGCCTTTTCAGAGTTTTGATGAAGGTGATTAGAAGAAAATGAAAGCATATTCTCCTTAAATTAAATAGTATATGTGTTAGATCTAAAAGATGTTGAGCTTGCCGAAAAGTATCAATCCAATCTATTAGTCGATGGAGTGCGGTTATCCAATTGGGTAATACAAGATGGAAGCCCATCACTATATGGAGTGGTTCATGAGAGGCTTCTTGCTATGTACATTTATGCTAGTCATGGAATTGAGTCAGAGAGACAATTGTAGGAGATGAAGCTTGTGGGTAAGGAAGCTGATGGAGATCTTTATGACATTGTTCTTTCCATTTGTGCTTCACAAAAAGAGGGCAATGCCACAACAAGGCTGCTGACAAGGTTGGACCTTACGAGCTCGCCACAGAAGAAGAAAAGTCTATCATTAGATCCAAAATAAAATTTATGGGATCCATTCAGTTGGCCACCGTAAGGTTACACTGAATTACATAGATAGCAATATTCCCAAACTGATGATGACATTTTCTACATGTACAGAGAATAATTTTCGTGATGAGTCGTGATACTATAGGAGGATGTCTTTTGCATCTTGGTGAGTTGTCTGATGTCTTGATTGAAAAGATTATCCTTTGTTTCTTTTGTTTGAAGAAGTTGGCAACAGAGACTGACATGAAAATGCTTGAGTTGGGATTCTATCCGAAGTATTTGGACAAGGTTGTTGTTTTACAAGGTTTGAGGAAAAGGATCCAGCAATATAGAAAACGGTTTAACAATTTTCATTCTCATTCATTTAATATATCTGCTTAGCTTGTCACAATAACATCTTTTTTTTATTGAATTTTCCAAGATACTACCTCGATTCAAAAGAGAACCAAGGCGAAAAGTCCTTTAAAAAAAAGGGGGCAAATTCCTACTGCCTCGGTTACTTTTGAACCGAGGCAAAATCCTACCCCTTTTGCCTCGGTCCACAACCGAGGCAAAAAGGGGTAGACTTTTTGCCTCGATTGTATATGTCTCGGTTCTAAAACCGTTGTCGTTTCTCTTGACTGTACGTGTCATTATAAACATTCATATCATTTCATCAAATGGTTTGTCTTCTAATATTTTATGGTGCCTTCACGGATGAGACCAATAATAATATACATTTATTTGCAATTTTTGTATACAAAAAATTTGTTAAATTCATTTGCGAACAAGGAGTAAGTAATAAGGTGCTCCTCACCTTAATGTTAAATTTTGCGTTGCTAATTTTCTTTTGAATCCCCAATGACTCTAAAATGGATCTTTCATTTTATATTTTGAGTTCAAAATCTTCTCTTATTACAACTTGTCAAACATTATATTAAATAATTTTAATAAATATATATATTTTGCTCTCTAAATCATTTATAAAGAAGGTTTAAACTCACCAGAAGTCCCTATTTTTTTTCCGAAATCTGAAATAGGTCCCTTTTCTTTTTGGCATATCAATTGGGTCCCTATTATTGTAAATTTGATTCAATTAGAGGCATGTCGTCAAATTCACCAAACGGTTGTTTAATATTTGGTAACATGGCATGTGGTATTAAAATTGAGTTTTGTTTTAAAAAAATTTTAAGGACAGAGGTGATATTAGATTGAGGGAAGGGCAAAGGTGGAAAGATAAAAAATTCATGGAAATATGCTGGAAGGTGTGATTCCTGAAACATTACTCGACTCAAGTTTCTGGCAATTCATGGAAATATGCTGGAAGGTGTGATTCTTGAAACCGTTGGCAACTCTCCAAGGACCTGTCAGTGTTAAACATGGGACAAAATCATTTTAATGGAAGCATACCCCGCTCCATTGGTCTTCTTAGTGGCTTGAAGTTGTTAAACATAAGCTACAATTCAATCTCTTGAGAAATCCCACAAGAGTTAAGCCAGTTAGCGGATCTATAAGAACTATCTCTAGATGGAAATGAGATATCAGGGGTTATTCCAGATTCCCTTGGTAATCTCCTCAAGTTAAACCTGATTGAACCTTTTCATTTCATAACAAATTATGAAACACGATGAAACGAAAAAAAAATTGAGGATTCTTATGATTAGGGTTCGTTTGAAGGGGGAAAATCGCATTCCCGCTCCACATTATAAAACAAAAAGCCATCAAATAGAAAGATGATCACACTATATATAAAAAAAATAAAAAGACCAAATGCAATTGTTAACTCTCGGTAAGTGTAATCAAATCGTATCAAGTAATAATAAATGGTAAGAGCAAGTATCGTTTCCTAAATGACTCATGACCTAAACAGTTATGTGATTTGTTGATTAATTAAGACTTGTAAGAACAAATTCTTGTAGTTTCAATGAAAATGACGAGAAGTAAATATGAATGCATGTATTGATCAATTGGATCAAAAGAAGCAAAACGTGATTGAAATATATGATGATGATGTTGTTGGGGGTGGGTTTTCAATTCATCCTATCCACTCTCATGTATTCAAGAATTCATCTTCTTCATTAATGTTAATGCCACTTTCTAATTTACCTTAAACCCAATGTCTTGGTGAAGAAAGTCTACTCCTAATCACTAGTTTACAATGTTTCCTCTCCCTATCAATTATTCTTGAATTACATTCGCACAGAAGCTTAAAGGCAACAAATCCTCCTATTCCTATGTCTAGGTAATATTACTATTGGGAGAATTTCTTCATGTCTAGATTTACCTATATGTGTCCATACAAATAAAATCAATTATCAAACAATTGAATGAGTTAAACAAAGCATGCATAGAGTATAGAAGAAAAACCATAACAATTAATGAAAAAAGCATATGAATTAAAGAACCAATTCAATAAATGAGAGTTTCAAAGGATTACATTGATTCCCCAACAACAATGAAGTTTTAGTTCACCATAATCATGGTGAAACTAGATGAAAAACAATGAAAGAATGAAAGATAAAACCCTAGAATTTGAAGAGTGGAGCTTGAGCATCCAAAATCCTCCTCTAAGGGGTGAAAAAAGTGTGATTTTGCTTCGTTCTGCCAAAAGATACTAACCCTAGGTCGACTAAAACCTTATATAGACTCTTAAAGATTACAGAAAAGTGGCCCAATGCCCATTAAAATGTTGCTCATTGGTAATTTCCGCTCAGCGGTAAGCGCGATTCTTCAGTTGTTTGACGCTCAGCTATAGTTTTGCCCCTCAACGATGACTGCGGGTCTTCAGAGTGCCGCTCAACGGTAATTTCCACTGAGCGGTACTTGTGGCTCTTCTTTTATGCACTTCTTCTTCCTTTTCTGACTCCAACTTATGGCTACTTCACTTCTTCCATTCTATTCATCTTAAAACCTGCAAAAACAAGGGAAACCAAGCATAAAACCCATCCAACTCTCTTATTTCGAAAACATAAACAAAGGCATGATTCCTAGCTAGTTTCTAAGTCATAAAGGTTGTTTTTTATGTCAAATTTAAGTATAAAAATAACAGTTTTTCAACTGTTATCACAACCCCAAACTTAGAACCTTACTTGTCCTCAAGGAAACAAGATGTAACTCAATCTTGCACCAATCCATACAATGGTTCACCACATTTACAACTCCTTCTCTCAAGACAAGTAATTACTTAAATCAGCTCAACACAAAAACTTCAATCAAGATGCACACATGCTTCAGTGTTCACATAATCACATAATATCCAACAAATGCTATTCTCATGAATGATCAATCAACTAAGCATACATGTAATTATGTGGTCATGGAATTTTTCAGTACCAGAAAAAATGTTTAAGTCAAACACACAATTGTATAAGAGGTCACTCATTCACTCTACTATCACAATGTTACATGAATTAACTTTGCTTTTCATTTAACCATAATGAAACACAATCATAAGTAAGTATCATCACAAGGGCTTTTCTATGGCTTATAATGTTGCTGGGCTAACAAGAAAATTGGTTTTTCTAGATCACAAAATCCTTGAGTTTAGTGATTCATCTAAACACAACCATTCTTCCTTCTTCCCAACTTTATTTTGCATTGAGCCTTCCTTTTTATTTCTTTTCTTTTCCTTTTTCTTTTACTTTTCACATGCTTAGCTCAATGCTTTTCATATTCCCCTTTTCTTAAACCACCCAACAACCCCAAACTTGAACATTTATCAATACCACAAGATATCTTCAACTCAACTCAAGGTAAAACTTTTCAAAAAGGATTTTCTATCATGTTCAAAGTTAAGGGTTCAAAGGTTAGAACACATTGTGCTCTCTTTTATTGGGCTAAAATCATGCATTTGGATAATAAAAGGTAACAATAGATGACCTTGATCATGTGATACATACAAGCAAGTGATTCAGTCATAGAAACTTGGGCAAAGTTATTCATGCTTTCAAAGTAATAGTATTTATTCACCAAAAACTCTGGAGTTTAAAACCTCACACATAGGCTCATTCACATATCTTTTGCTTCGTTCTGCCAAAAGATACTAACCCTAGGTTGACTAAAACCTTATATAGACTCTTAAAGATTACAAAAAAGTGGCCCAAGACCCATTAAAATGCCGCTCAGTGGTAAGTGCAATTCTTCAGTTTGATGCTCAGCTGCAGTTTTGTCCCTCAGCAGTGACTGCGGGTCTTCAGAGTGCTGCTTAGCGGTAATTTCCACTAAGCGGTACTTACGACTCTTCTTTTATGCACTTCTTCTTTCTGACTCCAACTTATGGCTACTTCACTTCTTCCATTCAATTCATCTTAAAACCTGCAAAAACAAGGGAAACCAAGCATAAAACACATCCAACTCTCTTATTTCAAAAACATAAACAAAAGCATGATTTCAAGCTAGTTTCTAAGTCATAAAGGTTGTTTTTTATGTCAAATTTAAGTATAAAAATAACATTTTTCAACTGTTATCAGCAATAGTAAATAATAAAACCCATAAACCCTAGACAAACATCAGCTTCAAAAGTTCCAGAAAAAAAGACCATTTTCTTTTAAAAATGGTGGTGTTAGTACAACCTCCTAGTGAGCAGATCTGCGTACTCTATCGTCTGGCGGGCAAGCTAGATCTTCTTAAGAACATACCTAATTTTACAGACAAAATTAAATATATATATATATATATATATATATATATATATATATATATATATATATATATATATGTATAAAATGATGTTATTCATGAGAGTGAATATAATCAAAAGGGTCACCTTTTGTTTTCGTGCCTGTGTTTGACAAGTAGAGCAAAAGCAAAGGAGCCTCTTCCAATCTGTTCTAGAACCTCATACTGCTCCATTTTCAGAGATGGATAAAGACAAACAGCCTTTAAAATTTTTAATCTTTCCACCTTTGCCCTTCCCTCAATTTGATATCACCTCTCTCCTTAAAATTTTTTTAAAACAAAACTCAATTTTAATTGCACATGTCATTACTCATTCCATTGAGCATGCCACGTTACCGAATATTAAACGACCATTTGGTGAATTTGACGGCAGTCCTCTAATTGAATCAAATTTACAATAATAGGGAGCTAATTGATACGCAAAAAAAAGGGATCTATTTAAGATTTCGGACAAAAATAAGGACTTCTGGTGAGATTAAACCTATAAAGAATGAACTTGAAATACAATGATCATAAACTAGTGATAATCGTAAAAGAACAACAAAACACAAAAAAAAATGTAGAGTAAGGTAGTGAACAAAAGAATTATCATAAGGTATTTTAACTGTATCAAATACAAGCTAAGCATGAATAAGACACGATAAATTATGTGTTTTCACACAGTAGTTGACACTAAACTCAATTTTCTGTATACATATACCCTTGACATTGGAACTCACCGGAGTTACGCACCTGTGGTGGTTTCTAGGCTCTATAGAGCCTAGCCTGAAGCGCTTATCATCCGACTACACATAAGGTTAATCTCCTTTGCGCCTAGGACCAAACATTGTTTATAGACTAAAACCTTTTATTACTCTTCACAACATAGCACGTTTTACTCTATCTAAGTTTGAATAATTATTAGAGCCTCAAGATACCCTTTCATGGAATCTCGCTTACATTAAAGTTATCACCACTAAGAATTTCTCCATGAAATTCCTTCAACATTATCACGAGACATGTCCACAACAATATTATCACTCAATATAAAACATCATAAACATAATTTGATTACTTAAAACAAACGAATTTAAATTGTTTATTGTTCTTATAGAGCCAACTACATTTCTCAAAGACTTTAACTTCAATCACTCTTAGTTCCAATTTCGCACTCTTATACTAGGATGTCTAAGTACCTTTTATCTTCAAGAATAAGTGGTGCATCAGATAATAGTAAATGTGGTAATTAATGAACATAATTAATATACCTTATAGAATGTGCTATTTATATTATTATTTATGAGGACTTACTTATATGGACTTAAGTTACATGACCTAATTACCTTTTAATCTTATTTTAACCATTCTATCGTAACTTAATCATAATTTATCAATGTCAATAGTTTGGCCGGTATGATTCTTCGCTTAATACATTTAGACTAACTATATGTCAACCCAAGTGTTTGAGATGTACTTGATCAAATACAATACTTATACTCAAATGACCAAGGTGTACTTATACATGTATAATACATTTAAGATAATTTAAGAGAGTAGTTTTATTTTTAGCAATTGAAATAATTTAACATTTAATAAATTGGAATTGTCTAATTGAAATAAAAAATTAAAACAAGTAAAAGTAATTTAAATTTAATAAATTTCTTGATTTTTTAAAATTCATTATCCTAATACCATTTCATCGTACTTTTAAAAAAATGGTCATTTTGCATTCATTTATTTTATTCTATTAATAAGAGAATTTTAGCAGTTAACTTTATTAGCATTTTGATTACATTAAAATGGTAAGACAAATTCTTAAATGTACTAATGAAAAGGTGAAATTTGTTCTGAGTTTACGTATTTATGAATCTAGCAGACGAAGAAAAGAATGAATTGGAACTTCTCATAAATGGGACATTTATGAGATCACAATTTGGAATGTCCTAAAAGACTTGTATTTCTATAGTAATATTTTAAACTTATAATACTAAGAATCCTTCTTAGTTTAGATTACCGATAAATAGGAAAACTGTGTAAGGTGGCATGCTTCTGGACCATCCAATTTTCTCTTCTTCCCTTTTACTTCAATTTCTATAAGTAATTTCATTCATTTTTCTCCATCTTCGCAAATGTGGTAAAAATCCTAATAATTTATGTGAACATTTCAAATTACATCATTTACAAATTCATTTTAGATGGTAAAATTCAAAATTTAAAAATATATTTAAATTACACAATTCAGAAACGTATTTTTATTTGAACTTGTAACACCCAAAAATACATTCTAAAACTATATAATAGAATAATCACATTGAATAATAATACAGATCAGTCTTACACTAAAGAGAACGTACGACCAAGGCCGAACGAAAGAAAGAAAATACACACATTAAACTGTACAGCGGTACAAAACTAACCGAACGGTTTACAAAAGAAACTACCGAATGGTCAAATAAAATAAAAAGAGGAGGTGACCAAACGATCACCTTACAACGAAACTAAACTACTAACCGAACGTTCTACTGTTCGGTCTTCACTTTTACCTCTACCAAATTTTCTTCTTCCAGCGCCTCTTCCAGCAGCTCGTCTCCTTCTGCTCACATCCACACGGATGATCATTGCAACGACAAGGACGAACGTACAGAACCAGACAACACAGGAAAAACACAGGGTAAGCTTATGTAATTTAATTCAGTTACAATCATACAATTCATACCATCACCACACAGATAAATTTAATCATACGTTTCATACAAAGCCTAATACTAGACTGACGGTCCGAACTGTATGAAATCTGTGTAGCTACGACGTTCGTGCACCCGGGTGATGTAGTAACTGGAATACTCTCGTCAGCTGCCACCCGAGGTTAGTCCTATCTGTCCAAAGTACCCCTAAGGACTAGGACCTCCTGCCGTTTGCACACATGACCTACCCTCCTCTATGTGAGGACGAGTACTCATGGAACATCAGGATGAATCGCCAGCTTAGCATAACCACATTCATACTTTACAAATTCATTAATCATCCATGAGTCGTTCCTCCCTGGAACGCTCGTTCAAAATCCACAACATTTCATCCATCTTATATTCTCTTCATCTTTCACTATCCATCATTTTGATTGCATCTTTGATCACCGATTTCAAGGATATCAAATACCGAACGTTCGATCCTCACTCAGAACGAGGACAAACACTTGGAACAAAACATAGGAGTCTCCTGTTCCAGAATAAAAATAAAATCGAGAGAGTTACTGGCAGATTGAGGACGAAACCAAGTATAATTATCTAACACCAGAACGAACGTTACTTCCAACAGGAATCAGTTAAATGAACTGATTCTCGTGAGTTCAAACCAACACTTCAAAGAACATGTCAAGTACTAAGGCTCTAGGCCGGAACCCGCGAATGTAGACACGTCAAGACGTTTAAAGACCCATACTTAGAATAATTCACATACATAACCCAATGCCAGTCAATGACCGAACATGGTAGAGGGAAATTTGAAAGATCAGGATTCTGGAGAAGAAGGTGTATGCAGAGAGAGTGAGACGTAGACTTCGAAAAACTCAGTTTTGCTTAAAACGAACGTCCGCTCATCTACTGACACCTGCATTCCACTATATGATTTTTTGATCCTCATTGCTTGACACCTAACGTCCGTTCAAAGGGGTTTTGGGTGATTTTTAATGATTCTGACAGAAATGTTTTTAAATTAATCATTCGAAAACATATTTTGGATTTTACAATTAATTATATAAATTATGTAATTACAAAAAATTAAATTGTATAATTTAGAGTGCATTTTTTAATTATGCAATCCAAAATTTATGAGTGAAAATTCAAAATACCTTTTTCAATTCATAAAGTATCGTATGTAATTTGGAATAGATTTTCAGATTAAATAATTCATAATATACTTTTAGATAAGAAAACATATTTCAGATTCTGCAATTTAGAACATGTTTCTAGATTATCCGATTTAAAAGTCTAAAACATCGACATTTTATAATTTTCCAATACTTTGATGGAGGTGCAAGAAGACACAATGAAGTGGAAAAAGCAATTGCCCCATTGCAGTAATGCAATCCTAAGAAGGTAGCAAATGACGCAATTGGGCCCTATATTTGTGTGTCGGGTGTTGCTCCCTCCACCTCCACATCCTTCTCCTTCCAACGGATGTCATCCGTTTAGGCTTCGTTTTCATTTTACGTTTTAGGGTTAAAGGATTATTGGAAAGATTATTGAAAGGATTATTGGAAGGGTTTAGGGTTTAGGATTATTGGAAGGATTATGACTACGTACCTGGAGAGGAACCACGACAAGCACACTACACCACAAACGCACTGCACCACGTACTGCACCGAAAGCAAGATGAAGATTGCTTGATAATTCTTTTCACGATCATTGAGCTTTGCAGAAAAATATTTTACTCATACAAGGAACTACGTAGGTTATCAGTGAAATATGTTATAAATGAGTAAAATTAAAAAACAATAATTCTAAAAATAAAATTTTACTGAGGGGCAAAATAGTAAAGGAGAGGTGGAGGGAGAAGACTGTGGTGGTGGAGGGAGCAACACCCTTGTGTGTCTGCAGAAGACGTAGCGAGACCATTCAACGCTGGTAGCTTCTTTCTGCACTTTCCTTTTTCCTTCCTGCACCACTAAGTTAAGCAAGTTACTATTTTACCCTCTCCTTCTTCTCCTATCCAGCCCCCTGTTCCCCAGCGACTGCAATAGCAGCGCCAAATTCACCGCCCACCACAATAAATTGTGCAAATTGTACACTGAATAGCTGGAAAGTGAATGTTATAAGAAGGATCTCTACAGCAGTCGGGCTAAATTAACATAAAGAGGTAGGGTTAGAGGTGCAGTGAAAAGAAAGAAGAGAGGTGTAAGGCGATTTTATTGAAAATTTTGCAGGAATAACATGGGATATTGAAACTTATGGGGGTGCAGGAAGAAAGATCCTTCCAAGCTCTAGGATATTATTGCTAGAAAGCCCAAAATGTGGCTATGGCTTAGGAATAGCTTGAATAACAATTTTCATGACCTAATTACAAACTCACGATTTCATATGATATTTACACGTAAATATATGTATATAAAAGTAACAGGATAACCTATCCTACCATTCATTATGATAGATCAAACTTTAAAATTTTAATTTTCCAAACGGAAAATTTAATTTCCAAGATTACAAATTTAGTTATTAACTATTCAAATTTAAATATTGGATTTAATATTATTTCAATATTATTTTAATCAACTATGACTAATCCTATTGAGTTTTTCTAATCATTTATATACGGTGGAGATTCCCTTTTCTTTTTATTTCATGTTTTTTTCAAGTTTATCTTCTTTAAATTAAAATAATTATTTATTAATTTTACCTTTTAAGTAACTATTTATTTATTTTTAAAATTTAACCAACTCATTCTATTTGGCCACTATTTTAAACTCAATTTTTTTAATTACAAAACTACCAACAAAATAAATAAAAACTATTTATAATAAAATTATACAAAAATATTTATATTTAATTTTACAATAATAATAATTTTGTTAATTTTATTATTTAAAAAAATTGAATACATAGGAATATTTTCATTAGTATTTTGTGAAAGAAATAACATATCATAAGTTTTCCTATCCGGTCCAAAAGGTATGTTAAATAGCGCAGTTCAATAAAATCCTTTAAGTCTTTTAATCTGGAAACAACCTACACTTATCTATATAATATCTACATATTATAAATAAATCTCGATAGTTCGATATGTTGATTATTATTTTTCATTCTTTTACTATTATTGTATTTTTCTTATTCACTCCAAGTGAGTGTTATTTTATTAAGAATATAAGCTCACGATCCATATTGATCTTATTAGTAACACCAATATTTTTCAAGAAATACACACTTCATAACCACTATTATTAGCTTTTAGACAATTCACTAGAATCATCTTAAGTCATGTTAATTTGTGAAGGGTTTTTATAACCTCCGCTAAATAACTCCCACTAAATATCATTTTTTTTGTAGTGTTTAATGTTCCCCTAAGTGGTGAGCCTATTTTATTTTGAGCTCCTCTCCCTTGTTTTATCTTTCATCTTTATTCATCTTTTCTTCTTTTTCTGTCTTTTATACATGTTTCTAATCTATTTGCATGTTCTCCATTGTATTTTTGTTTTTAGTTTCGATTAACTGAATTCTCTTCTTCCCTTTGAGTCCTTGGAAGTAAACCTTTGTGAAACTTCAGAAAATGTTATTTTAGAAGTGGTGGTAGTCTAAAAATAGTGAAACTCGATTATTTTAATATTAAACGATTTTATTATAAATAGTTTTGTTATAAGCGAGTTTCATTATTTTAAAACGTATCATCTCTCTAGAAACCACTTTTCTAGAGTTCTCTACCTTCTCTCTAAGAGTTCTTGATCTCAAGTCGTCTGTTCGACGATCAGGAAGTGTATAGGCGATCATCGTGTTGAGGGTTACAACTCCTACCGATCAATTTCCTGTTTTGAGCTGGTAAGTTATTCCCCCTCTTTTTTCGTACGTTCTTAGACTGTGATCATGCAACGATTCTTGTTTTCTTGTATCTGGTTGTTTCTCTTCAATTTCTAACTCAATTTGGGTTCCAAGGATGGTTTTCTATCACAAATCGGTGAGTTGAAGGTTTTTGTAGAATTTCCTTGCGACACAAGCTTCTGTTGGGGATTTCTGTGAGTTGTGTTGCGTTTCTCTAAGGTAAGGGAAGCTAGATTTTAGTTTTAATTAGTAGTATGACATGTGTGTGTGATAAATTCTGTGTTATGGTGCTATTTGAGTTGAATCTTAGGTTTTGAGTAGATTAAATTATTTGTTCTTTGAATGCCAAATCATGAAACTGTGAAATGAGGGTTGTGAATTGAGTTGGATGGTGTGTGTAGTATTAACTGAACATATTAAATGTGAGTAGTTTGTTATAGTAATGATTAGATAGAAAGTGAAGTGAATTGTGCTAGGAAGATTTAGAATCACTTAGACAAGTCTAATTAGGTATATAACAAAATATAGGGGTGTTAGAAGTGGGAAAAATAGTTAGAATTGGTGAGTGGTATATGAGTTGCATTATTCTACAGAATTTCATTCTGTAGATTATGGAGACTCGCTATACGGATAGTTTCGCACAGCGAGTCCTTACAGCGAGGTGCTCTCTGTTCAGTCATTCACACAACGAATTGGTGCGCTGTGCGAGTGACTAGAGAGGGTTGTTCTCTGTCTGATGATTCGCATAGTGAATCTGAGCGTTGTTCGACTGATGTTGGTTTGGAATCATTGTGAGTTTAAATTCGAATAGCGAAAGGAGGCGCATAGCGAATGAGTAAGGGTCTCTGTTTGGGCTTTCGCATAACGACCTAGGTGCGTTATGCGAGGGGCTTGAAGTCTGGTACCTCTGTGAGTTAATTCGCATGGCGAGTTGTGTCGCTATGTAAGAAACTCCTAGTCTCGCTCTGCGAATGGGGTGCGTTGTGAGAAAGTTCTGAGTTTAGTTTACTATCTTTTTCTATCATCTTGTGTTGTACTATGTTGGGTGTTGTTTGGTTTATGAAGTATGTTTAAGAGTGTTATATAAAAGAGGATAAACATGGATGTTAACTACACATAAAAGTATGTGATTCAAAGGTATGAATGGTGATTTAAAGCGAATGAAAGTATGTGGTTTTAAAGTATAGTTGATGGATGTAATTTCATGCTCCTCACGGAGAGGTTTCATGGTGGTGCCCTGTGTATGTTTAGAATGATTTGCAGGGAGCTCAATCTTGAGGGTTATCCTGAAACTCCAATGGTCTTTCATTCTCAAGTAGAGAGGATTAAACCATGTCGTGAGGAGTAGCAGGATATCTTAGTCTTGGGGGCTTCCAGTATGCCTCAAGGCTCGGAACAGACTAACCTCGTGAGTGTGGTAGGGTGAAACACATTGGCAATGGCTTTGCAAAGCAGTAGAGGCCACCATGAGTGCATGACCCGCCATAGCTCGACAATCATTCTAAGTCTGGATGATCAAGTCTAGGTCATAACATGTTAGGATGTCTGAACTAATTTATCTTGTTTGAATAATTATGTGAATGTGTTAAGTGATACAATTGTATGAACTCTTTTATATCTAACTTACCCTTGCTTTTCTGTTGTCTGTCCTTGTATCTCTTTTGCGATGATCACCTGATTGGTGTGAACTTAGGGAGACATCTGTTTCAGTTACTTCAACGATAGGTGATCAAGGGGATTTAGTAAAGAAGTCGGACAAATCTACAGGTGTAGATATTATTTTTCGTAGGTTTGTTTCTTATATTAGTTAATTTATCATATATGTAATATTCATTTTAGTAGTATTTTACTATTAAAAATGGGATATTATATTAATGGTATCAAAGCAGTTCGTCCTTAGGATAAAATTGTGTATCTAACTGAAAGTAGACCCATTGAAAAGCTATGCTACATAACTTCGGTAATCAAATTCATGTTAACTTTTTCTTGTGTTTTCCTTTTTTTCCTTTACTAAACGAAGACATTTCTTTGTTAACCATGAAGGCAAAGGGGTAAAACACAGGAAAAAGTTAAGACTTATGAATTTCAAGTAGACCCTTTGAAAACCTATCCTACATTACTTCCGCAACCAAATTCATATTAACTTTTTCCTTTGGTTTTCCTTCAATTCCTCCTCTAAACGAAGGAATTTCTTTGTTATCCATGAAGGCATGGCAGAAAACAAGAGGGAAATGTTAACAGTTATGAATTTCAAAAACATTTTCCATTGTTTTGCTTGTTTTTTTTTTACTTCCTGGTTTTGGTTATAATGTCTTCCATCATCTTTGGTCTTCATTTTAGATGTAGTGTTTTGTAAACGGAGATTTCTTTTTGAAATCCTCTAAGATATAGGACGTTGTTGATCCCAGAAAGAGACGTCAATCTCTAGGCCTTTGCATCGAATGCACTCAATATTTGACGTTAACTTTATAAATTTAACTTATCTTGGAATTGTTTCCACCATAAGAAATCAAATAGCTCTGAAATGTAATGGTAGAAGACAACTCTAAGAAAATTTAAAAAATGATTCAACATTGTTGAATGATGAAGTTGAACATCTTCTTTATATAATTATTTTAGATCATAAAATTGTTACAACATTAAATATATTGTGAACCATTTTTCTTTTTCCTAAGTGCTTCCCTTTCAGTAAGATAACTAAATCATTTCTGTACTATAAAAAACATTTTGTTGACTTGAATTTCAAAGGCCACCTTCATATAAACTGAGACCTGAATGCGACACTTTGAAATTCAAGTGAGCAAATTGCAATTTGAGGAACAAAAATGCTTCGAAATTTAAGGAAAATAAAATACAAAGGATATAAAAACCATGAATCCTAATATGTTCAATAGAGAAATAAGAGGGCAGGGATTACGCGAAATTTAAGCTATATTTATAGATGAAATGATGACGTTAGATTGTCTAAGAATAGACGTACATTATATCATGAATAATGCTTAGCAACTGCCACAATCCATCATCTGTAGCCACGTCGAAGCCCAGCCGCATTTGACGTTCAAACATCATTCAGTGGAAAGTAATACATCTCTTTTGATTTAGATAAGAACTAATTGACGTCCAGCCCCAAACAAATGACGTGAATTAGATGATATGCTACTCCACTACTCCACAAAGCCGAATGTGCTATTGAATGATTAAAAATTAAAAATTAAAAATATTAAAAATTAGATGATCCACTGACGAAAATTAAATCATTATAAAATCCGTATATCATGTAATTATGATTAGTAATTGCCACATTGTATGAACGTCCAAGCCCCGCCGAATTCGACTTTCAAACATCATTCACTAAAAAAGTAAAAAATCTCTTTGGATTCTGATATGAACTCCTTGTGACTAAACGAAGACATTTCTATGATGAATAATGATATAGGATGTCATCGATCACAAATATTTGACAAAATCGCGAGACTTTTCATCGAATGCACTCAACACTTTACGTCAACAGTATAAATTTAATTTTTATTGCAGTTGTTTCTACCATAAGAACTAATTGACGTCCAGCCCCCAACAAAAGATGTTAAAAACATCGTTGGAAACAGTAAACCATTAGTGTCCGACTACTCCACATAATCGGACGTGTTATTGAATGATTAAAAATTAAAAAGAAAAAAATATTATAAATTAGATGATCTGTAGACGAAAATTAAATCATTATAAAGGCAGTACATTGTGTATTTATGATTAATTGTCTGAACGTCGAAGCCCCGTGGAATTTGACGTATTGTGTGAATGTCGAAGCCCCGCCAAATTCGACGTTCAAACATCATTCACTGAAAAAGTAAAAAATCACTGGATTCTTATGAACTCCTTGCTGACTAAAGGTAGAAATTTCTATGATGAATAATGATATAGGATGTCATTGAGCACAAATATTTGACACAATCTCCAGTCTTTCGCATCGAATGCACTCAACGTTCGACGTCAACTTTATAAATTTAATTTGTGTTGCAGTTGTTTCCACCATAAGAAATCAAATAACTCTGAAATCTAATGGTGGAAGACAACTCCAAGACAATTTTTTTAAAGGATTCATACATAGTTAGTGATGAAGTTGAACAACATTTTCACATAATTATTTTAGATCTCAAAATTGTTTCAGCATTAAACATATTATGAATCATATTTCTTTTCCCCAAGCACTTGAATTTCAAAGGCCACCTTCATATGAATTGAGACATGAATGAGGCACTTTGAAATTCAACCGAGCAAATTGCAATTTAAAGAACATACATGTTTCGAAATCTAAGAAAAGGAAAATGCCAAGGAGATAAAAAACATGAATCCTAATATGTTCAATACAAAAAAAGGAAGCAAGGGATTACGTGATGGATGCAATATTTATAGATGAACCGATGACGTACATCGTGTAATTATGCTTACTGTCTATCTTTTCTGGACATCGAAGCCCCTCCGAATTTGACGTTCAAACATCACTCAGAAAAAAAATAACATATTTGAGTTTGATTCATATAAGAACAAATTGATGTCCCGTCCCCCAGAAATTGTCTACTTTTGAATCACCTGCGAAGAAGGTGAGATTTGGAGGGCTTGAAGTTAAAATGTTTGATGTGCCCCTCTATGTTCATATAATTCCACTCTCAATTTTGCTAAGGTAATATAATCGATTCTAAGTAATGAAGAATCGATTCAAAGCATTATAAATTAAGAAATGCAAATAATGTTATTCATAGTATTTTCCTAATAATGTTATTGATAATATTTTTTTATATCATAATCATTTATTCTAATAACTAATTATAATTATTAAATTATTCAAAATAATTTATCTTAATGTGGCCAATAAAAGTTGTTCTAAGAGTTCGTTTGATCTTTGATCGTCGTCGATTTTTTAAATCATAATCATTTATACTAATAACTAATTATAATTATTAAATTATACAAAATAATTTATCTCAATGTGGCCAATAAGAATTGTTAAACATATCATTGGTCCCTAAGAAAATTTTTGTTGTTCCTAGAATTTTGACAAATCTCTTTCATGACCTTGCGTGTCCGTCTTGACTTTTTTAAATTTTACTTATGGTTCATAAGACAAAGATGGAAATGCCACAGTATAGGTGTAAATGTTTAAGGAACCTAAGAAACCCTAAAAGAAATATTTACCACAAAGATGTTAATCTTTGATAAGAATCAGAGAACCAAAAACAAAAAGAATCCTCTCTCAACATTGCAAATGCAAATTTATGACTTCCAAAATGTCTACATATGTATTTAGTGTCCCTATATATAGGTATAAATGTTTAACGCACCTAAGAAACCCTAAAAGAAAAATTCGCCACAAAAATGTTAATCTTTGATAAGAAAAATACAATTGATTTTATTTCCTATACTAATTATTAAGCAGGAGATAGTCCTCTATCCTACCTTTTGCTCAGGTTAGCCCATCCCGACCTTCAACTTATGTTAGTTTATATGGACCTTTAGTCTTAATCTCCGAAAATTCATTTTGGGTCAACTAGTCTCCACCGTTAAACCTAATCTGCCTTAATTTTCGACCCAACCCATTCTGCTTAATTTTTGGTCTAGATCTGTTTGACTATTCCCCATACACGCTATCTCTTCTCAGTATTTGACCTGGTGTGATGCATCTCTGTTGTTAAATTGTCTAAATATTTTTGGATAATTATACTTTGACAACATTTTTTTGACAACATTTTTTTCTAATTAACCTATCTTCATTTTTGTCCACAATATTCTATCTTAACACCTTTAGTTTATCAGTCAACTTAATTTTTTCTCAAACTTAAGGTATTATAATTTAAAAATCAATCAAAGTCTTTTAGTATAATAATACCTCTATTTAGCCTAAAACATTCATTTCAAATTACTTTAAATAATATAATAATATTTATTACGATTTTAATTATTGTGATCTATAACTAAATTGAATATTCTCATAAAATATTTATCATTCAAATTATATTACTTTAAATAATATAATAATATTTATCCACCTGCACCTACACCTGCTGCCTCTTAGAAAAAGGAGGACCAGGCAGGTCCTACTAGGACATTTGAGGCAGGTGGACCTTCTTCCTCTTCTGGTGGTTCTTCTTCTTCTACAGGTGGACTTTCTTCTTTTACCAGCACCACCATCAGTGCATCTCCTGATATACAACACCGACCTATCCCTCTTCCATTTCCTCCTAAAGTAATTCAAAGCAAAAATATGGAAGAGGTGTATAAGGAGATATTGGAGACCTTCAGGAAAGTAGAGGTGAACATACCGTTGCTTGATGCCATAAAGCAGATTCCCAGATATACCAAATTCTTAAAGGAGCTATGCACCAATAAAAGGAAGATGAAGGGAAATGAAAGAGTGAGCATCGGCAGAAATGTATATGCATTGATAGGTAAAGCTGTACCTCAGATTCCTGAAAAATGCAAAGATCCAGGTACGTTCTACATTCCGTGCATTATTGGAAATGAAAAATTTGAGAATGCCATGCTTGATTTGGGTGCTTCCATAAATTTCATGCCTCTATCAATCTTTAAATCTCTTTCTCTTGTAACTTTGCTACCAACGGGTGTGGTAATACAATTAGCAAATAAGAGTGTTGCCCATCCCACTGGTTACATAGAGGATGTTGTAGTTAGGGTTGGGGAACTCATTTTTCCTGCTGATTTTTACATTCTTGAAATGGAGGAAGGATTTTCCCGTGGGTCTGCCCCAATTATCTTAGGGAGACCATTTTTGAAAACTACACGAACTAAAATTATGTCTATGCTGGTACCTTTTCAATGAAGTTTGGCAACATTGCTGTTAGTTTTAATATCCTTGATGCCATGAAACATCCATCTGTGGACCAGTCTGTGTTTCGTGCTGAGATACTTGATTATACTGTTGATGAGCACGTTTCTACTTCTCACTCTTGGCATGATACAAACTATCTTTTGCCATCACATGTGAATGCTTCTTTTCCATGCACTAAACATGAATTTGAGACTGTTGTTGATTTTGAGTCTAAAGTTAAACCTCATTCATGTTATGAAAGTGTATTTGAGGTCCAGCCGGATACATTGGAATGAGGTGTTGTACCCTTGCATTTAAATTCTATGGACTTGGAATGCACTAACCTGATTGTAGGAGGTACGCATAAATTTTACCACCAAGTGCCCAAAGTTGAATTGAAAGGTGCATGCACAGACAAAATATTCAAGGACAAAGGGAAAAGGCTGGACCCACTCATCAACAATCCCGCCTTGGTAGATGCAATTGTGAAAGAAACGTCTCTCTTTTCTCCTTCCCTCCTCACTTTTATTGCACTTGTCTATATCTTTTGACTGTTCTGATTTGTTAATCTGATGATTGTGACACACTGAGGACATTGTGTAGTTTAAGTGTGGTCTATTAGGGGAGACTTTTCTTTGTTTAGGTCTTGTTTTCTAGGTAGTTTTTGTTGTGTCTTGCGTTCAGTTTTGCCTGTTTCTCTTGCTTTTTGGACTTTGTTTGAGTTGTAGACTTGTCATTTCCTTCACTTGATTGATACTTATTGGTTTGAAATCCTTTGCTTTTCTTTGTTTGGAAAGATGATTATGATGTTTGAGAGGTTGATTTGATTGTGACAAATACCCTGTGTGAGATTTGAGCCACTTTATGTTCTTTCTTGTGTGTGATATGTCTCTTGATGGCTTGCACATATGCTTTGGCTTGACTCTTGTTGATAGTTCTTGATTGATATGCATGTTTGGAAGTGATAAAGGTAGTTTTGTTCTTGAGCCTCTCTAGCCAAATAAGCCTACCTTGTTCTAATCCTTTGATAACCCCTTTTAAGCCTATACTTTCCCCATTTCTTTGTTTTGGAGCTCATACACTAGCCCTAAGTGAAAAACCATGATTACCTTAACCTTAGGGAATTTTGGACCTTTGGAAGTGTCTTGGGAACAAGTATGGTCCCTCGAGATTCTGGTGAATTGGCTAGTTGGTTTATCTTCTTGTTTTGTTTTCGGAAATATGATTTATATCTTGTCTCTTATAGTTGTGTGCTAAAGAGAGAGAAAGAAAAGAGATAGGATGAAAAAAAAAAGAGAAAAAAAAATTGTGAATAATGGAGTCAAGAAGAGGATTGAATTAAAGGTTTTGGGTGCGATTTGACTGTGTTTACACTTGTTCCCCATTACTCCTCTATTTCGTTTGGTTTGTAGCTTCTCATCCATATTTATCCTCCCTTGTCCTTGGCCCCATTACATCCATAAAAGACCTTTTGATTTGAACATGCATATGTTTCTGAGTGTTGATTTTAGAGGCTCGCCAAGTCTGTTGTTGTTTGCTTTCTTGGGTGCATTGAGTTGACATTGTTTACCGTAGACAATTGAGAGAAACATTGATAGTGCATCTGTGAGGTTCTATTGCTTTTGATTCACCTCTTGAACTGATTGATTATTTTGCCATGCTTGGAAGTGCTTGAATAATTTCATGAGTATCTGGTTTCTTTGATTTTGTGTTGGATATTGTCTATTTCCTTTCTTGGTCTAGATTTCTGGAGAACTGTGTAATTTTGTTCTTGTCCTTGTTAGTCTTTGTTTTCTGTGTACTGAGTTTGTGTCACTTCCCTGATGTTCTTTGAACTATTCCTTGATTCACGTCTTGATTTTGCCCAAGAGTGCAAAAGACTAAGTGTGGTCTATTTTGATGAGTCAATATTTTCTTGACTTCACCTAGTTTATTATGCTAGAATTAATCAGGGAATTGTACTTAAATGTCCGGTACTTTTCCGTTTTTGCTAACTGTGCTTAATTTGACCAGAAATTCTTATTTTAATTAATTTGAATTATCTGAGCTTATTATGCTCATTATTGATTGCAGGAAAACTTTTGAAGATACATTTTGGGACATCAAGAAGAATGAAAATAGATTCAAGACTCTCCTCATAGACATTTTAGAATTAATTAAATTGTAATTTAGTAGACTAGATCCAAAAGTGGAGGTGAGTGACTTGGTACCCTAGGGTTTTTTGTGTGGACCCCACCTTCATTAAAAAGGACACACGACCTTTAGGGTAGCCGCCACCCTCACGGCATTATTCTCTGATTTTGCTCTTGGTTTTGGAATGTTGTTTTTGAATGAGAATGGAGGCAAATGGTGCTAGCTTCACGGTCACATCTTGGGAATTTATTCCCCATGTCAAGGTTTGAGAATTTAATTAGAAGCTCATTTCTTTTCTATTTGGGGGAAATGTGTCACGGGATAAGGGGATTTTAGAATGAAGCACACATTACGGAGCAACACATCTTTCTCTTCCTTTGAGTATGAAGTAGTGATTCATAGTGTGTGTGATGGCTGACTTAGTGCAACTCATTCTTTTATTTAGCTTTGGGTTCTCATTCATTTAAAAAGAGACGCTACAGCCTCGGGATGGAAATCTGGAGCAACACATTTAAATGCTTTTAGACAAAGTTCATTTTATTTTGTTGGGAAAGAAGCACACGAGGACACATGGCCGGATGGAGATTTCTGAATCCAGAGGGCACACGCGTGATTGATTTTGCTTGTGAGCTCACGGGATGGTGATTCATGGACAGGGAAACACATGGGCAAAGGAAGCACATTCTCATTTCTTTTCTTTATAAGCAAGCACGGTGCAATATTTTCTTTTTGGTTTTGAACGTCCTGGAGAAGTGGAATGGTGCACGAGAATTTGGCTGGAATAGATAACTCTAAGTTTTTAATTAACGCTTGGAAACAACTGCCACGTCCTTAGTGGAGAGTGCCAAGGGGTTTTAGTTTTCTTTACTTCTTCAAGCATTTAATGTTAAATGTTCTTTAAGCGTTCATTTAAATTGCCCGCAATTCTCAGTTTGCATTTAATTGTTTAGCTCAATGTTGCGCTTTTAATTTGGTTTAAGCAATTTTCATTTTAATGTTCTCTATTTTTCTTGGTTGCGATATTTTAGTCATGATATTAGCTTAAGTGACCAACTGTTTTAATCCTGTGTTTACATCCGTGTTTATGTTCGTGTTTTAATTTAGTTCACTTGCATTCACAAAATCTTCACAAACCCCCCACTACGTGTTTGACCTAAGCCTCGAACCACATTTGGTCCTTGAGAGACGACCTAGGAGTCATTTCCTAGCACTATACTACATTTTTATTTGCACATCAAATTTGATGGGTCGCGACAGCTGCATCACTCCTTCATATGAAATGACGATGAATGAACTATTTTCAAGTTCAAGTTATCAAATTGCAATATGAAGAACAAAAATGCTTAGATATCCAAAGAAAGGAAAACACCAAGTATATAAAAAACATGAATCCTAATATGTTCAATACGAAAATAGGAGGCAGGGATTATGTGAAATGCAAGCTATATTTATAGATGAACCGATGACGTACATCGTGTAATTATGCTTAGTAACTACCACACTCCACCATTTTGTATGAACGTCGAAGCCCCGCTGAATTCAACATTCAAACATCATTAAAAAAAAACAATAAATTTCATTTGATTCATTTAAAAACAAAATGACGTCCCGCTCCCCAGAAATTGTCTACTTTTCAATCACCCGCGAAGAAGGGGAGATTTGGAGGGCTTGAAGTTAAAAAGTTTGGTGTGCAACTCTTTCATATAATTCCACTCTCAATTTTTCTAAGTTAATATAATCGATTCTATGTAATAAAGAATCGATTCAAAGCGTTATATATTAAGAAATGCAAATGAGTTTTTAATGATTATTTATGGTCATATTAATGACAACGTGGCTGAATATTGATCACATGTTTGCTAAAATACTAAAAAGCGAAGAAATAATTCATGAGACGGGTCAAATTTGTTTTTCTAATAATGTTAATCATGGTATTTTTTTGATATCATAATCATTTATACTAATAACTAATTATAATTATTAAATTCTTCAAAATAATTTATTTCAATGTGGCCAATAAAAGTTTTTCTAAGAGTTCGTTTGATCTTTGATCGTCGTCAACCTTTTAAATTCGAGTTTTTTTATAAACGCTTATGTGGTAGTCGTGATCGATCCGTTTCAAATATACAGATCCATCTCTTTCATGTCCTGGCCCGTTCGTCTCGACTTTTTTAAATTTTTTCTAGAGATTCATAAGACAAAGATGGAAACACCACAATATAGGTATAAATGTTTAAGGCAACCTAAGAAACCCTAAAAGAAATATTTGCCACAAAGATGTTAATCTTTGATAAGAATCAGAGTTGTAAACCAAGAACCAAAATAATCCTCTCTCAACGTTGCAAATGCATATTTATGACTTCCAAAATGTCTACATATGTATTTGGTGTCCCTATATATAGGTATAAATGTTTAAGGCACCTAAGAAATCCTAAAAGAAATATTTGCCACAAAGATGTTAATCTTTGTTTGACAAGAAAAATACAATTGATTTTATTTCCTATACTAATTATTATTTAGGAGATAGTCCTCTATCCTACCTTTGGCTCGGGTAAGCCCATCCCTACCTTTGGCTCAGGCCGACCCGTTTCGACCTTCAACTTATGTTAGTTTTTCTGGACCTTAAGTCTTAATCTTCGAACATTCATTTCGGGTCAACCGGTCTCTACCGTCAAACTTAACCTGCCTCAATCTTCCACCAACCCATTCTGTCTTAATTTTTGGTCTAGATCTATCTGACTATTTTCCATACATGCTGTCTCTTCTCGATCTTTGACTTGGTGTGATGCATCTTTGTTGTTAACTTATCTAAATATTTTTTTCTGACTCAGCTATCTCAATTTTTGTCGACAATATTGTATCTTAACCTTTAGTTTATCAATCAACTTAATTTTTTCTCAAACTTAAATTATTATAATCAAACCTCTCTTTAGCCTAAAACATTGATTTCAAATTACTTTTAATAATATAAAAATATTTATTATGATTTTAATTATTGTGATCTATAACTAAAACACAACTCTCATAAAATATTATTATTATTATTTTCCATATGAAATAAAATTAATATTTTAAAAGAAACAATTTTATTCTCTTTAAATTTCACTGATAAATCGTACTGATATTTTATAATATGTAAATATTACAAGATAAATTTAAACAAATTTATATAATATAAAAATAAAAAAAATTGTAAATCTTATCTTAAAATATAAAGGTAATGGTGGGTTATGCGAGGTTTATAAAGGAAAAAAGAACAGAAAAGGGCGGGAGGCTGAAGAAGAAAACCTCGAATATCTGTAATGTTGCATTTCTAATGGGAGGTTATCTTAAAATGTAAATCTTATATTAAAATATAATGGTACTGGGAGGTTATGAGAGGTTTTAAAAAGGAAAAAAAGAGGTTCGAGGATGAAGAAGAAAACGTCGTATATCCGCAGAATACGACGTATCCTTTGCTTTTATAAACTCTTTGTCTTTTGGCTGACAATTAGTACGTCAAAACTTAGTAAAATTCGACGTAACCACTGTATATTTTAAGCTTCGAAGTGGAGAAGTTAAAAACTACTAGATTGTGAAAGACGTTCCAAGAATTCTATCCAGATATGGCTTCTTCATCATCATCATCTAGAAGAAAAGAGAAGGTTGCTTGAGTTACAAGAAACGCAACCCATCTGAATGGATAAGTGATGAAGAGATCCGAGGAAAGTTTTTATTCTGGAGATTTATAAAATATGTAGTTCCTCACAAGTATCTAGACCTGCAATTGTTCAAGAAAGAAGGGTTCCTTTTTCAAGAATGGATTTCATATCAAGGGCTTACTGATTTTGTCCAGATGAAAGGAGATTGCTATCCAGATTTGGTAGAGGTTTTCTACACAAACCTGAGGGTTGTAAATGGGGTCATTCACTCAAGGGTCAAAGGTGTTAACATTACTATTGACGATAATGTTTGGTCACATATTGCTAGACTGAAAGCTGAAGGTTTGGATTCTCATATCCGTGATTCTGAGTCAAACAGATGGCTAATAAAGAGAGCTATATAATAAAACTTCTTAAGATATCCAGGAAGGTACAGGGTGGATAAGCAGTACCTACATGATGGCTTAAACAAGGAGGAGAAACTGGTTGCTTATGTCCTGACTTGTCTACTGCTGCTTGGAAGATTTTTCGAGGACAAAATGTCAACAAAAGATGTATTTTTGTTGAATGCTATCAAGACTAGAATCCCAACCAACTAAGTTGCGGTACTAAAAGACCGTATGATCGATGCATGTCATAAATATGCACATAAATTGCCATATGGAGTATTTATCAGCCAGGTGTTGATACTCCAAGGAGTAGATGTATCTCAAGAAGTCAGACTTGTGTGCAACAAGTCACAAGAAATTGGTATACTAAGTTTGTTTTCTATTGGGCTGGAAAGGACTGTGAATGGATGGTTCTTCAGAGATGAGCTAACTATTGGAAATACACCTACTCCTACTGCAGATCATACTGCCTTCATTGCACAAACTGATTTTGAGAAATATGTTGTTGATCAATTTAGGAAGAAGTCTGAAAGGGATGAGAGAGTTGAAGATACTCTTTTTAGATGGGAGAAGAAGGGAAATAAGAATGACATTGGCTTTGAAACTGAAGATTGTGATGATGAGTCAACTGATGAAGATTGAATGGAATCTTCTTCGTAAGAATAGGGACTACTTTTCTATGTGGATTTTTTTTAATATTTTGTAATCGTGGCATTATGTCACCTCTGGTTTTATGTACTGCTTCAGTTTTATTTTGAAATGAAATGAAGATTTATTTTAGTAAACGATATGGGAATTGTGAATGTTGATTGCATTGTTTGTGGACTAACCCTTAATCTAGTTGAGAAGAGAAGATTATGCTGTTCTGATATTGATCAAAAACTGATCATTGGTTTAAAAGTGCAAATTTCAGTACATTGCTAACTTTAATTGATTAAGGAAGAAGTAAAAAGAAAAAATTTCATGTCTGATTTTAAAGAAAAAAGAATCATAAGAGCGCCACATTTTTCTATTGTCAGAAGAAAAAAATGTTGAAGCCCCATCAAATATGACGTTGTATTAAGCACACAATTAATGCTCCCAAGTACTTCAATTCCCATCACGTCCCAGCCCGGCAGCCTACGACGTTCTATATGGGGGCAAAAAAGAAAAAAACGTCAAATTCCAACAGAACTCGATGTTCTATTAATGCTCTTGTGTTTAAAAGAAAAAACTAAAAAGAAATAAAAAGGTAGAAACTATTGGCTTCCAATACTACGTCTAAGCCCCTTCAAATTCGACGTAACCTTTGCAATTTATAAGAAACAATTAATAAAAAAGGTGCGTTGTTTAAGAGAAAACGTCGTATGGTTTGGGACTTGGACGTTGTTTTTAAACATAACGTCAAATTTTTGTTGTATGCGACGTGAAAGTTTTTTATTGAATGTAAAAACAAAACACAATCTCACTGTTTGTTCGCGGTTCCATTTCTGCTTGAACTTTCTTTTTGGTGGACGATTGTGATAAAAAAAGAAGGTTATTTTTAAGTTGTTTCTGTCTTTGTAATGTCATTTTGTTCTCATTTCTAAGGTTGACCAATTTTTTTTTTCGTTTATCTTTAGGCTGTTTTTCGTACGGGGTCAGCGAACTTCATCATCTTCTCTAGTGACACCATTTGAAGTATGTTTTTTTTTTCTTAAAATACTCGTACCACTACCAAAAAAGCTCAAAATACCGGTGACCCTGGGCCGTGGATACGTTTGAGGGTGAATTAAAACCAAAACTACTGGTTTCCCTCTCCATTTTCGAGCTCGTCGACCAAACCCCATCTCCCTCTCCCCTGCGAATCTTTTCCTCAGGCACATTGTCTCATTGTCGTCGCTGTTGTTCACAGGGTGTAACTGCGTCATCCTTTCTTCCGACATTGTCGTCCTTCATTCGGTCGTGTTAGTAAGGCGGGACAACTGTTGTCATTGACGGTGTGAGGACGGTTGGTGACTGAGGTGGCACATTGGACGATTTTCGGTACGCTTGGAGATTTTGTTGAGTGATTCTCCCTGAAGGGTGTTGGTGGACGGTGATTGGGGCATTTATTGCAGCTGCCGTGGAGTTGGGAGGGTGTTGCCGCTAGGATTGCAGTAAGGTTAGTGTTCTGTTCATGTGAATTTTAGGTTTGGCACTTGGTCCTTAATTGATTGCTTTTTGTTTTCCTGCTTCCAATTTCTTGCAATTCCTTGCAAGTCATTCTATATTGGATTGTGGCTGTGGCACCAGGGCTCGTGCTTCGTGGATACGTGATGAGGGCATTACGGTGGTGACGTGATGTGGATGCTGTGTTGAGTGGTCGAGGTGTACTGGTCTATTAGGGTTGGGGCTGCCATTGAAGAGGGTGTTATCAAGCTCTTTAGCAGGTTTGCTATCTTCCACCGTTGTAGTTAACTGCATTTCTGGTACCTTTCAAGTGGGAGAATATTGCTTCAGAGCATTGGTGATCTGTCATTTGTTACTTATTTTTTGTGCTTGTTAATGTATTGAAATTGTTATATTTATTTTGGATGCCAATTGACTAGCATTTAGTGCTCAAAATTTCATTATGTATGTTGTGGAAGAATTTCATTATGTGAGAGATTGGTTTGAACTCTTGCATAAGATTTACAAGTTCCTCTTTTAGTGCTCGATAATAACATCCTTGCTCGTTATGTATGTTCTGGAAGAATTTAAACACTATATCAAAATGTAACAGAAGACTTATGCACAAACTTGTATCTTTATTTTTATCGAACACCATCAAATATTGTTAGCTTCTGCTTCTTGATTTGATCTAATTTGTACATCACTATGTGAAAACTTGTATTGGCTTTTTTGGTTGTTTTATTTAAATCTGTACATTACAGCCAAGTAATCCAACCAATACTTCTGATTCAATCGCTTGTTTGTTGCACAGTTTCTTTTCTTGTTTTTAAATAAGTTCCTTATAAAACATTTTTTATACATGAGTAAGATACAGTCTAATTTACAATTCCTTATTCAGAACTAAACTAGTACTAATTTAACCAACAAATTAAGTTCTCAGACTTCACAACCAAATCAACATCAGCATAGAGGTTTTATTCTCTTTAGGGTTACTCCTCTTCTTCAATATAATATTATATTCATACAATGTACTCACTGCACATTACCCTCCTTTTTCTTACCTTTATAACAGTTAAGTGTGCCCTTCACCATGACCAGAAATAACTTTACATTTACCTTTTATTTTCCCTCTCTTATTTACCATTTACACAATTTCATATTGGGCCACTTGGCCTCCACTTTCTCAATTTCCCAATCATGGATCTTGACTCAAACACCATCATCGTGTTATGAGTGCAAAGAAAAAGTATAAAAATCAGCCTAAAATGTGACAGAAGTAGGAGAATCAGCCTAAAACTCTATTTCACTTAACTTATTCTTTCTCTTTTCTATTTCTCCATTTTATATCTTATTCTTCTCCTTTCTTCATCTCTTATTTTCCAACACTCTCTCTCCCCTGCAAGTTTCCTCTATGAACACTAAGACTCCCACTTCATCATTCACCTTTCACACCACAATACAACAACCACTCCTACTTTTATACTGTTGAGTGTGTGTGTGAGCATAGAGCTGCTGTTCGGTTCCTTGAATAAAGGAACCTAACAGTGTGGCCCCCTTCAACTTCCCCCTTTCAATTTTTCTTTCGGACTTTGCTTGCATCAATCTATGTTATCTAATTCTGGCATCCATCTTTCTCAAATTACTCTTTCATCCTTAACACACACTTCTCTACTTTATTTCTTTTTTTGAAATTTTCATCTAAGTTCAAATTTATGTTTTTATTAACATCTTTTTATATCTTTTAAATTCTAATGTGAATGTGTTTAGTGTCTTAAAAAGGTATTTATGGATATGTTGGTAAGCTGTTTTGAACTCATTTTAGAGTTTAAAGACAATTAAAATCATCAAACAAAGTTTCTTGAACATTCAGTTGTGTTTAAATAACTTCCATATGCGTTTTAGTATGAAACCACCAAACTAGGGACTTTCTGTAGTGCAGAATTTGTTTTCCAGCTAAGGTTTGATTCTTTTGTGTAGTTGTAGTGCATTTATAGGCATTTATGAATAATATAAGGCAATGAGACAATGTGTAGCCTTGATTATATGTGCCACATCAGTTAAAACATGATTTTGTTTGAAAAATTCTGCACAAAAAGAAATAAATCTGGTGCAATCTCATAAACTGTTTCAGTGGAAGTTTTATGTTTCTTAAGCAATGTGCAAGTTTGTTAAATGATATTAAACATGTTCCAACTAGTAGCAACCTGTATTAATCATTAAAGGGCAAAAATCATAGTTGAGTTGTCATTTTAAAGTTGCTTGCTGTTAGGTTTCTGATGAAGAAACCTAAAGAAACCCACTCTATCAAACTCAAAATATCGCACCATAAAGACTGTATAATTCTTGTATGTATTATCAATAGCAAGAATACAATGTACAGTGAGCAACTGAGAGCTTAACCTCCATTACAGGAATAATGGTTTCTTGTTAGAATTCTACAAAGAACCAACTAAGTCTACAAAACTATTCAATAACTATTTATACAATTGAATTCCTGCCCTTCCTAACTGCATTCACAGTCTTATTCCTTCTATCGTATACCCTCCATCTTTTAACACATGGACTGTTGAAATGGTCATTTTTATGCGTATATGCATAATCATCTCTTAAACTAATCACTCTAGCAACTTGATTTAGTGCTTTTAAACTTGTTCAAACTTTGAATTGGCTCAAATCCAAACTGTTACTGAAAAACACCTTGCCACTTCCCAATTTTGACTCAAAATTGATGGTTTGGTATACTATTATGCACTTAGACCATTATATCAGTAATTGAACTCTGCTAGCAACTTTTAAACATAATTTTAGACTTGATCAAACTGTGACACAACGTAAAAATGGTAGACTTCGAAATCTGACTTTGTTATGGCCAAAAATGCAGAAAAATCAGTCCATCACACCACCAAAACTAAGTTTATAACATTCAATGAACTAGGCAATGTTAAAAGTGACTGTAGAATGTGTAACTACACAAGACCAACCTAGAAAACAGTAGCAAGGTGGAGTTAAACAAAAATTAGACTCACACACAACTCAAACAGCATGGTCCAAATTGCACTAAATTAGAATGCTCTAGAATGGTCAAATTTTGCTAACTACACTGAACTAGCATAAGAAACTATAAAGAAACTGTACTAAGAAGTTTAGAATGGTAAAACAAGGCTAAATACAAACTCACACTACAAAAACAACCTACAACTCAAAATATGAAACCCTAGAACCTAAAAAGTGTACTAAATAGGTGACAATTTCGAAATTCACCTAAACTAACCTAAGAATGAATAATGTTCTTATCCTAACAATTTTAAAGTACTTAAATAAAGTGAAGAAAGATGTAAAATCGGATCAAGTACAAAAATCTCAAAATTTTGCTACTTAGACCTAAAAAGTGTACTAAATAGGTTAAAAAAATTGAAATTGACCTAAAGTAGCCCAAGACTGTGTATTCTACACATCCTTACAAGTTTGAAGTTGTTAAAGGAAGGTAAGAAACATGATACAATAGATGAACTAGCTATATCTTTAAGTTTGCGTACTTGACACCTAAAGAAGTAGATGAAATAGCTAAAAATCACTACTCAAACCTCAGAAAAATTGTACTAATTTTGGAAACTGCACTAAACTAGGAAAATATACTACAAATAAACTATCATAACAAGTCAAAAATGGTAGAACCTAGCTATTTAAGAACTCACACTACATAAAATACCTAAAACTCAAAATTTGACAACTTAGAAACCCAAAAAGTAGTACCTAAAATACACTAAAAGTGCAAAGAATGCAAAATATATTAAAGTACTCATGAAAATAGTAAACTAACTATCTACACCACTTTTAAAAGATAAAAGAAAGATAAAATTGAAGTGTCAATTGAAAAATAAAGAAAAACAAAATTTGACTATTGAACACCTATAAATAGACTAAAGTAGGTGAGAATTTTATTTCCTTGCAGAAATTTGTTATCAAACCTGCATTTAGACCATGACTGAATGTTCATCTATATGTTGTATGTTGATGTATATATTGTATGTTCCTCTATATTGTATGTTCATTTATTAGGCTACAATTTGACTAAGTTAAGTAGTCTTTTAAAGTCCGATGGTACCACATACATTCTCAATGGAATGAAAAGCGTAAAAGTACCTTAAAGACTTACAATGTACAAAATATGTGGAAGTACTCTATAAAAGAGAACTTCAGTAGTGTTAGAAAATTGACTCCCCCAAATTTAATACACAACCACTTAGGATGTCAAAGACATTTCAATACTGAGGACTTGTCTTTGCATGCCCTTATTGAATGCCTATGACAATAGTGTTTAAATTGCCTTCCATGTTCGACTTGAGTAGTAATAGGTTTATTACTTATGTCACATTGAGTGTTGTTGTTTTGGCTAAGTTTTTATTTGTTTGGCTTGTCACAGAACATGACCCATTTTTCCAATCATCGTGGATGGATGTACGATCGTTGTTATAGTGGAAGGAGAGGCTTGAAGGAATCTTTTGTCATCGGAGTTGAAGAGTTTGTGGAGACGGCCCGACGATATCAATATTATGCCCTTGATGGAGGGATTCGATGTCCATGCATCAAGTGCGAATGTACAAGGATTTTGAAAGATGAAGTCGTCAAACTTCACCTTTACCAAAAAGGGTTCATGCCTAATTACACGGTTTGGACATTTCATGGTGAAGAAATTCCTTCGACCTCCACTATAGTTGAAAAGCGGCTTGCATCCGGTTCGAATACTATTGTACATACATCTGAGATAGATCAATTTGCCTATATGCAAGAGATGGTCGACAATAGTCTTCGTTGCCATGCTGAACAAGAAGCAAACGATAGTCATGATGAAGAGTCTCCAAATGAAACCACTCAGAGGTTTTACAATTTACTGACAGAGGCAAATCTACCTGTATTTGAAGGTTCATCTGAGTCAAAATGTTCAGTGTGCATTAGACTCATGGCTGGCAAATCTAATTGGAACGTTCCCATTCAAGCAGTGGACTTCTATACAAAATTGATGTTAGATTTGACACCACCAAACAATTTTATGCCGAAGAATTATTACCAAGCCAAAAAATGTGTTTCAAAGTTGGGATTGGAAGTCAAGAAGATTGATTGTTGTGTTAATGGATGTATGTTATTCTATGACAATGACAATGGCAAAAGTGATGCATTGTTGGTTGAATACAAGTTTTTGTGGCTCACCTCGATATCATACGATGCATGTTGGACGGAGGCAAAAAAACCAATTCCCTTAAAGTCCATGTTCAACTTGCCTATAATTCCAAGATTACAGAGAATGTTTACTTTAATGCAAACATCAGAACACATGTAATGAGTCAATATTTTATCGATTTCACTTAGTTGATTCTACTGAATTTAATCAGGAAAATGTGCTTAAATGTCCAGTATTTTTCCATTTTTGCTAATTGTGCTTAATTTGACCAAAAAATCTTATTTTAATTAATTTGAATTATTTGAGCTAATTATTTTCATCATTGACTGTAGGAAAAGTTTTGGAAATAAAATTTGGTTAAATAAGATGAAGAAGGGGGTGCTGGAAGAAAGAAAGCACTCACGGACAACAAAGGATGCAAGGAGGTGCACGCTCATTTGGGCTTGAAAGCAAAAAGGGAGCAGCTACAGATGGGGGCTTCACGCGGAGAATGGGAAGCACAGGGGGTGTGTCCAGCAAGGCATGGTGGTGCTTGGAGTAAAGAGCTCCCAGCTATCAACACGCGGTCCAACATCTCACACTGGTAGCATCCAGCAATTGACGTCCACGTTCCAACAAAGGGGGTGGTGCATGAAGAAAGAAGCACGAGCAACAACATGAAGAAGGAAGTCCACCACAACAACACGCGTCAAAGAGGTCCGGACCTGGATCCAGCAGCACGGAAAAAAAAAGGGCATTCATTCTTCATTAAAGGCAGCAGCCGCCACCCAAGGAGCGGACGAACATTCTTATATGGAGGGTTACGAGTGATTTTCATGGAGGAGGCACATTCCATTTTAAAGAGGGGACACTGATTTCTTTCTTTTAGCTGCAGGAAAAAATGGTGCACGCTGTTTCGGAAAAATAAAGAGCTCTTTAAATTTCATTGTGTTTTTCATTTTGAGAGTGGAGACCTGGAGTATGTAGCATCCAGCGTGTCACGGAGAATGGATGGAGCAAGGCTTGTTACGTTTAGAGGAGAAGAGTCTAGGATTTTTTGAAGCACACGGACAACAAATGGATGGTCCAGAGTTGGTGTGCACAGTGTCTGAGAATGAATGAAGAAACATAGTGTTGTCGGTGATGTGGAGCAAGGAAGAGGTGTTCGGTTTTTACTTTTTCATGCTTGAGTCAAATTTTATTTTCATATCTTATATATTAAAGTGGATTTAGGTTGAAGTAGCTAGCTCATTTCATTCTCATCTTCTTCACTTTCAGGGTTTGAATTCAATAAGTATAAATTAGATTCTATATATGCATTCAAGAAGCAACATGTTTATTTAAATCACTTTATTTCTTACGTATTTTTAATTCATTGAATTTTGTGATGAAATGCATTCAATGTTAAGCTAAAAGTTCATATTCAATTGGTTCATGAAAACGTGCATTGAATTTTAATTCTTGCTGCACGTGATTTAATGCTTTCCGATGGATGGTTTATGGATGTCCTTTTCTTCAACAATTTATTTCACTGCTCTAATTGCTTTAGCTGGAATGCGGGTATATTTAAATGCCGCTAGGTTTTTTATTTATTTTTCTTTATTTAATTTTAATACTCACTTTAATGTTGTCAATCATATTCGGTTATATTTAATTTAGTTTATTTTTGAATCACAAAAACAATTTCAAAACCCCCCACTACGTGTTTGACCTATTGACTGAACCACATTTGGTCCTTGAGAGACGACCTAGGAGTCACTTACTAGCACTATATTGCATTTTTAATGCACATCAAATTTGATGGGCCGCGACAGCCCGCATCAACATGACATGGCATGATGGTAACAAAACTGAAGGATTTTTGCGTCATCCTTCTGATGGTGAAGCTTGGAAGCACTTTAATCATAAATATCCATCCTTTGCTAATGAATCGCGTAACGTTAGACTTGGTCTATGCTCTGATGGGTTTACCCCGTACATTCAGGCGTCTACATCACCATACTCATGCTGGCTCGTGATAGTTACCCTATACAATCTACCACCTAAGATGTGTATGACAAAGCCTTACATGTTTTTATCATGTAGAATACCAGGTCCATTTGATCCCAAATCATTGATTGATGTTTATTTGGAGCCTTTGATTGATGATTTGAAGAAGTTATGGAATGGTGTTTGGATGTATGACGTTTCAAGGAAGCAAAATTTCCTTATGAGAGCAGCCTTGATGTGAACTATTAATGACTTCCCAGCGTGTGACATGTTATCTTGTTGGAGCACGCATGGTCGATTAGCTTGTCCACATTGCATGGAACATACAAAGTCATTCCAATTGAGTTATGGTCGGAAAAGTAGTTGGTTTGACTACCATCGACGATTCCAATTGAGTTACGGTTCTTCAACCCCTTTAGAAGAAACAAAAAGGCATTTCGCAAAGGGCAAGTTGAAATGGATATGCCTCCGCCAAAGTTGACTGGATCACACGTTTGGAGAAGAGTGAAAGACTATCCTAAAGTCACTGAATCTGGTCATAATAGGATAGAAGGGTTTGGAGAATGGCATAATTAGACTAAAAGAAGCATATTCTGGGAACTTCCCTATTGGAAAGACAACTTGCTAAGACACAACCTCGATGTCATGCACAAAAAAAAATTTCTTTGACAATGTCTTCAACACAGTTATGAATGTTACAGGTAAGACAAAAGATAATGAGAAAGCAAGAACAAATTTACCTTTGTATTGTGGACGAAAAGACTTAGAGTTGAAGGCACAAGGTAACGACCGATTATTTAAACCAAAAGCAAATTACACCATGTCAAAAGACGAGGCAAGAATAATGTGTGGATGGATCAAGGAGATTAGAATGCCAGATGGATATGCTTCTAACTTGTCCAGATGTGCGAATGTTCAGAACAGTACTATTCAAGGGTTGAAGAGTCATGGTTGTCATGTATTCATGGAGACTTTCATCCCTCTTGCGTTCAGTTGTTTGCCAATGCACATGTTAAATACATTGATAGAAATCAGTAACTTCTTTAAAGATTTATGTTGCACGACACTAAAGTTGAATTCCCTGAAAAAGATGGTTGAAAATATCCCAATTATTCTCTGCAAATTAGAAAGAATATTTCCTCCTGCATTTTTTGATTCAATGGAGCATATTCCAATTCATCTTGCATATGAAGCTTGGCTTGGGGGACCTGTGCAATACAGGTGGATGTATCCATTTGAAAGGTTTATGGGAGAATTCAAACGTTCAGTTAAAAATAAAACTAGAGTGGGAGGCTCAATTTGTACAACTTACTTGCATAGAGAGACAACGTATTTTTGTTCACATTATTTCAAAAACTTCATGTTGTCCCCCACTCATGTCAGAAATGAAATGCAATGGCAAGTTGAACACCGTGAAGATGCACTATCAATTTTCTAACAATCAGGCCGTCAGTAGGGAAAGAATTCACTCATTGGTTTCTTGATGCTGAATTCAACTCTGCTCATGTCCATGTCTTAATCAATTGTAGTGAGGTTAAGCCGTACCTTGAGTATATCGAAATCCATCTCTTATCTTTCCAACGGAACAATTGTTATACACTAATGAATTTCATTTGTACCAACTCATTTGTTGTGGTTGAGCAAGTCACAAAAGGAAATACTTCTGCTAGAATACACTTAGAGTTTCCCCATTGGTTTAGAAATCAGGTCCGTACTTCTTCCTATGTTTAGAGCAAGGTTAATTTAATTCTTGCTTTTATAATTTTCTTAGTATCTTTGTAGGTTTTTAATCAGGCATTAACTCCCACGGTTCAAGAGTTAAGACATCTCTCGAATTGGTCAATGAGATGTGTCAAAGAATGACACACTTACTTCACCAATGGTTACAAATTCCATACACATGAATGGTCTAAAGGAAAGAAAACACCAAATTGCGGTGTGTATGTCAAGGGCCTAACAGAGGGTTGTTATGATGATTTCTACGACATCATTCAAAAAATATATGAGCTAGAGTACAACAACACTACTTCTCGAAACAGAGTAATACTTTTTTATTGTGAATGGTTTGATCCTTCTAGAGCTGGTACTATAGTGGATCCATGCTTTAATATTGTCAAACTCAACCAGAGATTAAGATATAGACCGTTTGATCCTTTCATTCTACCAACTAATGTCAAACAGGTTTATTATGTGCTATATCCACCATTCCGCAATATTGACAAGCGTGGTTGGGCCGTAGCAATACAAACCAAGCCTAGAGGTTGCATTCACTTAAATGAGGTTGAGGAAGATGTTGCCTACCAACTTGACCAAATGTCACAACTACAAGAAATTATTGAAGTTGAACATATAACCGCATTGGTCGACCCTGATAGTGATGGAGATGAATTAGAAGCAACAATACAAGGTCATGAAGAACAAGAAGAGGAGGAGGAGGAAGAAGAAGAAGAAGAAGAAGAAGAAGAAGAAGAAGAAGAAGAAGAAGAAGAAGATGATGATGATGATGATGATGACGACGACGAAGAAGAAGAAGATGATGATGATAATGACGATGATGAAGAAGAAGAAGATGAATATGAAGATCATGATGACGACGATTGAATGTTGGACATCTATTGTAACAAATGAAACTATCATTTGAATAAAGTTATCTAAAATACCATCTTAAAAGTTGTAAGCAATTATTTATACATTGACTTTAAAAACCATTGATCCTTCCTTTTTCATTTCTATTTTTTCGCTTTATTTGTAACCATTTCAATGCAGTAATGACAAGACAAAGTTCAGAACGTCCTGATAAAGGAAAGGGGGTAGCAAGGCCTAAAAAGAGGTAACGACAGGCACCAAAGTATGTACTTAGGGTGCCTGCTAAACTACCTACCATTACTGCCTGCAATACATCATTTGTGGGGCATCCTCCTACCCCTACAATACAACCTCCTACCCCTGCAGTAGACCTTACTCCTAGCTCTGCAATACACCCTTATCCTACCCCTGCAGCACACCCTTCTCCTACCCTTGCAACATACCCTTCTACTACCCCTACAACAGACCATCTTCCTCCTCCTGTGGTTATTACCCCCACTCCTCCCCCTGTGGTTATTACCCCCACTCCTCTCCCTGTGGTTATTACCCCCACTCCTCTCCCTGACCCTACTTCTATACCTTCCCCATCTTGTATACCGCGTTCTGAGACTGTCACACCATCTGCTGATCCAGATTCAAGTGGTGATGGTAAAGGTCTTGACCCGCCCCTCCATGATCGACCATGGATTGAGCCATATGGTAAAGGGTAAGATTTTAATCCCTTGTTTAACCATTTTGATGTTTAAACCCTACTGTTATTCAAATGACTTTTATTATGCAGGTTTATTCCATCTAGGGTTGCTTCCTAGGCCATCACACGTTCAATTAAGCAACAGTTTTTAAGACCATGGCCTACTTGGGGAGCAATACCTGATGACGACAAAAACTCATTCTGGGAGCGCTTTCAGGTGAACAATCCATTAAACTAATTGTCCCTCTTATTTTAGTATGCTCATTAATCAATGTTTGTTCTGTTTAATGTTATAGATGAAGGTGTAGTGGAAACTTGAACATGAAACACAGATACAAAGAAATTTCCACATGAAAGCATCTCATCAGCTGTTAGAGATGTTTAGGGATGCCCGTAATGCAGGAGAGCGCCCTTACTGGCTGGGCGAACAAATTTGGAACTCTTTACTGGCTCATTGGAATACAGTAGAGTTTCACAATAAGTGTGCCAAAGCCCAGAGGAAAAAAGCATCTGAAAAGGGTGGCACCCTTCATACTAGTGGGTCGATAACCATTCTTATGGTAAAATTTCATTACATAACTTTTTCTTTCATATATAAGTTATGTATTTTCTATTTCATATGTACACTTGTAATTCTAAATCATGTTACAGGCACAAGCTCTGGGACGGGCGATCCATGTTGATGAGGTCTTTGCACAGACTCATGTAAGGAAGGACACTAATCAATTCGTTGATGAAAGATCTCAGAAGACTCATGTAAGTAAATAACACTATTACTATTACTAATTTTTCATTTATGTTATTCTATCATTCCCTAACATTGCTTTTAATGTTTCAACAGGAAGAATTTTCTACGAGACTTTCACAGGTTAGATCTGAACATGAGTCAGCTCCTACACCGGATGATGCTAGTAATGCAGAAGATGACATCCGTAGGACACAGTGCTGGGTCGACATTGTTGGTGGGAAGAAAAAGGGACGAGTGTACAGTGTAGGACAACTTGCTTCAAACTATACAACATCGAGAGGAGGTATGATGAGTCAATATTTTCTTGACCTTACCTAGTTTATTGTGCTAGAATTAATCAGGGAATTGAGCTTAAATGTCCAGTATTTCTCCGTTTTTGCTAATTGTGCTTAATTTGACCAGAAATTCTAATTTTAATTAATTTGAATTATCTGAGCTTATTATGTTCATTATTGATTGCAGGAAAACTTTTGGAGATACATTTTGGGACATCAGGAAGAATGCAAATAAATTCAAGACTCTCCACATACACATTTTAGAGTTAATTAAATTGTAATTTACTAGTTTAGAATTTTTGAATCAAGTCTCACATTTTGGGTCAATTTTTGGTAAAGTAGACTAGACCCAAAAGTGGAGGTGAATGACTTGGCACCTTAGGTTTTTTTTTTGTGTGGACCCCAACCTTATTAAAAGGTGACACACGACCTTTAAGGCGGCCGCCACCACCTCACGGAATTTCCCAATTTTTCTCGCTTTGGTTTTCGGAGAACGTTGTCTTCAATGGAGAAAAAGAAGAGTTGATGTTTTATTCCTTTTGGCTGAATCCTCATTGCATTTTCATTTTTTATTGCATTGTTGATTGATGATTTAAATGAATGAAGCAATTGAATGTTGTTGAGAGCAACACGTCCAGCTGAAGCGTTGAATCATGGCACATGGAAGGGCTGATTTCGTCTTCAAGTTAGAAGAACACAGCTGCCACGGAGATTCACGTTTCCTATCTTTAAGATCAACAAGCAATGCATTTTCTTTATTTTAGATAAAGCACGATGATTGAGTAGAAGTACACGCTGATTCTTGGTGAAAGGAGAGGGTCCAGCAGCATTGAGAATCGTATGTACACGCTGTGCTGGAAGAGAAGTGGAGGCGTGAATCACTTAGAAGCATTTTTTAATTGATCTTTGTCGATTCTTGAGGTGTGTTTTTCAGTGCTTATCAACACGGATATTGAGAGGTGAATTGGTGTGCACGAGAATGTGAGTTGGAAGCACTGCTGGAATGAGAAAAGCTATGCCACTTTGATATTGTGATTAAATGCTTTGGAGATGTCTTTTCTTTGATAAATGAAGAAGTAGATTAGGTTGGAGTAGATGTTGTCACGTCCAGCAAAAAAATGAAGCAAATTATCTTTCATGGAATGAAGCACACGTTACGGAGGAACACATCTTTTCTTCTCCTTTGGCTTGGGGCACTCATTCATTAATGGAGTGACAATTTTAGTTTTCTTTACTTCTTCAAGCATTTAATGTTAAATTTCTTTAAGCATTCAATTCAATTGCCCGCCATTCTCAGTTTACATTTAATTGTTTAGCTCAATGTTGCACTTTTAATTTGGTTAAAGCACTTTTCATTTAAATGTTCTCTATTTTTCTTGGTTGTGATATTTTAGTTACGATGTTAGCTTAAGTGACCAACTGTTTTAATATTGTGTTCACATCCGTGTTTATGTTTGTGTTTTAATTTAGTTCACTTGCATTCACAAAATCTTCACAAACCCCCCCACAAAGTGTTCGACCTATTACCTGAACCATATTTGGTCCTTGAGAGACGACCTAGGACTCACTTCCTAGCACTATATTACATTCTTTAATGCACATCAAATTTGATGGGCCGCAACAGCCGCATCAAGGTACTCTGAAGCACCAACGTTTTTCTTCCACCACTACTACTGACGAGGTCGTTCTCCGCCTCACGCAGGCACTGGAGCAACGTAACCAGGAAATCACTGATTTGAGAGCAGAGTTTACAAACTTTAAGGCCCTGGTCATGAAAGTATTGCCTGAAACTTCACAGGATGAATTCAATATCCCTCTGACCGAACCACGACCCTCTTTGTCACCCGTTGTCCCTCAGGAGCCGACATCAGTCCAACCCTCATCAGTCCAACCGACATCCGTCCAACCCACACCAGTCCAGCCATCTATAGAGGAGCAAGATGATGAAGATCATTCTAATGATAACTATGTACATTATTAGTTTCATTTTGTTATTAGTTGTTAGAGAAACATTTGGATATTAGAATTGGAGTTTATATCATTTGGATGTTAGATCAATTGGATGATTTGGATGTAGAACATCATTATGTTACATTGTTTTATGTTTTAAATATAAATACATGTTCTATGGATTAATGGATGATTCGACTGTTATATTGTTTTTCTGATCAATGATTGCATCATTGAGATGCACATTATGCATTTGTATCTTCATCTCCATCAACATCTACATCTACACATTTTAATCACACTGAGAAAAATATGGCACAACCTCTATCTCGCGAGAGGACTCTTAGGGAGATGGCTGAACCTGATTTCACTTATAAAAGCTTGTGCATCTAATATCCTGATGAGGACGTGCTGTATGTTCTCAAAACTAGACTGATCCATTTGTTGCCCAAGTTTCATGGCCTTACAGGTGAGTGCCCGCATAAGCATCTGAAGGAATTCCATATTGTTTGTTCATCCATGAGGCCTCTAGATGTTCCCGAAGATAATATGTTTTTGAAGGCATTCCCTCATTCACTAGGAGTAGCAAAGGTTTGATTGTATTACTTGGCACCTAGATCCATCACCAGCTGGGATGATCTGAAGAGGTTGTTCTTGGAGAAATGTTTCCCAGCATCCCGGACCACAGCTATCAGAAAAGACATTTCTAGGATTAGGCAGCTCAGTGGACAAAATTTGTATGAGTATTGGAAGAGATTCAAGAAGCTATGTGCAACCTGCCCTCACCATCAGATATCCGAGCAACTCCTTCTCAAGTATTTCTATGAAGGATTTAACAACATGGAAAGGAGTATGATTGATGCTGCTAGTGGTGGAGCGCTTGGTGACACGACGCCTGCTGAAGCTAGGCATTTGATTGAGAAGATGGTTCTAACTCCCAGCAGTTCAGTGTGAGGAATAATGCTATTGTGGTTAGGGGAGTTCATGATCTCGCTACCCACCTTTCATTATCTACAGATAAGAAATTGGAAGGCAAGCTTGACGCTCTTGTGAGTTTGGTGACACAGTTGGCATCCAATCAGAGACCGACACCTTCATCTATTTCTATTGCACGGTTGTGTGCTATTTGTCCTTCTAGTGACCATTACACTGATGCTTGTCCTTCTCTACAGCAACTTAGTACCCCTGATGCGCCCCAAGCTTATGCTACAAATATTTAAAACAACAGGCATCAACATCAACATTAACCCCAACAACAGCAAAACTATGACTTGTTCAGCAACATGCATAACCTAGGGTGGAGGGATCACCCTAATCTCAGATGAAACAATGCTCCACATCGACAACAACAACCACCTCATTTCCAGAATGTTGTAGGTCCTCATAGATATGTGCCTCCTTCTGTTCAGAGATTTCAAAGGCAACAACAAGAGATTCTTGCCCAACCATCTTCCCAACCTTCTACTTCTTCTTTCGAGCTTACCTTGGAGGAGTTGGTGAAGTGATGGACAAATTTATGAGCACCAAAATATGATGTCACAAACTTGTTTTTCAATCGACAAGTATGATCGAATCGTTCAAGTAATAAACTTGGTAGGACCAAGTATCATTCTTCCCAAAGGACTCACGGCCTAGTTTAGTTATGTGATTTGTTGATTAGCTAAGACTTACAAATGAAATAATTGAGATTTTATATGCAAGACAGAAAATAAACATGTATGCATGAAGTTTTGATCAATGGCAAAAAGCAAAAGATAAACACTTTCAATGAAATTTATGTATGAATATGTTGTTGGGGGTTCAATTTCATCTTATCCACTCTCATATATTTTAGGAATTCAACATTCAAATCATCATTGTTAATGCCACTCTCTAAAGTACCTTTCTAGAAGGCTTCTCCCTAATCACGAGTTCATACAATTCCTAGCATTCCTAATGATCAGTTCATAAGTGCAGGAGCTTAACGACAACCAACATAATATTGGGAGAGATTCCCCGGATCTAGACTTCCCCGTACGTTCCCGTATCGACAAAACCAATAATCATGCATCGAATGAGTTAAACAATGCAAGCATTAAGCAAAGAGGAAAAACCCTAACTAATGATGAAAGAAAGCATAAGTCTTAATTAAAGATGTAAAAACAGATTCCATATATGAGAGCTTCAAAAGATTACATTGATTCCCCAACAAACATACAGAGTTTAGTTCACCATATTCATGGTGAACCTAGATGAATTGCAATGAAAGAATGAAAGAATAAACCCTAAGAAGGTGAAGAGGTAGCCTGAGCATCCAAGATCCTCCTTCAAAGGGGTGGAAGAGAGAGTGTTTGCCTCGTTTCTGCCAAAGATACAAACCCTAGGACGTCCTAAAGCTTATATACTATTCTAAAATTACATAAAATCTAAGCCCAAGCCCATAAGTGTGCCGCTCAGCGGTAAAGTACCGCTCAGCGGTGAGTGCGCGTCTCGTTTCTTCCCCTCAGCGGCCATTTTGTCAGAGTGCGGCTGCAGCGGAAGGGTTAGCGTGGAATAACAAACCAAGAGGGGTTTTTAATAATAACGTGTGCCTTTTAATTTCTACTCAATTAAACTTACTTAGCAATTAATAAAGACAAATAAAGCAAGAGTAAGGTTGAGAGAAATTTGCACAGATGATTTTATCCTGGTTCGGATCTTACCAATCCTACGTCCAGTCGCTTATCTCAAAACAAGATAAACAGTTTCACTAACACAAAACAATTACAAATTACAATCACAAAGATACAATTTGTAAAAGTTTAGAAACCACCTCTCTTGATACCACAAGAGATGAAACTACACCTCCTTTGAGTCTTCACAAAGGATGAACACCTCCTCCGAATACTTCACGAAGGATGATTCTCTTCCGAACACCTCCTTAGACACACCAAGGATGAACCGGCTATTTCCTCTGTCACCGTAGCAGCACTTCACCAGCTCCACAGACAAGAGTTTCACAAGCCGAACAAGAACACACAAGTCTCAATAATTTCTGAGTATTTGAGCACAAGGGAAGAGTTTCTGTGTCTCTGGATATTTTTTGAGAGGAAATGAGAGTCTATTTATAGACTCATCCAAAGGCTCTTCCATTCACTAAAAGACAAACTTAACGGCTAGTTTCTCCAACGGCCATAAACGGCTAGTTTGTCCAACGGCCATAAACGGCTAGTTTGTCCAACGGTCATAAACGGGTAGTTTCTTCAACGACTAGTTTCTCCAACGTCCGTGTTAAGTGCGATACTCTTACCGTTAACCGTCACTATTCACGTGAATAGTGTTACTATTCATGTGAATAGTACTATAGTGTTTTGTTGCAATGATTTACTATAGTAATTTTACAAAACACTTTTCTTTTTCTAATCTAAGTCCTATACATATTTCTAAGAGTATTACAAAAGCTTTCCATCACAATATAAGTCTTCATAACATCTTGAATCTTGATTTCTCTTGACTTGATTTGGACATCATCAAAACTTCATCTTCATCATTTTGCTAACAATCTCCCCCTTTTTGATGATGATAAAAAACTCCTTGATTTAAAGCTTTTGGTAATAATCTGTATTTAAAACACAACTTATGGAAGAAAGAGTGCATTAGTGAATAAGCACAAATAGTACAAATTGGCAAATAAGCTTTAAACATTTTCTCCCCCTTTTTGATCATAATTAAAAAGTTGTGTTGATGTTCTCCCCCTAAGATAATACTCCCCCTTAATAAAAGCATGTATGCATATGAGCTAAAAATATTTCAAATTTAAAGATTCATTCAAACATGCACAATAGGATATTTAAAGCAAATATTTTTAGGAGAAAGATCTTATAAAACATTGTTTAGATCTTTATCTTGAGGATTGTCATCATTCTTTGCTTCATTTGTTGTCTTCTACAAATCTTCGTCATTGCCTGCATGTAATTCAACTGACTCAAGAGGTTTTGCCTCAAGGTCTACAATTTCATCAAAGACAACATGCTCACATAAAAATTTTTCCGATTGAAAACTATATATGCTTTGTATATTAGAAGATATAAAAATAGTTTTACCGGTCTTGAAAAAATTTTCTTAAAATTTGTTTTAAAGAAATTCTTAAATTTTTAAACAATAGGTACCCAACTACTTGTATGGGTCCTTTGGGTTAGATTTAGAAAAAAGAAATTACTTTATAACCCATATCTACCACTTGGAACACCATAATGCTTAATTTTACATTTGTTAGATGTATGACCCTTTTTCATACAATAAAAGCATGATGCAACATTTGTGTTCCTATAAGTTGTTCCTTTTTCTACCCAAGTTCTACGGATTCTATAATTATGTTTATTTTTAGGAACATACTTATTTTTAACAACCTTATTTTCATTATTTTTACTACATTCTCCTAAGGTTGTTTCATCTAGTAGTTTCTTACAATTTTCACAAGAAGCACATTCATCACTACTAGTAAATTTACCCTTTTCAAAAATTAAAACTTTATTTTTCAAATCTTTATTTTCTTCAAAAGTATTTTCAAAATTTAATTTTAAATTCTTATTTTCTTCAAGAATATTTTCAAAATTTAATTTTAAATTTTTGAAATCCTTTTTCAACTTCTGATGGGCTTTATCTAACTTTTCAGATTCTACTATTAAAGCAGCATAAATTTCATGCAATTCATTTTCACTAATTTGACTAGAATTATCAGAATCGCTAGATGTACTTACTTGGCTTCCAGCGTCGTCGTTCACCACTAAACAGATGTTTGCTTCTTCATCTGAGTAGCTTGAATCTGAAATGGTCTCATTGTCATCTTCCCATGCAATGTATGCCTTCTTTTTCTTGAATAATTTCTTTTCTTCACCCTTCTTTTGATTTGGGCAGTCTGCTTTTAAATGTCCCTTTTCTCCGCAACCGTAGCATCGGTAATTTGAGGAAGATACTGGATTATCTTTCTTTTCATATCTAAATTTTCCTTTACCTTTAGACTTCATGAACCTATTGAGCCTTTTTATCATGAGTCTCAATTCTTCTTCTTCGTCTGAGTTTTCATCTTCCGATTTACCTTTGCTTCTTTCAACCTCCGACTTTAACGCCAAACTCTTCTTGTTGTTTTTGGCTTTTGATTCTTCTTCATCAAGTCTTCCGAGGTCAAGTTCATGCTCTCTCAACTTTCCAAATAATGCAGCCATGGTCATTGTGTTGAGATTTTGTGACTCAGAAATTGCAATCACTTTTGGTTGCCAAGACCTGTCTAAAGATTTCAAAATTTTTATATTAAGCTCATCAGTATCGAAAGACTTACCTAGTCCAATAAGATGGTTTACGATGTTGGTGAAGCGTTTCTGAACATCTACTATTGTTTCCCCTTGCTTCATCCTGAACATTTCGTATTCCTGGATTAAGGTATTCTTTCTAGCTCTCTTAACATCATCTGTACCTTCATGGGTTACTTTCAGTACTTCCCACATTTCTTGTGCAGTTTTACAAACAGAAATCCTGTAAAACTCATCAACAGTTAAAGCAGATGAAATAATATTACGAGCTTTTACATCATTACCAAATTTTTTCTTATCTTGAGCAGTCCATTGGTCACGGGGCTTTGGTTCCTGCATATTGTTAGTTGGAATAAAAGGACCAAATGCAACAGCATCCCAAATATCTATATCAATAGATTCCATAAATATTTGCATTCTTACCTTCCAGAATGCGTAATTTTCACCTTTGAATAGTGGTGGTCTATTGATAGAAGCACCCTCTGCGAATGTTTGAAACGATCCCGCCATTTGAATGACTATCAAAGCAAGCTCTGATACCAATTGTCAGAGTGCGGCTGCAGCGGAAGGGTTAGCGTGGAATAACAAACCAAGAGGGGTTTTTAATAATAACGTGTGCCTTTTAATTTCTACTCAATTAAACTTACTTAGCAATTAATAAAGACAAATAAAGCAAGAGTAAGGTTGAGAGAAATTTGCACAGATGATTTTATCCTGGTTCGGATCTTACCAATCCTACGTCCAGTCGCTTATCTCAAAACAAGATAAACAGTTTCACTAACACAAAACAATTACAAATTACAATCACAAAGATACAATTTGTAAAAGTTTAGAAACCACCTCTCTTGATACCACAAGAGATGAAACTACACCTCCTTTGAGTCTTCACAAAGGATGAACACCTCCTCCGAATACTTCACGAAGGATGATTCTCTTCCGAACACCTCCTTAGACACACCAAGGATGAACCGGCTATTTCCTCTGTCACCGTAGCAGCACTTTACCAGCTCCACAGACAAGAGTTTCACAAGCCGAACAAGAACACACAAGTCTCAATAATTTCTGAGTATTTGAGCACAAGGGAAGAGTTTCTGTGTCTCTGGATATTTTTTGAGAGGAAATGAGAGTCTATTTATAGACTCATCCAAAGGCTCTTCCATTCACTAAAAGACAAACTTAACGGCTAGTTTCTCCAACGGCCATAAACGGCTAGTTTGTCCAACGGCCATAAACGGCTAGTTTGTCCAACGGTCATAAACGGCTAGTTTCTTCAACGACTAGTTTCTCCAACGTCCGTGTTAAGTGCGATACTCTTACCGTTAACCGTCACTATTCACGTGAATAGTGTTACTATTCATGTGAATAGTACTATAGTGTTTTGTTGCAATGATTTACTATAGTAATTTTACAAAACACTTTTCTTTTTCTAATCTAAGTCCTATACATATTTCTAAGAGTATTACAAAAGCTTTCCATCACAATATAAGTCTTCATAACATCTTGAATCTTGATTTCTCTTGACTTGATTTGGACATCATCAAAACTTCATCTTCATCATTTTGCTAACAATCTCCCCCTTTTTGATGATGATCAAAAACTCCTTGATTTAAAGCTTTTGGTAATAATCTGTATTTAAAACACAACTTATGGAAGAAAGAGTGCATTAGTGAATAAGCACAAATAGTACAAATAGGCAAATAATATTTCCTCTGTCACCGTAGCAGCACTTCACCAGCTCCACAGACAAGAGTTTCACAAGCCGAACAAGAACACACAAGTCTCAATAATTTCTGAGTATTTGAGCACAAGGGAAGAGTTTCTGTGTCTCTGGATATTTTTTGAGAGGAAATGAGAGTCTATTTATAGACTCATCCAAAGGCTCTTCCATTCACTAAAAGACAAACTTAACGGCTAGTTTCTCCAACGGCCATAAACGGCTAGTTTGTCCAACGGCCATAAACGGCTAGTTTGTCCAACGGTCATAAACGGCTAGTTTCTTCAACGACTAGTTTCTCCAACGTCCGTGTTAAGTGCGATACTCTTACCGTTAACCGTCACTATTCACGTGAATAGTGTTACTATTCATGTGAATAGTACTATAGTGTTTTGTTGCAATGATTTACTATAGTAATTTTACAAAACACTTTTCTTTTTCTAATCTAAGTCCTATACATATTTCTAAGAGTATTACAAAAGCTTTCCATCACAATATAAGTCTTCATAACATCTTGAATCTTGATTTCTCTTGACTTGATTTGGACATCATCAAAACTTCATCTTCATCATTTTGCTAACACATTTTGCCCCTCAGCGGACCTCCCGTGACTTCCTGAGTGCCGCTCAGCGGTAAAGTGCCGCTGAGCGGTGACTTCGGCTTCTCCTTTTGCACTCTTTGATTTCTTTTCTGATTCCATCTCTCTCCTTCTTCACTTCTTTCACTAAATTCACCTTAAAACCTGCACAAAAACACTGAAATCAAGCATAAACCTGTCCAGCTCTCTTATTTCTGAAAATATGGATAAAAGCATGATTTCAAGCTAGTTTCTAAGTATAAAGGTTGCTTTTAGTGTCAATTTTAAGCATAAAAATAACAGTTTTTCAACTGTTATCACAACCCCAAACTTAGAACTTTGTTTGTCCTCAAGCAAACAATATGTAACTCAATCTTCAACCAATTCATATGATGGTTCACTCATTCAAAAATCCTCTTTTTCAAGATAAGTAAAAACTTCAATCAAACTTATGATCAAGAGTTTAATCAAGATGTGCACATGCTTTAGTGTTTCACAAAGTCAGTTAATATCCAACAAATGCTATTTTTCATGAATGATCAATCAATTAAGCATGGATGTTCATGTGCTCATGGAATATTTCCTCACTAGGTAAAGTGTTTCACTCACACTCAAGTGTATAAGAGGTAATCACTCATTCAATCTACTATCACAATGTCACATGAATCAACTTTGCCTTTCATTTTACCACAATCAAAAACATTCACAAGCATGCATCATCACAAGGACTTTTCAATGGCTTATAATGTGGCTGGGCTAACAAGAAAATTGGTTTTTCTGGATCACAAAATCCTTGAGTTAAGAGAATCATAATAACACAATCATCTTATTCATTCCCAACTTTCTTTTGCCTTTGCATTTGCATTGAGCTTTACTTCTTTTTCTTTTCTTTTCTTTTTCTTTGCATATTCTTACTTTTTAGCTCTTAGCTCAATGCTTTTCATTTTTCATGTTTCCCCAACCACCCCAAACTTGAACATTTAACAATACCACACAAGATCTTCTACTTAACTCAAGGTAAAGATTTTCAATCAAGGGTTTTCAGTGTATGTTCAAGGCTAAGGGTTCAAAGGATAGAACACAACGTGTTCTCTTTTAGTGGGCTAACTTTATGAATTTGGCCAATAAAAAGGGTTTCAACAAACGACCTTGATCACATGATGCAAAACAAGCAATTGATTCAATCATAGAAAACCTGGGCAAAGTCATTCATGCTTTCAAAGTAATAACATTCAACAATAACAACTTTGGAGCTCAAAATCTCACATATAAGCTCATTCACATTTGACATACACATCCTGCTTACTTTCACAATCACAATCATGATATCATGCATTTGTTCACAAAGCTTGTGAATCACCTGTATAAGCATTTTAATGTGCACATCATCTCAACATCAATTAATCATAAGCATCATTCAAGCATTACTTATCAAACAATCACAGTTAATAGCAAACCATCATAAGAAACCAGGTGTTCAATAGAGTACATCAACCCTAATCTAAAAACAAAAACAAATAAGTTCAGAAAACTTAAACCACAAAAGCATAATCATATGATAGCATTCATCAGTAAATGCTATCTCAGCTCCTCATCAGTCTGAGCTGTCCTCTGTATCTTCCTCTTCCTCCTCATCTTCATCATCTTCAAATGCATCCTCCTCATCAGCTTCGTCTTCTTCCATATCTCTAGCTGAAGCTTCCGCTGCTCCAGCTCCCCCTCCATGCACTGGTTCTTCTGGCCAAGCTACTACATTATGGAATTCATCCGTAGTCCACCTGTGGGCTGGAGGTGTATCATACATCCCCACTATCATCTCAGCAGTGGCCACCTGCCCTCTGTGAATGGACTGCAACTGAGCACCTATAAGAGACATATACATGTCCCTCATCTGGAATGGTTCTGCTTCATGTGTATCAGCAGCTGTCTGGCTCTGTGCTGGCCCTCTCTCTCTACGAGCCCGGCGTGGTGGAACTGGCTGAGCTGCATCCTCACCTCCATAGTACTGTCTGTAATAAGCCTCATCAATAGCTTTTCTTGGCCTCTCAAATGGTGGAACAGAAGTGTCCACCCCAGCTAGCTTGCAAAGGTGAGTGATCAAAGAAGGATGTCCTAGTGGTGCTTTGTTGTTTGAAGTATTAGCGCACACACTAATCTCATCAGCTATCACCTGCCCAATATTAACATTTAAGTTTCTGATAGCACAATAGATGAATAGTGCCCTGCTGAGAGTAATATCTGACACATGTGAACATGGCTGAATGTTGGCATGAGAAAATGCCATCCAATACTTTGCCAGAGGAGTCAAATCCGTCCTCCTAATGTTAACCACTGAGCCAGATCTATTTCTTTGGAAGTGTCCTCCAGGTATACACAGCACTCTCTCCACATCCTCATAATCAACACCTTCCTCCATGCAAAGAGCAAACTGGCATTGCTCACCAGCCCACACAGTATCCAGGAAGTTGTTGATAGAATCAGGATCATATCTGATAGCATGGCCTCTGACATAGCCCAAATAATTCTCAGCTGGATAATCACCAATCTTCTTTGCATTGGTGTAAAATTCCTTTACCACAGCTATGTTGGCAGGTGCAGGATAAGTGGCTAGCTTTCCCCAATCATTCCCTAACACTTGCTCTCCAAATTGAGGAGCAAAGTTAGGTATCATTCCAACCTTTCTCTCAATCAGAAGTCTCCTGTCCTGAACCACCCTAAAGTGCTTCTCATGTTTCCTAGAGTGGAATCTGCTAGATTGGGGTTGCTCTGGTTCCTTTTCCTTTCTCTTGGTTGCCATGGTTTTCAATCTTTTTCCTGATGAGGATGCCATTCCTACATTCAAAACACAAAGAAAACCACAGAACATGATGTTAATCATTAGTAAAACATAGAACATAATTCCTTTCGAAGCTAAACCACCGCTGAGGGCCAGAATTTCCCCTCAGCGCCACCAGTACCACATTCCAGATCACAAAAAACCAGAAAAACCAAATCTGGCAGAGTGCCGCTCAGCGGCAGTTTACCCCTCAGCGGTAACTCTGCAGATTTTTGAAAAACCTGTTTTAAAGCTTTCCTAACTCCACCCAAATGCAATTTTCAGTTTTCCAGTTCATAATCATGCAGTTTAATCGGTTCAAACATCAAATATATCATCAAATCATGCATAGAAATCAAAACCCCTAAATATTCATACTTTGACAATCACATTCAAATTCAAGAATCCTAAAATGAACAAAATGCTTTTTACTTACTTGGGTGGAGATACTAGATGCAATGAGAATGCTTCCAAGCTAGAATGCTCTCTTCCAACCCCAAACTTTGATGGCACACTAGTGAAAAAGTGAGTGGAAGAGATATTTTCTTAAGAGGGAAGAGTGAAAAGATGTGGAAAACCTAGGAGAAGGTGTGTGGAAGTGTTTGTGCAGAGAAAAGCCTGGAAAGAAACCCTAAAACGCAGCTTGAGGTATAAAAATACCCTAATGGGCTCGGGTCCCGCTAAGGGGGACTAAAGCCCATTCTGCGAGAGTACCGCTCAGCGGTAAAATACCGCTCAGCAGCACTTTCGTGATGTGCTCCTCTCCTTCTTTTCTTAACCTACGTGCCTCCCATACATGCCCCTCATTGGTTCCCTGCAATTCAATGTTTAAAAATGCTTATGCAAACCCTAACTAAAATAAAACAAACAAAAACAATCAATCAACTGGGTTGCCTCCCAGGTAGCGCTTGTTTAACGTCACGAGCCTGACCCAAAATCCACCAACACCCATCAGTAGGTGTTTCAAACTTACCAACACCCATCAGTAGGTGTTACAGACTTACCAGCACCCATCAGTAGGTGCAAAATTTTCTCACCAACACCCATCAGTAGGTGTTACAAACTTAGTATCCTTTAGTAGATACTTAACCACCTAGCATCCTTCAGTAGATGCTGTATCCAACAAAATATTTACAAAATAATGTCCACAAATTAAAAGTTACAAAACCAAATCAAAAGTTTTTAAATCCACTGGGTTGCCTCCCAGCAAGCGCTCTTTTAACGTCATTAGCTTGACCCAGTAAAGCTCAAGTTCCTTCTTCTTTTTCTTCTTTCTACTGAACTTCTTCAGAAATTTGATCAAACCAGGAACCTGTTGTAGTGTCTCAATCGTAGGAACTTTAATCTCCAATTTCTTGAAGATTTCCATAAAGCACTTAAATTTCTTTTCCTTCCTATGATTCTTTTTTAGATGAGGATGGGATTTTTCATATGATTCCTTTTTCTTTCCTCTCATCTTCTTTTTCTTATGCTTCCTCTCCCCAAATTTTCTCTTTTTCTTTTCTCTTATTTTTTTCTTCCCTTCTCTTTTTCTTCTCAACTTCTTTATTTTCACACAAATTTTCTTCCTCTCTTCTCTCTCAACCACTTCTTTTTCTTTTTCTTCATCTTTATCTTTTTCACTCAACTCTTCTTTCTCTTTTCTCTCTACCCTTTCCTCATCTCCCTCTAATTTTTCCTCATCAAGAATCTTGTCACTTTCAGTGATAATGACTTGCCCTTCCTCCTTAAGGTTAACTTCAGTATTAACATCATCATTCAATCTCTGATGGATGTAACGAAGTTGCATCTCCATTCTTTTACATGATTCTTCAATGCTTTTCTGAGTAGAGTCGGAATTTTTCAAAAATCGTTGAAGGGTGTCCTCCAACCTATCCAAACTTCCTGATAGAAAGGGTTGTTGCTGCCATTGTTGTTGTGGTTGGTTCTCAAATTGTCCAGCAGCTTGCCAAAATTGGCTTTGATCCATGCTTGAGTGAGGTTCCCACCAGTGGTTGAGATTACTTTGGTAGAATTGAGTGCCCATATAGTTAAATTCTTGACCAAATTGCATTCTGCAGACATTAGGCACAAAACCCTAAAAATAATTGTTAGCACAAAAAGATATAAAAGAAGATATAAGATCAGAGATAAGAAGATGAAATAAAAACAGAAAACAGAAAAATAAAAACAGAAAAATGAAATAAAATACAAACTGAAAAATATAAACAGAAAATAAAAATAGAAATTCAAAATTAAAGTCAAAGATAATCAATAATCACACAAATTAACCACTTAAACCAGAGCCCCCGGCAACGGCGCCAAAAACTTGATGGACAAATTTATGAGCACCAAAATATGATGTCACAAACTTGTTTTTCAATCGGCAAGTATGACCGAATCGTTCAAGTAATAAACTTGGTAGGACCAAGTATCGTTCTTCCCAAAGGACTCACGGCCTAGTTTAGTTATGTGATTTGTTGATTAGCTAAGACTTACAAATGAAATAATTGAGATTTTATATGCAAGACAGAAAATAAACATGTATGCATGAAGTTTTGATCAATGGCAAAAAGCAAAAGATAAACACTTTCAATGAAATTTATGTATGAATATGTTGTTGGGGGTTCAATTTCATCTTATCCACTCTCATATATTTTAGGAATTCAACATTCAAATCATCATTGTTAATGCCACTCTCTAAAGTACCTTTCTAGAAGGCTTCTCCCTAATCACGAGTTCATACAATTCCTAGCATTCCTAATGATCAGTTCATAAGTGCAGGAGCTTAATGACAACCAACATAATATTGGGAGAGATTCCCCGGATCTAGACTTCCCCGTACGTTCCTGTATCGACAAAACCAATAATCATGCATCGAATGAGTTAAACAATGCAAGCATTAAGCAAAGAGGAAAAACCCTAACTAATGATGAAAGAAAGCATAAGTCTTAATTAAAAGATGTAAAAACAGATTCCATATATGAGAGCTTCAAAAGATTACATTGATTCCCCAACAAACATACAGAGTTTAGTTCACCATATTCATGGTGAACCTAGATGAATTGCAATGAAAGAATGAAAGAATAAACCCTAAGAAGGTGAAGAGGTAGCCTGAGCATCCAAGATCCTCCTTCAAAGGGGTGGAAGAGAGAGTGTTTGCCTCGTTTCTGCCAAAGATACAAACCCTAGGACGTCCTAAAGCTTATATACTATTCTAAAATTACATAAAATCTAAGCCCAAGCCCATAAGTGTGCCGCTCAGCGGTAAAGTACTGCTCAGCGGTGAGTGCGCGTCTCGTTTCTTCCCCTCAGCGGCCATTTTGCCCCTCAGCGGACCTCCCGTGACTTCCTGAGTGCCGCTCAGCGGTAAAGTGTCGTTGAGCGGTGACTTCGGCTTCTCCTTTTGCACTCTTTGATTTCTTTTCTGATTCCATCTCTCTCCTTATTCACTTCTTTCACTAAATTCACCTTAAAACCTGCACAAAAACACTGAAATCAAGCATAAACCTGTCCAGCTCTCTTATTTCTGAAAATATGGATAAAAGCATGATTTCAAGCTAGTTTCTAAGTATAAAGGTTGCTTTTAGTGTCAATTTTAAGCATGAAAATAACAGTTTTTCAAGCAGATGACTATTCAAAACATGCAATTTCAGTAGGAGACAAAAGCTTCCATCCAGAGCTTGACGAATCAGATGGGGCAGATGGCTACACAGCTGAATCAGGCACAGTCTCAGAATTATGATAAATTGCCATCCCAGACTATGTAGAATCCTAAGAATGTTAGTGCCATCACCCTCAGATCTAGGAAGCAAATTGTTGTGCCCAACATGCCATCTCTGGCACCTGAACCTCATAAACTTACACCTGCTACTTCCCACAGAAAAGAGGACCAGGCTAGTCCAAGCAAGACATTTGAGGCAGGTGGACCTTCTTCTTCTTCTGATGGTTCTTCTTCTTCTACCACCACCAGCGCATCTCCTACCTTGCCTCACCAGATTCCTTTTTCATTTCCTCCAAAGGCGATGCCTAGCAAAAAGATGGAAGAGGTGGACAAAGAAATATTGGAGACCTTTAGGAAGGTACAGGTGAACATACCTCTACTTGATGCCATAAAGCAGATTCTTAGATATGCAAAATTCCTGAAGGACTTGTGCACGCATAAGAGGAAAATAAAAGGAGATGAAAGAATCAACATGGATAGGAATGTATTCGCGCTTATTGGTAAGTCGGTCCCGCACATTCCTTAAAAGTGCAAGGACCTAGGTACATTTTGCATTCCTTGTATGATTGGAAATAGTAAATTTGAAAATGCCATCCTTGATTTGGGTGTTTCCATAAATGTCATGCCTCTTTCAATTTTTAAATCCTTGTCTCTTGGCCCTTTACAACCTACGGGTGTGGTCATTCAGTTGGCCAACAAAAGTGTTACCCACCCAACAGCTTACATAGAGGTTGTCTTGGTTAGGGTTGGTGAGCTGATTTTTCCTGCCGAAATGGAGGAGGGATTCTCTCATGGATCCACTCCCATAATCTTAGGCAGACCATTTTTGAAAACTTCCCGAACCAAGATTGATGTCTATGTTGGAACTTTATCCATGGAATTTGCTAATATTATGGTTCACTTTAATATTCTTGATGCAATGAAGTTTGCAGCTGAAGACCATTCTGTTTTTAAGATATACATGTTGGATGGCATTATTGATAAATATGTTGTTGATGAGTTTGATTCTTTGCATAAGAAATATAATTCTTTTCTATCTTCTCTACATACATGCATTGAATCTGAATTTGAGAATGATGTTGATTTTGAAGAGAATTTTGATATCAATGATGCTAATGATGTTGATAATGTAATTGTCATGGATATGGATTTGGAGCCTGATGAGATAGGTGTTCCGCCCTTACCTGTGAATTCTTTGGAGTCAGAATGCACTAACCACTTTGTAGGAAGTACAAATGAATCTGACTTGCAGGCACCTACTCTTGAGTTGAAACAACTTCCAGATAACCTCAAGTATGCTTACTTGAAGGATGATGAGAAGAATCCTGTGATCATTTCCACCTCCCTGGATGTTGTTCAAGAGGAGAAGTTGTTGAGTGTGCTGAGGAAGCACAAAGGGCCGTTGGTTGGACATTGGCTGACATACTTTGCATCAATCCATCTACTTGTATCACAGAATTCTTCTAGAAGAGGGGGCAAAGTCGGTTAGGCAACCACAAAGAAGGCAAAACCCAGTGATTATGGATGTCATCAAGAAGGAGGTGACCAAGCTTCTGCAAGCTGGGATCATCTACCCCATATCAGATAGTCAATGGGTGAACCCGATCCATGTTGTGCCCAAGAAGACTGGCCTCACTGTGATAAAGAATGATAAAGATAAGTTGATTCCTACAAGAGTGCAGAACAGCTGGAGAGTCTGCATTGATTACAGGAGGCTCAATCAGGCAACCAGGAAAGATCACTTCCCCCTGCCATTCATTGATCAGATTCTCGAGCGCTTGGCAGGTAAATCTCATTATTGCTTTCTTGATGGGTTTTATGGCTATTTTCAAATCAATATTGCTCGTGAGGACCAAAAGAAAACCACGTTCACCTATCCCTTTGGCACTTTTGCCTATAGGAGGATGCCATTTGGCCTGTGCAATGCCCTTGGTACCTTCCAGCGGTGCATGCTTAGCATTTTTAGCGATTTTCTTGAAAATTTCATAGAGGTGTTCATGGATGATTTTATTGTATATGGATCCTCATTTGATACATGTTTAGACAGTTTGGAAAAGGTTTTGAAAAGATGCATTGATAACGACCTTGTTCTAAATTTTGAGAAATGCCATTTCATGGTTGAACAAGGTTTAGTGTTAGGGCATATCATTTCAAGGAAGGGAATAGAGGTAGATCCTGCAAAAATATCTGTGATTTCGCAATTGCCTTACCCCTCTTGCGTGCGAGAGGTTAGATCTTTTCTTGGGCATGCATGTTTCTATAGGCACTTCATCAAGGACTTCAGCAAGAAAGCGCTTCCCTTGTCCAAACTGTTGTAGAAAGACATTGAGTTTGACTTTGATGACAAATGCAAACAGGCTTTTGACCACCTGATGGAAGCTTTGACCTCCACTCCGATCATTCAGACACCAGATTGGACAACCCCTCTTGAGCTTATGTGTGATGCATCCAATTATGCATTGGGGGTTGTCTTGACACAAAAGATTGATAAGTTGCCTCAAGTGATCTACTACGCTTCCAGGACTTTGGATGCTGCCCAAGCAAACTACACCACCATTGAGAAAGAGCTCTTAGCCATTGTGTTCGCTCTTGACAAATTTAGATCTTATTTGCTTCGTTCTCCTGTCACTGTTTTCATTGACCATGCAGCTCTAAAGTTTCTATTGAAGAAGACTGAGTTGAAGCCTAGATTGATTAGGTGGATACTCCTACTCCAAGAGTTTGATCAACAAATCCAAGACAGAAGTGGAGCACAAAATCTGGTTGCTGACCACCTCAGCAGGACTGAGAGAGCCGAGGATGAAGCCAATGTTTTGCCTATCCAGGATAACTTTCCTGATGAAAGCTTATGGACGGTTTCACTTTCTTACCCTACGCCTTAGTTTGCAAATATTGTCAATTATTTGGTTGCTTCTGTTTTTCCTCCCTTAGCATCGCATGCTCAAATTACTAAAATTAAGAGCGATGTTAAGTATTACATTTGGGATGACCCATATCTATGGAAGTTGTGCAGTGATCAGGTTACAAGAAGATGCATTTCGGACCATGAGATTGACTCGGTCCTACAGTTTTGACACTCTTCCTCACCAGGTGGTCATTTGGGAATTCAAAGAACTGCTCGCAGGGTGTTAGATTGTGGTTTCTATTGGCCCTCCATCTTTAAGGATGCTGAGAGGATTTGCAGCACCTGCGAGTCATGTCAGAGAGTAGGAGGATCACTTTCATGGAAACAACAGATGCCTCAACAACCCATGTTGTTCTATGAGGTATTTGATGTTTGGGGTATAGATTTCATGGGTTCCTTTCCTGTTTCTTTTGGTTTCTCTTATATTCTCCTGGTTGTGGATTATGTTTCAAAATGGGTCGAAGGTAGATCCATCAGACTAACAATGCTCGGATTGTTGTAGATTTTGTTAGATCTCACCTCTTTTGAAGGTTTGGAGTGCCCCGAGCAATTATTAGTGATCAAGGAACCCATTTTTGCAACAGATCAATGCAAGCCTTGCGAAAGAAGTATGGGATGGTACACAAAGTCTCTAGATCTTACCACCCCGAAACAAATAGGCAAGCAGAGATCTCAAACAGGGGGATTGAGAGAATTTTGGAGAAGATTGTCCTGCCCAATCGGAAGGATTGGAGCAATGGGTTGGATGATGCTCTTTGGGCCCATAGGACTGCCTACAAAGCACCGATAGGGAGTCTCCCTACCAGGTTGTCTTTGGAAAGGCATGTCACCTACCGATTGAGATTGAGCATCGGGCATACTGGGTTGTGAAGACTTGCAACTTCTCCATGGACAAGGCTAGAGAGGAAAGAAAGTTGCAATTGAATGAATTGGATGAGATCCGATTGGAGGCCTATGAGAACTCAAAGTTCTACAAGGAAAGGACAAAGAAGTTCCATGACAGTTCTATTGTTAGAAATAACTTCGAGGTTGGCCAACAAGTTTTATTGTATAACTCTAGGCTCGGACTCATGGGTGGTAAGTTGATAGCAAAGTGGACTGGACCTTTTGTTGTGACTAATGTCTATCCTTATGATGCAGTAGAGATCCAAGGTCCATCTACAGCTGAAAGCTTCTAGGTTAATGGGCACAAACTGAAGCTTTTCCTCAACAATCCTTCTTTGTTGGATGTAATGGTGGAGGAGACGTCTTTGGTCGAGCCCGCCTCTTTTTCCCTCTGACTCAGGGGAGTTTCTTTTCTCCTTCTCTCCTTACTTTTATTGCACTTGTCTATATCTTCTAAATGTTCTGATTGTTAATCTGGTGATCATGACACAATGAGGGCATTGTGTAGTTTAAGTGTGGTCTATTAGGGGAGATTTTTCTTTGATTAGGTCTTGTTTTCTAGGTAGTTTTTGTTGTGTCTTGTGTACAATTTTACCTGTTTCTCTTGATTTATGGACTTTGTTTAGCTTGTAGATGTTTCTTTCACTTCATTGATACTCTTATGGTTTGAATTCCTTGTTTTCTTTGCTTGGGAAGATGAGTATGATGTTTGAGAGGTTGAATTGATTGTGATACAATTACCCTATGTGAGATTTGAGCCACTTTATGTTCTTTCTTGTGTGATATGTCTCTTGATTGCTTGCACATATGCCTTGGCTTGATTCTTGTTGATAATTCTTGATTGATATGCATGTTTGGAAGTGATAAAGGCAGTTTTGTTCTTGAGCCTCTCTAGCCAAATAAGCCTACCTTGTTATAATCCTTTGATAACCCCTACTGAGCCTATATTTTCCCCATTTCTTTGTTTTGAAGCTCATACACTAGCCCTAAGTGAAAAACCATGACTACCTTAACCTTAGGGAATTTTTGAGCTTTGGAAGTGTTTTGGGAACAAGTGTGGTCTCCTGGGGGTTTCTGATGAATTAGCTGGTTGGTTCCTCTTCCTGTTTTGTGTTCAGAAATATGATTTATATCTTGTCTCTTATAATTGTGTGCTAAAGAGAGAAAAGAAAAGAGACAGGATGAGAAAAAAAAAGGTGAGAAAAATAAAAAATTTGTGAATAACAGAGTCAATAAGAGGATTGAATTAGAGGTTTGGGTGTGATTTTATTGTGTTTACACTTGTTCCCCATTGCTCCTCTATTTCTTTTGGTTTATAGCTTCTCATCCATATTTATCCTCCCTTGTCCTTGGCCCCATTACATCCATAAAAGACCTTTTGATTTGAACATGCATATGTTTTGAGTGCTGATATTAGAGGCTTGCTAAGTCTGTTGTTGCTTGCTTTCTTGAGTGCATTGAGTTGAAATTCTTTACCTTAGACACTTGAGAGAAACACTGATAGTGCATTTGTGATGTTCTATTGCTTTTGATTCACCTCTTAAACTGATTGATTATTTTGCCATGCTTGGAAGTACTTGGATAATTTCATGAGTATCTGCTTTCTTTGATTTTGTGTTGGATATTGTCTACTTCCTTTCTTGGTCCAGATTCCTGGAGAACTGTGTAATTCTGTTTCTGTCCTTATTAGTCTTTGTTTTCTGTGTGCTGAGTTTGTGTGACTTCCCTGATGTTCTTTGAACTATTCCTTGATTTGCGTCTTGATTTTGCCCAGGAGTGCAAAAGACTAAGTGTGGTACTTTTTCGTCCGGTACTTTTTCGTCAGGAAATTATGCTTAAATGTCCGGTACTTTTTCGTTTTTGCTAATTGTGCTTAATTTGACCAGAAATTCTTATTTTAATTAATTTGAATTATCTGAGCTTATTATGTTCATTATTGATTGCAGGAAAACTTTTGGAGATACATTTTGGGACATAAGGAAGAATGCAAATAACTTCAAGACTCTCCACATAGACATTTTAGAATTAATTAAATTGTAATTTACTAGTTTAGAATTTTTGAATCAACTTTCACATTTTGGGTCAATTTTTGGTAAAGTAGACTAGACCCAAAAGTGGAGGTGAATGATTTGACACCTTAGGTTTTTTTTTGTGTGGACCCCACCCTTATTAAAAGGTGACACACGACCTTTAGGGCGGTCGCCAGCCCCTCACGGAATTTCCCAATTTTTCTCGCTTTGGTTTTCGGAGAACGTTGTCTTCAATGGAGAAAAAGAAGAGCTGATGTTTTATTCCTTTTGGCTGAATCCTCATTACATTTTCATTTTTTATTGCACTGTTGATTGATGTTTTAAATGAATGGAGCGGTTGAATGTTGTTGAGAGCAACACGTCCAGCTGAAGCGCTGATTCATGGCACATGGAAGGGCTAATTTTGTCTTCAAGTTAGAAGCACACAGCTACCACGGAGATTCACGTTTCCTTTCTTTAAGATCAGCAAGTAATTCATTTTCTTTATTTTAGATAAAGCACGATGATTAAGTAGAAGTGCACGCTGATTCTTGGTGAAAGGAGAGGGTCCAGCAGCGTTGAGAATCGTATGTACACGCTGTGCTGGAAGAGAAGTGGAGGTGTGAATCACTTAGAAGCATTTTTTTTAATTGATCTTTGCCGATTCTTGAGGTGCATTTTTCAGTGCTTATCAACACGAATATTGAGAGGTGAAATGGTGTGCACGGGAATGTGAGCCGGAAGCACTGCTGGAATGAGAAAAGCTATGCCACTTTGATATTGTGATTAAATGCTTTGGAGATGGCTTTTCTTTGAGAAATGAAGAAGTAGATTAGGTTGGAGTAGATGTTGTCACGTCCAGCAAAAAAATGAAGCAAATTATCTTTCATGGAATGAAGCACACGTTACAAATGAACACATCTTTTCTTTTCCTTTGGCTTGGGGCGCTCATTCATTAAAGAAGAGATGCTACGGTGTCGGGATGGAAACCTGGAATATCACATTTAATTTCTTTTAGGCAAAATGCATTTTACTTTACTGAAGCAAGCACACGGCATTCTCGGCTTTTGATTTGAATAAAAAGAAATGGTAGTAGCACGTTGGTAGAGAGGTGTCACTGTCTTGTTGGCTTTTAGGAAGCACAACACGCAGGGCTTCACACAAGGACCAGCTGCCCCCTAAGTGAAATTAATTTTCTTTTTGGCTTGAGAAAAGGGTTGCACGGTGAAGAAGTGGATGCACTCGGAAGTGGTGTGTTGTCACAGTTTAATGGAGTGACAATTTTAGTTTTCTTTACTTCTTCAAGCATTTAATGTTAAATTTCTTTAAGCATTCATTTCAATTGCCCGCCATTCTCAGTTTGCATTTAATTGTTTAGCTCAATGTTGCACTTTTAATTTGGTTAAAGCACTTTTCATTTTAATGTTCTCTATTTTTCTTGGTTGTGATATTTTAGTTACGATGTTAGCTTAAGTGACCAACTGTTTTAATCATGTGTTCACATCCGTGTTTATCTTTGTGTTTTAATTTAGTTCACTTGCATTCACAAAATATTCACAACCCCCCCCCCCTCCCCACAAAGTGTTTGACCTATTACCTGAACCATATTTGGTCCTTGAGAGACGACTTAGGAGTCACTTCCTAGCACTATACTGCATTCTTTAATGCACATCAAATTTGATGGGCCGCGATAGCCGCATCAAGGTACTCTGAAGTACCAACCTTCTTCTTCCACCACTACTGCTGACGAGGTCGTTCTCCGCCTCATGCAGGCACTAGAGCAACGTGACCAGGAAATCACTGATTTGAGAGCAGAGTTTACAAACTTTAAGGCCCTGGTCATGAAAGTGTTGCCTGAAACTTCACAGGATGAATTCAATATCCCTCCGACCTAGCCACGACCCTCCTTGTCACCCGTTGTCCCTCAGCAGCCAACATCAGTCCAACCTTCATCAGTCTAGCCGACATCAATCCAATCCACACCAGTCCAGTCATCTATAGAGGAACAGGATGATGAAAATCATTCTGATGATAACTATGTACATTATTAGTTTCATTTTGTTATTAGTTGTTATAGAAACATTTGGATATTAGAACATTTGGAGTTTAGATCATTTGGATGTTAGATCAATTGGATGATTTGGATGTTAGAACATCATTATGTTACATTGTTTTATGTTTTAAATATAAATACATGTTTTATGGATTAATGGATGATTCGACTGTTATATTGTTTTTCTAATCAATGATTGCATCATTGAGATGCACATTATGCAGGTCTGTATGTGGTTGGAAAATGTTATGCAGGTCTGTATGGGCTTGGAAAATGTTATGTAGGTCTGTTTGTGTTGTGAACAGTTTGGTTTCATAAGAAATACAATTATGCCTTAGATCTGCCTCCAACTTACCGAAGGCTTTTGCCCTTCGGAAACTACCCATGTTAGGTAATTACCTAAGGCTTCCGCCCTTCGGTAATTACCGAAGGCTTTTGGCCCTTGGTAATTACCGAAGGATTTTGGTCCTTGGTAATTACCGAAGGCTTTTGGCCCTCCGTAATTACCGAAGGGCGGAAGCCCTTGGTAAATTTTAGTGACAAGGGATTTACCGAGGACTCTTTGGTCGTCCATAAGTCGTCTGTAATTACCTTTTATCGACGGTTTCAGGTGGTTTCCGAGGACTCCTAACCTTCGGTAATGCCCTTCTTTTTTGTAGAGGTACGTATGATGTATGTGCTCGTCATTGTATTGAGTATGAAATTGTTTAAGAGATGTATGAAAATTAATTAGTAATTAATTTATTTTAATTTTTGAAAAGGATTAAAGTAAGGTTTATATTCTAATAATTGCATTCAATTTTGAGTGAGTTGTTCTGGTGGTTAGTGTGTCTTTGTGTCCTTGATATATTAAGTTTTGATGCATGATTAGGTATCAGAGGGAGAGAGAAAAATTGAAGTGTATCTTCAAGTGTGCTTTGCGTAATTGGTAATTGGGGTTCTCATCCTTTTTTTTCTTTGTTGACCAGGTGTTATGGGGAGAAAGATTGTGGGTCTATGTTCTTTGTTTTACTTTATTTTGTTTCCCTAATGATATTTGGGCCGGTTTAAGACTGTGGAGAAGTAACTTGGGCCGTTTTTAGGGTAATCTAGGGCAGCTTATGAGAAAAAGCGGAGTGTTGATATTAAAAGGAATTTACTCGTTTAAACGGTGGCACCGTGAGTATGAGAGGTAACCCTAACCTCCTTGCTTCCAACTAGAACATAGGAGAAAAGAGAAAAACACTTATTTGGTGATACAGCAGTCGCTGTGAGAGGAAACCCTAGGCACTTTTCCATTGTAAACCGCGAAGACTAAAACGTCAGGAGGGGATCCTTGCTACTGGCATGAACAAGAGTAGGGCGTCGCTGAAGAACCTAAAGGAACATTACAAAAGCTTGGAAAGAAATAAGGTAAGGGGAGAACAAAGTTATATCCAATGCATGATAGGTTACATAAATGAATATGGGTTTTGGGTGGTTGTTTTATGATGCTTTTGTGTTTTCTCTCGTGTTTGGAAAGGTTCTATGTGACGAGAGTGACTTTGTTTATATTGGTTTATGTATGAATATGCATGAGGGAACTAATGTCCTTGATATGATGCACTTTTCTCTAAAAAAATGTGATTGTATGAATGAGGAGAGTATTTTATCGGGAAAGAAGCAGACATGAGATCCACTCTCGGTCTCTTCTTGGATTCAGTAAACCTAGTGTATGACGTCTTCAAAGGATCAAGAAAGAAAGATTAGAATACAGCGTGGGAGTGAGTTGAATGATGAGTGATGAGGTTTTGAGTATAAGAGTGTATTGATGATGAAGGAGATAAGTGAAGGGGGGGGGGGGAGGGGAAGAGGAGTGTGAGTGATATGAGACGTGGAAGAAAAGAGAAGAGGAAATAAAGAGTTGGTCTGTTAGCATATGAGTGTAGTAAGGTTTTAACTATTCTCTTGGGCATAGCATGGATGGCATGAGAGGCTTGCGTAGGGTTAGTGAGGTGTGGTTTTGATGGAGGGAGAAGTGTTATGCATGTTAGTATTTTAAGGTTGTGAAAGGAGTAGTTTATGGGATAGAGAAAATGTAGAGATAGTTGAATGTAGAAGTAGTAGTTGGAAGAAGTGTTGTAGTTGTCTTTAGTTGTAGTAGATTTTGGTTCATTGATAACAGTTGAAAAACTGTTATTTTCATGCTTAAATTTGATACTAAAAGCAACCTTTAGACTTAGAACCTAGCTTGAAATCATGCATTTTATCTATATTTTCATAAATAAGAGAGCTGGACAGGTTTATGCTTGATTTCAGTGTTTTTGTGCAGGTTTTAAGGTGAATTTGGTGAAAAGAGTGAAGAAGGAGAGAAGTGACATTAGAAAAGACAAGAAAGAGTGCAAAAAGAGAAGACGAAGGCACCGCTCAGCGGCAAACTACCGCTGAGCGGCACTCAGGAGGTTGCGGGAGTCACGCTGAGGGGCAAAATGGCCGCTGAGGGGAAGAAAAGAACGCGCAACTACCGCTGAGCGGTAAATACCGCTGAGCGGCACTCTTTGGGCTTGGGCTTTTGTAATCTTTTGTAACTCTAAATTAGTATATAAGGGCTTGCACGTCCTATAGTTAGACATCTTTGGCAGAAACGAGGCAAACACTCTCTCTTCTCACCCCTTTGAAGGAGGATCTTGGATGCTCAGGCTACCTCTTCACCTTTATTGGGTTTATTCTTTCATTCTTTCATTGTTATTCATCTAGGTTCACCATGACGATGGTGAACTAAACCTTGTATGTTTGTTGGGGAATCAATGTAATCTCTTGAAGCTCTCATATATGGATTTGTTGAGTACATCTTTGAATTAAGACATATGCTTTCTTTCATCATTAGTTAGGGTTTTTCCTCTGCTCAATGCTTGCATTGTTTAACTCATTCTAATGCATGATTATTGGTTTTGTCGATACGGACACGTACGGGGAAGTCTAGATCCGGGGAATTTCTCCCAATATTTTACTGACAACATTATATTGGTTGCCTTTAAGCTCCTGCAGTAATGAACTAATCATTAGGAATGCTAGGAATTGTATGAACTATTTGATTAGGGAGAAGCCATCTAGAATGGTACATTAGAGAGTGGCATTAACAATGATGATTTGAATGTTGAATTCCTAAAATATATGAGAGTGGATGAGATGAAATTGACCCCCAACAACATATTCATTCATATATTCCATTGAAAGTGTTTATCTTCTGTCTTTGCCATTGATCAATTCATGCATACATGTTTATTTTTGTCTTTGCATATTAAACTTTGAATATTTCGTTTGTAAGTCCTAGCTAATCAACAAATCACATAACTAAACTAGGCCGTGAGTCCTTTGGGAAGAACGATACTTGGTCTTACCAAGTTTTATTACTTGAACGATTCGGTCATACTTGCCGATTGTGAAACAAGTTTGTGACATCATATTTTGGTGCTTACAAATTTGTCCATCAAGTTTTTGGCGCCGTTGCCGGGGACTCGTGGTTTAACTGGTTAATTTGTGTGATTATTGATTATCTTTGACTTTAATTTTGAATTTCTGTTTTTATTTTTTCTGTTTTTATTTTATTTTATCTTTTTATCTTTTTAGATTAGATTAGATTCGATTTTATTTTGTTAGGTTAGATTCTATTAGATTTTATTTTATTTTATCTTTTTAGATTTGATTAGATTAGATTTTATCTTTTTAGATTAGATGTTATTTTTAAATTTTATTTTATCTTTTATCTTTTTATCTTTTGAATCTTTTATCTTCTTATCTTCTGAATCTTTTATCTTGTTATCTTTTGAATATATATCTTCTCTTATATCTTTTTGTGCTAACAAATCTTTTCTAGGGTTTGTTTTCTTGTGTATGCAGGAAGCAATTCAAACTAGAAGTAAGAAAACAACAGAACCACTTCTTGAAGGTCTAGAAGAGAGTAGAAGGAGGAGAAGAATCAGAACGTCTAGAGAACTTTTCCCTTCTCCAGAAACTCTCTTGCAATCATCACCACAAGGTTCTGTTCATAGCACAGGAAGTATGGAGGGTAATAATGTTAGAAGAACTCTTGCAGATTACACTAATCTTGTTGGACCTCAGCACTTCAATAGCATAGCTAGACCTAGAGTCAATGCAGCCAACATGGAGGTCAAACCAGCACTGATTCAACTGGTGAAGAGTAATTAATTTAATGGGTTATCTCACGAAAGCCCATATGAGCACCTGACTACCTTTAATGAGATTTGCAATACAGTCAAGATTAATGGGGTTCCAGACGAAGCAATCAAACTTAGCTTGTTTCCTTTCTCATTGGGAGGCAATGCTAAGCTTTGGTTGAACTCTTTTCCAGAAGAAAGTTTCACAGAGTGGGAAGCAGTGGTCACAAAATTCTTAAACAAATACTTCCCACAATCTAAGGTGACTAAAGGAAAGCAAGAGATTTCTTCATTCAAGCAGGGCATGGAAGAATCACTGGGGCATGCATGGGACAGATATAAAAGCTTGTTACGTAAAACTCCCATGCATGGCTTTAAAGAACATGAAGTAGTCTTAATTTTCCTTGGAGGGCTTGGTTCACAAACCAAGATGATGCTGAATGCCTCAGCAGGAGGCAATATCAAATGGAAGACTCCAGAGGAAGCAACTGAAATTATTGAAAATATGGCTACTAGTGACAACGAACTCAATATTGACACAGGAGATCCTAATCAGAAGGAGTTGTCAAAATTAAATGAGGCTCTGCTTGTCCAAAATAGATTACTCTCTCAACAGCTTGAGGAAGTAACCATGAAACTTTCTCAAATACCACAGGAAATACAACAGGTCTCAATGGTCCAAGAGCAACAAAAATGGCAGATGCAATTTACTTCAGTTGAGAAAACAACAAAGCTTGAAGAGACTTTCCAGAGATTCTTGAAGACAAATGCGTCTTATTGTCATAATGTGGATGCTGCATTTAAAAAAATGGAGAGTCATGTTGAGAGAATAGTTGACGTGATTAAACATGATAACCTTGGAAAGGATTGTAAAACTGTTGTGACCAGAAGTGGTAAAGTGTTAGAGGAGAGACAAAAAGAGAGAGAGAAAGAAAAAAATGAGAGTGAGAGTGAAAAAGAATCATGTGAGTGGAAAGAAAGAGTTGAGAAAAAGAGAAAAGAAGAAGAGGAGAGGAGAGAAAAAAATGAGAGAGAAGAGAGAGAGAGAGAAAAAGAGTATGAAAAGCCACTTCCTTATCCAAAGGGTTATTCAAGGAAGGAGAAAGAAAAGCAGTTGGAAAGATTCATGGAACTGTTTAAGAAGCTGGAGATTACTATACCATTCTCTGAAGCATTGCAACAGATGCCAGCATATGCAAAATTTTTGAAGGAACTTCTCACAAAGAAACACAAGTACACTGAGAAGGAAACTATCAATGTACAGGGCAATTGCAGTGCAATCATACAGAAACTACCTCCTAAACTTAAAGACCCAGGAAGCTTCACCATTCCATGCACCATAGGAGATGTGAAAGTTGGAAGAGCATTGATTGATTTGGGAGCTAGCATTAATCTAATGCCGCTAGCCATGTGCAGAACAATTCAGGGGCTGGAAATTAAACCAACCAGAATGGCTCTTCAATTGGCAGACAGGTCTCTTAAATATCCATATGGAGTAGTTGAAGATGTTCTAGTGAAGGTCGACAAATTTGTATTCCCAGTGGATTTTATTGTGATGGAGATGGAAGGAACTAGTGATGTTCCTCTTATTCTGGGGAGACCTTTTATGAAGACTGCTAGAGTTCTGATTGATGTAGAGAATGGTAAGCTTAAACTGAGAGTTGATGATGAAGAGGTCACTTTTGATGTATCCAAGGCCATGACATATCCAAATGATGACAAAGCATGTTTTCAATTTGATGAACTTGATGAAGTATGTATGGTTCAGGAGAGAATGGTGCGTAATATTTCTTCATTGGAAAAAACTCTCATTGATGCATGTGAAGATTTGGATGAGGAAGAAGAAAAATTGATTGATGAATGTCTGATGGATTTGGAAACATTGAAAAAGAATCCAGAGGAATATCCAATATTTGAAACAATTGATAAGGAAGAAACAATCAAAGCACAGTCACCAGAATTAAAAAGATTGCCACCACATTTGAAATATGTGTTTTTAGAAGAGGGTGAAACAAAGCCAGTCATCATCAATAACTCTTTATCTTTGCAAGAAGAAGAGCAGTTGATAGAAATTCTGAAAGCCAACAAAGAAGCAATTGGGTGGTCAATATCCGATCTCAAAGGTATAAGCCCAACTTATTGCATGCACAGGATTTTTATGGAAGAAGACTATAAACCAAGTGCTCAACCTCAGAGAAGGTTAAATCCTGTCATGAAGGAGGTGGTCAGAAAAGAAGTGTTGAAACTGCTAGAAGCTGGTATCATCTATCCAATCTCTGATAGTGAATGGGTGAGTCCAGTACAGGTGGTTCCAAAGAAAGGTGGGATGACAGTAATTTATAATGATAAGAATGAGCTTATTCCTACTCGGACAGTTACTGGCTGGCGTATGTGCATTGATTATAGGAAACTGAATAAAGCTACTAGGAAAGATCATTTTCCTCTTCCCTTCATGGATCAGATGCTAGAAAGGTTATCAGGGCAGGCTTTCTATTGTTTTCTAGATGGATATTCTGGATATAATCAAATTGTGGTAGATCCGAAAGACCAGGAGAAGACGGCTTTTACTTGTCCTTTTGGTATCTTTGCATATAGAAAGATGCCTTTTGGATTATGTAATGCTCCAGCTACGTTTCAGAGGTGTATGCAGGCAATCTTTTCTGATCTTTTAGAAAAATGCATTGAAGTATTCATGGATGACTTTTCAGTTTTTGGAAATTCTTTCCAAAGATGTTTAGCTAATTTGAACACTGTCCTCAAAAGATGTGTTCAGACAAATCTGGTTTTGAATTGGGAGAAATGTCATTTCATGGTAACTGAAGGGATTGTACTGGGGCATAAAATTTCTGCTAAAGGAATTGAGGTGGATAAAGCCAAAGTAGAAGTCATTGAGAAACTGCCTCCACCAACAAATGTAAGGGGGATTAGGAGTTTTCTTGGTCATGCTGGGTTCTATAGAAGATTCATCAAAGATTTCTCAAAAATTGCTAAACCATTGAGTAATCTTTTGATGAAGGATGCTCCTTTTGTGATGAATGAAGACTGTCTGAAAGCTTTTGATATATTGAAGCAGAAGCTAGTGTCAGCTCCAGTAATTGTAGCACCAGATTGGAATCAAAATTTTGAATTGATGTGTGATGCAAGTGATTATGCAATAGGAGTTGTCCTTGGCCAAAGGAAAGAACAAAAGTTTCATCCAATTTATTATGCTAGCAAGGTGCTGAATGATGCTCAATTGAATTATGCTACCACAGAGAAAGAGTTTCTTGCCATTGTATACGCTCTAGAGAAATTTAGACCTTATCTTATTGGGTCTAAGGTGATTGTCTACACAGATCATGCAGCTATCAAATATTTGTTGACAAAACCAGATTCTAAGCCACGTTTGATTAGATGGGTATTACTGTTGCAAGAATTTGATGTAGAAATCCGTGATAAGAAAGGAAGTGAGAACTTAATTGCTGATCATTTGTCACGGTTAGTCAACAATGAGGTCACTAGCAGGGAGCCTGAAATCTGGGAATCTTTTTCAGATGAATCACTCATGTATATTCAGCAGAGGCCCTGGTTTGCTGATATGGCAAATTTCAAAGCTGCAAGAGTCATGCCGGAAGACTTAACTTGGCAACAGAGAAAGAAATTTCTGCATGATGCCAAGCAGTTTGTGTGGGACGATCCATATTTGTTCAAAATTGGAGCAGATAATCTTCTCAGGAGATGTGTTACAAATGAAGAAGCAGAAGGAATTCTCTGGCATTGTCATGATTCACCTTATGGAGGACATTTTAATGGGGAAAGAACAGCAGCAAAAGTCCTTCAATCAGGGTTTTATTGGCCAACTTTATTTAAAGATGCCCATAATCATGCTAGGAATTGTGATAAATGTCAAAGAGCTGGGACAATCACTAAACGTCATGAGATGCCTTTACAAGGTATTTTAGAGGTTGAGGTTTTTGATTGTTGGGGTATTGACTTTGTTGGACCCTTCCCTCCATCTTTCAACAATGAATATATTCTGGTAGCAGTGGATTATGTGAGTAAATGGGTGGAAGCATTAGCTTGTCCTAAAAATGATGCTAGCACGGTAATTAAATTCCTGAAGAGGCAGATATTCTCACGTTTTGGCACTCCAAGAGTGTTGATTAGTGATGGAGGATCTCATTTTTGCAATTATCAGCTAGAGAAAGTACTCAAACACTATGGAGTGAAGCATAAGGTAGCTGCACCTTATCATCCACAAACCAATGGACAAGCTGAGGTATCTAACAGGGAGATAAAAAGAATCCTGGAAAAGACTGTGACTTCATCAAGAAAGGATTGGTCTCTCAAATTGGATGATGCTCTTTGGGCTTATAGGACAGCAATGAAGACGTCTATGGGATTATCACCATTTCAATTAGTCTATGGGAAAGCATGCCATTTACCAGTCGAATTGGAACATAGAGCATTATGGGCTTTGAAATTCTTGAATTTTGATCCTTATGATACTCAATGTACACGCAGACGGCAGATTTTGGAGCTTGAAGAAATGCGCTTACATGCATATGATTCATCCAAGGCTTACAAAGACAAAATGAAATTTTATCATGACAGGAAGTTGGTGAATAGAGTTTTCAATCCAGGACAACAGGTATTATTGTTCAATTCAAGATTGAAGATATTTCCTGGGAAGCTGAAATCAAAATGGACAGGACCATTTGTGATAAAAGAAGTGCATCCGCATGGGGCAATTGAAATATTTAATCCATCTGATAATCCACAGAGAAGTTGGGTGGTAAATGGTCAACGTCTCAAGCCTTATCTAGGGGGAGAGGTGCAACAATGTTCTACAATGATGTTGTTGGTTGATCCTTGAAAAGTTTGGGTCAGGCTCGGGACGTTAAACAAGCGCTTACTGGGAGGCAACCCAGTGTTTTGTGAGTATTTTATTTTTTAGATTAGGGTTGATGTACTCTAGTGAACACCTGGTTTCATATGATGGTTTGCTATTAATTGTGATTGTGTGATAAGTAATGCTTGATGATGCTGATTGATTGATTGATGTTGAGATGATGTGCACATTAAAATGCTTATACAGGTGATTCACAAGCTTTGTGAACAAATACAGGATATTATGATTGTGATTGTGAAATTAAGCAGGATGTGTATGTCAAATGTGAATGAGCTTATATGTGAGGTTTTGAGCTCCAGAGTTGTTATTGTTGAATGCTATTACTTTGAAAGCATGAATGATTTTGCCCAGGTTTTCTATGATTCAATCAATTGCTTGTTTTGCATCATATGATCAAGGCCGTTTTTGTTAAAACCCTTTTTATTGGCCAAATTCATAAAAGTTAGCCTACTAAAAGAGAACACTTTGTGTTCTATCCTTTGAACCCATAGCCTTGAATATACACTAAAAACCCTTGATTGAAAATCTTTACCTTGAGTTAAGTAGAATATCTTGTGTGGTATTGATAAATGTTCAAGTTTGAGGTTATTGGGAAAACATGAAAAAGGAAAAGCATTGAGCTAAGAGCTAAAAAGTAAGAATATACAAAGAAAAAGAAAAGCAAAGAAAAAGAAGTAAAGCTCAATGCAAATGCAAAGGCAAAAGAAAGTTGGGAATGAATAAGAATAATTGTGTTGTTATGATTCTCTTAACTCAAGGATTTTGTGATCCAGAAAAACCAATTTTCTTGTTAGCCCAGCCACATTATAAGCCATTGAAAAAGTCCTTGTAATGATGCATGCTTGTGAATGTTTTTGATTGTGGTAAAATGAAAGGCAAAGTTGATTCATGTGACATTGTGATAGTGGAGTGAATGAGTGAAACACTTTACCTCTTATACACTTGTGTGTTGAGTGAAACACTTTACCTAGTGAGGAAAGATTCCATAAGCACATGAACATCCATGCTTAATTGATTGATCATTCATGAAAAATAGCATTTGTCGGAACTTAAATGACTTTGTGAACACTAAAGCATGTGCACATCTTGATTGAACTCTTGGTCATAAGTTTGAATGAAGTTGTTACTTATCTTGAAAAAGAGGATTTTTGAATGAGTGAACCATCATATAAATTGGTTGGAGATGGAGTTACATTTTGTTTGCTTGAGGACAAGCAAAGTTCTAAGTTTGGGGTTGTGATAACAGTTGAAAAACTGTTATTTTCATGCTTAAATTTGATACTAAAAGCAACCTTTAGACTTAGAACCTAGCTTGAAATCATGCATTTTATCTATATTTTCATAAATAAGAGAGCTGGACAGGTTTATGCTTGATTTCAGTGTTTTTGTGCAGGTTTTAAGGTGAATTTGGTGAAAAGAGTGAAGAAGGAGAGAAGTGACATTAGAAAAGACAAGAAAGAGTGCAAAAAGAGAAGACGAAGGCACCGCTCAGCGGCAAACTACCGCTGAGCGGCACTCAGGAGGTTGCGGGAGTCACGCTGAGGGGCAAAATGGCCGCTGAGGGGAAGAAAAGGACGCGCAACTACCGCTGAGCGGTAAATACCGCTGAGCGGCACTCTTTGGGCTTGGGCTTTTGTAATCTTTTGTAACTCTAAATTAGTATATAAGGGCTTGCACGTCCTATAGTTAGACATCTTTGGCAGAAACGAGGCAAACATTCTCTCTTCTCACCCCTTTGAAGGAGGATCTTGGATGCTCAGGCTACCTCTTCACCTTTATTGGGTTTATTCTTTCATTCTTTCATTGTTATTCATCTAGGTTCACCATGACGATGGTGAACTAAACCTTGTATGTTTGTTGGGGAATCAATGTAATCTCTTGAAGCTCTCATATATGGATTTGTTGAGTACATCTTTGAATTAAGACATATGCTTTCTTTCATCATTAGTTAGGGTTTTTCCCCTTTGCTCAATGCTTGCATTGTTTAACTCATTCTAATGCATGATTATTGGTTTTGTCGATACGGACACGTACGGGGAAGTCTAGATCTGGGGAATTTCTCCCAATATTTTACTGACAACATTATATTGGTTGCCTTTAAGCTCCTGCAGTAATGAACTAATCATTAGGAATGCTAGGAATTGTATGAACTATTTGATTAGGGAGAAGCCATCTAGAATGGTACATTAGAGAGTGGCATTAACAATGATGATTTGAATGTTGAATTCCTAAAATATATGAGAGTGGATGAGATGAAATTGACCCCCAACAACATATTCATTCATATATTCCATTGAAAGTGTTTATCTTCTGTCTTTGCCATTGATCAATTCATGCATACATGTTTATTTTTGTCTTTGCATATTAAACTTTGAATATTTCGTTTGTAAGTCCTAGCTAATCAACAAATCACATAACTAAACTAGGCCGTGAGTCCTTTGGGAAGAACGATACTTGGTCTTACCAAGTTTTATTACTTGAACGATTCGGTCATACTTGCCGATTGTGAAACAAGTTTGTGACATCATATTTTGGTGCTTACAAATTTGTCCATCATTCATACAAATGGTAGATATTGGCTTCATACATCAAATGGTAGAGTTCATGGGTATTTATAGACCCATAGATTATTCTAGAACATACTAGCCACAACTTATGTGGAATGTTCTAGATTTTTACCTATGTAGAATATTCTTGATTTTTCTTCCTATCTTAGGTTTTTCTAGAATATTCTAGAACTTGTATTACATTTCAATTCTTCTATCTAAGGAGCTTCTACATTCTTCTAGAATTTGCATTACACTTTAATACTCCTCCTTAATGCAAATTCGGTAACTCCAAGCATTGTGCGTAGTAGTTCAAATCTAGGTATTGGTAATGCCTTCGTAAATATATCTGCAATTTGGTCTTCTATTGGACAGTACTCGAGTCAAATTTGTTTAGTTGTCTCTTCATCTCGAATGAAGTGATATTTAATTGCTTTATGTTTTGTTCTTTGATGATAGACTGGATTTTTTGCTATTACTATTGCCGATTTGTTATTGCAATAGATAATAGTCGGTTCATCTTGTGGTTCACCCATTTCTTCAAGTATTCTTCTTAGCCATATTGCTTGACTTGTGGTTTCAGCAGCTGCTACATACTCTGCTTCTGTTGTTGATTGTGCCACGGTTGCTTGGTTCTTTGATGCCAAGATAAAATACCCGATCCTAGTGAGAAAGCATATCCTGACGTACTTTTCATGTCATCCATTGATCCTGCCCAATCACTATCTGTGTAGCCAATCATCCTTGAGTTAGTCATGGTTTTGTACCATATACCAAACTCCTTTGTGCCTTGTAGATATCTTAAAATTATTTTTCCTACTCCATAATGAATTTGACTTGGCTTTTGCATGAATCTTGATAGAAGACTTGTAGCATACATAATGTCTGGTCGTGTAGTTGTGAGATAGAGAAGACTTCCAATTAAGCTTCTGTAGCATGATGCATCTACCTCTTGTGCTCCATCATCTTTTTGTAGCTTCTCGTTTACTACTAGTGGAGTAGTGACAGGTTTACAACCATTCATCTTGAACTTCTTTAATAGAGCTTCAATATATTTCTTTTGAGAGATAAATATACCTTCCTTTTCTTGTTTCACCTCTATACCGAGGAAATAGTTCATCAAGCCAAGGTTGGTCATTTCAAATGTCTTCATCATGTCTTCTTTAAATTCTTTCATCATCTCTATATTGTTTCTTGTATAGATGAGATCATCGACATATATAGAGACAACGAGATGGTACTGACCTTATGCCTTAATATATAGTGTTGGTTTACTCTTGCTCCTCCTAAATCCTTGATCGATAAAGTATTTATCAATCTTGCTATACCATGCTCGAGGAGCTTGCTTCAGACTATATAATGCTTTTTTAAGTCTTAGTACTTTGCCTTCATTGCCTTTGTTGATGAAGCCCTGTGGTTGTTCAACATAAATCTCTTCTTCGAGCACCCCATTTAGAAAGGCTGACTTGACATCCAGTTGATAGATGTTCCATCCTTTTTTTGCTGCAAGAGCTATTAAAACTCTAATTGTATCTAAGCGAGCAACTGAAGCAAATATCTCATTATAGTCTATTCCTGGTTGCTGTGAGTAGCCTTTGGCAACCAATCTTGCTTTATGCTTTTGTATAGTTCCATCACGATTGAGCTTTGTTTTATATATCCATTTGACTCCAATGATGTCTTTTCCATGAGGGCAATTTACGAGTTCCCAAGTGTTATTCTTCTCAATCATTTTAATCTCTTCTTCCATAGCCTTGACCCATACTTCTTGCTTTGATGCTTCTTCATAACAGTTAGGCTCAATCATGACCATATTGCAAGTTTCATATATGTCTACCAAAGATCGTACTCTTCTTGGACTAGATTCAGGTGAAGAATCTTGTTATGGAGGTGGAGAAAGCATACCTGAATTTTCTAGCTCTTCTTGAGTTTCTTCTTGAGATTGTTACACGCTTTTAACAACTTTTTCTTCTTCCCAATTCCAAGAAGCATTTTCATCAACTTCAACATCTCGACTGATGATGAGCTTTTTCGTTTGTAGGTTGTAGACTCGATAGCCTTTTGATTGTGTGTTATATCCCAAGAATATTCCTCGTATAGTTTTGTCTTCAAGCTTGTGCCTCCTTTGATCAGGAACATGTATGTAGCAAATAGACCCAAATACTCGTAGGTGTTTAGCTGATGGCTTTCTCCCACTCCAAGCTTCAATAGGAGTCTTGTCTTGGACTGCTTTAGTTGGACATTGGTTTAGAATATAAACTGTTGTGTAGACTGCTTCAGTTCAAAAAGTGTTAGGCATACTTTTCTCTTTCAGCATTGATCTTGCCATCTCCATAATTGTGCGATTCTTTCTCTCTGACAAGCCATTTTGTTGTGGAGTATATGCGACTGTAAGTTGTCGCTCTATGCCTTCATCTTCACAGAATTTGTCAAACTCACGAGATGTGTACTCCTTGCCACGATCACTTCTAAGTATTTTTAGCTGTTTTCCACTTTGCTTCTCAACAAGGGCCTTGAATTTCTTGAAAATACTCCAAAAACTTCTGACTTTGCCTTTAAGAAATAGACTCATGTCATTCTAGAGAAGTCATCACTGAAGAGGATGAAATACCTGTTGTTATGATGTGAAGGTGTTCTCATCGGTTCGCAAACATTGGTATGAATCAACTCCAATAAGTCTTTTGCTCTCCATGCTTTGTCTATCGAGAATGGTAATCGATGTTGTTTTCCGAGGAGACATCCTTCACATGATTCATTATTCTCCTTCAAGCATGGAAGATCTCATCATGTTTTTCGTATATAGAAGTTTTAAGGCATGTGTGTTGAAGTGGCCAAATCTCCTATGCCAAAGCCATGAGTCATCAACTTCTACCTTCATGGCAATATTAGTTCCAGGTTTCAAGCTTATAGGAAAGCTTCTATTTCTCTTCTCCATTTTTACTTGGCCAATTTCTATCATTTTACTGTCATAAATTTTGCATGTATCTTTCTCAAAATGAAGAGAATATCCATTCTCCATCATTTGGCCAATACTTAAAAGATTTTGTTTAAGATTTGGAACTAGTAAAACATCATTGATGAATTTCGTACCTTTCTTTGTCTCCACCATGGCAGTTCCTTTTCCTCGAGACTCCACTGTGGTGTTACTTCCTAGTCGAACTTTGACATTGACAGATTTATCGATGTCTTTCAATATACTTTGATCTTTTGCCATATGATTACTGCATCCACTATCCAAGTACCAACTTTGAACATACTTTGCTTGATGCTTATTTTTATTACGACAATACTTTTCTATGTGACCAAACTTCTTGCAATACTTGCATTGAGGTTTTCCATGATGCCAACAATCTTTTTCCAAGTGACTTGTCTTTTTACATATGCCACATGGAGGATATTTTTCTTGACGAGTCTTAGAGAAGCTTATAGGATTTTCTTTATTTCTAGAAATTTCTTCTCTACTTTTATTTCCTTCATATTCTTTATTCTGAGACCGTAATTTTAGTTTTGATTGAAAGGCATTTTCAACCGAGTCTTCTTCATGCCTTTTCAATCTTTGTTCATAAGCTTCAAGAGAGCCCATTAGTTGTGTGACTGACAATGTAGCCAAATCTTTTGTTTGTTCAATCACGGTTGCGATTACATCATACTTTTGGGGAATAGAAATTAAAATTTTCTCAACGATCTTTTTGTCAAGAATATTTTCCCCATAAGCTCTCATCTGACTACCTATTTCTTTTATTCTAGAATAGTAGTCTTTAATGGTATCAGATTCTTTCATTCTTAATAATTCAAACTCTCGTCTTAGAGAATGAAGTTTAATATTGTGTACCTCGTCACTTCCTTGAAACTCCTCTTGTATTGTGTTCCAAGCTTGTTTTGCACTTGTGGCACCAATTATCCTTGGAAAAATTGTGTCATCAATTGCTTGTTGAAGAACAAATAAAGCCCTTGAATCCTTCTGTTTGTTTTCTTTCAACTCCTTCTTTTGAGCTGCAGTAAGAGTAGAGGTGTCTTCTGGAATAGTGAATCTCTCTTCTATGATATCCCATAAATCTTGAGAGCGGAAGAATGTCTTCATTTTGACACTCCAAAAATCATAATTTTCTCCTTTGAAAATAGGTATTGGAATTGATGATGTTTGATTAGTAGTAGCCATGTGTTGAGAATATATTTTGAAGTAGTACAATGAGTTAGAGTTTTGTTTGAGGTAGTTGAAAATTTTATCTACGCCCAGTAGATAACCGAACGTAGCTCTGATACCACTGTTAGTATTTTAAGGTTGTAAAAGGAGTAGTTTATGGGATAGAGAAAATGTAGAGAGAGTTGAATGTAGAAGTAATAGTTGGAAGAAGTGTTGTAGTTATCTTTAGTTGTAGTAGATGTTGGTTCATACAAATGGTAGATGTTGGCTTCATGCATCAAATGGTAGAGTTCATGGGTATTTATAGACCCATAGATTATTCTAGAACATACTAGCCACAACTTATGTGAAATGTTCTAAATTTTTACCTATATAGAATATTCTTGATTTTTCTTCCTATCTTAGGTTTTTCTAGAATATTCTAGAATTTGAATTACATTTCAATTCTTCTATCTAAGGAGCTTCTACGTTCTTCTAGAATTTGCATTACACTTTAATAATGCATGTGTGGATTTTTTTTCCTATGTCAGCGTACTACGAAAAAGTGGTTGATGAGTGAACAGTTGTATGGTGGGAGTTAGGTTCTCCGTACAGGAGAAAAATAGAGTAAGGAGTATGAGGGGATAAGGGAGAAAATGGGTTCTATTACGTATGTAGACAGGAAGAAAAAGGTAGTGTCTGGCATCGTGCAGGGGAGTTGCGTAATTAAGATAAGAAAAGAACTTTTATTTTGGATGGAGGATTACGGGAATTTGAAAGCAGAGGAGAAGGTGGTGTATTGAATCTTGGTTGGTTGAGTTTTTGTAAAGATGTGATAAACAGAGAAGACAATGAAGATGGGGAATATCAGAGGAGTTAGGGGGCTCATTACGGAACAATATGGAAAAGAATGAAGGAGAAAGTGGTATGAGAAAAGGAGAGGTTTCTGGATTGGGTTGCTTGAGGATAGAGTTTTGGTTGTTGCACGCTTAAGTGAAAGAGGAGTTTGATGAAGAATGAGGAATATGGTGTTGAAGTAAAGAAAAAAAAGGAAAGAGGTGCTTGTGGATGTGGGCACTGCATGAGGTAAAAGGGTGAAAAGGTGTAAAATTTAATATGTATATAAAACTTTATTAAGGTACGTAAGTATTATAGGATTATATTAATATAATATAGAATTATTTATATATATATATATATATATATATATATATATTAAGAGTGTGGGATTCCTGTAATAAAAATAAAAAGGGAAGAGTATTTTCCTTGAGTTTGCATACAGAGAAAAAGGGCTTACGTAAGGGATAGAACGGGAGAGAGAGAATGTGAGATTCTTTTGAGGCCTTAAGGGACCGGGTGGGTTCCACTAGAGGTTTCCTTATTTTTGTTCCCACTTCTGGAATTGGAATACTCAAGTTTTTAAGGGAGAGAAGAGTTGTTTAGTGTGATATGTTATGGGAAGGAAAGATAATATAAGTACAGATTGGCTACTGTGAATGTTGGCCATCCTTGTGTCACGTGTGGTTGCTTTTGTTTTAGGGATATAATAATTAGATTAATATTGGTATTAGAGGGTTGTGGTCTTTGAGTTGGACTTGTGAGAAGTGGTTCTGTAACCACCATTTCCCTTGTTTCTGTTCATTTTATAATCAATTGGTCGGTCACTGATATCACTAATTGGATACCTTGCTGGGTATGAGTGGGTGAGGTGGGGTTCACTTGAATTCTTACCTTCTTGGTATTGATTAAGAAAGATAAAATATTAATTAGTGTTATTTTCTGGTTGAGTTGGTGGCATAAAATGTGTATCCTGGAAATGGAAATGTACTGAGATTGTGTCATGCAGGTTTTGTGTATTTTGTTGGATAATATGTTTTGAGTAATGATGCGGGAAAGAAATTTTCTTCTGTCATGTGACGTGGGAAGATGATGGTTTGCTAATGATCAGTCTTTCAAACGTGTGATGCGGGAAAGAAATTCTCTTCGGCCGTGTGATACGGGAAGATGATGGTTTGTTAATGATGACTCTTTCGACCGTGTGATGCGAGGAAGAAATTTTCTTCGGCCGTGTGATGCGGGAAGATGATGGTTTGATAGTGATGAGTCTTTCAGCCGTGTGATGCGGGAAAGGAATTCTCTTCGGCCGTGTGATGCGGGAAAGAAATTGTCTTTGGCTATGTGATGCGAGAAGATGATGGTTTGGTAGTGATGACTCTTTTGGCCGTGTTGCGGAAAGGAGATTCTCGTTGGCCGTGTGATACGGGAAGAAGGTGTCGTGTGACTCGTAATAAATTGGTTATGATGATTAGGTGATGTGGTAGTGTAAAGGAAATAGATTGCTAAGCGAGGAGGATAATGTGGTGATGTTAATATCATGATATTAATGTTGTGATGAAATATATTTATGATTAAATTATTATCAGTTTAAAATAATTATTGTACTTCGGTTTATTATGATATTTCTGGTTGCTCACCCTTGCATGTTGTGGTTGTGGTTTCCACCTATGATACTATGATTGGTTTTTTTTTCCTTCAACGTATGATATTTGTGTTCGTTCATTGTCAGTGAACTTCGTCATCTTCTCTAGTGACACCATTTCAAGTTTGTTTTTTTTTCCTTCAATATCTCTTACGTATGATATATGTGTTCGTGTTTGTCGATTCTGTACGTATGATATATTTATAGCGATAGATATTTGTGTTCGTGTACGTATACTATGATAGTTATTTTTTTCCTTCAACGTATGATAGGTATTTATTTTTGTTTTTTTACGCAAGTTATTTTTTTTTCGTGGATTCTTTTTGTTTAGTGTAGTAATATGGATCGAAGCTGAATTTATTAGCGTCGTATTAGTGAAGAGTATGAGCGAGGGGTTTCTGAGTTCATACAATATGTTAACGAACACGCAAAACCAGTGAACGAGGCATATTTTTGCCCTTGTGTTCGTTGTCTCAATCAAGTATATGAAGACTTGGACAACATCCGTGATCATCTGTTCATTTATGAAATAATGAGAAGTTATACAGTTTGGACTTGGCATGGGGAAGTATTATATAACCCAACAACTTTAAGAGGTTCGAATTACGTCGACGAATGGATGAGTGATCATTTAGACGAAATGGTACGTGACGGTGGCGAAGAAAATTTTGGAAGAGTTCATTTATAGATAGTCTTAAGAACAATTCGAAGCAAGAGTTGTATCTAGGATGCATCAATTTTACAAGGTTATCGACTACTTTGAAATTGTTTTGTTTGAAAGCAAGAAACAAATGGACTAATAAAAGTTTCACAAAATTGTTGGAGTTGTTGAAGGGGATGCTACCAGAAAATAACATGTTACCTATCCGTAATTACGACGCGAAGAAAATTCTATGTCCAATGGGTTTGGAATACCAAAAGATACATGCATGTCCCAATGACTGTGTATTGTATAGAGATCAATATGCTTCAATGAAGGTGTGTTCGACGTGTGGTTCGTCATGATTTAAAAAGAAACTTGATGGAAATAATGATGAACACAATGAAGGTCCAACGACTAAGGTCATGTGGTATTTACCTATAGTACCTAGGTTGAAACGATTGTTTTTTGTTAAAGAAGATGCAAAGAATCTTATGTGGCACGTTGATGGAAGAAAATGTGATAATCTTCTTCGACACCTAAGTGATTCCCCACAATGAAAGAACATTGATGGCACATTTTCCGAATTTAGTGCAGAGCCGAGAAACTTAAGACTTGCACTTGCTACCGATGGTATGAATCCTTATGGCAACTTAAGTAGCAAACATAGTTCATGGCCAGTTATTTTGATGATTTACAATCTATCTCCTATGTTGTGCATGAAGAGAAAATACATGTTGTTGTCTATGATGATATCGGGTCCTAAACAACCTGGAAATGAAATTGATTTTTATCTAAAACCGTTAATTGACGATTTAAAAATGTTGTCGAAAGAGGGTGTCGAGGTCTTTGATTCAGATTTAGAAGAAAACTTTTGTTTGCGTGCAATGTTGTTTTGCACCATAAATAATTTGCTAGCCTATGGGAACTTGAGTAGTTATAGTGTTAAAGGTCATTTTGGATGTTCGATTTGTGAAGAAAATACTAGCTATCTTCAACTGAAGCATGGGCAGAAAACTTTGTACAAAAGACAACGAAGATTCCTTCCTCGAAATCACCCTTACCGTTGATTGAAAAAAATGTTGAATGGAAGTCCTAAGGATGATGTAATGTGCAGACCACGTAATGGGGAAGAAGTATATGACCAGGTGAGGAACATTGATGTTGTCTTTGGAAAACATAAAAGAAGACCATTGAGAAAAACATTTGGAAAAAGCGATCAATATTCTTCAATGTTCCATATTGGTGTAAACTTGATGTGCGGCATTGCATAGACGTGATGCATGTTGAAAACAATGTATGTGATAGTGTTGTTGGGACTTTACTAAACGTTAAAGGAAAGACAAAAGATGGAGTGAAAGCACGACAAGACTTGGTTTACATGGGAATCCGTTCTGAGTTACATTCGCAATCCTAGGAAGACGCACCTATCTTCCTCCAGCTTGTCACATTCTTTCAAAAAAAGAAAAACAAATTTTTTGTCAATGTTTACATAGTGTGAAGGTTCCACAAGGTTATTCGTCGAATATTAGTAGGCTTGTTTCTATGAAAGATTTGAAGTTGGTTGGTTTAAAGTCTCACGATTGTCATGTCTTAATGCAACAACTTTTACTAGTAGTTATTCGAGCCATATTACCTGCCTCTGTTAGAGGTATTATCACACGTTTGAGTTTTTTTTTCAATGCCATTTGCAAGAAAGTTGTTGATCCTCGACAGTTAGATGATTTGAAAAATAAGGCCATCAGACTATTGTGCCAATTGAAAATGTATTTCCCACCCTCATTTTTTGATATCATGGTTCATTTGATTGTCCATCTAGTGAGAGAGATTCGAATATGTGGGCCGGTTTTCTTGCGGTGGATGTACCCAGTTAAAGGATACATGATCATGAAGATCTTAAAGGGATATGTTAAGAATCAATTGAGACCAGAAGCTTCGATTATAGAGCGCTACATTGCAGAGGAAGCCATTGAATTCTGCTCAAGTTATATGCTAAGTTGTGACCCAATAGGACTTCCAAAGAAAAGACATGAAAACATACGTGAAGGAAAGGGAGTTTGAGGAGTAAGGATTGAAAGTGTTAGTGGAAAAGAAGTTAATCAAGCACATTTGTACATTTTAAACAACACAGAGGATGTTATTCCTTACATTTCACAACACATTGATGAAATTAAGTCAACACATCCACGTATGAGTGAAAAGTGGACAATTAATGAACATAACAAATCCTTTTTAGCTTGGTTTAAGAAAAAGATTTATGCGACTCTGAATGTTTCTGAAAATCTATTGAGACTAGCTTGTGGACCTAACACTGATGTGATCACTTTCGGCGGCTATTACATAAACAATTAATTGTTCTATTCAAAGGAGGAAGACGATAAAAGTAAAGTTCAAAATAGTGGAGTTACCTTACAAGTTGAGGCTGTACACTTTTCCAGTTCCAAGGATAAGAATCCAATTACAGCATCAATAAGTTATTTTGGAATAATACAAGAAATTTGGGAAATTGATTATGTCAATTTTAGAGTTCCAGTTTTCAAGTGTAAATGGGTTAACAATAATTCTGGTGTGGTGACAGAAGACCTCGGATTCACTTTGGTGGATCTTAACAAAATGAGTTACATGGATGAACCATTTATTATGGCCAGTCAAGTGATGAGTCAATATTTTCTTCACTTCACTTAATCTATTGTGCTAGAATTAATCAAGGAATTGTGCTTAAATGTCCAGTATTTTCCTATTTTTTCTAATTGTGCTTAATTTGACCAGAAATCGTTATTTTAATTAATTTGGATTATTTGAGCTTATTATTTTCATTTTGGATTGTAGGAAAATTTTGAAACTACAATTTGGGACATTTGGAGGTCAAAAGAAAATGCCACATCAAATATACTTTAAACTAAGATGAGAGAGGAGGTGTGGATTTCATTTTTTTTCGGGGTGCACATGGAGATGGGCCAAAATTAAGAGCACATGCGGGAATTAATTTTGGAGTTGCACAGTGATTGAATTTCTTTAGAGAAAGGGGCGCTCATTCCTTTTAGCTGGAAGAAATAACAATAAAAGCGAAAGCGTTGATTATTTTTAGTGGTCACGACATGGGCCAACAAGGAGGAGAGCTCCAAGTTTTCTTGATTCACTTGGGCTGAAGATGTTGTCATGGTTCAGCAGCTGGAGATGGCACACATTAGAGGAAGCGCGGATTAGATTGCAACGTGGAAGTGCAACGTGAAGTGAAGCTCACGGCCTTTTTGGATGCACACACTACACGGCCCAACAACACAACAGTAGTGTAGTTGGATGCACGTGGACAACAACAAACGCATCACGGGTGACGGCTGGAAGCATTGGAGCAAGCATGTGGTGGCAAAAAGAAAAAGTTGTCCAGCGGCTTTGAAGTCCAGCATGCGTCCAAGAAGTGGCAAACAACAGGCCTTCAAACATCCAGCACAGCAAGCACACACGTCCAGCAACACGTCCACGATCCAGCAGGGATGAGGCCTTCATTTGGCGGTCCAACACAACAGCTTGGGGGCATGTCCAGCAGCAGCAAGTAGCGTCCAAAGGAGGGGGGTGCAGGAAGGAAAAAGAAAGAAGCCAGAGGGAAGCGGTCCAGTGAGCACCACACATCCAAGAAGTGGAAAAAAAGCAGCAGCAGCGTCCAACATCTTCATTTTTCCAGCACAATTCACCCGTCCAGCAGGAAGCGCACACACAGCACCAGTGGCACACATGAAGGAAGCGCTGAATCACTTGGGCTGGAGGAAAAAGTCTTCAATTGGAAGATCCACGCTGCCTCAATCTAGAAACCCTGGTCCAGCACGCATCCAACAACAAGCAACATACACGGGTTGTATCCAACAAAGATGGAGGTGCACGAAGAAACCTAGGAGGAGGCACATTTAAGTTCATGTTTTGGCTTGGAAAAGGGGGGAGCTCTGGGAGGGGGGGGGGGGGGGGCTGGACGTGCGAGGAGCCAGCCGTCACCGAAGAGGACAACACTACCACAAGGAGCTGCACGTTGGGAAGTTGTTGTCACGGCTGCAAGGGAACACCTTTCTTTTAGATAATGCACATGTTATTGGGTCCAACAGCAGCTCTCTTTTACACCTTTTTACTTTGCTTTCTTTTTAACATGAGGAGAAACGTGAAGTCATTCTAGAGGAGGTGCAGCACTGCTTTTGTTTTCTTTATTGAGGTAATAGGAAAATGATTATTCTGGGAAGAAGTGAAGTGTTGGTTTCATTTAAAAAAAAAAGACAAATGCTTTCAATAGTTACATTTTTAATTTTAAAGAAATGAATCCCAATGTTTCTTTAATTTAGCTTAATGGTTCCTTACGTGTGCATTGCTATATGATGTGTCTATCACATTCAAAAGCTACTGGATTATGCATTCTCTTATTTCTATGCATTGTATTTTAATGGATTTAAGCCAATGGGAATTGAAATGCGTTCTTGCTGTGTACATGCTATGCTTCCAACGTTGGTTTCTATTTGAATGAAGAGCACATTTCATTTTCTTGCATTTAGTAGGGACGTTTTGGGAAAGGTGATATACGGTGATGGACTTTTAATTTCTTTCTTGTAGAAAAGCATGTGATTTTATTTGGAGGGCTCCACGTTTAAATTTACTTCCAAGCTGCAATGTACATTTCATTTCTACCATAGTGTTGCATCTGAATAACACGTCAATTGTTTCTTTATTATCTGCTGCATTTTAATTTGTTTGCACGTCTTGCTTTAGAGTCTGTTCGGTCTCAATGTAGAACCGTTCGGTCTTCATGTTTTGTTCACTTATTTCAGTGTTTTCAATTATGTTTGGTTGTATTTAGTTTCCAGTTTTAATTTAGTTCATTTCGTAGCACAAAAACGCTTTCAAAACCCCCCACTACGTGTTTGACCTAAGACTCGAACCACATTTGGTCCTTGAGAGACGACCTAGGAATCACTTCCTAGCACTATACTGCATTCTTTAATGCACATCAAATTTGACGGGCCGTGACAGCCCACATCAAGCAAGACAAATATTCTGTCACTAACCTAATGAATCATAAATGGTCAGTGGTATTGGAAGGCAGAGCCATGCACACAACTCAAGATGAAGACTCTCTAGATATACTTGAGACAAGCTCTTTCTCATCAACAACCATTGAAAATAAGGTTGATGATGTACCCGATGAAATACATGCAACTCGATGTGATCACAACGAAAGCATATGGGATAAATAGGTGTCTTAACATTGTTTTAATTACTTGTACAATTTATTTATTTTGTCTGTTCGAACTATAATTTACTAACACTTTGTAAACAAGTATGACGAGCTCTGGATCAGGTCCAACGGGAGGAAGGGGTAGATCTGTGACTCGGATGCCTGATGCCACATCCCGTCGGGTTAATGAGAAACTAGTGATGGTGGAGTTTGATCCCCGAACATTTGTGCCTATTGGGGCACATGCAACATCGTTTAGGAGTTACTTGGGTGTGATGGCAAAATATCATGTCCCTATTGTCGCTACCTGTTGGGATGATGTCCCATAGGTTGACAAAAATCTACTATGGCATGATATTTTTGTATGTTTAAGATGTTTTACTTCCGGTGGAGGGACTTCAAGACGAGAATGACACGTCAATATATCTTTGGCTCTAAACAGAATGACACTCCTTATACAAAATATAAAATAACTGAGGAAGAGTGGGTGCAGTTTAAAGAATCTAGACTAACTCCTGAGTGACAGGTATGTTTTTTAATATTTTGCTCTAGTCACACAAGATGTTAATTTGTGATTTATGCTTAATGATAGCCGCCCAACAGAGGCAGAAGCTTAATGATACACCACACATACTATCACGTGGTGCTTATGCGTTATTAGAGAAAAAGATGAGAAAACGTCGCGTTGAGGAGTTAGGTCTTGAGTCACCTGATCTAGCACCTCCACCAGCCAGACATGAATTGTGGAAGACTGCACAGACAAAGTCCAATGGCCAGTTTACAACCCAGTCTGCTCAGGAGATATCCTAGAGAATTATAAGTGGAAACTTTTAACTGATTACCATAGTTCATAAAAAAATTATGTAACAAACTTTTTAATGTGTCTATCTTCATTATGATATGCAGGATGACTTGGTTGACCAACAGAGTCAAGGCACATTTGTGGCACAAGGTAGGGAGGACCTCATAGTAGCAGCCACAGGTCGGCTAGACCGTCCAGGTCGTGTGCATGTTGTTGGAGGAACTATTAGATTGAGGGACTACTTTGGCCCTAAACCAAGAAGCACAGAATTCGTGACTCAGGAAATGGTTAGTAGCATCAAACAACAAGTGCAAGTCGAATTAAAGGAAAGCATGGGTGAACGCTTCAGACTGCTCGAAGAAAAACTTGCGATGATCACCCAACAACAACAACAACAACAAGAGCAACAACAACAGTCACAACAGGAGGACGCCCCTACAAATGATCCTATTGCACCTCGTGTAAGCACCAAAGGCTCATGCTCTACTGTAGATCGTACCGATTACAATATTCAGTATGAGTTTCTGGTTGATGAGGATCCTCCTGATAACAATTAAAAAACTGTTATTTTCATGCTTAAAATTGATACTAAAAGCAACCTTTAACACTTAGAAACTAGCTTGAAATCATGCTTTTGGTCATATTTTCAGAAATAAGAGAGCTGGACAGGTTTATGCTTGATTTTAGTGTTTTATGCAGGTTTTAAGGTGAATTTGGTGAAAGAAGTGAAGAAGGATAGGAATGGAATCAGAAAAAACATCAAAAAGTGCAAAAGGAGAAGTCGAAGTTACCGCTCAGCGGTAGTTTACCGCTGAGCGGCACTCAAGAGCTCATGTATGATCCGCTGAGGGGTGAAAATGCCGCTGAGGGGAAGAAAACAACTCAGACACTTACCGCTGAGCGGCACTTTTATGGGCTTGGGCCTAATTTGTCTGTATTTTTAGAATAGTATATAAGCTTTAGGACGTCCTAGGGTTTGTATCTTTGGCAAAGACGAAGCAAACACTCTCTTTTCCACCCCTTTGAAGGAATCATTTCCAGTTGGAGTAGCTTCTCGCTTCTCGTGGCCCTTTCCTTTTCATGTGTAGCCTAGTCTCTGTGCGTGGATATCTTTGACTATGAAAAGAGCGCATTCGAGGCATGAATCCTCTTCAACTTCAAGGGGAAATATCCCGGTAAGGTATTGAGAAGGGATCGCCTTCTCTTACTGAACCACGGAATAGCGCGGGAAGTGCAGCTTTGCGTATAAGTACGTGGATGTTATCGGGCAGTCGGGTAGGGAGGATCTTACGTTGATACAGGCAACCGGCCGACAACGCCCCGCGCAAGGCGTTGGGCAACTTAGGGTTTACTTCAACATCTCGATCAGTTCTATACCGGGACTGACAATACACACCATTGAGATCACCCAGGATTTGAACCTGAGTACTTCCCTGATGAGAGTAGATTCCATCAGTTCTCCCCAAAAAAGAAAGAAGTATATTGAAGTATATATAAGGCACCCAATCGAACGTATTCTCGGGAGACCGCTTTAGAAAGGCTTTTGACAGGCTGCTAAAAGAAATGCCTTTCTCGATGATTATGGAGTTGGAGATTCCTGTTCAATCGTTACCTCGTTTCATAGATCTTGGATGCATTTAAACCTAAAATCAATTTGTTCACAAGTCTTAAATAATCAACAAATCATATAACTGACTAGGCCGTGAGTCCTTTGGGAAAACGATACTTGGTCTTACCTTGTTTTATTACTTGATACGATTCGGTCACAATTGCCGATTGTTAAACAAGTTTGTGGCGCCGTTTTTCGGTGTTCATAAATCTGTCATCAAGTTTTTGGCGCCGTTGCCGGGGACTCGTGGTTTAACTAGTTCATTTGTGTGATTATTGATTATCTTTGACTTGAATTTTGAAATTTGAATTTCTATTTTTATTTTTCGGTTTTTATTTTATTTTATTTTCTGTTTTTATTTTTTTTCGGTTATTATTTTATTTTATTTTATGTTTTTATTTTTCTGTTTTTATTTCCTATCTTCCTATCTTTTCAATTATATCCTTTGATTTTTGCTGAGAAAAAAATAGGGAGAGATAAGGAAAAGATAGAGAGAAAAGAAAAAGAAGAGTTGAGTGAGAAAGATAAAGATGAAGAAAAAGAAAAAGAAGTGGTTGAGAGAGAAGAGAGAAAGAAAATTTGTGTGAAAATAAAGAAGTTGAGAAGAAAAAGTGAAGGGAAGAAAAAAAATAAGAGAAAAGAAAAAGAGAAAATTTGGGGAGAGGAAAAGTAAGAAAAAGAAGATGAGAGGAAAGAAGAAGGAATCATATGAAAAACCCCATCCTCATCTAAAAAAGAATCATAGGAAGGGAAAGAAATTTAAGTGCTTTATGGAAATCTTCAAGAAATTGGAGATTAAAGTTCCTATGATTGAGACACTGCAACAGGTTCCTGGTTTTATCAAATTCCTGAAGAAGTTCAGTAGAAAGAAAAAAAAAGAGATGGAACATGAGCTTTATTGGGTCAAGCTAGTGACGTTAAAAGAGCGCTTGCTAGGAGGCAACCCATTGATATAAGAACTTTTAATTTTGGTTTGGTGATGTAATTTTGAACTTTTGGGTATTTTTATTTTTGTTATAAGTTTGTTACAGGGTTAGCATCTACTGAAGGATGCTAGGTGGTTAAGTATCTACTGAAGGATACTAGGTTTGTTACACCTACTGATGGGTGTTGGTAAGAAAGTTTTGCACCTACTGATGGGTGTTGGTGGATTTTGGGTCAGGCTCGTGACGTTAAACAAACCCTACCTGGAAGGCAACCCAGTTGATTGATTATATTTTTGTTTGTTCTGCTTTAGTTGCATGATAGGGATTTGCATAAGTGATATGAGAATTCAATTGCAGAGAACCAGTGAGGGGCATGAGTAGGAGGCACCTAGGTTAAGTTAGGAAGAAGAAGAGCACTTCCCGAAAGTACCGCTGAGCGGCAAATTGCCGCTGAGTGGTAGTGTCGCAGAATGGGCTTAGGTTGCCCCTTAGCGGAGCCCGAGCCCATTAGGGTATTTTTATACCCTAAGCTGCGCATTAGCTTCTCTTTTCAGACTCTTCTCTGTACACACACTCCTACATACCTTTTCAAAGGTTCTCTACAACTTTTCCTTCATCCCTCTTTAGAAAATCTCCCTTCCTCTCACTTTCTCACTAGTTTTCCATCTAAGTTTGGGGTTGGGAGAGAGCATCATTGAAGGGGCTGATTTCTTCATTGTGTTTTATTAATGCTTAACAATGTATCTTTTGGTTTTGTGAATTATGTTTGATGCAGGGATGGCCTCCTCATCGGGCAAAAAGAATCAAGACTATAAGATCCAAGAAGAAGGAGAGGTAGAAGACTCTGATGATAGCACAAGTTGATGAGGAACTGAGATAGCATTCACTGATGGATGCTATCACCACTAGAGCAGGATTTGTTTTATCTTTTGTTTTATTTTAAACTTATTTACTTTTGTTTTAGAATAGGGTTTGATGTACTCAATTGGAAACTTTGTCTGTTATGATGGTTTGCTTATGATTATTGTTTGATAAGTAATGCCTGATGATGGATGCTTTGATATTGATTGTTGTTGAGATGTGCATATTAAATGCTTATACAGGTGATTCACAAACTTTGTGAACAAATACATGATATTGTGATTGTGATTGTGAGATTAAGCAGGATGTGTATGTCAAATGTGAATGAGCTTATATGTGAGATTTTGAGCTCCATAGTTGTTATGATTGAATGCTATCACTTTGAAAGCATGAATGATTTTGCCCAGGTTTTCTATGATTGAATCAATTGCTTGTTTTGCATCATATGATCAAGGCCATTTGTTGGTAACCCTTTTTATTGGCCAAATTCATGAAGTTAGCCCACTAAAAGAGAACACTTTTTGTTCTATCTTTTGAACCCTTAGCCTTGAACATAATTTGAAAACCCTTGTTGAAAAGCTTTACCTTGAGTTAAGTAGAAAATCTTCTGTGGTATTGATAAATGTTCAAGTTTGGGGTTGTTGGGAAAGTATGAAAAAGAAAAAGGAAAGCATTGAGCTAAGAGCTAAGAAATAAGAATGTGAAAAGAGAAAGAAAAGAAAAGAAAAAGTAAAGCTCAATGCAAAAGAAAGTTGGGAATAAATAAGAATGATTGTGTTGATATGATTCTCTTAACTAAAGGGTTTTGTGATATAGAAAAACCAATTTTCTTGTTAGCCCAGCCACGTTATAAGCCATTGAAAAGTCCTTGTGATGATGCATACTTGTGAATGTTTTTGATTGTGGTTAAATGAAAGGCAAAGTTGATTCATGTGACATTGTGATAGTGGAGTGAATGAGTGATTACCTCTTATACACTTGTGTTTGAGTGAAACACTTTATCTAGTGAGGAAATATTCCATGAGCACATGAACATCCATGCTTAGTTGATTGATCATTCATGAAAAATAGCATTTGTTGGATATTAAGTGACTTTGTGAACACCAAAGCATGTGCATGTCTTGAGTGAAATCTTTGTCATGAGTTGAATTGAAGTTTGTACTTATCTTGAAAAGAGAAATTTTGAATGGAGTGAACCGTTGTATGGATTGGTAGAAGATTGAGTTACATCTTGTTTGCTTGAGGACAAGCAAAGTTCTAAGTTTGGGGTTGTGATAACAATTAAAAAACTGTTATTTTCATGCTTAAAATTGATACTAAAAGCAACCTTTAACACTTAGAAACTAGCTTGAAATCATGCTTTTGGTCATATTTTCATAAATAAGAGAGCTGGACAGGTTTATGCTTGATTTCTATGTTTTATGCAGGTTTTAAGGTGAATTTGGTGAAAGAAGTGAAGAAGGATAGGAATGGAATCAAAAAAAACATCAAAAAGTGCAAAAGGAGAAGTCGAAGTTACCGCTCAGCGGCAGTTCACCGCTGAGCGGCACTCAGGAGCTCACGTTGGATTCGCTGAGGGGTGAAAATGCCGCTGAGGGGAAGAAAACAACTCACGCACTTACCGCTGAGCGGCAGTTTACTGCTGAGCGGCACTTTTATGGGCTTGGGCCTAATTTTTCTGTATTTTTAGAATAGTATATAAGCTTTAGGACGTCCTAGGGTTTGTATCTTCGGCAGAGACGAAGAAAACACTCTCTTTTCCACCCCTTTGAAGGAAGATCTTGGATGCTCAGGCTACCTCATCCTCTTTCTAGGGTTTTATCTTTCATTCTTCCATTATTATTCATCTAGTTTCACCATGAATATGGTGAACTAAACCTTGTATTGTTGTTGGGGAATCAATGTAGTCTTGTGAAACTCTCATATATGGAATTTGTTTTAACATCTTATTTTTAAGACTTATGCTTTCTTTCATCATTAGTTAGGGTTTTTCCTCTTTGCGGAAAGCTTGCTTTGTTTAACTCATTCATTGCTATGATTATTGATTTTGTCGATATGAGAACATACGGGGATATCTAGATTCGGGGAATTTCTCCCAATAGCATATTGGTTGCCGTTAAGCTCCTGCACTTAAGAACTAATTACTAGGAATGCTAGGAATTGTATGAACTCGTAATTAAGGATAGGCCTTCTTACAAGGTGATTTAGAGAGTGACATTAACATTGATGAAAAGAATGATGAATTCCTAAAGTATATGAGAGTGGATAAGATGAAATTGATAACCCCAACAACATACTCATCCATCTATTTCATTGAAGTGTTTGTATTCTGTTTTTCTCCATTAATCAAATTCATGCATACATATTTAATTACTGTCTTTTGCATTTAAACCTAAAATCAATTTGTTCTCAAGTTTTAAATAATCAACAAATCATACAACTGACTAGGCCGTGAGTCCTTTGGAAAAACGATACTTGGTCTTACCTTGTTTTATTACTTGATACGATTCGATCACACTTGCCGATTGTTAAACAAGTTTGTGGCGCCGTTTTTCGGTGTTCATAAATTTGTCATCACCTCCGCACGTAGTGGTCGTGGGACGATAGATTGCAGGTGGCCAAACCATTCATGATGATCCAAGATTCCCCCAGGCTCGAGTACCAGTGCCTACATCTGAAATCCAATTGGTGGGGGAGGCCTTAGGCACATCTGAAATCCATGATGTTATATCCATATTGACCTCCAGATTAAATAAGTTGAGAAAAGGATCGGTAGAGATGCTGTGGGAGTTAAGAACATTTGGCCTCGAGTGCCATGTTCCATTGTATATAAATTTCGATGATGCATATGAGATCATTGGTGGAGAAAAAATGTTCAACATTACATGCATACAACTATGGTGTATGTAAGTTTTTTATTTGTTATTTTTCAATTTGTATATTAGTATTATTACTTTTTAATAAATATACTTAACTTTATTCTTAAAGGTACATGGACACCATCGTAGTTGAATCAGATCGGGCGTCAGTTTATGGCTTTCTTGAACCTCAGACCATTCAACCATTTGGAAACACATTAGATTTCAGAAAATCATATATTCAAACATGGATGATTGAGTCTAACAAAGAGATATATATCGCATCATACATTGATGCGTATGTGTTTTCTAATTGTCAACTTTTTATCAAATTTTAATCAATAAATTAACTCACTAGTTGTCTTTACATGATAGGGGCCATTGGCAACTCATGGTTATCATTCCAAAAAAAGCACAAGTTGTATGGTTTTGTTCTCTTCATAGGAAGATTAAAGCGAAGTTGAAGTCCTTGATACAAACGTAAGTATTACATTCATTCTTATCAATTCATTATGATATTAATATATTAACTTATGTTTCTAATGTTTCAAATTTTTTTAGAGTTGTGACTAGAACCAGGGGACAACAACTTGAAATTGTATATCCAAAGGTTGGAATTTGTTGATCTTTAACCTTTAATTTTCGCAGTCAAATTTAAACCATTACATTTGACTAAGTTCTTTTAAATTTTTAGTGTAATAAGAATAATGATTTCTGGGCATGTGGCTACTACATCATGTCATGGATAAAGGCAATCATCCGAGCAGAAATCAGAGGGGAATGGACTGAGGTAGAAATTTACATTTGAAAATCTTATAAATATCAATAAACTTTTGACATTAAAATGAATATAATAGTAAAGTTTCATTGATTATGCAGCGGTTCAACACTACCTCTCCATTGTCCACTTTAGTAATAAAGACGATAAGAGAGGATTGGGCAGGATATTTGAATAAACATTTTAAATAGCTATAGCTTTAGGTTTTTCCTTTCATGACATTTTCTTACTTGTGCAGCTTTTAAACTGTCAATAGATTATTGTGAATAGATGAATACTGTGAATAGATGAATGGAAAATTGGGTTCTTTTAAGTTTTGATGATAACATTAACGTCTTTTAGTTTTACTATTTAATTAGAATTGATGAATTGATGATAGCATGGTTTAAATTAATTAATTCTATGAATATATATGAATTGAAAAAATGTTTTCTATATTTCAGGTTTGGTTAAATGAGCTAAACCGAATCAAATCTAAAAAAACCACTGAAGGTAATGTAGAAGTATACACCGTTCGACGTACAAACATCGACAGTAACGTCAAATATCGACAAGTTCGACGTTAACCTTACTTTCATTCCCTTATACTTGACGTCCTCTTTGAACTTCGACGTGAACATTACGTCCATTATCTACTGTAACGACGTTAAATTTACGTCCCTTCCCTCATACAAAAGATGACAAATCTTACTATAAATATAAATATTTGTTCAAATATTGAACATCATTCTCTTTACTAACAGACGTAACCTCACGTCGTTGCACAAAATCGACGTTAGGTGTACGTCAATTGATGGAGGACCATCTAAGCTCCACATAGGACCTTTAACAAGAGCCATGTCCAAGAGAATCCAAGAGGAAGAGGGAGCACTCACTACCTTACTCTTATGGAGTATTACTTACTAAGTTCTCTTTCTCTTTGCTAAATACTTTTACATTGCTTTTGTAGAATATTAATAAAAGGGAGGAACCATGTCTATGCAACTTAAAAGGGCTGCCACGTAAGTAAAGCAAAGAAGCACAAATGGATGGTTAGTGCCCATGGCTTTTGCATTACGTTCAACACCAAAGACAACAACTCCATCTTCTTCAATGGCTTTGCTGAGTTGGCACTTATAGCTTGCTGCCCAAGCTTCCTCTATCTGTTTTACAGCATGTTGATGAGTGCATATTTATGCCCATATTTATGCTTTAAAATTTAAATTTTTGATGGGATAATTGTGCTTAAATGGTTTATTTAAGTGAATTTGTGATGATTGGAATTGTTGGATTTGGGAAATAAAGAAACGTAAAAAGTGAATTTTAGCACATAAATTATTATTGGATGTTCTAATGTTTATTTGTGCAGCTGAGAATATAAGTTTTATTGGTCCAAATGGCAATTCAAGGCCTAAAATCAGATTTTATGTGGAAAATTCAGAAGGGGCTAAAGTGCAAATAGAGGAAATTTCAGCGTATTTGTGCAATTTTGGAAAGTCAAAAAATCTAAAAGATAAAATTCAGTTGTTGAATTTAATTTGGGAATATCAACAGAAAATATCTTCCAAATAATTTTATCATTATCTAAATATGTTAGTTATTTGGAAGATATAAGATATAAGATAATTGAGTTAATATCTATCAAATATTCTTTAAAACTGATTTAATCTAATGAATATTTGAAAGATATAATATATCAACAGAAAATATCTTATCAACAAACTATTCAAAGTCCAAGTCCAATCAAGCCTATATAAAGAGACCCAAGGGAGGCAGAAAGGGGGGGACTTCACTTCATTCATTCTCTCATACTCCTCTCACTTTTCTTTCATCTTGTATTCAACTCCATTCATGGAGAGCTAAGCATCTAGGGCTATTCTGCTGTAATTCAAAGACGGATTCTGAGGTTATGTTCAGTTAATGCAATTGTTTACTTTGATTATTGAATTAAGTTGTTCTCTCTATGTCTTTCATCTCTCTATCTTGTTAAAAGCAAAGATTTTTGCATCATAATATGTTTGAATCTATATGCATATTGATTATATGAGTTTTAGGGTTTCTAGGTTTAAATTGAGAATCTACTTTGATTTAATTTAGGAACTTTCATATGATTAAATGGTTTTTACTATCAATTGAGAATGTACTTTGGTTGGTAGTAATAATTTCAACTATAATCAATTGAGAATTTACTTTGATTGATTAACTTTTAATTTGGTTAAGAGATTTAAGAATAGACATGATTAAACACAATAAAATTTGATTGAGAATGTACTTTGGTTGAATTTATTGTGAATAATCTAGAAAGGTTTTGCATTTGATTGAGAATTTACTTTGGTTAAATGCATGATCGCCCTCAAATTAATTGAGAATGTACTTTAATTAATTTGAAACTTAAACAATAATCAATTGAACAATTATCCGTGAATAACCGATGACGAATCTATCTTGGAAAAGCAGTGGAATTAGCCTATTTAATCATGACTGTTTTTAAGTTTATTATTTGTTCTTTAAACATTCTTAAACCATTACTTTTATTCATAAGCATTGCATTCATAAGAATCATATATTCGAAAGCAATTCCGTATTCGTTGGGAGACGACTCAGGGTTACTTTAGCCCTATCTACCTTCTTGAATACTACTTGGCAACACTGAAGTTGCCTTGAAAAGTAGTATTAATTTGATAGCTTCGACGACAGCTTATCAAATTTGGCGCCGCTGCCGGGGAATACGGTTAGTATTTTGAATATTTAATTCTTATTTTTATTTCTATTTTTATTTTTATTTTTTTTTTATCTTTATTTTTATCTTTTATTTTATCTTTAGTTTTTTTTACACACATACATTTAATTTAAATTGAGTTATTTTGTAGCCTTTAGTCATTCTTGTTTTAGAAAAAAATCTTTGTTCTTGTTTTTATTAAGAATTTCTTTTGAGAAATACTTGAGGCTAGTTTGAATACACTCTGGTTAGGAAAGACTTGGTACTTAAGTTGTCCATTGTGACGCACCTCTCTTTCCTGGGAGTGGATCCAACAAGTCTCTCTTATCTCTTATTTGAAATCTTTCTCTAAAGCAAGAACAAAAGAAAAAGAGAAGTCAAGAGAAACAACTTCAAACAGATTACGTAGTGCATGACCAGAGCTAACCCGGGAGAATTTTATCAAATTAACCCGGAAGTCGAAAGGAATTTGCGTAAGCTGCGGAGAAGATTGAAATTTGGGTGTTCTACTGAGGGAACACTTCCTACATCTGAAGTCATTCCACCTTCATCATCTCCAATCACAAACATATCATCCAATCCTTTACTTGATCCTAACCCAAACAATATGGCACAAAGAACCATCAGACAGTTAGCCACCTCCCACAATACAGCTATCCGAAGTAACATTGAATATCCTAATGAGGAGTGGGAGTTGAGACCTGACCTATTAAATGCCTTACCAAAGTTCAATGGGTTATCAAGGGAGAATCCACACAAGCACTTGAGACAATTTCACATGTTGTGTGAAAACTTTAGATCTCCCAGGATCACAATAGAGAGCCTTAAAATGAGAGCTTTTCCTTTTACTCTTCAAGGCGCAGCTCAAGATTGGTGGTATTATCTCTCTGCACGAATTACAAATTGGGAAACTATTGAAAGACTCTTTCTTGAGAAGTATTTTCCTGCATCTAGATTATCATTCAGTTGTTCCTTAGTGTTCTTCATCATTTTAATCGGTGCACTTTGTTTGTTTGAGTTTAAATCCAGCTTTATTCATCTTTTCCAGTTTTGTCTCAGTCATGTGCCTTATGTGCAGTGTTGTTTCTGTTTCAAATGTTTGATTTTGTTCTAGCTTTCAATTTTCATTTTCAAACTGTGTATTAGATGCACGTTTAGCAATGAATCAATCCACAAAGGCAAAGAGACAATGTCTAGCCTGGATTATATGAGCTAAAGCATCCAACATTTGCGTCAATTTTCACAAAATTCTGCACAATCTTTTCAAATCTGGTATCTGTACTTTAATCTGTTTCAGACCAGATTTCTTGCTTCTAAAGCTTTGTGCAAGTTTCCTTGGTGTTGTTAAGCATTGCTACAAGTGTACAAACTCATATTAAACTAAGAAAAGCAAAATGTGTGGTTGAGTTCATAAAATCGGGTTTCAAATTCTGCATCAGAATTCATTTCTACATTGATTTAGTGCATACTGTTTCTGCCAGTTTTGTTGTATCTAAAACTTGAGACAAGTTTCTTTTATGATTTTAAGCATGTTTCAAGTGATAGTAACTCCAATCAATCACATATTTGCAAAATGAGTTGTTGAGTTGTTTCAAAATTCACTAAACAATGTTGTCACAGTTTTTTATCAGATTTTGCACCGTGCTTGCTGTCTTTGTGTGGTTTTAGGTCACTTTAAATCTTCTAGCTGATACTCTACAGTTAGATCTAGTTGTTTAGGACCTTTCTTGCATGATTGTTGATCCATCCAGCTTTGACTCTGTTGCATTTTAATTTTTGGTGTAGTTTTGTCACTTTTTCTGCATAATTTGGCAACTCATACACTGTTTTTGAGATTCTGTGACTGCCTGTGCATTTTCAATGGTTCAGCAAGTGTATTTGGTCAATTAAAACTAGTGCCTACTGTTCATTTGGTCAGTTTTCACCAAAAGTGCAAAATCAGTTTTCAGACCATTGAAATTGCTTGAATTTGGTAAGTGGACCAGTGATTTTCTGTTGTGGTCCCTCTCTTTGTTGTTTGACTGTTTGAACACCTTTAAATAATGCATACAAAGTTTCTCCAATCATCAAATTAGGTGTCTAACCATAGCTGTGAAAAATTGCCTCTCAAGTCATCCATTTTAAAGTGTTTTTTTTGGGCCAGATTTTAGTTTCTGCACATAGTTTCAATCTGTTTTGGTGCATTTGCCTTTGATATTTGGATTGTAGCAAAAGCTTGGTACCACTACTGTTAAATCATACATCAAACTATCACTAACCAAGTTTAGAAAAAGCATTTGGACCAGTACAATCCAGTTTCGAAAAATCTACTGCACCAGCATCAGGATTTTGACCAAAAAACTGGTTTTTCTTTGAGGCATTCTGTCAAACACTTTTGCCAAATTTCTGAAATCATTGAGTTTGATGTCTTTGCAGCATGTGTTGATTTTCTTGATTTCTTAATCCTTTCTAGAGCATCTCTTAAGTTCATTTTGCGTGCCATCTTTCCTTTCCCAGCCTTTAATTTCTTGATTTACATTGTTTGGAATTTTGTCCATAACCTATTCGATAAAATGCCAAAGTGCAGTCTGGTGTGGAAAGAAACTCTAGTGCAGTAACGTGTTTGGTGATAACTGTTTGCTGGTTTTGTTTGGCTGTTGTGAAGGTTCTAACAATCCAGATTGCTTCTCCAAAGGGGTAGCATATTAGGGAGTGGAAGACTTGTTAAATTGGCTACAAGCTTGGACTCCAAAGTGCATCTTCTTCTTGCTGTCCAGCACCATTTCAGCAGCTGAAACACACCATTGTTGGCATTCAACCAATCTAATTTTCCAGCCACACTTGGCCTTGTTCATTTGTCAACATTTTGTCCTTGTAATTTTGGCTTTATATCACGGAACCTTTGTAGTTTCATTTCATTTTGTTTCTCTTTTCCAACTTAAAGTGACCTTGGAAAATGCTTTTCAAGCAATTCCAAGAGCACCATTAAACATTGTAATAGTCTAGTTGTGCATCTTAGTGTGGAAGTGTGTCAAGTGGCTCCAAGTGTCATTTGCACTTTCACTTAGGGCCGTTTTTTCTTTTTCCATTCATTTCATATTTTCTTTCTTTTGCTTGTTGAATATTTGTGTTCTACGTCTCCGTGATAGCTAGGTGCCTACCATATAGACAAACCTTCGTTTGGTTTATTAGGGGCATAACATCGTTACATTCCAAAAAGGTTTTGAAAGACTTCTATCTAGAAACTTCGGTAAGAAACGTCAGGAGAAATAGAGGTCTTCACAACTCTTAGAAAGTAACTTTTCAATTGAGAGTATTAGAGCTTTGTGCCTAAGGGAAGCTCTCTGTGAGTGAAAAGGATCTATGCCATTTTGAGAATACAGTTTGTCTGAGGAAGTTCTCAAAGTGATAGAGTGCTCTTGCCTAGTCTTGTGAATAGGAGAAGCTCGCGTTTTGTGTGTCAAAGGTCGGAGTGGTTCTCTTCAAGTTGGCTGAGCAGGTTCTTCCATTCGTTTGTCGAAGGAAGGTGTTTTCTTTTCTTTGCTTATTTTGATTATCTGATTGTAATCTGCAAATCATATTTTAGTGAAAAAAGGTTAATCACTATTTATAGTGATTAACGACTGGACGTAGAATCTTTTGATTCGAACCAGGATAAATTTTCTGTGTTGATTTTCTTGATCCCTAAACTCTTAGCACATCAACTGTTCAATAAAATTTTTAACTTGTGTTGTGATCGTTACACGCTTTCCGCTATCTATATTTTATTCCGCTGCGCGACTCTATAACGGTATCGATTATTCCGACAAAATCAATATATAATTAACTCAAATCCATATATAATTAGATTCAAAATAAAGACTATTTATTAAATTGAAAATTTATAATGCTGTGTTTGGTGTTCTTTAACAGTTGTAATTTTGTTTTTTGCTAAAGGAATCCAAGTATAATTTTTTTTATTAATTACAATTACGACATGGTATTTTATTGTATTGTTATTTCATAGTTATTTTATTTATATATTGCTAATACTTAAATTTATTTCATATATAAGGTTAATAGTCAAATCCTTGCAAATTTTCAAAAAAGAATAAATATTTATTTTTTATTTTATTTATTCGAATGTCCCATTTATATATATTGGTTTTTTATTTCCTTAACTTTGTTAATCCCTCTTATTACAAACTTCGGTTCCTTCACAATATACACCAACAAGAAGTGATTGGAAGATAGGCTATGGGTTCCTTTTTGGTATTATGGTTCACTTCTAAGTAATCAAGCCTTTTCTTTCATTTTTTCTTCCATCGTTTTATATAATATGTTTAGTGAAAATGGCATTGAAAAAAAAGAACTTTTAGTTCTATCTACTGATTATGTTATATACCACTTTTATGGAGCAAGGGGAATGTGATTGCTTCTAGTTTTACAGTTCCACAGACGTTGTCAATTGTTTCATTTAAAGCAGCCCATACATAACCAACTACGAGTTTGCCAAGTTGGACAATCCCTGTTTGGTTTTCTCACTCAACTTCACCAGATTGAAGTCTTTCTATTTTCTTATTCATTCTTCGTCGAATTTCTTTTGAAGATTGCTAAGAATGTAAATGACAAAAGAGCTTTCTTATTCATAAGAGCTTTCTATTTACAGTTAGATTTTATAATTCATAGCCTTTTTTCTTCTGTACTTTGTTCTTTGTTGAATGACAAAAGATTACATTCATTAGTACCTTCTTCAAGAGATATGTTCCGGAAAATGATTTAACTTGAAAGGAAATTACAGAGGTCATCGCATTACCAGTTATATTACAATTTGCTAATGATTTTAAATGTAGTTCAGTGATTCTTTACCCTTTAATCCTGCTTGATTCTTACCAAAGGCCTTACCGAAGGCCTTTGCCCTTCTGTAATTACCGAGGAACAAAGGTCGTCGGTAAATGTTAGCGAAAACGATTTAGCGACGGTCAATTGGTTGTCGCTAATCCATCGGTAATAGGTATTACTGATGGCTTTTTGGCTATTTTCGATGGACTTCGCTCGTCCGTAATGCCTTCTTTTTTGTAGTAAGAGGATTGAACCATGTTGTGAGGAGTAACAGGAGATCTTAGTCTTGGGAGCTTCTAGTATGCCTTAAGGCTAGGAACAGACTAACCTCGTGAGTGTGGTAGGGTGAAACCCATTAGCAATGGCTCTACAAAACAGTAGAGGCCACCACGAGTGCATGACCCGCCATAGCTCAACAATCATTCTAAGTCCAAACGGTCAAGTCTAGGTCATAACATGTTAGGATGTCTGAACTAATTTATCTTGTTTGAATAATTATGTGATATGTGTTATGTGATACAATTGTATGAAGTCTTTTATATCTAGCTTACCCTTGCTTTTCTACTATTTGTCCTTGTATGTTTTCTCTTTTGCGATGATCACTTGATTGGTGTGAGCTTAGGGAGACATCTGTTTCAGTTACTTCAGCGATAGGTGATCGAGGGGATTCAGTAAAGAAGTCGAACAAACCTACAGGTGTATATATTGTTTTTCATAAGTTTGTTTCTTGTATTAGTTAATTTATCATATATGTAATATTCATTTTAGTAGTATTTTACTATTAAAAATGAGATGTTACAACCTTCACATCTAAATAACCTTGATCATATAATTGTTCAATAGGGATCTTTCTTGTCCTTTCTTAATCACCATCACACCATATATTGCTGATTTAATCTGAGACATTTTTTAATAACAAAAATCATGACAAAGTTGAGTTTCAAAGTAGGTAATACCTTATATGCAAGTGATTAATATATAGCAATGCTATGTGAATGGATTTGAGAATGAAACAATTATCCTTTCCATAGTTTATAAGGATTCTTTTTTAAGATTGATATTATATATTGTTCCATCATGAGTAAACTAAATAGTCTTTAATAATGTATCATAGCCTAGTCCCTCAAGTCTTGCTTCAATCAAAGCTTAGTGTTCATAGATCTTCAAACATGTAATTTTCATTGCAATAATTAAGTTATCTAGTAATTGAATTGATGATCACCTCAAACTATAATCTATGCAAATTTAGGTAATACATTTAGTGGAAAATTAAAAAGTTGTTTTGTTACCAAAAGATTTGGAATCAATTGTCAAAAAGGAAAATGATTTTCTAAGACTCTAAAGTTTTTGTTTCATGTGAAAAAACTAATTTTCATAACTTGTGATTTTCTTGTAATAATCTTAAGGAGAATTCCTCCTATAAGTACAATGCAACTCTAACTTAGTGGAAATTTATTTTGGTAGAATTAATAGTTTCACATCGTTTGATAATCGAGACTAATAATAATTTAAACACACGTTTTTCTTTAAAAGATGCCGAGATAAAATTGTAATAAAATTTAAAGTTTTAAGGTAAATAATATCTCAAATGAAGTATTGATTCTAATAATATTATTTTAAACTTAAAATCAGAAAATATAAAATAATAATAATGTATATGCATATTTTATTTAAATAAAAGTTATAAAATAACTTAACAAAAGAAGTGTGAACAAACTCTATTCCTCGTAGTGCTAATAAAAGTTTCAATGTGAGAAAAAGAAAATAATGGGTAAGTCTACTTACAGGTTAACGTGCATCGGTCTGTGTAAAATACGTGTCATATTGATCCTAAGTCCCTCTACCAAAAGTAGAAAAAAAACATGTAAAAATTAATTTTACCCTATTAAAAATGTTAAATTAATTAATTATTATTATAAACTTAAAGTGAAAATAGAAATAAAGATTAACATCCAGAGCCACTGTCCCATTACGAGAATCCTTTAATATGTTTTTTAATTTTAAACTCTCATTCCCTTAAATTTTGATGTTGTAATGCATTGTAGAACTTATAAAACCTGGTCCATTACAGAATAATAATTTCTATAATAAATGTGTTGCAGATTTTGTGAGGTTACGATACAAAAAGTCATGCAATATTTCTAAAACTAACAAATTTCAAACTTTTGACAAAGACCATATCTTTAGAAATAATTCATTCAATGTAAGCATCTCATATTAGCTCACATATATGGATATATTTATAACTTGATAAATACTTTTGTATTAAAATACTTGCAAATAAAAGTACAATAATTTAATAATTACTTTAAAAGTATAATTTTCTAAATATATTTTTGTCGTATCTTCACTCATTTCTTAATGGGATATGGAGCCAAAACAAATAGATATTATTATTTAGGGAAATTAATCCTCTGCCTCATGAATCAAAGATACTCCGTATTTATACTAAAGAAAAAATATCTTATATATGCAATGAGACATCAGTTGCAATCAATGTCTAGTCAAAAAATAAAATAGGTAGTAGAGGACTTTCGAATGCAATTCGGAATTTGGGAGAGGAGTCTTGTATCAATCTGTTACGTGTAAATGATGCATGATTGAAAGGATATGAGGTGAGTCCTTTTTCCTCTTTGATGTAGATTTCCTAACGAAGAAGGCACATATCAATTAGTGAACATTAATGTTAAGAATCAACTTTCTCTATCCATTGTTTGATTACAAAGGGTAAGTTGAGATGATGATGTTTTCTAAGAGCATATGCATGCATTATTGAAACCTAGATGACAAGTTAACGTCTCATCTATTTTTGTTGACCATCATTTGACTTCATAGTTCAAGAGATGTAGATAATGATACGATGACTTTTGTGTTAATAAATAGACTTTAAACTTAACTCAATCTTATAAAATTGACTTGAGACTAGACATTAATAGATGGTCTAACAGTAGTTCGATAGTGGATAAAACAATATGTCCACACAAATCTCGCTACAATAAGCTCTAAGATGACTTTGATATCATATTAAGAAGTGGACTTTAAGCTTAACTCAACCCTACAAAACTAACTTGTAAGATGAGGTTTACACTCACTTATATAATATAAATTGACCTTGTCTCTAATTGTTGTGGGACTTCCAACACATTTTGATAATTCGGTTTCTTCGTTTTTGATGGAAGCAGCTTCACTCTTCAAGAATGAGCAGCTTCTCAGACCAGAGGTGGCAGCGGAATTGGAAAACGGAGATGTAGTTGGAGGCGCACGGAAGGTGTTTGATGAATTGTCTGGTGCGGTTTTGGAGTGTGTAGGCAGAGGTTCTAGCTCAGACGGCCTTCCAAGAGGGAAGGAAGCTAGAGGATAAGTGTGCTAAAGTGGCACAATGCAAAGAACTTGAAGAAGTAGTGGCTGGAAACAATCCAACAGCATTTCACTATATCAATTCAAGTTGCTTTTACAAGAATGAGAAGCTCTCTTTTATAGAGTAAGAGAAGCCTCTGAAATGTGCTAAAGAAGCTATTCAAACGTGCATAGACTACCAGCTGAAGATGTTTCACGTGGGAAATGTGCTTTAGATGAAGGAGATGCATGGTTTGAATGTGTTTCACGTGGAAAATATGGGCCACGGCTGGAATGTCCTCCACATGTGCATGGTTGATTATTTTGCACATGGAAAGTGTTGAAAATGTACTCCAATGTGAAGACTTCACGGTTTGGCTGCAACAATACTTTCTTCTTGGCCTCTTTGCTTGGCAACTTTCCTAGGCACCTTCCAACCTTGTTAATGTCCTACAAAACAATGTAAATGGAATTTAGTTAAAGAGAATCTATCTAAGACTTAGATAAGGAAATAGCTTTAGTAATCTTTATTCTACTTCCCTTTCTTTAGTCTTAGTGTTAGTTGATACTTCTTTGGATGGGTAGACCCTAAAGGGGTTACCATCATTCCCTCCCCCTTGAAAAACGATTTGTCCTCAAATCGGGAAGAAAGAAAGAAGCACAACTTTGGTTTGTGATTTCCTCCTGGATCAAAAATATATCTACAAAAGATAGCAAAAATGAGTATGATGAAGAAGATGAAAACAAAGATATGAAGACAAAAGAAAAGTCTTGTATTTTTGAAAAAGAATTTCTGAAAATAAGTCTTGGAAAAATGGAGAATGCCATATTTCCAACTTATTGGATTTTTTATCTTGGGTTACTTGTTTACACAAGGGTAACATTAACTCAAGTTTTGAATTGCCACATTTTGAAAAGGATTGCATAGAATATGGGATGACAATTGAGTGAAAAGGAAAATGAATAATGGAAGAGTGCATAATAAATGTAAAAGAAGTAAAGAATGAGAACCCTTCCCTTTTAGGTTCCATGGTGATGGTAAGAGTAGGAGTTGTCATTATTAGCAAGACCTCCTTCTCTATATTTTCCACTTCTTGCATCTTTTCTTCTTCTCGTTTCTTTTCCTCTTCCCTTCTCTCTTCTTCTTTTTTCTCTCTTTCCTGTCTCTCTTCTTCCTTTCTCTCTTCTTCTTTTCTCTCTCTATTTCTTCTCTCTGCTTCTTCTCTCTCTCTTTCTTGTCTCTCAACATCTCTTTTTAACTTTAATTCTATTTGCTTAGCTTGCAGCTCCTTAAGATTAATCTTAAATTCTAGTTCTCTAATAAGGAAACCATTGTCATTTAAGCTTTCAAGAAATGTTTTTCCATTTTCAATGTAAGCTCTTAGCAATTGTAGGTTTCTCTTAATAGTTGAAGGCACAAACTCTTTTCTCATGCAAGATTTTAATTCAGACCAATTATGAATGGGAGATTTTCTACCTATCCTAACATGATATTGTCTCTCATCCCACCACTCTCTTGCATGCATTTCAAATCTAGATGTGTAGAGACTAAGGACATAAAATTCACTATTGCTAGAATGGAAATAGGATTCAGGTTTACTTTTTCTAGCAATAAATGGATGCATGTCATTAATGTCCTTTTCCCAAGCTAGGTATGTTAAAGCACCAATATCCACACCAAAGTATGGAATTTTTGCCCTAGCTTGTTTATACAATTCATCCTCCAACCGATCAAATTCATGATAGGAACAAGTCCTTCTTCTAGCTTCATCAAGTTTTCTTTTAATTTCTTTGAAAGTAATGGATTGCTCAAAACTAGAAGACCGAGAGGACCTATATGAAGAAGAAGACCTATAAGAATCATAACAAGACATCAAAACTCTTTAAATTTTTGTGAAGGATTTCTAGAAAGGTTCTAGAGGTAAAATTAACCAAATAGCTCCCAGGAAGGAGAGGTGAGTCTCAATGGACAAGCTTAAGAACCTTGTCCTTCCTAGCCAGAGTGTCTTTGGTTGTTTCTTACCTTAGTTTCTAGGTAGAAATCTTTCAAAAGCTTTTTAAATGCAAGATGAAATGCACCTAGAAACCAAATGAAGGTTTATCTATATGAAACGCGCTCCTAAGTACCACGGAGACTTAAAACATAAAAATCAATAATCAAAGTAAAGTAAAGCAAATGAAAATGAATGAGACATGGCCCTAAGTGAAAATGCAAATGACACTTGGAGCCACTTGACACACTTTCACACTAAGAAGTGGAAACTAAACTATTACAGTGTTGTATGGTGCACTTGGAATTGCTTGAAAAGCATTTTTCCAAGTCACTTTAAGTTGCAATTGAGAAATAAAATTGAATGACACTACAAAGGTTCCGTGATACCAAGCCAAAATTACAAATAAAATGTTTACAAAAGTAGCAAAGCCAAGTGTGGCTGCTGTTTCACAAAGTGCTGGTCCAAAATCATGAGCAAAAAGGTGGTATGGTTGCTGAAACTGCTGCTGAAATTGGTGCTGGAACAGCAAGAAAGAAGTGCACTTGAAGTCCAAGCTTGTGGCCTTTTTAACACCTCATCCACTTCCTAAGATGCTACCCCCTTGGAGCAAGGAATCTGAGGTAAAACCAGCTGCACCAATTCGTCACAGCACCCAAAACAAACACCAAACAGTCAACAAAAACCAACTGCTGCACCAAAAATGTATTTTCGCAGAACAGATTTTGGGCACAAATTAGAAGCCAAACAAGTTGAATCCAAGTGAACTTAAGCTTTGAAACACAGGAGGGACACTAAAGGAACCTAGGAGAGGCACTAGAACAGATTAAACAAGCAAGAAAAGACTCAAAACAGTAATGAACTTGTGTGCTTCGAAACTGTTTGATAAAATTCAAAACTGTTTGATGAAATGCCACAAAGAACAACAGATTTTGTATTTTCTGGTTTTTAACCTTTCACATATGGATTGCAGGGTTTAGATTGCTTTTTATGATTGCTATACACTTGCATAAGCATATAAATGTATTTGGAAACTTAAACCCAGCTTTTGCCAATCCAATAATGAAGATTTAAAGGTTGGACAAAATGAAACAGCACATAATTTGCATACTGCACCAGAAAAGTGATGTGAAAATGGTGCTTTGAGATGCAAAAATGAGTTGCAATGGTTTTATGGCAGAACTAATGGTTCAAACAACTTTATATGCTTAAATTGAAGGTGTTCAAACTGTCAAACAGCAAGGAAAGGGACCACACCCGAAAATCACTGGTCCACTTTCAAAAATAAGCAAATTCAATGGTTTAAGAAGTGATTTTGTATATTGTCTGGAAAAGGACCAAATGAACAGTGCACACAAGTTTAAAATGGTAAAATAAACTTGCACAAATGGTAAGAATGCATTGAAACAATCCTATTCATCAAATTACATCAGCTGTAGCCAAAAATGCAGCAAAATTTGGTGGTTTAAAGGTGAATTCTGCATATAGGCATCTTAATGACCATTTGAACAGTACACACAATTTTCAAATGACACAATACACATGTGCAATTGTTCATAATGCATAGAAACAGCCAGCGGCTTTGTATGACAGTAGCAGTTGCCAAAATTCAAGAAAATTGGACCAAAACTGCATCAGATTTTGAAAGCATGGAAATGACAATTTGAAAGCACACACAATGACTCTAGGAAAGTCCTAACACTAGATCTAACTGCAGAATATCAGCTAGAAGAATTTTAAACACCTAAGACACATCAAATACAACAATCACGGTGAAAAAGATTGAATGAAAACTGTGACAGCACTTGAAACCAGATTTTTGAGGAACTCAACTATGCTTATTGCATTGTAGTGATTAATACTAGTTGGCACTGCCTGGAACATGTTTAACATCACCAAATAAACCTGTTCAAAGCTTTAGATGCAAAGAAATCTAGACAAAACAGATTGCACGTGATCAAACCAGAGAAGCAAATTTGATGCAGATTTGTGATTACAGAATCATGTGTGGACTGATTTAGCACATATAATCAAGGCTAGACATTGTGTGATTGCCTTATATGATTCATCTATGGCTACACATGCACTAGAACTCAAATTAAACGAAAAATTTATAGCAGAACAGATTCAAACGCATGCTGACAGAAGTTAAAACTGCACATAGGCACATGACATTGGACAAAACTAGAAAATGACTTTGAAAGCTGGAATGAACTCATACAAACAATTTTCACCGTTTAAAATGATCAACAAACACTAAGGAAAAGCAAATGCATGATTATAGCACTCACAGACACGAATTAAACCAAAACAGAATAAAAAAAAATTGATAAAACAGTGACAGAGTTTGACAGCACATGACAGAAACGAAAATTGAAGAAAAGAGCAACTTAGCTCGTTGAAGCACAGCGTGGACGTGCTGGCTCTTGATACCAAATGATGGAAGCAGCTTTACTCTTCAAGAATGAGCAGCTTCTCAGACCAGAGGTGGCAGCAGAATTGGAAAACAGAGATGTAGTTGGAGGCGCACGGAAGGTGTTTGATGAATTGTCTGGTGCGGTTTTGGAGTGTGTAGGCAGAGGTTCTAGCTCAGACGGCCTTCCAAGAGGGAAGGAAGCTAGAGGATAAGTGTGCTAAAGTGGCACAATGCAAAGAACTTGAAGAAGTAGTGGCTGGAAACAATCCAACAGCATTTCACTATATCAATTCAAGTTGCTTTTACAAGAATGAGAAGCTCTCTTTTATAGAGTAAGAGAAGCCTCTGAAATGTGCTAAAGAAGCTATTCAAACGTGCATAGACTACCAGCTGAAGATGTTTCACGTGGGAAATGTGCTTTAGATGAAGGAGATGCATGGTTTGAATGTGTTTCACGTGGAAAATATGGGCCACGGCTGGAATGTCCTCCACATGTGCATGGTTGATTATTTTGCACATGGAAAGTGTTGAAAATGTACTCCAATGTGAAGACTTCACGGTTTGGCTGCAACAATACTTTCTTCTTGGCCTCTTTGCTTGGCAACTTTCCTAGGCACCTTCCAACCTTATTAATGTCCTACAAAACAATGTAAATGGAATTTAGTTAAAGAGAATCTATCTAAGACTTAAATAAGGAAATAGCTTTAGTAATCTTTATTCTACTTCCCTTTCTTTAGTCTTAGTGTTAGTTGATACTTCTTTGGATGGGTAGACCCTAAAGGGGTTACCATCAGTTTTGTATCATGGTCAACTAATAAACGATAAGCCTAGTTTCTGATTTATATTTTGCATCTAATTAATTTAATTTTTAACTGAATTGGTTCGCTAAAAATGAAGCACTATATCTAATCACAGTATCTCCATTTTATGGGAGGATCAATTCCAATAGGAATAAGTTGCATAAACTGCTTAAACTCATTATTGGTCTGCTATTGGAACAAAATAGGTTACCAAGATTGACCTTTTAACTTCAAAGTAATTGAATTCAAAAGCTGCCGTGTGCTTCAGTGCAGTGTTATGAGAAGAAAGAGATTGTCTCCAGTTTGTTTTTGTAATTAGATAAACATAATGAAATTCTTTCATATTTTTGTTGCATATACTGTAAAAGTTTGCAGAGAATAATTTATTTTGTAGAAAATTTAAAATAATTTATGGTAAAATGTAATGCTTAAATATACAATTCAAAAACTTGATAAAAACTTAACATAAATATTTTTAATTTTTAATTAAAATATTATAATTTTAAATTCATAATACTATTTCTTTAAACCATGCTTTATATATATATATATATATATATATATATATATATATATATATATATATATATATATATTCTGATCTGATCTTAACTGAAATATTTATATCCAGTCCGCATGAAATTTCATCAATTTGATATTATTTAATGTTAATAGAATTTTTATATTTTATTTCAAAGTTAATTATGATTATTTTCGATTGCTTTTGTCAATTTTTTTATTGATATTAGTTATTGTTATTTATCTTTATTAACGTCGATATTTTTTTAGTTGATATAAAATATAATTTATTTTATTTTTAGTTTGTTTAAGTTTAGATTATTTTTCAATTAAAATACTTATGATATATGTTAAAACTATTTTTTATCAATACTAGATACACTTTTCTTTAGTAACATTAATATAACTATCTTTAATTGATGTGAACTAGATTTTTTTATCAAGACCGAGACTACTATTTTGTGGATGCAACATTAAGATTATTTATCTATTTGAGTTAACATTTGTGAGAATTTTATCAATTAATATCAGTAATATTATTTTTCGGTGAATGTCACCTAAATTTTTATTTTTGTTGATTGATGTATATAGGATATTATTTTCCACTAGTGAAAAAAAAGTTTCTGACGTTTGTGTTTTTTTGTCGTTCACCAAAATACGTTAAAAATAAAAAATTTGATGTTAATTGATATCGAATATTATTTTTTTATGTTAATAAACGTCTTTTTTTTGTCATGGTTTAACGTTAATAATTTCTTTTGTTTTCTTTAATTAATAGTGATCCATTTTACAACTACGAGAGTATGAACTATGAACTATAAATATAGAAAAACAATAAGCATGAACTATGAATTATAAATCTAGTCTAATTTTTGGTATTTTATAGAGTATGAACTATGAACTATAAGCAAAAGCATAAAAGCTATAACAATAATAGTATTAACTTGTGTTTTTTGGTTTTGATAGCTATGATTATTGGTTTTGGTTGGATTTGTTTATACCATTCCTTAGAAATATTATATCTTTTATCTTTCAGTTTATCTTTCAGTTAGTTTGTTATTATTTATTATTTGTATTTTGGGCTTAGCCCATATTTTTTCTATTATAAATAGAGAACCCTATGTGTGTTTAACACAAGGGAGATTAATTCCATATATAATTTTCACTAGATTTAACATGGTATCAGAGCAGATTTTCTGATCTCTTCCGGTGTTTTTTGTTGTCTGTCGGCGGCCGACCGTCATGGTCGCCGGCAGCCCCTAAAAATTTCATAAGATTCAAATTTTCTTCTTCTTAAATCTCAGCACCCAGAATCAGAGACAAGTCTCCTGGGAACCACTGCCTCCTCTGAATCACCGGACCTCCCTCTCTCTGTTTAAAGCTTCCAGAGCAGTCATTGCTGCCATTGCTACCATCGAAATTTGTCTTCTTCTCGCTGCATGTTTCCGCATCTTCGGACCTCCTTCTTCTTTCTGCGTAATTTGTTGTAGAGGGTTTCGCCTCTGTATTGCTGTAGGGTTTCGCCTCTGTATTGCTGTAGAGGGTTTCACCTCTGTATTGTTGTAGAGGGTTTCGCCTCTGTATTGTTGTAGAGGGTTTCGCCTCTGTATTGCTGTAGAGGGTTTCGCCTCTGTATTGTTGTAGAGGGTTTCGCCTCTGTATTGTTGTTCTTGCCTTCTTCTTCCTTTCTTATTGTATTTGCCGCACAGATCTGCTACGTTTATTGCCTCCTTCTCCGCTGCTCTCCTTCATCCACTTCTGAAGTTGAAGTGTTTATTGCCTCCTTCTCCGCTGCTCTCCTTCATCCACTTTTGAATTTGAAGTGTTTATTGCCTCCTTCTCCACTGCTCTCCTTCATACACTTTTGAAGTTGAAGTTTCACAAGCTTGGTTCACACTTTTGAAGTTGAATTTGAAGTGTTTATTGTCTCACTCTTGAAGAAAAATCATCTAGTTCAAAACCTAGTTTAGTTATTTCAAGCTTGGTTCATACAATTTGTATGCTCCAGCTTGAGGGGGAGTGTTAGAAATATTATATCTTTTATCTTTCAGTTTATCTTTCAGTTAGTTTGTTATTATTTATTATTTGTATTTTGGGCTTAGCCCATATTTTTTCTATTATAAATAGAGAACCCTATGTGTGTTTAACACAAGGGAGATTAATTCCATATATAATTTTCACTAGATTTAACACATTCCTTAGAACTCCTATTTCAGAAAAAAAAAAAAAACACTAGGAACCCTTACTTAAGGTCTACGTGAAGTATAAAAATCATTTGGAAAGTTAATTGCGATAGATATATAAACTGATCATAACATTTTATCTGGTTGGTTGATTTGCTAAAAAGAGTTTTCAGTCACCTGACAGCCCGTGGAGTTGGTTGTTCCTTCTAGATTTTCAAAAAAATGTTGTTTTCTATTTCTCATCATTTTTTTTCCAAACTTTGCAAAAATATTTAACATACTTAGACTTTGAATTTTGATATAAATTTTTTTGTAAGGGCTTCTCATGATATTTTGGTGCTTTTGGAGTTGTTTTGAATATACTCTCGATTTTATCATAAACTTGCATGTATAACGTGTAGTATGAACAACAAACAAGTTCAACAATACAACAAACAAGTTCTTAAAAATGAAAATAAAAACTAACTTTCTTGAAGGTAGATTTGTCGGAATAAATTGTTGCCACTGGTGATAAAGAAAGAAGAACACGCCTATGAAGGAGAAGATCAAAACAATCATTCAAAACAAATGAAAATCATACCTAAACTAATAACTAATTAATCAACATCCATTTGTATAAAATGAAAGAAAGATTACATGTGTTGTTGGTCGTCAAACTTCATTTGAGAAAAGTTCGAGCAAAGAGAAGGGTCACGTGCTACGATAAAGTGAATAAATTTTCAACCCCGCCCAAAATTTTATAGAATTCACTAATATAACGTCTGAAACTAAGGTATTCTATGTCATACGTAAGTACATTTTCACCATTGTGGCAAGGATTTTCAGAAAATTTACCCAATACGACATTAGAATTCTCAATATCCAACGAAAATCATACCTAAACTAATTAATCAACATCCATTTGTATAAAATGAAAGAAAGATTACATGTGTTGGTCGTCAAACTTCATTTGAGAAAAGTTCGAGCAAAGAGAAGGGTCTCGCACTACGAGATAAAGTAAATAAATTTTCAACCCCGCCCAAAATTTTATAGAATTCACTAATATAACGTTTGAAAAGTGAATATATGACGTCTTATAACCTTTTGACGTTTGAAACTAAGGTATTCTACGTCATACGTAAGTACATTTTCACCTTTGCGGCAAGGATTTTCAGAAAATTTACCCAATACGACATTAGAATTCTCAATATCCAACATCTTATAACCAATTAACATCGGATAAGTCTAAATCCGATATCTTAATTAACTTTTTATTTACAAAGATATCACCAGTCATTTTTAAAGTTGACTTTTTCGTTTTCTAACGTTGAAAGGGAGATGTTGAAACCTTATTTTGCACAGTGTTAATGTTACTAGTATTACTTGGTGATAATTTCTATGTCTAATTATGATTAAAATATTCTATCCATGAACATTAAATTAAAAAAATAATTGTCTCATCCAAATAAGGTTAAGAAAATAGAATAAAATAAACTTAATTTAATATATTGGAATTTTCTAAAATTTTTTAATTTTTTTGTCCAAGTAAAATTATAATTAAAACATTGAAAATTTAAATAAGATGTTTGAAAAACATTTCACTCATAAAATCACAATTTAAAGACTTAATTTCGTATATAATTCAATTTCTAAAAAAAATTACCTTTTGACTACCGTGGCATTATAACTGTTTAACTATTGTAAAAAATAATAAAATATTAAATCAATTAATTAAAATATAATTATAAAATTAATTTAAATTATTATACGCCGGTGGTATAATTTTGATAAGATATCATTTTTACGATAATAATTCCGTAAATACATTAAACTAGTGCTATCAAAATGAGTTGTAACATGTAGGTTAATCCAACTTACCACAGGTTTGAGCCGGTTGGATTGGAAAAAAATGTAATTTCTTTATGCGGGCTTGACTCACTTAGAACCCGACTCACTGGGTTAAACTCGTGGTGAGCCGGGTTGGCTCACCAATCCACCTAATTTAATTTAATTATTTATTATTTTATGTTTCAATATTATTAGTTAGCATTTTTTTTATTATATTGTAGATGGTGATAAAAAAAATGATGTTTAAAGAGAAAAAAATATTATAGATTTATATATTCAAGACTCTAATATTATAAATGACAAGTGATACAAAAATTATCAATATTAAAAACTTATTTGTTAATCTTTTCTACATGTTTTTGGATTACGTTTGGATGATATGATATTTTTTTATATTTTGAATTATCTTTGAAGTTTAACATCATTTTAGTGTGTGACCTTTATTTAGATTTGAATTAAAAAAATTTAATTTTTTTATTTTAAAAAAATTTATAATTAAATGAGCTAGTGAACAACCTATTTAATCCACCAACCGGCCGTCGTACGTCAGACTCGATTTGAATTGTGAGCGGGGTTGGGTTGAGTAATAATTGTATTGAATGTAAATTTATTTTGTTCAATTAGTCATGATCCTTTTAAAAGTGAAATCTATTCAATGGTATTGATACGGTCCTATCGTGCCTAACTTTTTTAGAGAAAAAATTATAAGTGTAAGAAGTCATAAATATATAAACAAGTACACATATTTTACCTGTATTCCCTTTTCATATAAGCCGTCGTTGAAATCCCAAGTGTCGTTTTCATAGTTTTCAACTACGAAATAAGAGATGCATGAATGAGAAATGAATAAACCTGGAGGGTGTTGATTGATGTCAACCATTAGAGTTCGAATATCTTGTATAAATACTCATGTCCATGAAAGCTTCCTCGAATATACTATCCACTTAACATATATTGGAGGAAAAAACTAACCATCTTCATCTGCAGCAATGTTGTATCAATCCATTTTCCATCAAACCTTTTTGTCATTTCTCCTTTGTATCACAACTCTTTCCTTGGTTGCTTCTGATCCCACAGATGGCTTCACCCGTCTTCCACTATCTAACTCCAACTTTCAGGTCCAAAAGCCTTACGATGTTCCACAAGACCAGCGTTACACCTTTTCAAATGGAGTGCACACATTTATTGTATTCAACACAGACAAGCCTCACACGAGTACCAGCAATACAAAACCACGAACTGAGATTCGTATAACGGTAAGACTCAACTTTAATGTTATTTTAATCATTCATTTATGAAGAATACTGTTACCCTATTTCATACACTTTTATTTTTTCTTTTTCCTTTCTCACCTATCAATTTTCACTTTTTATACTTTCTCTCTTTGTCAATGTCCATGGAGATTGACTGTTGATAATCATGAATCATAAGCATCTTTCAGTGAAGTATACGCTGCAACCAATCCAATGAGCTTCAACTTTTTAATGCAACTAATGGTTATCTTATGAAGATGACTCTTCGTTTATATTCAGTTGCGTTACAAAAGCCGTAATAAGATTTGGCTTTGCAGGGCTACGATTATACGTCTGGTGTGTGGCAATTTGAAGGGTATTTCTACGTCCCCAGTGGCACAACCGGGGTGTGCATCCAGCAAGTGTTCGGTGGAGTCACCGCTGCCACAACCTCTCAGAGTAGGGTCTATAGTGGATCTCTCACTCATTACTTATCACCTACTCTGGAAACAAACATCTACAATAAGTGGTACCGTTTCAACGTGATCCATGATGTGGGTGCCAACAACGTAAAGATTTTTATCAATGGGGTGCAGAAATTTAATGGAAATGGTCGTGGAGCCGACCATCACTATTTTAAGTTCGGGGTTTATGAACAGGACGGTTCTTCCTACCGCATGGAATCTCGATGGAGGGATATCAAGATTTTTAGAAGATAATAGAGATTGAATAAGCTTTTGTTTCAGTTCCAAGTTCTATAATAAGGCAAGTAAAAAGCCTGTTTAATTACCTGAATAATTTACTTGGACTCACAGAAACAAAATGTTTAGAAATTATAATATCGTAATCCTAAGTTATCCCTCTCTACCCAATCATGGTTGTTATTATCTGGTATTGTTATATGTTGTCCTTTCATGCTGATATTTCATAATTAATTGTTGTAGAACTATATATTAAACAACTACAGAGTGTTTGAAGCATAAAAAACCCCAAAATTGACCCATGTAGGTCTCGAAGCTGCAACTTTCACGTTATTAGCGCAACGCTCTAACCAGCTGAGATAATAATAGGTCCATCTTGTTATGTAATTAAACAAGATGCACTAGTGCATTCAAGGGATATGACCCGGTTATTTTCGGTTATAGGCACCGGTTCCGTAACCGAGCATATACAGACGAGGTAAAAAATCTACCTCTTTTTATCTCGGTTGTGAACCGAGTAAAAAAAAATTAATATCTTCGATTTTACTATCCCGCTTGGACCTGAACCGAGGCGTATAGTGGTTTTCGATTTTCCAGAAAATGATCCAGGAAGTTCCAGAAAGCACTGAAGCAGAAAGCACACAAAAAATGTTCACGGTTACTGCCATCCAAAATTGCAGACCGAACTAAGCTCAATCTGCCCCCAATCCAAGAGTCTACTGCCATCCAGTGCCCTCAATCTACCTCACGGTCAAACCCAACAGAGATGCAACGAGCTCTAAGCTCTCAAAGAAACCCATACGCCGCGAACAGACCCAAATCTCACCTTCTCAGACCGAGACATTCTCCGCCACAGAGACACCAGCGACCACCGAATAGAGCCGCTTCTCCTCCTCTGCCGCTTCTCCTCCTCCGCCGTCATCAAACCCTAATCGCACCATCCAGTGCCCTCTCCACCAGCGACCACCACCATCAACATGAAACCCCAATCGCACTCACCTTTTTCACCAAAAAACTCCATTGACACACCAGCACAGAAAACACTCCGTTCATCACCACCTAGCATCGCCGCCACCATTGACGCGAGACCACCGGTTGCTCTTCCGTCCAGAGGCGACACACTCGCAGGAGATTTTGGATGCGAGAGCGATGGGAGGGAGGCGAGAGCGAGAGCGAGGGAAGGGAGGCGAGAGCGAAACCGGCAAGGAAGGCTTATGCCTCGGTCCTTCCTAATAATCGATGCGAAACTGCCACCGTGTCTGAATAGGCAGTGATTTGGTGTAAAGAGAGGTCTATTATGAGAAATGTTTAGAGATCTACAGTGTTTTGAAGCATAAAAAACACCAAAATTGGCCAATGCAGGTCTCGAACCTGAAACCTTCGCGTTATTATATTTATTTGAAGCGTAAAAACAAACAAAATTGGCCCATGCAGGTCTCGAACCTGCGACCTTCGCGTTATTAGCACGACGCTCTAACCAGCTGAGCTAATAGGCCCATCCTGTTATGTAATTAAACAAGATGTTTAGAAATTGAACATCTTGTTTAGAGATGTTTAATTAAACAAGTAAAAAGCTTGTTTAATTAGCTATATGGTCCTGAACAATTTACTTGGACAAATGTTTAGAGATTATATTTCATAATTAATCGTTGCAGAACTAATATATTAAACAACTACATTGTTTGAAGCATAAAAAACACCAAAATTAGCCCTTGCAGGTCTCCAAACATGCGACCTTTGTATTGTTAGCACGACGCTCTAACCAGCTGAGCTAATAGGCCCATGTTATTATGTAATTGCAGTTAAACATTTTATTCTCAATATAATAACTTGTGATTCTTTATAATTTGATTCTTATAAAGAGTTCAACTTCACATAAAAAGCAGTTGTAACAAACAGTCTGAATACAAAATTGATTGATGATATAGGAGTTACTATGAATTTTTAAAAAGAAAAAATGTGATTGAATCAAACATTTAATAATTTAATTCTAATTAAAGGTGAAAAAACATAATATTACAAGTTTATAGCATGAAAAATTAAACATAATTTTATGTTATCAACACTTTATATATTTTTATACATATACATAAATTTAAATTAATATATTGTAATATTTAAATTTAAGTTTTCAAAATACGTATTAACATTGATTAATAATGATAACTAAAAACATAAAGGAAAATGAACCCTATTTTTAAATTCCTAGAACCGAAATTGGAGAAACCCCAATTCCAATGAAATCAGCTTAGAATACCCAATTTGGAGTTACTTATCATGACCATTGTTCCATACATGACTACTTTCCAAATAAAAGTTAAGGAAATCATTTTTAATACCATTTTTTTCCCTTATACATGTTTTGGGAATAATCTTTGTACATATTCGATCAAGTGTTAAATACATTCAATAAATTAGAAAATCCTTGAAAAATAAAAATAGTAAGTATAAAAAATACCTATCTCTGTAATCCGGAATACATCATCTGATGGAAGCAGCTTCACTCTTTAAGAATGAGCAGCTTCTCAGACCAGAGGTGGCAGCGGAATTGGAAAACGCAGATGTAGTTGGAGGCACACGGAAGGTGTTTGATGAATTGTCTGGTGCGGTTTTGGAGTGTGTAGGCAGAGGTTCTAGCTCAGACGGCCTTCCAAGAGGGAAGGAAGCTAGAGACAAGTGTGCTAAGAAGGCACAAGTCAGTGAACTTGAAGAAGAAGTGGCTGGAAACAATCCAACAACATTTCACTATATCAATTCAAGTTGAGTTTACAAATGATGAGCTCTCTTTTTATAGGCAAAGATGAGCTTGGAAGTGTGCTATGAAAGCTACATCAGCTACAAACGTGCAGGAGCTCCTTCCAGGCCATGTGTTTCATGTGCACTTTATTGAACATGTGCTGAATTAGGGAAGCCACACGGTTGGCTTGTGTTCCACATGATGCACATGTAAAATGTACTTCCAACTTGGCTATTTGGTGACTAACAACAACAAGGCTTCTCGACTGTTTGCTATAGGTTCCAAGTCTTCCTTAGTATGTGTACACATGGTTTCCCCACCTTTATTGTGTCCTACAAAACAAAGTAAAGGTATTTAGTTTAAAAGAGAATCTGTCTAAGACTTAGATAAGGAAAGAGTTTTGGAAATCTTTATTCTACTTCCCTTTCTTTAGTCTTAGTTGTAGTTGATACTTCTTTGGATGGGAAGTCCCTAAAGGGGTTGCCATCATTCCCTCCCTCTTTAAAAACGATTTGTCCTCAAATCGGGAAGAAAGAAAGAAGCACAACTTTGGTTGTTGTTTTCCTCCTGGATCAAAAATATATCTACAAAATATAGCAAAAATGAGTATGAAGAAGATGCAAACAAAGATAAGAAGGCAAAAGAAAAATCTTGTATTTTTGAAAAATATTTTCTGAAAATAAGTCTTGGAAAAATATACGTTGGCCTTCAAGCTTAAAGGAACTGCAAGCTTCCCTAGCACTACGTCAACAAGGAGGTCCTTAAGGCTATCTATGCTGAAGCTAGTTGGATCATGGACGAAGATGGCACTACCTATAGAACTACTAAACGTGTGTTTTTTGATTCAGCCAAGTTCGCAATCTTGCATGTAGTGAATAAAGTTGGGGATAAGATTCATTACACTACAAGAAAAAAAGTGAATCACATACTGCAAATATCCATATATAAGACCTAAAATCCATATATAATGCTTGGTTATATACGGATTACATACGGGGAAAAATCCGTATATAATACTATCGTAGCTAGGTTTATATATGGATAAATTCGTATATAACTTATATATGGAAATTATATACAAATATATCCGTATATAAACTATATACGGATAAATCCGTATATAACCTATATACGAAAATTATATACGGAGTTATCCGTATATATTATATATACGGAGTTATCCATATATATTATATATACGGATAAATCTGTATATGACCAATATACGGATAAATCCGTATATAATGGTTTAAGAAGAGCTAAATAAATACCCTGTATATGACAGTTCCCCATGCACAATATACAAGCAGACTTGGACATTATAGTGAACATTCACAATTGATAGAAGCAAACCTGAACATTATACATTGCACATTGACATATAAATCCAATAAGCTTTTCAGATACACTTAATCCATAAAGGAAACATTGTATATGAATACATAAATATTGTTTAAATCAATATAACTGCAAGAATAAACATTAGGTAAGTTCATATACGAATTGTGGTTGTGGTTCTAAATAAGTTCAACAGTAATGGAAATAAGTTCTATAAAATGCCTAATAATGCATATAATCATTTCCATCTTGTGGTTGTTCATATGGTGGTTGCTGGTGCTATTATTGAGGTTGCTGTTCTGGTTGGACATCATTGGGTACTTCATTTTGAACTTGAGGATTTTGAAGGTTTAAAAAGTCTTGTGCACCTGCGGCTGCTAAAGGCGGAAGGAATGGCAGGAGGACGCCAATAAAGCCTTCAAACTTTTCAAGCTGCTGACCATTGATGACAAATTTATGAACACCGAAAAACGGCACCAAAAACTTGTTTAACCCTCGGCAAGTGTGACCGAATCGTATCAAGTAATAAACTCGGTAAGACCAAGTATCGTTCTCCCAAAGGACTCACAGCCTAGTTAGTTATATGATTTATTGATTATTTAAGACTTGTGAACAAATTCTTGAGGTTTCAAATGCAAAAGATAATAAGTAAACATGTATGCATGAGTTTTTATCAATGGAAAAGAGGAACACAAACACTTGGAATGAATTATATGGATGAGTATGTTGTTGGGGTAATCAATTTCATCTTATCCACTCTCATATATTTTAGGAATTCATCATTCTTTTCATCAATGTTAATGCCACTCTCTAAATCACCTTGCGAAGAAAGCCTATCTTTAATTACGAGTTCATACAATTCCTAGCATCCCTAATAATTAATTCTGAAGCAAAAAAGCTTAAAGGCAACCAACCCTCATATCCCTAAGTCTAGGCAATATGCTATTGGGAGAATTTCCCCGGATCTAGATTTCCCCATATGTGTCCATATCGACAAAATCAATGATCATGACATCGAATGAGTTAAATAATGCATGCTTTGAGCAAAGAGGAAAAACCCTAACTAATGATGAAAGAAATCATGATGGAATCCTGCCTGATGTGTTTTCTTAGTGTTATCTTTTTGTAGTTTTCACATTTTATTGTTCATGTATTTTAGCTTGTAAGGAGCATGGGTTACTATAAATACCCAGCTCCTCTCTTGTATTGGCAATTTTGAGCATAATGAATTATGATTTCTGTAGAGAAAATCCAGACACAATTCTCTCTTGAAAGTCAGGCTAGAGAGTCCAAGAGATCTGCCTCTAGCCACCTTCCAAGCACATTCCTCGTTCTTTCATTTCTCAAAAATTCCATTGTGCTCTTTCTCTCACACTCCACGCTGACGCATCACCCTCCACCGTGGATGCATCAGCGCCACATCCTCCTTCGGCACGCGTAAGCAACCACATCTTCATTTCTCCTTAACATCACAATCGCGCCTTCCATTCTTCTCTCGCGCATCCATCCACATCTCAGCGCGTCTCATTCTCGCTCTCGAGAGCTCCATTGTCTTCAACCACAGATTCGCTCTCCATACGCGTCTTCGAAGGTATCTTCTCTTCGTTCACCACACTTCCTCATCTTTTTTCTAGGGTTTCCATTCACTTCCTTCGACTTCCACCGATCGTTCTCCATTTATCACCATTTAAACCACTTTCCATTGTTCAATCTTCAACTTCAACCGATTAATTGGTTCCATTTCACTTTTCCACCGCTTAATCGGTCTGATTCGCGTTTTCCTTTGGTCTCTAGGTTTTCCATAGATTAAACCTAGATCCTAGGTTTTCTAGTGTTCGATATCAGTTTTCCCCTTCAGTCTCGCGTTTCCTCTCCATTCCACTGCATCTTCACTCGTCGGAGAAGCTTCGAGGATCCGGATCGCCTTCTGTTGCCTCCGTCGGTCCGAACTCCTTAGGCTGCTTCCATCAAAGCATGTATCATAAATATGATGTTTAAACACAAAATTCCATATATGAGAGCTTCAAAAGATTACATTGATTCCCCAACAACAAGAAGAGTTTAGTTCACCATATTCATGGTGAAACTTGATGAAATACAATGAAAGAGTGAAAGATAGAACCCTAGAAAGTTGAGTAGGTAGCCTTAGCATCCAAGATCTTCCTCCAAGGGGTGGAAAGGTGAGTGTTTGCTTCGTACTCTGCCAAAGATACAAACCCTAGGAAGTCCTAAAGCTTATATACTATTCGAAATATTACAGAAAAGTGGGCCTAAGCCCAAAATAGTGCTGCTCAGCGGCAAACTACCGCTCAGCGGTAAGTGCGTGTGTTGATTCTTACCCTCAGCGGCATTTTCACCCCTCAGCGGAGCCAATGAGAGTTCATTAGTGCCGCTCAGCGGTAAACTGGCGTTGAGCAGTACTTCCGGCTTCTCTTCTTTTGCACTTTTTGAGTTCTTTTCTGATTCCATCTCTATCCTTCTTCACTTCTTTCACCAAATTCACCTTAAAACCTGCATAAAACACTGAAATCAAGCATAAACCTGTTCAGCTCTCTTATTTCCAAAAATATAAACAAAAGCATGATTTCAAGCTAGTTTCTAAGTGTTAAAGGTTGCTTTTAGTATCAATTTTAAGCATGAAAATAACAGTTTTTCAATTGTTATGAACCATATTGTTGTAACTGTGATTTCTGGTTAAAAATTTCTTTTGAATTTTGTTGTTGAGCAGTAGAAGATGCCTGTGTCTGTTGGATGTAACTATCAACTTAATCATCTTGGAAAGTGACATTTCCAATGCCGTATAGCGTCCCTTGTATTTTCCACCAGCAGCCTCTAACCAACATCGGTTTCTCAATCTTTCCTCCTCCGCAGGGTCTAGAGGAGAAGATGCTGAGACACCAACAGATGTAGTCTCGGATCTTATTTGAGAAAATTTTGCAACAAATTTTTCCTTTTAAATGAATAAATATTATCATTAAACATGAGGTTTAAAAACCGAAAATTTATAATGTGATAGAGTTAGTACAAACTTACATGGGTCCGCCTAGACCTTTCGTCCACAAATTCCCCTATTGATTGACGAATATGCGTCTATTGAAATATTTCATCAACATGCACAAATCGACCAAGCTCCTGTGACTGCAAATAATTTGTGGACGGACCTGATTAAAAACCTACAAAGACACCTAAAAAAATTTAAAAGCAAGAATCAAATTAACCTTTCTCTAAACATGGGAAAAAGTACGGACCTGATTTCTGAACCATTAGGGAAACTCTAAGTGTATTCTAGCAGAAGCATTTCCTTCTACGACTTGCTCAGTCACAAGAAATGAGCTGGTACAAATGAAATGAATTAGTGTATAACAATTTAACCATTGGGATATTGTCTTCCATCTTTCTAAGGGAATTTTCCTTTAGTGTCGTGCAACACAAATCTTTAAAGAAGTTACTGATTTCTACCAGTGGATTAAACACGTGCATTGGCAAACAAGTGAACGCAAGAGGGATAAAAGTCTCTAGGAATACATGACAATCATGACTCTTCAACCCTTGAATAGTACCGTTCTGAACATTGGCACATCTGGACAAGTTAGAAGAATATCCATCTAGCATTCTAAGCTTCTTCATCCATCCATACACTATTCTTGCCTCGTCTTTTGACATGGTGTAATTTGCTTTTGGTTTAAAGAATCGAGCGTTACCTTGCGCATTCAACTCTAAGTCTTTTCGTCCACAATACAAAGGTAAATCTTTTGGATAGTCTTTCACTCTTCTCCAAATGTGTGATCCAGTCAACTTCGGCGGGGGAATATCCGTTTCAACTTGCCCTTTGCGAAATGCCTTTTTGTTTCTTCTAATGAGGTGATCAATGGGCATGAACCACCGATGGCAGTCAAACCAACTACCTTTCCAACCATAACTCAATTGGAATGACTTTGTATGTTCCATGTAATGTGGACAAGCTAATCGACCATGCGTGCTCCAACCATATAACATGCCATACGCTGGAAAGTCATTAATAGTCCATATCAAAGTTGCCCTCATAAGGAAATTTTGCTTCCTTGAAACATCATATGTCCAAACACCATTCCATAGCTTCTTCAAATCATCAATCAAAGGCTCCAAATAAACATCAATCGATGATTTGGGATTAGATGAACCTAGTATTATACACGTTAAAAAAATGTAAGGCTTTCTCATACACATCTCATGTGGTAGATTGTATGGGATAACTATCACGGGCCAACATGAATATGGTGATGTAGACGCCTGAATGTACGGGGTAAACCCATCAGAGCATAGACCAAGTCTGACGTTATGCGGTTCACTAGCAAAGGATGGATGTTTACGATTGAAGTGCTTCCAAGCTTCACCATGAGAAGGATGATGCAAAAATCCTTCAGATTTGTTACCATCATGCCATGTCATGTGTTTTGATGTTTGCATTGAAGTAAACATTCTTTGTAATCTTGGAATTATAGGCAAGTAGAACATGGACTTTAAGGGAATTGGTTTTTTTTGCCTCCATCTAGCATGCATCGTATGATATCAAGGGGAGCCACAAAACTTGCATTCAAACAACAATGCATCATTTTTGCCACTATCATTGTCATAGAATAACATACATCCATTAACACAACAATCAATCTTCTTGGCTTCCAATCCTAGCTTTGAAACACACTTTTTGGCTTGGTAATAATTCTTCGGCATAAAATTGTTTAGTGGTGTCAAATCTAACATCAATTTTGTATAGAAGTCCTCTGCTTGAATGGGAACGTTCCAATTAAATTTGCCAGCCATGAGTCTAATGCACAATGACAATTTTGACTCAAATGAACCTTCAAATACAGGTAGATTTACCTCTGTCAGTAAATTGTAAAACCTTTGAGCGGCCCACATCAGTCCAACCCTCAGCAGCCTACATCAGTCCCTCCCTCAGCAGCCCACATCAGTCCCTAGCCATGACCCTCCTTGTCACCTGTTGTCCCTCAGCAGCCCACATCAGTCCAACCCTCATTAGTCTAGCGGACATCAGTCCAATCCACACCAGCCCAATCATCTATAGAGGAGCAGGATGATGAAAATCATTCTGATGATAACTATGTACATTATTAGTTTCATTTTGTTATTAGTTGTTATAGAAACATTTGGATATTAGAACATTTGGAGTTTAGATTATTTGGATGTTAGATCAATTGGATGATTTGGATGTTAGAACATCATTATGTTACATTGTTTTATGTTTTAAAAATAAATACATGTTTTATGGATTAATGGATGATTCGACTGTTATATTGTTTTTCTGATCAATGATTGCATCATTGAGATGCATATTATGCAGGTCTGTATGTGGTTGGAAAATGTTATGCAGGTTTGTATGGGCTTGGAAAATGTTATGCAGGTCTATTTGTGTTGTGAACAGTTTGGTTTCATAAGAAATACAATTATGCCTTAGATCTGCCTCCAACTTACTGAAGGCTTTTGCCCTTCGGAAACTACCCATGTTAGGTAATTACAGAAGGCTTTTGGCCCTTGGTAATTACCAAAGGATTTTGGTCCTCAGTAAATGTTACTGACAAGGGATTTACCGAGGACTCTTTGGCCGTCCATAAGCCGTCTGTAATTACCTTTTACCGACGGTTTCGGGCGGTTTCTGAGGGCTCCTGGCTTTCGGTAATGCCCTTCTTTCTTGTAGTGGTATGTATGATGTATGTGCTCGTTATTGTATTGAGTATGAAAGTGTTTAAGAGATGTATGAAAATTAATTAGTAATTAGTTTATTTTAATTTTCGAAAAGGATTAAAGTAAGGTTTATATTCTAATAATTGCATTCAATTTTGAGTGAGTTGTTCTAGTGGTTAGTGTGTGTCTTTGTGTCCTTGAGATATTAAGTTTTGATGCATGATTAGGTATCAAAGGGAGAGAGAAAAATTGAAGTGCATCTTCAAGTGTGCTTTGCGTAATTGGTAATTGCGGTTCTCATCCTTTTTTTTCTTCGTTGACCAGGTGTTATGGGGAGAAAGATTGTGGGTCTATGTTCTTTGTTTTACTTTATTTTGTTTCCCTAATGATATTTGGGCCGGTTTAAGACTGTGGAGAAGTAACTTGGGTCGTTTTTAGGGTAATCTAGGGCAGCCTATGAGAAAAAGCGAAGTGTTGATATTAAAAGGAATTTACTCGTTTAAACGGTGGCACCGTGAGTATGAGAGGTAACCCTAACCTCCTTGCTTCCAAGTAGAACATAGGAGAAAAGAGAAAAACACTTATTTGGTGATACAACAGTCGCTGTGAGAGGAAACCCTAGGCACTTTTCCATTGCAAACCGCGAAGACTAAAACGTCAGGAGGGGATCCTTGCTACTGCCACGAACAAGAGTAGGGCGTCGCTGAAAAACCTCAAGGAACATTACAGAAGCTTGGAAAGAAATAAGGTAAGGGGAGAACAAAGTTATATCCAATGCATGATAGGTTACATAAATGAATATGGGTTTTGGGTGGTTGTTTTATGATGTTTTTGTGTTTTCTCTCGTGTTTGGAAAGGTTCTATGTGACGAGAATGACTTTGTTTATATTGGTTTATGTATGAATATGCATGAGGGAACTAATGTCCTTGATATGATGCACTTTTCTCTAAAAAAAATGTGATTGTATGAATGAGGAGAGTATTTTATCGGGAAACAAGCTGACATGAGATCCACTCTCGGTCTCTTCTTGGATTCAGTAAACCTAGTGTATGACGTCTTCAAAGGATCAAGAGAGAAAGATTAGAATACAACGTGGGAGTGAGTTGAATGATGAGTGATGAGGTTTTGAGTATAAGAGTGTATTGATGACGAAGGAGATAAGTGAAGGGGGGGGGAGGGGAAGAGGAGTATGAGTGATATGAGACGTGGAAGAAAAGAGAAGAGGAAATAAAGAGTTGGTCTGTTAGCATATGAGTGTAGTAAGGTTTTAACTATTCTCTTGGGCATAGCATGGGTGGCATTAAAGGCTTGCGTAGGGTTAGTGAGGTGTGGTTTTGATGGAGGGAGAAGTGTTATGCATGTTAGTATTTTAAGGTTGTGAAAGGAGTAGTTTGTGGGATAGAGAAAATGTAGAGATAGTTGAATGTAGAAGTAGCAGTTGGAAGAAGTGTTGTAGTTGTCTTTAGTTGTAGTAGATGTTGGTTCATACAAATGGTAGATGTTGGCTTCATACATCAAATGGTAGATTTCATGGGTATTTATAGACCCATAGATTATTCTAGAACATACTAGCCACAACTTATGTGGAATGTTCTAGATTTTTACCTATGTAGAATATTCTTGATTTTTCTTCCTATCTTAGGTTTTTCTAGAATATTCTAGAACTTGTATTACATTTCAATTCTTCTATCTAAGGAGCTTCTACATTCTTCTAGAATTTGCATTACACTTTAATACTTCTCCTTAATGCAAATTCGGTAACTCCAAGCATTGTGCGTAGTAGTTCAAATCTAGGTATTGGTAATGCCTTTGTAAATATATCTGCAATTTGGTCTTCTGTTGGACAGTACTCGAGTCAAATTTGTTTAGTTGTCTCTTCATCTCGAATGAAGTGACATTTAATTGCTATATGTTTTGTTCTTTGATGATAGACTGGATTTTTTGCCATTGCTATTGCCGATTTGTTATCGCAATAGATAATAGTTGGTTCATCTTGTGGTTCACCCATTTCTTCAAGTATTCTTCTTAGCCATATTGCTTGACTTGTGGTTTCAGTAGCTGCTACATACTCTGCTTTTGCTGTTGATTGTGCCACGGTTGCTTGCTTCTTTGATGCCAAGATAAAATACCTGATCCTAGTGAGAAAGCATATCCTGACGTACTTTTCATGTCATTCAATTATCCTGCCCAATCACTATTTGTGTAGCCAATCATCCTTGACTTTGTCATGGTTTTGTACCATATACCAAACTCCTTTGTGCCTTGTAGATATCTTAAAATTCTTTTTCCTACTCCATAATGAATTTGACTTGGCTTTTGCATGAATCTTGATAGAAGACTTGTAGCATACATAATGTCTGGTCGTGTGGCTGTGAGATAGAGAAGACTTCCAATTAAGCTTCTGTAGCATGATGCATCTACCTCTTGTTCTCCATCATCTCTTTGTAGCTTCTCGTTTACTACTAGTGGAGTAGTGACAAGTTTACAACCATTCATCTTGAACTTCTTTAATAGAGCTTCAATATATTTCTTTTGAGAGATAAATATACCTTCCTTTTCTTGTTTCACCTCTATACCGAGGAAATATTTCATCAAGCCAAGGTCGGTCATTTCAAATGTCTTCATCATGTCTTCTTTAAATTCTTTCATCATCTCTATATTGTTTCCTGTATAGACAAGATCATCGACATATATAGAGACAATGAGATGGTACTGACCTTGTGCCTTAATATATAGTGTTGGTTCACTCTTGCTCCTCCTAAATCCTTGATCAATGAAGTATTTATCAATCTTGCTATACCATGCTCGAGGAGCTTGCTTCAGGCCATATAATGCTTTTTTAAGTCTTAGTACTTTGCCTTCATTGCCTTTGTTGATGAAGCCCTGTGGTTGTTCAACATAAATCTCTTCTTCGAGCACCCCATTCAAAAAGGTTGACTTGACATCCAGTTGATAAATGTTCCATCCTTTTTGTGCTGCAAGAGCTATTAAAACTCTAATTGTATTTAAGCCAGCAATTGAAGCAAATATCTCATTGTAGTCTATCCTTGGTTGCTGTGAGTAGCCTTTGGCAACCAATCTTGCTTTATGCTTTTGTATAGTTCCATCACGCTTGAGCTTTGTTTTATATATCCATTTGACTCCAATGATGTCTTTTCCATAAGGGCAATTTACGAGTTCCCAAGTGTTATTCTTCTCAATCATTTTAATCTCTTCTTCCATAGCCTTGACCCATACTTCTTGCTTTGATGCTTCTTCATAACAGTTAGGCTCAATCATGGCCATATTGCAAGTTTCATATATGTCTAGCAAAGATCTTACTCTTCTTGGACTAGATTCAGGTGAAGAATCTTGTTATGGAGGTGGAGAAAGCATACCTGAATTTTCTACCTCTTCTTGAGTTTCTTCTTGAGATTGTTGCACGCTTTTAACAACTTTTTCTTCTTCCCAATTCCAAGAAGCATTTTCATCAACTTCAACATCTCGACTGATGATGAGCTTTTTCGTTTGTAGGTTGTAGACTCGATAGCCTTTTGATTGTGTGCTATATCCCAAGAATATTCCTCATATAGTTTTGTCTTCAAGCCTGTGCCTCCTTTGATCAGGAACATGTATGTAGCAAATAAACCCAAATACTCGTAGGTGTTTAGCTGATGGCTTTCTCCCACTCCAAGCTTCAATAGGAGTCTTGTCTTGGACTGCTTTAGTTGGACATTTGTTTAGAATATAAATTGTAGTGTAGACTGCTTCAGCCCAAGAAGTGTTAGGCATACTTTTCTCTTTCAGCATTGATCTTGCCATCTCCATAACTATGCGATTCTTTCTCTCTGACACGCCATTTTGTTGTGGAGTATATGCGACTGTAAGTTGTCACTCTATACCTTCATCTTCACAGAATTTGTCAAACTCACGAGATGTGTACTTCTTGCCATGATCACTTCTAAGTATTTTTAGTTGTTTTCCACTTTGCTTCTCAAAAAGGGCCTTGAATTTCTTGAATACTCCAAAAACTTCTAACTTTTCCTTTAAGAAATAGACCCGTGTCATTCTAGAGAAGTCATCACTGAAGAGGATGAAATACCTGTTGTTATGATGTGAAGCTGTTCTCGTCGGTCCGCAAACATCGGTATGAATCAACTCCAATAAGTCTTTTGCTCTCCATGCTTTGTCTGTCGAGAATGGTAATCGATGTTGTTTTCAGAGGAGACATCCTTCACATGATTCATTATTCTCCTTCAAGCATGGAAGATCTCTCATCATGTTTTTTGTATATAGAAGTTTTAAGGCATGTGTGTTGAAGTGGCCAAATCTCCTATGCCAAAGCCATGAGTCATCAACTTCTACCTTCATGGCAATATTAGTTCCAGGTTTGAAGCTTATAGGAAAGATTCTATTTCTCTTTTCCATTTTTACTTGGCCAATTTCTATCATTTTACTGTCATAAATTTTGCATGTATCTTTCTCAAAATGAAGAGAATATCCATTCTCCACCATTTGGCCAATACTTAAAAGGTTTTCTTTAAGATTTGGAACTAGTAAAACATCATTGACCAATTTCGTACCTTTCTTTGTCTCCACCATGACAGTTCCTTTGCCTCGAGACTCCACTGTGGTGTCATTTCCTAGTCGAACTTTGACATTGACAGATTTATCAATGTCTTTGAAGATACTTTGATCTTTTGCCATATGATTACTGCATCCACTATCCAAGCTTGTTTTGCGCTTGTGGCACCAATTATCCTTGGAAAAATTGTGTCATCAACTGCTTGTTGAAGAACAAATAAAGCCCTTGAATCCTTCTGTTTGTTTTCTTTCAACTCCTTTTGAGTTGCAGTAAGAGTAGAGGTGTCTTCTGGAATAGTGAATCTCTCTTCTATGATATCCCATAAATCTTGAGAGTGGAAGAATGTCTTCATTTTGACACTCCAAAAATCATAATTTTCTCCTTTGAAAATAGGTACTGGAATTGATGATGTTTGATTAGTAGTAGTCATGTGTTGAGAATATATTTTGAAGTAGTAGAATGAGTTAGAGTTTTGTTTGAGGTAGTTGAAAATTTTATCTACGCCTAGTAGATGACCGAACGTAGCTCTGATACCACTGTTAGTATTTTAAGGTTGTAAAAGGAGTAGTTTATGGGATAGAGAAAATGTAGAGATAGTTGAATGTAGAAGTAGTAGTTGGAAGAAGTGTTGTAGTTATCTTTAGTTGTAGTAGATGTTGGTTCATACAAATGGTAGATGTTGGCTTCATACATCAAATGGTAGAGTTCATGGGTATTTATAGACCCATAGATTATTCTAGAACATACTAGCCACAACTTATGTGAAATGTTCTAGATTTTTACCTATGTAGAATATTCTTGATTTTTCTTCCTATCTTTGATTTTTCTAGAATATTCTAGAACTTATATTACATTTCAATTCTTCTATCTAAGGAGTTTCTACATTCTTCTAGAATTTTCATTAAACTTTAATAATGCATGCGTGGGTTTTTTTTCCTATGTCAGCGTACTACGTAAAAGTGGTTGATGAGTGAACAATTGTATGGTGGGAGTTAGGTTCTCGGTACAGGAGAAAAATAGAGTAAGGAGTAGGAGGGGATAAGGGAGAAAATGGGTTCTATTACGTATGTAGACAGGAAGAAAAAGGTGGTGTTTGGCATCATGCAGGGGAGTTGCGTAATTAAGATAAGAAAAGAACATTTATTTTGGATGGAGGATTACGGGAATTTGAAAGCAGAGGAGAAGGCGGTGTATTGAATCTTGGTTGGTTGAGTTTTTGTAAAGATGTGATAAACAGAGAAGACAATGAAGATGGGGAATATCAGAGGAGTTAGGGGGCTCATTACGGAACAATATGGAAAAGAATGAAGGAGAAAGTGGTATGAGAAAAGGAGAGGTTTCTGGATTGGGTTGCTTGAGGATAGAGTTTTGGTTGTTGCACGCTTAAGTGAAAGAGGAGTTTGATGAAGAATGAGGAATATGGTGTTGAAGTAAAGAAAAAAAGGCGAGAGGTGCTTGTGGATGTGGGCACTGCATGAGGTAAAAGGGTGAAAATATGTAAAATTTAATATGTATATAAAACTTTATTAAGCTACGTAAGTATTATAGGATTATATTAATATAATATAGATTATATATATATATATATATATATATATATATATATATATATATATTAAGAGTGTGGGATTCCTCACTAGTGAAAAAACAGCTTTAGAAAGCGTCTAATATGCCTCGGTTTTGGAAGAACCGGTGCCTATACATGATACTACTTCGGTTATGACACCAACCGAGGCATAAACCTCTCTACAACACACCTGCTCTCTACAAGTCAGACTGACAAAGTGATACCGCCTCGGTCCGTTGCAGAACCGGTGTCTAAAGGCTATACGACTTCGGTCTACAAGGAAACCGAGGCATAAAGGGCTCTGATTCCACCTCGGTTAGTTTAGAGGCGGTGCTGAAATACGATACAACCTCGGTTTTGGATGAAACCGAGGCATATATAATTATTTTGAATTTTTTTAAAGAGTTTTAGGCATCGGGTTTGAGTAGATTCGGGTTAGTAGCTGGCCTACGGCCTCGGGTTTTTTTAATAGTGCTTTGTCTTCCACCTTCCTCTCTGAGAGTTCTCTCTTCCACCTGTCGTTCTTTCTCTTCGACCAGTCGTTCTTTCTCTTCGACCAGAGCAAACCTCGGTTTTGGTTTCAATTTGTGTTCGACCAAAGACCAAACGCGAACTGCTGCAAGGCGAACCTCGGTTTCGATTTTTGTTGCAGGTGGCCTTTGTCATCTTCTCCGTGCATCCACCGTCGTGCCGCTACAGTTCCACCTACTCCTTCACCTCCATTGTCTCCAACGAAGCGCTTTCCAGGTTGGGTGGCTCTATTTCTCTCCAAACAGTAGGAGTATTCTCTCCTAGCGTTGCTTGCCATCGTTCCCGCCACTCCATTGTCGCTCCACTACCTTTGCTGCCGTTGTTTGCCGCCACGGTAAGTTCTTTACAATTTCATTTGTATATGGTGATTGATATTTGTTTGAATGAAGAAAGGAATATCTGTGGTTATTGATATTGGTTTGTTTCCCTGATTTTTTCCCCTTGATTGGAATTAATTTTCTCCCCATTGAAGCATGAATTAGTGTGATTCTGTAATTAATGCACCAGATTTTCGAAGACCACTTACGGCCTCGGCTATGGTCAAACCCGAAGCAGAATGTGTTGCGGATGAGAAAAAAAAAAGAGTCTACTGCCTCGGTTATAGCCTGAACCGAGGCAGTAGAGTGGCATTTTATGCCTCGGTTGTAGCCTGAACCGAGGCATAAAGTCCCAGGAAAAAAAAATTAAAAAGACGAAAAACTTTACTGCTTCGGTTAGGACTGAACCGAGGCCAAATCCTCTCCTTTTATGCCTCGGTTCCCAACCGAGACCAAAAGTATTAGACTTTTTACCTCGCCTGAATATGCCTCGGTTCAGAAACCGCTGCCTATAGAAAAAAATAACCGCTGTCGTTTCCCCTGACTGTACTAGTGCTTGTAATAAAAATAAAAAGGGAAGAGTATTTTCTTTGAGTTTGCATACAGAGAAAAAGGGCTTACGTAAGGGATAGAACGGGAGAGAAAGAATGTGAGATTCTTTTGAGGCCTTAAGGGACCGGGTGGGTTCCACTAGAGGTTTCCTTATTTTTGTTCCCACTTCTGGAATTGGAATAGTCAAGTTTTAAGGGAGAGAAGAGTTGTTTAGTGTGATATGTTATGGGAAGGAAAGATAATATAAGTATAGATTGGTTAATGTGAATGTTGGCCATCCTTGTGTCACGTGTGGTTGCTTTTGTTTTAGGGATATAATAATTAGATTAATATTGGTATCAAAGGGTTGTGGGCTTTGAGTTGGACTTGTGAGAAGTGGTTCTGTAACCACCATTTCCCTTGTTTATGTTCATTTTATAATGAATTGGTCGGTCACTGATATCACTAATTGGATACCTTGCTGGGTATGAGTGGGTGAGGTGGGGTTCACTTGAATTCTTACCTTCTTGGTATTGATTAAGAAAGATAAAATAATAATTAGTGTTATTTTCTGGTTGAGTTGGTGGCATAAAATGTGTATCCTGGAAATGGAAATGTACTAAGATTGTGTCATGTAGGTTTTGTGTATTTTGTTGGATAATATGCGAAGAATCTTATGTGGCACGTTGATGGAAGAAAATGTGATAATCTTCTTCGACACCTAAGTGATTCCCCACAATGAAAGAACATTGATGGCACATTTTCCGAATTTAGTGCAGAGTCGAGAAACTTAAGACTTGCACTTGCTACCGATGATATGAATCCTTATGGCAACTTAAGTAGCAAACATAGTTCATGACCAGTTATTTTGATGATTTACAATCTATCTCCTATGTTGTGCATGAAGAGAAAATACATATTGTTGTCTATGATGATATCGGGTCCTAAACAACTTGGAAATGAAATTGATTTTTATCTAAAACCGTTAATTGACGATTTAAAACTGTTGTGGAAAGAGGGTGTCGAGGTCTTTGATTTAGATTTAGAAGAAAACTTTTGTTTGCGTGCAATGTTGTTTTGCATCATAAATGATTTCCTAGCATATGGGAACTTGAGTGGTTATAGTGTTAAAGGTCATTTTGGATGTTCGATTTGTGAAGAAAATACTAGCTATCTTCAACTGAAGCATGGGCAGAAAACTTTGTACAAAAGACAACGAAGATTCCTTTGTCGAAATCACCCTTACCGTTGATTGAAAAAAATGTTTAATGGAAATCCTAAGGATGATGTAATGTGCAGACCACGTAATGGGGAAGAAGTATATGACCAGGTGAGGAACATTGATGTTGTCTTTGGAAAACATAAAAGAAGATCGTTGAGAAAAACATTTGGAAAAAGCGATCAATATTCTTCAATGTTCCATATTGGTGTAAACTTGATGTGCAACATTGCATAGACGTGATGCATGTTGAAAACAATGTATGTGATAGTGTTGTTGGGACTTTACTAAACGTTAAAGGAAAGACAAAAGATGGAGTGAAAGCACGACAAGACTTGGTTTACATGGGAATCTGTTCTGAGTTACATTCGCAATCCATAGGAAGACGAACCTATCTTCCTCCAGCTTGTCACATTCTTTCAAAAAAAAGAAAAACAATTTTTTTTGTCAATGTTTACATAGTGTGAAGGTTCCACAAGGTTATTCGTCGAATATTAGTAGGCTTGTTTCTATGAAAGATTTGAAGTTGGTTGGTTTAAAGTCTCACGATTGTCATGTCTTAATGCAACAACTTTTACCAATAGCTATTTGAGCCATATTACCTGCATCTGTTAGAGGTATTATCACACGTTTGAGTTTTTTTTTCAATGCCATTTGCAAGAAAGTTGTTGATCCTCGACAGTTAGATGATTTGAAAAATGAGGCCATCAGACTACTGTCCCAATTGGAAATGTATTTCCCACCCTCATTTTTTGATATCATGGTTCATTTGATTGTCCATCTAGTGAGAGAGATTCGAATATGTGGGCCGGTTTTCTTGCGGTGGATGTACCTAGTTAAAGGATACATGATCATGAAGATCTTAAAGGGATATGTTAAGAATCAATTGAGACCGGAAGCTTCGATTATAGAGCGCTACATTGCAAAGGAAGCCATTGAATTCTGCTCAATTTATATGCTAAGTTGTGACCCAATAGGACTTCCAAAGAAAAGACATGAAAACATACGTGAAGGAAAGGGAGTTCGGGGATTAAGTAGCGTCCAGCAGGGATGAGGCCTTCATTTGGCGGTCCAGCACAGCAGCTTGGGGGCGCATCCAGCAGCAGCAAGTAGCGTCCAAAGGAGGGGGGTGCAGGAACGAAAAAGAAAGAAGCCAGAGGGAAGCGGTCGAGTGAGCACCACGCATCCAAGAAGTGGCAAAAAAGTAGCAACAGCGTCCAACATCTTCATTTTTTCAGCACAATTCACGCGTCCAGCAGGAAGCACAGACACAGCAGCAGTGGCACACGTGAAGGAAGCGCTGAATCACTTGGGCTGGTGGAAAAAGTCTTCAATTGGAATATCCATGCTGCCTTGATCCAAAAACCCTGGTCCACCACGCATCCAACAGCAAGCACCATACATGGGTTGTATCCAACAAAGATGAAGGTGCACGAAGAAACCTAGGAGGCACATTTAAGTTCACATTTTGGCTTGGAAAAGGGGGGAGCTCTAGGGGGGGGGGGCTGGACGTGCGAGGAGCCAGTCGTCACCGAAGAGGACAACACTACCATAAGGAGCTGCATGCTGGGAAGTTGTTGTCACGACTGCAAGGGAGCACCTTTCTTTTAGATAATGCACATGTTATTGGGTCCAACAACAACTCTCTTTTACACCTTTTTACTTTGCTTTCTTTTTAACATGAGGAGAAACGTGAAGTCATTCTAGAGGAGATGCAGCACCACTTTTGTTTTCTTTATTGAGGGAATAGGATAATGATTATTCTGTGAAGAAGTGAAGTGTTGGTTTCATTTAAAAAAAAAGACAAATGCTTTCAATAGTTACATTTTTAATTTTAAAGAAATGAATCCCAATGTTTCTTTAATTTAGCTTAATGGTTCCGTATGTGTGCATTGCTATATGATGTGCCTATCACATTCAAAGGCTATTGGATTATGCATTCTCTTATTTCTATGTATTGTATTTTAATGGATTTAAGCCAATGGGAATTGAAATACGTTCTTGTTGTGTACATGCTATGCTTCCAACGCTGGTTTCTATTTGAATGAAGAACACATTTCATTTTCTTGCATTTAGTAGGGACGTTTTGGGAAAGGTGATATACGGTGATGGACTTTTAATTTCTTTCTTGTAGAAAAGCATGTGATTTTATTTGGAGAGCTCCACGTTTAAATTTACTTCCAAATTGTAATGTGCATTTCATTTCTACCATAGTGTTGCATTTGAATAACACGTCAATTGTTTCTTTATTATCTGCTGCATTTTAATTAGTTCGCACGTCTTACTTTAGAGTTCGTTCGGTCTCAATGTAGAACCGTTCGGTCTTCATGTTTTGTTCATTTATTTCAGTGTTTTCAATTATGTTTGGTTGTATTTAATTTCCAGTTTTAATTTAGTTCATTTCGAAGCACAAAAACGCTTTCAAAACCCCCCACTACGTGTTTGACCTAAGACTCAAACCACATTTGACCTAACACTGCATTCTTTAATGCACATCAAATTTGACAGGCCGCGACAACCCACATCAAGCAAGACAAATATTCTGTCACTAACCTAATGAATCATAAATGGTCAGTGGTATTGGAAGGCAGAGCCATGCACACAACTCAAGATGAAGACTCTCTAGATATACTTGAGCAAGCTCCTTCTCATCAACAACCATTGAAAATAAGGTTGATGATGTACCCGATGAAATACATGCAACTCGATGTGATCACAACGAAAGCATATGGGATAAATAAGTGTCTTAACATTGTTCTAATTACTTGTACAATTTATTTATTTTGTCTGTTCGAACTATAATTTACTAACACTTTGTAAACAAGTATGATGAGCTCTGGATCAGGTCCAATGGGAGGAGGGGGTAGATCTGTGACTCGGATGCCTGATGTCACATCCCGTCGGGTTAATGAGAAACTAGTGATGGTGGAGTTTGATCCCCGAACATTTGTGCCTATTGGGGCACATGCAACATCGTTCAGGAGTTACTTGGGTGTGATGGCAAAATATCATGTCCCTATTGTCGCTACCTGTTGGGATGATGTCCCATAGGTTGACAAAAATCTACTATAGCAGGATATTTTTGTATGTTTAACATGTTTTACTTCCGGTGGAGGGACTTCAAGATGAGAATGACACGTCAATACATCTTTGGCTCTAAACAGAATGACACTCCTTGTACAAAATATAAAATAACTGAGGAAGAGTGGGTACAGTTTAAAGAATCTAAACTAACTCCTGAGTGACAGGTATGTTTTTTAATATTTTGCTCTAGTCACACAAGATGTTAATTTGTGATTTATGCTTAATAATTTTCATTTTTTCATAGGTGAAAAGGATAGCCGCCCAGTAGAGGCAGAAGCTTAATGATACACCACACATACTGTCACGTGGTGGTTATGCGTTATTAGAGAAAAAGATGAGAAATTGTCGCGCTGAGGAGTTAGGTCTTGAGTCACCTGATCTAGCACCTCCACCAGCCAGACATGAATTGTGGAAGACTGCACAGACAAAGTCCAATGGCCAGTTTACAACCCAGTCTGCTTAGGAGATATCCTAGAGAATTATAAGTGAAAACTTTTAACTAATTACCATAGTTCATAAAAAAATTATGTAACAAACTTTTTAATGTGTCTAGCTTCATTATGATATGCAAGATGACTTGGTTGACCAACAAAGTCAAGGCACATTTGTGGCACAAGGTAGGGAGTGTAAGACCCTAGAACCGCATGAACTTACCTAGTTGTAAAAAGTTTAAGTTATAATGTAAAAATAAAGTGCTGTCAGACTTGACATGGTTTACTATTTTAATTATAACTTTTTGTAGAAAATATCAATTTATTGGATAGTAGACTCAAAGAGCTTCGATTTGAGTACTCATACGCGTATTTTCGACTTCGGTAAGGGGGTCAACCGGACTGTCAAAGTTGCGGTAAATTTTGCTGCTGGGGATTTGCGTGAGCAGTAAATTTTTTTGGATTGTAGGCAATGTGAGCTGGCTTGGCTGCGGTTCCTTTTGTGAGAATATTTTGGGGACCCTTTCAGACATTCCCTCCATGTTTTGGGGCTGGAAAGGAGTATGGGGCTTTGTTTTATTGAATTATCATTGCTAAATAACAATTCCATGGGTCCTTGTGTGTCTAGGAATCATTTCCTTTAATTCCAAAGCTGAATGAGTGTTTTGGACAGCAGAGAAAGGCCCTTAGCTAGAGTATTTCGAAATTTCTAAGTGTGCTAAGTGTGGAGGTTGTCTTGGCCTGTGAAAGAAGAGAGGGATTCCAAGAAACTAGAGTTCTACCAAGGTTGTGGAAGAGATCAAGTTAAAGTGTTCAAGGCAAAAGGTAAGGGGGTTTAACTTGGGATATAACATAGTGTATGATGGGTAGAAGGTAACCATATAAAGTTGTTTCATGCTTTCTTCCTTGTGTGTTGAGATTAAATTTAACATGTTGAAGCATGTGTTTTTCTTATTGGTTGTGAGTTTTATGAGTTTTGAGTATAACATGAGTTTTGCATATAAAACGCAGAATCTAAAACCGAACTGTTGCGATTTTTCCCAGATTTATTTGAGACCCTTCCCGATATCCAAATTAGTCTTGTGAGTAGTCAAAAGAAAGATATTTGAGTCTAGTTTCCAGAACATCAAGAATTAACTCAATTGGAGTTCGGTAGAGAGAGTAATGAGCAAAACCATAAGCAAAGGTCAAAACTGAGAAGACCAGAGAGTGGTGAACTTTTCCGCTTTTTAATAATTTTACTGCAGCTAGATCTGTGGTCCAAAATTTTAGATTTAGATGTCCAAAGAAATATATTTGAGTCTAGTTTCCAGAAAATTAAGAATCAACTCAATTGGAGTTCGGTAAAGAGAGTAATGAGCAAAAGAATCAACAAAGGTTAAAACTGAGAAGACCAGAGAGTGGTGAACTTTTCCGCTTTTTAATAATTTTACTGCAGCTAGATCTGTGGTCCAAAATTTTAGATTTAGATGTCCAAAGAAAGATATTTGAGTCTAGTTTCCAGAAAATTAAGAATCAACTCAATTGGAGTTCGGTAGAGAGAGTAATGAGCAAAAGAATCAACAAAGGTTAAAACTGAGAAGAGCAGAGAGTGGTGAACTTTGCCGCTTTGTAATAATTTTACTGCAGCTAGATCTGTGGTCCAAAAATTTAGATTTATATCTCCAAAGAAATATATTTGAGTCTAGTTTCCAGGAAATCAAGAATCAACTCAATTGGAGTTCGGTAGAGAGAGTAATGAGCAAAAGAGTCATCAAAGGTCAAAGCTGAACATACCTGAGAGTGATTAACGTTTCCTAGTTTTAATGATTTTACTGCAGCTAGCCCTGTAGTCTAAAAATTTAGATTTATATGTCCAAGGAAAGATATTTTAGTCTCGTTTCCAACAAAGCAAGAACCAACTTAATTGGAGTTTGGTAGAGAGATTTATGAGTAAAACAGTCAGCAAAGGTTAAAACTGAGAAGACCAGAGCGTGGTGAAAGTTTCCGCTTTTTAATAATTCTACTGCAGCTAGATCTGTAGTCCCAAAATTTAGATTTATATGTCCAAAGAAAGATATTTTAGTCTAGTTTCCAGGAAATCAAGAATTAACTCAATTGGAATTTGGTAGAGAGATTTATGAGTAAAACAGTCAGCAAAGGTTAAAACTGAGAAGACCAGAGCGTGGTGAAAGTTTCAGCTTTTTAATAATTTTACTGCAGCTAGATCTGTAGTCCAAAAATTTAGATTTATATGTCCAAAGAAAGATATTTTAGTCTAGTTTCCAGGAAATCAAGAATTAACTAAATTGGAGTTTGGTAGAGAGATTTATGAGTAAAACAGTCAGCAAAGGTTAAAACTGAGAAGACCAGAGCGTGGTAAAAGTTCCAGCTTTTTAATAATTTTACTGCAGCTAGATCTGTAGTCCAAAAATTTAGATTTATATGTCCAAAGAAAGATATTTGAGTCTAGTTTCCAATAAAAAGAAATGAACTCATTTGGAGTTATGTACAGAGAATTATGAGTAAAATAACAAGCAAAGGTCAGTGTGGACATCATTCAATTTTTACTCGTTGGGAATACTTATCTACACTCTTTGGCCAAGAGTGCGGGTAAGAGGGTATTGAGAATTCTCTTTCATTGTTGGAAGAGGAAAGAACGAATTATGAGAATGAGAGGACTGAAAGAGATTGAGGTTCGAGTGTGATGGTGAAACTGTGAGAGCAAGCGTTCTGTCATTTCCTTAGAATTCTTGTCGAATCGATGGTGTTCGTATTGCGATACGATAGTGTGTTGAGTCTCTGCGGAGACTTAGATTCGAGTGTCACCCTTTCCTCGTGCGCGGGGACTAGAGGGGGTTGAATGTCTCGCCCAATGACTTCGGCTCGTATGAGTATAGTGCTCGGTGGGTGCGCCTAACCGAAGTTTTTACTCGTAATTCCTTGAGAGGTCGGGGAGATAGGTCTGAAGTTGCGATGGAGGACGGCTCGAATCGCCCTGTTTTGCGAAACAGGTTTGATACGACAAAATTCAAGGAAACAACAGAAGCTTGAGTAAATGATGGAGTTGTGAGCTTAATATTGTGATGTATTGTAATATTATGATCTTGATAGTCTGAGTGATGATGGTCTGAGTTACGAGTTGAATATTGTGTTGTATTGTAAGGTTGTGACTAGGATAATCTAAGTTATGATATTTTGATATTTTGGAATTATATGCTATGTTAGGTTCCTCGTTACTCACCCTGAAATGTTGTGGTTGTGGTTTCCACCTACGATGATCGTACTTGTACGGGAGTAGATGGCGTTGCAGATGAGGCAGAGATGAAGTAGCACGACGAGAGTTATGGGAATGACTATGGGGGACTTATCATGTTTTAAGTAATTTTATGTTTTTGAATATTGAATTTGATATTTGTAAGGTTTTAACTTTATGTTTTAAGACGCTTAAACTTTATGTTGTAAGACGCTTAAACTTTATGTTGTAAGACGCTTAAACTTTATGTTGTAAGACGCTTAAACTTTTGATGGTTTATTTCCGCGATGTTAATTGAAAAAAAAAATTGGCGTAAAAGTTTTAATTTCGTTATTTTCTAGTGGCACCCTGATAAGGGGTGTTACAGGGAGGACCTCATAGTAGCAGCCACAGGTCGGCTAGACCGTCCAGGTCGTGTGCATGTTGTTGGAGGAACCATTAGATTGAGGGACTACTTTGGCCCTAAACCAAGAAGCACTGAAGTCATGACTCAGGAAATGGTTAGTAGCATCAGGCAAAAAGTGCAAGTCGAATTAGAGGAAAGCATGGGTGAACGCTTCAGACTGCTCGAAGAAAAACTTGCGATGATTACCCAACAACAGCAACAACAAGAGCAACAACAACAGTCACAACAGGAGGACGCCCCTACAAATGATCCTACTGCACCTCGTGTGAGCACCAAAGGCTCATGCTCTACTATAGATCGTACTGATTACAATATTCAGTATGAGTTTTTTGTTGATGAGGATCCTCTTGATAACAGTTAAAAAACTGTTATTTTCATGCTTAAAATTGATACTAAAAGCAACCTTTAACACTTAGAAACTAGCCTGAAATCATGCTTTTGGTCATATTTTCATAAATAAGAGAGCTGGACAGGTTTATGCTTGATTTTAGTGTTTTATGCAGGTTTTAAGGTGAATTTGGTGAAAGAAGTGAAGAAGGATAGGAATGGAATCAGAAAAGACATCAAAAAGTGCAAAAGGAGAAGTCGAAGTTACCGCTCAGCGGCAGTTTACCGGTGAGCGGCACTCAGGAGCTCACGTTTGATCCGCTGAGGGGTGAAAATGCCGCTGAAGGGAAGAAAACAACTCACGCACTTACCGCTGAGCGGCACTTTTATGGGCTTGGGCCTAATTTTTCTGTATTTTTAAAATAATATATAAGCTTTAGGACGTCCTAGAGTTTGTATCTTTGGCAGAGACGAAGCAAACACTCTCTTTTCCACCCCTTTGAAGGAAGATGTTGGATGCTCAGGCTGCCTCATCCTCTTTCTAGGTTTTTGTCTTTCATTCTTCCATTATTATTCATCTAGTTTCACCATGAATATGGTGAACTAAACCTTGTATTGTTGTTGGGGAATCAATGCAGTCTTGTGAAACTCTCATATATGGAATTTGTTTTAACATCTTATTTTTAAGACTTATGCTTTCTTTCATCATTAGTTAGGGTTTTTCCTCTTTGCGTAAAGCTTGCTTTGTTTAACTCATTCATTGCTATGATTATTGATTTTGTCGATATGGGAACGTACGGGGAAATCTAGATCCGGGGAATTTCTCCCAATAGCATATTGGTTGCCGTTAAGCTCCTGCACTTAAGAACTAATTACTAGGAATGCTAGGAATTGTATGAACTTGTAATTAAGGATAGACCTTCTTGCAAGGTGATTTAGAGAGTGACATTAACATTGATGAAAAGAATGATGAATTCCTAAAGTATATGAGAGTGGATAAGATGAAATTGATAACCCCAACAACATACTCATCCATCTATTTCATTGAAGTGTTTGTATTCTTTTTTTCTCCATTGATCAAATTCATGCATACATATTTAATTACTGTCTTTTGGATTTAAACCTAAAATCAATTTGTTCTCAAGGCTTAAATAATCAACAAATCATATAACTGACTAGGCTGTGAGTCCTTTGGGAAAACGATACTTGGTCTTACCTTGTTTTATTACTTGATACGATTCGGTCACACTTGCCGATTGTTAAACAAGTTTGTGGCGCCGTTTTTCGGTGTTCATAAATTTGTCATCAAGTTTTTGGCGTCCTTGCCGAGGACTCGTGGTTTAACTAGTTCACTTGTGTGATTATTAATTATCTTTAACTTGAGTTTTGAAATTTGAATTTCTGTTTTTATTTTCTGTTTTTATTTTTCGGTTTTTATTTTATTTTCTGTTTTTATTTTTTTTTGGTTTTCTCAGTTTTTATTTTCCTCTTTTTATTTCCTATCTTCCTATCTTTTCAATTATATCCTTTGATTTTTTTTTATCTATCTTCTCCATCTTTCTGTGCTAACAAATATTTTTTTAGAGTTTTGTGCCTAATGTTTGCAGGATGCAATTTGGACAAGAATTTAACTATATGGGCACTTAATTCTACTAAGGTAATTTCATCCACTAGGGGGAACCTCACTCAAGCATGGATAACAATCAATTTTGGCAAGCTGTCGAATAATTTAAAAATCAACCACCACAACAATGGCAGCAAAAACCCTCTCTAACGGGAAGAAGGGTAACGTTGGAGGACGTAGTTCAACAATACATACAGATATCTAATTGTCATCACAAAAGCACTTAAGCTGCCGAAGAATTTGATAGGCCGCCACCACAACAATGGCAGCAACAACCCTTTCTATCAGAAAGTTTGGATGACACCCTTCAATGATTTTTGAAAAATTCCATCTCTACTCAGAAAAGCATTGAAGCATCATGTAAAAGGATGGAGATGCACCTTCATTACATTAGTCAGAGATTGAACGTTAAGGTTAATACTGAAGTTATCCCTAAGGAGGAATGTCAAGCTATTGTCACTGAAAGTGACAAGATTTTTGCTGAGAAAAAAATAGGGAGAGATGAGGAAAAGATAGTGAGAAAAGAAAAATAAGAGTTGAGTGAGAAAGATAAAGATGAAGAAAAAGAAAAAGAAGTGGTTGAGAGAGAAGAGAGAAAGAAAATTTGTGTGAAAATAAAGAAGTTGAGAAGAAAAAGTGAAGGGAAGAAAAAAAATAAGAGAAAAGAAAAAGAGAAAATTTGGGGAGAGGAAAAGTAAGAAAAAGAAGATGAGAGGAAAGAAGAAGGAATCATATGAAAAACCCCATCCTCATCTAAAGAAGAATCATAGGAAGGAAAAGAAATTTAAGTGCTTTATGGAAATCTTCAAGAAATTGGAGATTAAAGTTCCTATGATTGAGACACTGCAACAGGTTCCTGGTTTTATCAAATTCCTGAAGAAGTTCAGTAGAAAGAAAAAAAAAGAGATGGAACATGAGCTTTATTGGGTCAAGCTAGTGACGTTAAAAGAGCGCTTGCTGGGAGGCAACCCAATGATATAAGAACTTTTAATTTTGGTTTGGTGATGTAATTTTGAACTTTTGGGTATTTTTATTTTTGTTATAAGTTTGTTACAGGGTTAGCATCTACTGAAGGATGCTAGGTGGTTAAGTATCTACTGAAGGATGCTAGGTTTGTTACACCTACTGATGGGTGTTGGTAAGAAAGTTTTGCACCTACTGATGGGTGTTGGTGGATTTTGGGTCAGGCTCGTGATGTTAAACAAGCGCTACCTGGGAGGCAACTCAGTTGATTGATTATATTTTTGTTCGTTCTGCTTTAGTTGCATGATAGGGATTTGCATAAGTGATCTGAGAATTTAATTGCAGGAACTAGTGAGGGGCATGAGTAGGAGGCACCTAGGTTAAGCTAGGAAGAAGAAGAGCACTTTCCGGAAGTACCGTTGAGCGGTAAATTGCCGTTGAGCGGTAATGTCGCAGAATGGGCTTAGGTTGCCCCTTAGTGGAACCCGAGCCCATTAGGGTATTTTTATACCCTAAGCTGCGCATTAGCTTCTCTTTTCAGACTCTTCTCTACACACACACTCCTACCTACCTTTTCAAAGGTTCTCTACAACTTTTCCCTCATCCCTCTTTAGAAAATCTCCCTTCCTCTCACTTTCTCACTAGTTTTCCATCCAAGTTTGGGGTTGGGAGAGAGCATCATTGAAGGGGCTGATTTCTTCATTGTGTTTTACTAATGCTTAACAATCATCTTTTGGTTTTGTGAATTATGTTTGATGCAGGGATGGCCTCCTCATCGGGCAAAAAGAATCAAGACTATAAGATCCAAGAAGAAGGAGAGGAAGAAGACTTTGATGATAGCATAAGTTGATGAGGAACTGAGATAACATTCACTGATGGATGCTGTCAGCACTAGAGCAGGATTTGTTTTATCTTTTGTTTTGTTTTAAACTTATTTACTTTTGTTTTAGAATAGGGTTTGATGTACTCAATTGGAAACTTTGTCTGTTATGATTGTTTGCTTATGATTATTGTTTGATAAGTAATGCCTGATGATGCTATGATATTGATTGTTGTTGAGATGTGCATATTAAATGCTTATACAGGTGATTCACAAACTTTGCGAACAAATACATGATATTGTGATTGTGATTGTGAGATTAAGCAGGATGTGTATGTCAAATGTGAATGAGCTTATATGTGAGATTTTGAGCTCCAGAGTTGTTATGATTGAATGCTATCACTTTGAAAGCATGAATGATTTTGCCCAGGTTTTCTATGATTGAATCAATTGCTTGTTTTGCATCATATGATCAAGGCCATTTGTTGGTAACCCTTTTTATTGGCCAAATTCATGAAGTTAGCCCACTAAAAGAGAACACTTTTTGTTCTATCTTTTGAACCCTTAGCCTTGAACATAATTTGAAAACCCTTGTTGAAAAGCTTTACCTTGAGTTAAGTAGAAAATCTTCTGTGGTATTGATAAATGTTCAAGTTTGGGGTTGTTGGGAAAGTATGAAAAAGAAAAAGGAAAGCATTGAGCTAAGAGCTAAGAAATAAGAATGTGAAAAGAGAAAGAAAAGAAAAGAAAAAGTAAAGCTCAATGCAAAAGAAAGTTGGGAATAAATAAGAATGATTGTGTTGATATGATTCTTTTAACTAAAGGGTTTTGTGATCTAGAAAAACCAATTTTCTTGTTAGCCCAGCCACGCTATAAGCCATTGAAAAGTCCTTGTGATGATGCATGCTTGTGAATGTTTTTAATTGTGGTTAAATGAAAGGCAAAGTTGATTCATGTGACATTGTGATAGTGGAGTGAATGAGTGATTACCTCTTATACACTTCTGTTTGAGTGAAACACTTTACCTAGTGAGGAAATATTCCATGAGCACATGAACATCCATGCTTAGTTGATTGATCATTCATGAAAAATAGCATTTGTTGGATATTAAGTGACTTTGTGAACACCAAAGCATGTGCATGTCTTGAGTGAAATCTTTGTCATGAGTTGAATTGAAGTTTGTACTTATCTTGAAAAGAGAAATTTTGAATGGACTGAACCATTGTATGGATTGGTAGAAGATTGAGTTAAGTCTTGTTTGCTTGAGGACAAGCAAAGTTCTAAGTTTGGGGTTGTGATAACAGAATAAAAACTGTTATTTTCATGCTTAAAATTGATACTAAAAGCAACCTTTAACACTTAGAAACTAGCTTGAAATCATGCTTTTGGTCATATTTTCAGAAATAAGAGAGTTGGACAGGTTTATGCTTGATTTCAGTGTTTTATGCAGGTTTTAAGGTGAATTTGGTGAAAGAATTGAAGAAGGATAGGAATGGAATCAGAAAAGACATCAAAAAGTGCAAAAGGAGAAGTCAAATTTACTGCTCAGGTGGCCAAACCATTCATGATGATCCAAGATTCCCCCAGGCTTGAGTACCAGTGCCTACATCTGAAATCCAATTGGTGGGGGAGGCCTTAGGCACATCTGAAATCCATGATGTTATATCCATATTGACCTCCAGATTAATTAAGTTGAGAAAAGGACCGGTAGAGATGTTGTGGGAGTTAAGAACATTTGGCCTCGAGTGCCATGTTCCATTGTATATTAATTTCGATGATGCATATGAGATCATTGGTAGAGAAAAAATGTTCAACATTACATGCATACAACTATGGTGTATGTAATTGTCGGAACAATCGGTACCGTTATAGAGTCGCGCAACGGAATAAATTAATAAAGCGGAAAGCGTGTTCAGTCAAACTCTTAATAAGATGGTCCGTTTTAGAAAGTTAATTTTCTTAGAGACAAATTTTCAAACAGTTGATGTGCATAAAACAGTAAACAGTACAGAGAGTAAAAACAATCACACAAGCAATTTTTATCCTGGTTCGATTCAAAAGAATCTACGTCCAGTTGTTAATCACTATAAAAAGTGATTAACGTTTTCACTAACAAATAGTTTCACAAGTTTACAATTGATTAAATGAAACAGAAAAAACAGATAAAACCTTCCTTCGAACGAACGAACCGGAAGAACAGAAACTTTGCCAACTTGAAGAGAACCGCTCCGACCTTTGACCCACAAAGTGCGAGCTTCTCCTTTTCACAAGACCAGGCAATGCAATGAACAAGCTTTTGGAACTTCCTCAGATCACACTGTATTCTCAAAAGCTTTGAGTTCAACTTGCTTCTTTAATCTTCACAGAAAAACCACTATATAGCCAGCTGCATTGAATATCTAAGGTTAAGTTTCAACTGCCACGAATAATCGATTATTGTAAGTGATAATCGATTATTCAAGTCCGTTACAGGGTTTTCAAAATGTGATAATCGATTATATGAAGTGATAATCGATTATTCCTGTATGACTCTGTGATAATCGATTATTGCCATTCCATAATCGATTATTGTAGTTAAAAATGCAAGTTTACAAGGTTTACAAGAATTTCCTACTACATTTAATTTCTACAAATTGCTTTTAACTAATTCTAATATCTTCTTCAACTAAAACTTTTTGTAGCATCATCAAAACAAATTTCTTCAAGATTTACCAATATTCCTTATTGGTAACAATCTCCCCCTTTTTGATGATGATCAAAAATTCAATTTTAAAAGCAAGTTTGGCTAACCTGCAAAACATACAAGCTAACAAACAACATCAAGGTTAGCAATACCTGTAATAATTTATACTTCTCCCCTTGTATTATTCTTCTCCCCCTTTTTGATCAGAAGCAAAAAGAAAAATAATGGAAAAACTCCCCCTCAAATTTTTCTCCCCCTCAACCAAAGAGTTGATGCATTTCAAAACAGAAATAAAATTGAAATTTCATAACATGAAAGAGCATAATACCTCATGAACTATAAGAAGAAATTCAACTCTAATTAAGAAGTACAATCAATATTAATTAATCCATAATAGAGATAAAAACAAGATATCTAATGAACTCATATATCTTCCCCTGAATGTAATAATCCCCTTTTAAAAACAGACTCCAAAAAAAAATGTAAAAAAAAAGTTTTTTATTTTTATTTTATTTTTTTTTTTACGCTGTGACTTAAGATAATCGATTATTACTTTAAATAATCGATTATGTGCGAGCCAAATTGTCAAAATCCAAATTTTTGAGGACGAGATAATCGATTATTACCTTTGGTAATCGATTATTTACGTTAATTTCCGAAAAACACAAATTTGGGCCAAATTTTCAACTTTAAGACACATCTAACATTCATAAATTATTTCAAAGCTCTTAAAAAATACCGGGATACCATAGAGTCTTCTTTTCCTTTTGAAAAATTAACCTGCAAAACAAAACAATAGAGTTTTGGTCCCCATAATCTCATTTGGGTCCTTTGAGGTTATAGACAATTTACTTTATAACAGGAATCCAAGCATATTTTCCATTTGGAACATCAAAATGTTTAATTCTACATTTGTTAGAAGTGTGCCCCTTTTTCATACAATAAAAGCATGTGACAACATTTGGATTTCTATAAGACACAGTTCCTTTTTCAACCCATACCCTACGAGTTCTTTTAATTTTGTTCTTACTTTTAAAAACACTTTTGTTTTTATAAACCTTTCTAACAGTTATAGGCATTTCAACATTATTATTTCCAGTTGCAATTTCAAGAAGATTTTCAAGAATATCAATATCAAGCATATGATTCTTACATGAAAGACATTCAACAGGATGTTCAACATTTGAAGACTCTTTCATTTCCAAGTTGCAAATTTTATTTCTCAAACTTACTTCCTCATCTAATGCCTTCTCATATTTAATTCGCAATTCTTTAAATTCCTTTTTCAAATTTTTATGAGCAACATTCAATTTTTCAGATTCATCAAGCAATTCAAGAAAAGCTTTTTGCAAATCAAATTCACTAGATTCAGAATTAGAACGACTTACTTGGCTTGCAGTGTCATCAACATTAGCTGTCAAACATAAGTTTACTTCTTCAACAGAATCACTTGAACTAGAGGTGGTTGATGCATTATCCTCCGACGCAATGTGAACCTTTTTCTTCTTGTGGATTTTCTTTTCTTTTCTTTCTTTACTTCTTTTGTTGCTTGAACAATAAGCTTTCACATGGCCTCTTTCACCACATCCATAACATCTGAAGCTTGAAGAGGAACCTTGATAATCCTTCTTTTCCTTCAAGATTTTGCTTTCAGATGATTTATCGTTAGCCATCAAGCATATATTTTCTTGCTCATTAGAATCGCTTGAGCTTGAGGAGTTTGATGTAGAGCAAGAGTTCGAACAAGTCAACTTAGCCACATTTGATACTTCATCATGAGTGACTCTTAAAAATTTCCACATTTCCTGAGCACTTTTATAAACAGATACTTTGAAAAAATCATTAATGGTTAGTGCAGATAAAATTATATTTCGAGCCTTAATATCAAATTGGGCTCTTCTATTTTCCTCAACAGTCAGTCAAAATATGATTTTTCTATTTCTACACCATCAACTGTACTTTTAGGAATGTAAGGACCATTTTGTACGGCTTCCCAAATGCCTCTGTCAATTGACTCTAAAAATATTTGCATTCTTATTTTCCAAAATGCATAATTTTCCCCCGTAAACAAAGGAGGTCTATCAATAGAAGCACCCTCAGCATAAACTTGGTTATGACCGCCCATTTTCGAAAAATTTGAAAAACTATCAAAGCAAGCTCTGATACCAATTGTTGGAACAATCGGTACCGTTATAGAGTCGCGCAACGGAATAAATTAATAAAGCGGAAAGCGTGTTCAGTCAAACTCTTAATAAGATGGTCCGTTTTAGAAAGTTAATTTTCTTAGAGACAAATTTTCAAACAGTTGATGTGCATAAAACAGTAAACAGTACAGAGAGTAAAAACAATCACACAAGCAATTTTTATCCTGGTTCGATTCAAAAGAATCTACGTCCAGTTGTTAATCACTATAAAAAGTGATTAACGTTTTCACTAACAAATAGTTTCACAAGTTTACAATTGATTAAATGAAACAGAAAAAACAGATAAAACCTTCCTTCGAACGAACGAACCGGAAGAACAGAAACTTTGCCAACTTGAAGAGAACCGCTCCGACCTTTGACCCACAAAGCGCGAGCTTCTCCTTTTCACAAGACCAGGCAATGCAATGAACAAGCTTTTGGAACTTCCTCAGATCACACTGTATTCTCAAAAGCTTTGAGTTCAACTTGCTTCTTTAATCTTCACAGAAAAACCACTATATAGCCAGCTGCACTGAATATCTAAGGTTAAGTTTCAACTGCCACGAATAATCGATTATTGTAAGTGATAATCGATTATTCAAGTCCGTTACAGGGTTTTCAAAATGTGATAATCGATTATATGAAGTGATAATCGATTATTCCTGTATGACTCTGTGATAATCGATTATTGCCATTCCATAATCGATTATTGCAGTTAAAAATGCAAGTTTACAAGGTTTACAAGAATTTCCTACTACATTTAATTTCTACAAATTGCTTTTAACTAATTCTAATATCTTCTTCAACTAAAACTTTTTGTAGCATCATCAAAACAAATTTCTTCAAGATCACCATTCAACCATTTGGAAACACATTAGATTTCAGAAAATCATATATTCAAACATGGATGACTGAGTCTAATAGAGAGATATATATCGCGTCATAAATTGATGCGTATGTGTTTTCTAATTGTCAACTTTTAATCAATAAATTAACTCACTAGTTGTCTTTACATGATAGGGGCCATTGGCAACTCATGGTGATCATTCCAAAAAAAGCACAAGTTGTATGGTTTTGTTCTCTTCATAGGAAGATTAAAGCGAAGTTGAAGTCCTTGATACAAACGTAAGTATTACATTCATTCTTATAAATTCATTATGATATTAATCTATTAACTTGTGTTTCTAATGTTTCAAATTTTTTTAGAGTTGTGACTAGAACCAGAGGACAACAACTTGAAATTGTATATCCTAAGGTTGGAATTTGTTGATCTTTAACCTTTAATTTTCGTAGTCAAATTTAAACCATTACATTTAACTAAGTTCTTTTAAATTTTTAGTGTAATAAGCATAATGATTTCTGGGCATGTGGCTACTACATCATCCGAGCAGAAATCAGAGGGGAATGGACTGAGGTAGAAATTTACATTTGAAAATCTTATAAATATCAATAAACTTTTGACATTAAAATGAATATAATAGTAAAGTTTCATTGATTATGCAGCGGTTCAACACTACCTCTCCATTGTCCACTTCAGTAATAAAGACGATAAGAGAGGATTGGGCAGGATATTTGAATAAACATTTTAAATAGCTATAGCTTTAGGTTTTTCCTTTCATGACATTTGCTTACTTGTGCAGCTTTTAAACTATCAATAGATTATTGTGAATAGATGAATACTGTGAATAAATGAATGGAAAACTGGATTCTTTTAAGTTTTGATGATAGCATTAGCGTCTTTTAGTTTTACTATTTAATTAGAATTGATGAATTGATGATAGCATGGTTTAAATTAATTAATTATGTGAATATATATGAATTGAAAAAATGTTTTCTGTATTTCAGGTTTGGTTAAATGAGCTAAACCGAATCAAATCTAAAAAAAAACACTGAAGGTAATATAGAAGTATACACCGTTCGACGTACAAACATCGACAGTAACGTCAAATATCGACAAGTTCGACGTTAACCTTACTTTCATCCGCTTATACTTGACGTCCTCTTTGAACTTCGACGTGAACATTACGTCCATTATATACCGTAACGACGTTAAATTTACGTCCCTTCCCTCGTACATAAGACGACAAATCTTACTATAAATATAAATATTTGTTCAAATATTGAACATCATTCTCTTTACTAACGGACGTAACCTCACGTCGTTGCACAAAATCGACGTTAGGTTTACGTCAATTCTTGATCGACTCGACGTCAAATTGTCCTATTAACATCGCCTAGTGATATTCAACGTAAAATCTACATCACCCGCTATGACGTCGGTCGTGAATTCGTCGTTAAAAGCCAAAAATAACTGACGTAATACGCTGTTTTTATACTAGTGATTTAAGATAGGGTTTGTATTTCTGAAGATTTTGAGTTAAAGAGGGCAATTCTTGAAGAAGAAGGTTTTAAGTTAATTTTTGTCAAGATGAGTGCATAAAGAATTCAAAATGATGTGGCGTTTGTGGAGTTAAATCTTAGGGCTCAGGTTTGAAGTTTATATGGAGTGGTTTCTTGGTAGGGAAGGAAAGCGAAGGTGGTGCATCAAGTATAGTTGTACGAAAGATTGAAGCAAATGTTATGGGAATCCAAAATGTTTGATAATTGTAAGGAAAGAAGAGATGATGTTGTTCTTTCATAAATTTGAGGTGTGATCATAAGGGGGATTTTAATTGTTTTTCTAAATCGTTTTTGGGGTTTATGGTTTTAAAAAGAAGTGTTGTGTTTAAGATGGAGAACAAATAGTTATGTGTCAGAAGTGGATCAAGTTAAAAGTATGAAATCAGAGGGGTTATGAAAGTCAGAAGAGTTTAACAAGGATAAGCATAAAAGAGAAGATGGATCTTTTAGTATAAGAGTTTTGGTTGGTGTTCTGCAACAAGTATGGGAATTTTATACCTTGGAGAAGTGGTGCTCACTTTGGAATGATGTCTAAGAAGAACTGGTGTCAGTAATATCTTTATGGATGGTTCCTGTTGAAGTTGTGTAGTATAAGAAGAAGGTGGAAGTTGGGTTAGAGCAGTAGTGTTTGGACTTAGTGTAATCATAAGGAGAACTACAAGGTTGAAGAATCTCAGAAGAGATTTAGAGGACAGGTTGGAACAGTCTAGTATAAGTCTTAGCAATCAGAAGTGATTTTGGGCATGTTCATTATGAGGAGTAGAAAACAGTGTTGAGGAAATAGGATGACAAGGTTATCATGGAAGAGAAAAGTTATCAGAATTTTGCAAGGTCATGAAAGTTTTGAAGAGGGTTTTTCAAGGGCGACAATTTTCGGGCTACAATTGTCATGAAGAAGTATTCTTTGAGTCAACTAGTGAGCAATGGAGTTTGAGGATCAGAGTAGCACAGCAGATGATGGTGAGCATGTTATTGTGAGTAATAGGTATGCATGAAGAGCTTTGATCATTGTGGATTAGTGGTTTGAGGGACGAGTTCTTTAAAACAATATTGGTGTTGTTATATGAGAATGAGTTGGGAGTGTTTGGTAATCTTCAAGAGTCAGAAGTGAGTTTAGGTATGGAGGAAATAGGTATCAGGCAAAGAAGATAAGTGAGCCTATGGTTTCAAGCTACAGGGTTAACTTTAAAGTAAGGAAGTAGTAATGGATTTGGAACAGGAAGAGTGGGTCAGTGGACAAAGGAGATGATGTGAGCTATGGTTTTGAGTTATAGTGACAATCTAAAGGTAAAGAAATGTTAACTGATGGTTCGAATTAAAAGAAGATTCAGGTTCTTGGTTTAATAAGGATTGACTAAGAGTTGGTTCAAGAATACGAAGATTGGGGTCTATAGTAAAGTTGTAAAGCAATTTCATTAGTATAGTGAAAATACTATAACTCGTGGGTTTCTCAAAATGGTTGAAAAAGTGCAGTTTGGAGAATCCTAGTTTGAGATGTATCATAAGTTGGCTTGATACTGATCAAGCTAGTGATCTCAAGTCAAAGAGGTTACAAATCTAAGTATGATTACAGGCTAGTGAATCAATAATTGCATATGGTTCAGGTCAATGAGATAACGAAGTGAAGATAGAGTACTCAAATTTGTTTTGTCGCTGCGACGGAGGAGAGTTTTAACTTGGTAATGAAATGGTATAATTGGAAACTATACTACTCAAGAGTGTAAATCAATAAAGTAATGTGAAGTCCTCAGAATGGATATGGTTGAAGATGATCAAGAGCATAACGGTTGGTGGATTAATCAGAAGTGGTAGTGATTAAGTCAGTGGTATGGTGGTTCTTAGAAGAAGTAAGAGGACGTAAAAGAGTACCAGTCAAGGGTTGATTTGAAGTCAAGACTAGTATAGGTTTTAGAAGAGTTTTACAAGAAGTGGCGAAGGATATGTGAAGGGTTAGCAGTGTGGCAAACACAACATGGTTGGTTAGCCGAAGGAGAAATTCTTAAAAGTTGAGGTGTTGGGGTTCAAATTTGTTTTGAGAATAATAGCTAGACCAATCTACACTATTGAACAGAGCATTTTAGCATAGAGGCAAGGTTTTTCATATCAGTAAGATTGTTGGGGAATAGTATCTTTGTCAAATAGGAGGTTGTATTAGAGAATGTGATGAGAATAGGTTGTTCCTTCTATCTAATAAGTGAATATTTTAGGATGAAAATTTTTCTTGTTGGGGAGAATGTGAAACCCCAGAAAATAGTATTTTAGAATTGGTGGTAGTCTAAAAATAGTGAAACTCAATTATTTTAATATTAAACGCTTTTATTATAAATAGTTTTGTTATATGCGAGTTTCATTATTTTAAAACATATCATCTCTCTAGAAACCATTTTTCTAGAGTTCTCTACCTTCTCTCTAAGAGTTCTTGATCTCAAGTCGTCTGTTCGACGATCAGGAAGTGTCTAGGTGATCCTGGTGTTGAGGGCTACAACTCCTACCGATCAATTTCCTATTTTGAGCCGGTAAGTTATTCCCCCTCTTTTTCCGTATGTTCTTGGACTGTGATCATGCAACGATTCCTGTTTGCATGTATCTGGTTGTTTCTCTTCAATTTCTAGCTCAATTTTGGGTTCTAAGGTTGGTTTCCTATCACAAATTGGTGAGTTGTAGGTTTTTGTAGAATTTCCTTGCGATGCAAACTTCTGTTGGGGTTTTCAGTGAGTTGCGTTACGTTTCTCTAAGGTAAGGGAAGCTAGATTTTTGTTTTAATTAGTAGTATGGCATTAGTGTGCGATAAATTGTGTTATGGTGCTATTTGAGTTGAATCTTAGGTTTTGAGTAGATTAAATTATTTGTTCTTTGAATACCAAATCATGAAACTGTGAAATGAGGGTTGTGAACTAAGTTGGATGGTGTGTGCAGCTATAATTGAACATATTAAATGTGAGTAGTCTGTTATAGTAGTGATTAGATAGAAAGTGAAGTGAATTATGCTTGTTTAGAGTCACTTTAAAGGAAGTGAGGTAGTGGAAATGAGAATTGGAGGTCAAGGGCTCAATTGGTCAGTTGGGACAGTTTAGATAAGTCAGATGTGACTTGTTTGAGTCATCAAAATGGTAAAAAATATGTACAAAGTGGTAGAATGGATTTTGGGTCTTTAAGTTGAGAAATTTGATGTTCTATAATAGGATTTGGTTCATAATCTCTTTAGATTGGTGGTAGGAAGGTTTAGAATCACTTAGACGAGTCTAATTAGGTATATAACAAAATATAAGGGTGTTAGAAGTTGGGAAAAATAGTTAGAATTGGTGAGTGGTGTATGAGTTGCATTATTCTGCAGAATTTGTTCTGCAGATTATGTAGATTCGCTGTATTGATAGTTTCGCACAGTGAGTCCTTATAGTGAGGTGCTCTCTATTCAGTCAATCGCACAATAAATTGGTGCGCTGTGTGAGTGACTGGAGAGGGTTGTTCTCTATCTGATGATTCACATAGCGAATCTGGGCACTGTGCCACTGATGTTGGTTTGGAATCATTATCAGTTTAAATTTGAATAGCGAAAGGGGGCGCATAGCGAATGAGTGAGGGTTTTGGTCTTTGTTTGGGCTTTGGCATAGCGACTTGGGTGCGCTATGTGAGGGGCTTGAAGTCTGGTACTTCTATGAGTTAACTCGCACAACGAGTTGGTCGCTGTGTGAGAAACTCCTAGTCTCGCTCTACGAATGGGCTTGTGCGAAAGTTCTGAGTTTAGTTTACTATCTTTTTCTATCATCTTGTGTTGTACTATGTTGGGTGTTGTTTGGTTTATGAAGTATATTTGAGAGTGTTTTGTATTATATAAAAGGGGATAAACATGGATGTTAACTACACATAAAAGTATGTGATTCAAAGGTATGAATGGTGATTTAAAGCGAATGAAAGTATGTGGTTTTAAAGTATGGTTGATGGACGTAATTCCATGATCCTCACGGAGAGGTTTCATGGTGGTGTCCTATGTAAGTTTAGAATGATTTGCAAGGAGATCACTCTTGGGGGTTATCCTGAAACTCCAATGGTATTTCATTCTCAAGTAGAGACACTACAAGAAACACACGTATTAGTGGCTGATAATTATCGACGGTCAGGTGTCCTTCGGTAATTTGCGTCTGCCGTAATATATCGGCGGACACGAGCCTTCGGTATTGTACATGATGACTTAACCCAAATTTTGGTATTCCCTTGCTCATTTGTAATTTCAGCAATTCCTTTCCCCAAAATTTCTCTCTTCTCTTCCCCGAAATTGAAATCTGAGGGCATGTGACGGTACCTCCAAATTTCTCCTCATTCGTTTGGTTCCCTTTTGTTTGTGCATCATCGGTCCCTTCCATCTTCTGTTGGCATAGCCGTGTTGTGAAGAGCGCGAAGGAAACACCTATGATGGCGACAGCGGCAGAACCAGAAGTGAAGACCTACTGGTGTCACGAATGCGATATGAGTGTGTCCCTCTTGCTCCTTCCCTCGCCTCTCCTCTGTCTCCACTGCCACACCTCCTTCCTCGAACTAATGGCCTCTCCCTTCTCCCAAAACAATGTCGAATCACCCATCTTTGGCGTCGTTTTCCACGACTCGATCTTACTCCTCTCCCCCAAGCCCCTCTCAACCAAACCCTGACCTCTCCCCTTCGTCAACGTCACACCCTCGCTCCTTTCCGCGCTTGACCCCAATGGCGTCGTTTTCTGCGCTGTGTGCAGAGACCAAATTTCCCTCTTTGACGCCGAGGCGAAACAGTTGCCCTGCAAACACCTATATCATGCTGGTTGCATCACACTGTGGCTCGACCTCCACACGTCGTGTTCGTTGTGCAGGCTCCGCCTTGAGGAAGAGACGACACAGGAGGAGGAAGACAAAGGTGACGACATGGTGAGAGAGATCCGGAGGGAGCCTTGAGGCGCCCAAGCGCCTTTGCTAGAAGGTGCTGCTCTATCTTTTCTTTTCTTTGTTTTGCATCGCTTTTTTAGTGCTAAATTAGACCAAAATTTTGCTCTGATCAACTAGCTTCATTATAAAAACTCTAAAAATGACAAATTGAAAGAAACTTACAATATAAATATATATATATATATATATATATATATATATATATATATATATATGTATATGTATATATATATATATATATGTATATGTAGATATACACATATATACACATATGTGTATATATACACATATATACACATATGTGTATATATACACATATATACACATATGTGTATATATACACATATATACATATATGTGTATATATGTACACATATGTCTACATATATGTGTATATATACACATATATGTAGATATATGTGTATATATATACATATGTATATATATCATGCTGTGTTTGGTGTTTTTTGACAATTGTAATTTTGTTTTTTTTAAAGGAATCTAAATATAATTTTTTTTTATTAATTATAATTACGACATGGTATTTTATTGTATTGTTATTTCATAGTTATTTTATTTATATATTGCTAATACTTAAATTTATTTCATATATAAGGTTAATAGTCAAATCCTTGCAAATTTTCATAATAGAATAAATATTTATTTTTGATTTTATTTATTCGAGTGTCCCATTTATATATACTGATTTTTTATTTCCTTAACTTTGTTAATCCCTTTTATTACAAACTTCGGTTCCTTCACAGTATACATCAACAAGAAGTGATTGGAAGAGAAAAAAAATGATGTTTGAAGAGAAAAAAATATTATAGATTTATCTAAGACTCTAATATTATAAATAGACAAGTGATACAAAAATTATCAATATTAAAAGTTATTTGTTCGTTTTTTCTACATGTTTTTGGATTACGTTAGGATTATATGATATTTTTTTATATTTTGAATTGTCTTTGAATTTTAACATCATTTTAGTGTGTGACCTTTATTTCGGTTCCGTAACCGAGACATATACAGACGAGGTAAAAAATCTACCTCTTTTTGTCTCGGTTGTGAACCGAGTCAAAAACAATAGCATTTTGCCTCAGTTTCTGCTGAACCGAGTCAATATCTTGGATTTTACTGTCCCGCTTGGACCTGAACCGAGGCGTATAGTGGTTTTCGATTTTTCTAGAAAATGATCCAGGAAGTTCCAGAAAGCACGGAAGCAGAAAGCACGGAAAATGTTCACGGTTACTGCCATCCAAAATTGCAGACCCAACTAAGCTCAATCTGCCGCCAATCCAAGAGTCTACTGCCATCCAGTGCCCTCAATCTACCTCACGGTCAAACCCAACAGAGATGCAACGAGCTCTAAGCTCTCAAAGAAACCCATACGCCGCGAACAGACCCAAATCTCACCTTCTCAGACCGAGACATTCTCCGCTACAAAGACACCAGCGACCACCGAACAGAGCCGCTTCTCCTCCTCTGCCGCTTCTCCTCCTCCGCCGTCATCAAACCCTAATCGCACCATCCAGTGCCCTCTCCACCAGCGACCACCACCATCAACATCAAACCCCAATCACACTCACCTTTTTCACCAAAAAACCCCATTGACACACCAGCACAGAAAACACTCCGTTCATCACCACCTAGCATCGCCGCCACCATTAACGCGAGACCACCAGTTGCTCTTCCGTCCAGAGGCGACACACTCGCAGGAGATTTTGGAGGCGAGAGCGACGGGAGGGAGGCGAGAGCGAGAGAAGGGAGGCGAGAGCGAGGGGAGGGAGGGAGAGCAAGCGGAGGCGAGAACGAGGAGGGAGCTAGGTTTTCCTTCAACTTGGGGAAAATTTTGGGGAAATAAGAGAGGCTTATTTGCCTCAGGTCCTGATTGTGTGTGCGGCAAGGAAGGCTTATGCCTCGGTCCTTCCTAATAATCGATGCGAAACTGCCACCGTGTCTGAATAGGCAGTGATTTGGTGTAAAGAGAGGTCTATTGTGAGAAATGTTTAGAGATCTACAGTGTTTGAAGCATAAAAAACACCAAAATTGGCCAATGCAGGTCTCGAACCTGCGACCTTCGCGTTATTAGCACGATGCTCTAACCAACTGAGCTAATAGGTCCATCTTGTTATGTAATTAAACAAGATGTTTAGAAATTAAACATCTTGTTTAGAGATGTTTAATTAAACAAGTAAAAAACTTGTTTAATTAGCCATATGATCCTGAATAATTTACTTGGACTCACAGAAAGAAATGTTTAGAGATTATATTTATTTGAAGCGTAAAAACAAACAAAATTGGCCCATGCAGGTCTCGAACCTGCGACCTTCGCGTTATTAGCACGACGCTCTAACCAGCTGAGCTAATAGGCCCATCTTGTTATGTAATTAAACAAGATGTTTAGAAATTAAACATCTTGTTTAGAGATGTTTAATTAAACAAAACTTGTTTAATTAGCTATATGATCCTGAATAATTTACTTGGACTCACAGAAAGAAATGTTTAGAGATTATATTTGTTTGAAGCACAAAAACAAACAAAATTGGCCCATGCAGGTCTCAAACCTGCAACCTTCGCGTTATTAGCACGACGCTCTAACCAGCTGAGCTAATAGGCCCATCTTGTTATGTAATTAAACAAGATGTTTAGAAATTGAACATCTTGTTTAGAGATGTTTAATTAAACAAGTAAAAAGCTTGTTTAATTAGTTATATGATCCTGAACAATTTACTTGGACAAATGTTTAGAGATTATATTTCATAATTAACCGTTGCAAAAGTAATATATTAAACAACTACATTGTTTGAAGCATAAAAAACACCAAAATTAGCCCTTGCAGGTCTCAAACATGCGACCTTTGTGTTATTAGCACGACGCTCTAACCAGCTGAGCTAATAGGCCCATCTTATTATGTAATTGCAGTTAAACATTTTATTCTCAATATAATAACTTGTGATTCTTTATAATTTGATTCTTATAAAGAGTTCAACTTCACATAAAAAGCAGTTGTAACAAAAAGTCTGAATACAAAATTGATTGATGATATAAGAGTTACTATGAATTTTTAAAAAGAAAAATATGTGATTGAATCAAACATTTAATAATTTAATTCTAATTAAAGGTGAAAGAACATAATATTACAAGTTTATAGCATGAAAAATTAAACATAATTTTTATGTTATCAACACTTTATATATTTTTGTACATATACATAAATTTAAATTAATATATTGTAATATTTAAATTTAAGTTTTCAAAATACGTATTATCATTGATTAATAATGATAACTAAAAACATAAAGGAAAATGAACCCTATTTTTAAATTCCTAGAACCGGAATTGGAGAAACCCCAATTCCAATGAAATCAGCTTAGAATACCCAATTTGGAGTTACTTATCATGACCATTGTTCCATACATGACTACTTTCCAAATAAAAGTTAAGGAAATAATTTTTAATACCATTTTTTTCCCTTATACATGTTTTGGGAATAATCTTTGTACATATTCGATCAAGTGTTAAATACATTCAATAAATTAAAAAATCCTTGAAAAATAAAAATAGTAAGTATAAAAAATACCTATCTCTGCAATCCGGAATACATCATCCCCTCCCATCACCCCGGCCTTGGAGCAATTGCTGCTAAGATATACGTTGACCTTCAAGCTTAAAGGAACTGCCAGCTTCCCCAGCACTACGTCAACAAGGAGGTCCTTACTCTACCAGATTTTTGCTTAATACCGGCGGATTAATACCAAAGGCCTGTAGGCCTTCGGTAAAAGTGTTTTTTCGACGGCCAAAATGATCATTACAGACGGACATAGTGAAATATAGTTACCGAAGGTCAAAAGAGAATTACCGAAGGGTTTGTGGCCTTCAGTAAGAGGCTCGACCTCTTAAACTAAGGTCGTCCCCAATTTTGTTAGACAGAACCCTACCCTTACCTTCTCGTCTTGTTTCCCATTCTTTCCCTCTCTGTTGTGTTTCGCTCCTTGTCGTCCCATTGTGCTTCCCATTCTCTCCCTCTCACTTCTGTTTAACGTTTGTCTCCCTCTTCCTCTCCCTCTCCTTTGCGTCCGGTGGCACTGTAGTGGTGTTCGAGTGTTTCTTCCACCAGTGCGTTGGCGTTGCCGTCAGGTGGGTGGTCTGTTAACATCACGGTGTGTGGGCGTTGCTGTGAGGAGGGTGCTTGTGTTCGTCAAGGGAGGCTGTTGGGAGAGCATTGCGTCGAGGTATGTTCTCTGTGTCTGTCTAAGCCTTATGTTTATTTTAACAATTGGATTGGATGAAGCGATTCTCGTAGATGTGTAGATTAGTTTACTACAGTGAGGAATTTTTTTTTATTATGCTTATATGATGGAACCGGTATGAATAAATTGAAGTTGAAGAGGAACATTTTACATTTCATTATTTGTGTTTTCTGCCTTAAATATGCATGGATTGGAGTAATAATTTGGTAATTGTATTATAAGATAAGCATAGGTAGGGTAGTATTCTTCTACCTGATTCCTTTTTGGCAGATGTTGATTAGAACAAAGTTTGTCTTCCAATGTAACTAGTTTTTGTGTCAATTATTGACATTGGTTGGCTGGGCTAATGGGTCGTCCTTCCTTCTCTTAATATTTATTTGAAGACTTCAAACTTACCAATGTTGGTCATCCCTCTAGTCACGGTGTTGGCCTGGCTTCCATTATTCCTTATAATTAATATTTTTTTTATGATTGATCCCTGATTATAGATGGACCCAATTCAAAGTGGGCTCATGAGCTAGAGAAATGTGGCCTCCTATTCTTGTTTTGACGTTACATGGTTGAAGTTTGGAATAACTTTGTCCTTGGTTTTGTCTGCACTCAAACATGTCTGGTGACCTTCCTCATTTGTCACTCTTATTAGTTTGTTCAGTTGTGTGAAGGAGCCTCCTTAGTCTGTATTTTTTCAGATATTTTCATAAGGAAAACCAAGGTTTACTTCATTTATCTTTTGTTTAAAATCTTGGCATTGTGAGCATGAATATACGTAGGAATTAATTGGCACCAAAGACACCTTTGGTCATTAAATTGTATTCCAATCCGATGAGGGTGAATGAAGCCAAAACAAATTAATGAGATTTGAATCAGAAATTACAAATCTTTAGTAGCCGAGAGTGAATTTTTTCTATTAAAATCCTTCTTCTCTTTTAGTGTGGATTTTTCAGGGTTTTCCTTAATGAGCATACTTGTTTTCGGCCTTCAGATGCAGAGTTATTACCCTCAGTCATTTTAAATCCATGAAGAACATAATAGCTCAGGAAATCAGTAGGTTAATCCAATGGAAACTAAAAAAAAGGACCCGCTTAACGTTTTAGTATTGCAACACTTGAATCTGGTTTTGATTTTTAATAATCTGATATATGCAAATGAATTTTTGTTTGGACTGTCTGCCTCATGAGCTTTGAGGTCATGAGTTACTCTTCCTTATTGTATAATTACACAAAAGTTGTAACTGGGAGACTTATGTTCCTTCTTTGATAGCCAACCTATCACATTCAAATTATAACCTTATTTACCGGTTTGGAAGTGGAACAATGATCATGTAACCGTAAAGGTTTACATTGGCCAAAATAGTTAACATACTGATGTGGAAAGATATTTAAGGTTGTATGCCCTCTATGTGTAGAGTCGTCGTTGCTATCATATGTCGTCCCTTTTAATAAGCTTTCCAGAGTACTAAGTCTTTTCTTGGTATGACTTAGATTCTGAAATGTAATTAGAAATCTTTAAATAAAGAATGAAAATATTTGTCAATAAGATCCTGTTGAGTTGATGTTAAAAAGTGAAAAATGGTAGACATAATGTATAAAAAATCAAATAATTAGGTGTGGTTAGAGTAAATAATGAGGAAATGCAGTATAGGTTAAAGGGCAAAAGAGCAAATGACTTAATGTGTGTGAATTGGAAGTTATATGATTAAGTAAATGGTTTGTAGACAAAATATTAGAGGAAAGACCATCTTATCCTTATTTTGTTATTTCTCTTCCACAAATTATTAAAGTGTTTTATTTAATTAAAGGATGTGATTAATTAGTTAACAATTGGACCTACTAGGAGCCAAATTGGAGTCCTTTCAAAAAGTAGCTTAACTAGTTTTATTCCATGGTGGCTAATATTACTTGACTGTCATATTATATATATATATATATATATATATATATATATATATATATATATATATATATATATATATATATATATATATATATATATATATATAATATGAAGTGGTAATTGTGTATGATGAAGAAGTAAGTAGCTTTGTCTATAATCTGACCGTCAGTGGACAATAGAATTATATTATATGACAAAAGCAAATGAACATGGCTCATGGACCAAATTATATGACGGACAAAGATAGTGGAAAGACATGTTACTTTGCTATTGTTATATTTTATAAAGAACAATCCAAACTAATCCAAAATAACTTTCTGTCAAAGTTATTCGTTATTTCCCACTGAAATTGCCTTCCATAATGCTCCCACATCTGAAATAAGGAAAGAGTGAGTAGAGGAACTGCCCTCCTTCATCCAAAATACAAAAAATATGCTACTAGTTTTAGGTATTCCATCTATGCTTTTTCATTTCATTGGTCATTTGGTTTACCTAGCGTTGTGCAGGGATTTAATATAAAGTCTTCATGTCAATGACATGTTGATGCTAATGCCTTATATGAAGATTTTGTTTCTAAAACATCACGTTTTGACTAAAAATGGAAGTGGAGTAGTGATTATGAGTTAAAGGCTGTTTATAAGTAATTTTAGAGTTTAAACACAATTAAAATCATCAAACAAAGTTGTTTTAACATTGAGTTGTGTGTTTAAATGTCTTCCATACGTGTTTTAGTATGAAACCACCAAAGTAGGGACTTTGTGTAGTGGAGATTTTTTTTCCAGCTACTGTTTGATTACTTTCTTTGCCAAAAACTTGTCAAAATTCAAAGAAATTGGTTTATTGAATTTCGGTGCAGTATGATAAATTTTTTTGGTGATGTTTTAGTTGGTTATTGCTATTCCTTTTTGGATACTATTAGCTACTGCTTAAACTGTTGTTATGCTTATTAACCCTAAGTACACTTCTATTTGATGTCTTAGGTGAGTTTTTAAAGGAATTGTGGCCAGAAGGGGAGGAAGAGAGTCTACAAAGAAGACTTCATAAGGAAAGGAAAACAAAGGCGAAGGTATGGTCACCTAAACCGAAATTGCATGATTATTTGTGTTATATTCTATTATTTTCATTCTTCTTTCATGAATTTTATCTTGTTCTAAAATGTTGTGAATGTGCAGTTTGAATGTTAAGTTATGTTTATTGGAGTTTTATGATATTGTATACATTGAGTTTTGCCAAACTTTGTTTTCACTTGTTTGAAACTGTTTATCAAATATGTAAGAGGTTTTAGACTTAGAACCTAGAATGCAAACCTGAAAACCTCAAAAGGTCTACTATAAGTGCACTATAATGGTCAAAATTTGCAAACTACACTAAACTATCCTATGAAACAACAAAGAAACTGTCCTAACAAGTTTAGAATGGTAAAACCTAGCTAATATGAAACTCAAACTACAAAAAGAACCTAGAACTCAAAAATTGGCTATAGGAGTTGCCAATTTTCACATATTTGCTTGCTGGACAACCCCTTTGAATTGACATATATATTGATAATAATTCTAATAATTATGAGGAAAAGTGTATTGTAGTGTGTATACTAAAGCATTGGTTTTGTATGCTTGTTTGCCTTAGAATAGGCCCATCTTCACTTTTCCTAACATTAATGTTTTTTCCCTACCAATCAGTTTCATTTCTCTGTCACCATTACATATATCTATTTAATTTGTTGATCAATCACGTATCACCAATCTCAACCAAACAAGTGATTGACTGCCACATGTTGTTACTTTTGGAGTCCCCCACAAACATTATCTTCTTTGTTGTGTCTCTGTCCAACAACTTGTTACCATCAAACCTGTCACCAATAACAACATTTTGGGAGGGAAGAAAAAGAATTGATCTTAAATGGGCTGCACCAACCTCTCATCAATGTTTGAACTCTGATTTCATTTTTTTAATGGTGTTGTAGAATTTTGATTCTGGTTTCAAATTGTTAAATCTGTTTCAGTTATTTTCCTTTCATTCCCAAGCTTTGTACAACAACTTTTGGTCATGCTAAGTGTTTTAATTGTAGCTTAGTTTAGTACAGTTCACATTCTTGAGTGAATTAAATTGTTGTTCAGTAGCATTGCAAATATTGATTCCAGTAGCAAAATCTGCATAAAACATAATGTCTGGATTAATTTGATATCATGTGGTTTTCATCCAGATTTGATGGTTTTCAAGCTTTGTCCAAGTTTGCCTAGTGATTTCAACCGTGTCTAAAGTAATTCCAACTCATATTCATCACAGAATAGTAGAATTAGTGGTTGAGTTCATCACAATCTGGTTTCAAATTCTGCATTAAAATATAGTTCTCGGTTCATATTGTGCAAATTGTTTGTGACTAGATTTTGTGTGTCTAAATGTTGGTGCAAGTTTGTTTGAAGGTTTTAAACATGTTTCAAGTTGTACAAACTCAGATTAACCACTACTTTGTCAAAAGCATAATTGAGTTGATTCAAAATTCTGTAAACCAGTGCTGTCACAGCTTTTCCCATGCTTTTTGGATCGTGCTTATAGTCTTTGTTTGGTATTAGGTGGTTCAAATGTGCTAGCTGTTTATCTGTAGTTAGATGTAGTGTTTTTAGGCATTCTTTGAGTCTTTAATTGAGCTATCCAGCTTTGAATGCACTGCTTTCTCAATTCTGCAACAGTTTTAGTTCATTTTTGTGCACTTTTAGCAACTGCAACCGTGTTTTGGTGACTCTGCCTATTTCAGAGCAGTTTTAACATTTGTGCAAGTGTTTTTCACCATTTGAAACTTGTTTGAACTGTTGCCTTTGTCCATTTTCATTAAATCTGCAAAATCATAGTTTGACTTCCCATGTTTTCTTTAAATTTGGAACTGAACAAGTGATAGTGTGATTCAGTAGATTTTGGCACAGTTTGGTTGTTTGTATACATATATTTGGTGCATCAAAGTTCATCTTTACTGTTCCTTTGGTCACTTTTGCACCATTTCACCAAATTACATCTTCCTATCGTAGCATTGTTTCAATATAGGAAGTGGACCTATCCTATTTTACTGTGGCAGTTTTCCTTGTTGTTTGACAGTTTGAATCCCTTAAATTTAGGCATATAAAGTTGCTTGAACCATTACTTTTGCCATAGACTCACTGTTCATCAATTTCACTTGACAAACCACCATTTCCAACCACATTTTATGGTACAGATAGCCTTTTGCTTGGTGTTTTCATAATTTAAAAGTTAGATTTCCAATTTGGATTGGCAAAACGTAGGGGATTCTGGTTCCAAACACTTTTGAATGATTATACAAGTGAAAAGAAATCATAAAAACCAAATACACCCCTGCAATGTTGTTTTCAAAAGTCCAAAACCAGAACAAACCCAAAATGTGCTGTTGTTTGTGGCTACCCCCTAATGATTGCTCCAACTGGCTGACTGCTATATTATTGCCAGAATCTTTGGTGACCTCCTAAACTAGACCTAGGTGCATACTATCAACTAGGAAAATATATGACCTAGGTAAATCTCAAAGTTTGCGTACTTAGCACCTAAAAAAGTAGATGAAATAGCTAAAAAGGACTAGTCAAACCTCAAACAAATTCTACTACAATTGCAAACTGCACTAAACTAGGAAAATATACTACAAATAAATTATCCTAACAAGTTAAGAATGATAGAACCTAGCTAATTAAGAACTCACACTACAAAAAAAACCTTAAACTCTAAATTTGACAACTCAGAAACCTAAAAGATAAAAGAAAGATAAAAATTAATGTTCATATATATGTTGTATGTTGGTGTATATATTGTATGTTCATTTATTAGGGTTCAACTTGATTAAGTTAAGTAGTCTTTTAAAGTCCTATGCTACTACACACATTCTCAATGGAATGAGAAGGGTGAAAGTACCTTAAACACTTACAATGTACATAATATGTGCAAGTACTCTAAAAAACAGAACTTTAGTATTGTCAGATTATTGACTCCCCCAAATTTAATACACAACCACTTAGGATGTCAAAGACAATTCAATACTAAGGACTTGTCTTTGCATGCCCTTATTGAATGCCTATGACAATAGTGTTCAAATTGCCTTCCATGTTCGGCTTGAGTAGTAATAGGTTTATTACTTATGTCACATGGAGTGTTGCTGTTTTGGCTAAGTTTTGAATTCTTTGCCTTGTCACAGAACATGGCCCGTTTTCCCAACCATCGTGGATGGATGTACGACCGTTGTTATAGTGGAAGGAGAGGTTTGAAGGAATCTTTTGTCATCGAAGTTGAAGAGTTCGTGGAGACGGCCCGACGATATCAATATTATGCCCTTGATGGAGGGATTCGATGTCCATGCATCAAGTGCGAATGTACAAGGATTTTGAAAGATGAAGTCGTCAAAGTTCACCTTTACCAAAAAGGGTTCATGCCTAATTACACGGTTTGGACATTTCATGGTGAAGAAATTCCTTCAACCTCCACTGCAGCTGAAAAACGGCTTGCATCAGGTTCGAATACTGTTGTACATACATCTGAGATAGATCAATTTGCCTATATGCAAGAGATGTTCGATAATGCTCTTCGTCACCATGCTGAAGAAGCAGACGATAGTCATGATGAAGAGCCTCCAAATGAAACGACGCAGAGGTTTTACAATTTCCTGACAAAGGCAAATCTACCTGTATTTGAAGGTTCATCTGAGTCAAAATTGTCAGTGTGCATTAGACTCATGGCTGGGAAATCTAATTGGAACGTTCCCATTCAAGCAGTGGACTTCTATACAAAATTGATGTTAGATTTGACACCACCAAACAATTTCATGCCGAAGAACTATTACCAAGCCAAAAAATGTGTTTCAAAGTTGGGATTGGATGTGAAGAAGATTGATTGTTGTGTTAATGGATGTATGTTATTCTATGACAATGACAGTGGCAAAAATGATGCATTGTTGGTTGAATGCAAGTTTTGTGGCTCACCTCGATATCCGACAATGCATGCTGGACGAAGGCAAAAAAAACCAATTCCATTAAAGTCCATGTTCTACTTGCCTATAATTCCAAGATTACAAAGATTATTTACTTCAATGCAAACATTAGTACACATGACATGGCATGATGGTAACAAAACTCCGGGATTTTTGCGTCATCCTTCTGATGGTGATGCTTGGAAGCACTTCAATCTTAAACATCCATCCTTTGCTAGTGAACCACGTAACGTCAGACTTGGTCTATGCTCTGATGGGTTTACCTCGTACATTCAGTCGTCTGCATCACCGTATTCATGCTGGCCCGTGATAGTTACCCCATACAATCGACCACCTGAGATGTGTATGACAAAGCCTTACATGTTTTTATCGTGTATAATACCAGGTCCATCTAATCCCAAATCATTGATTGATGTTTACTTGAAGCCTTTGATTGATGATTTGAAGAAGTTATGGAATGGTGTTTGGACGTATGACGTTTCAAGGAGGCAAAATTTCCTTATGAGGGCAGCCTTGATGTGGACTATTAATGACTTCCCAGCGTATGGCATGTTATCTGGTTGGAGCACACATGGTCGATTAGCTTGTCCACATTGCATGGAACATACAAAGTCATTCCAATTGAGTCATGGCCGGAAAAGTAGTTGGTTTGAGTACCATCGACGGTTCTTGCCCATTGATCACCCCTTCAGAAGAAACAAAAAGGCATTTCGCAAAGGACAAGTTGAAACGGATATGCACCTGCCAAAGTTGACTGGATCACACGTGTGGAGAAGAGTGAAAGACTATCCAAAAGTCACTGAATCTGGTCAGAATAGGCTAGAAGGGTTTGGGGAATGACATAATTGGACTAAAAGAAGCATATTCTGGGAACTTCCCTATTGGAAGGACAACTTGCCACTAGTTTGGGTTTTTACAACGCACATTATGCCACGGTTCACTGGAAACCGCAGCATAATGGTGCGCGGTGGCAGTTTTGTAAATAAATCGAAACAATATGCCGCGGTTCAGAGGGGAACCGCGGCATATTCTCCAGTCAACCATCCCCTTTGACGCCACGTCTGAAAAATAATTAAATAACAGAGTATATGTCGCGGTTCTCTGGAAAACCGCGGCATATACCCCTGCCAATTTATTGCAGGGGCTGGCTGAGTCAGAGAATTTCAGAAGTTACAAGGGTATATGCCGCGGTTGCTCTGAGAAACCGCGGCATATACCGCAGTAACTTCTGAACTTCTCCGTCAGTCAGAGAATTTCAGAAGTTACAGGAGGAGGAAGAGGGTCTGTTGCACGGGTAGGAGAAGGGTGTACTACAGGGGTAGGAAAAGGGTGTATTGTAGAGGTAGGACTAGGGTCTACTACAGGGGTAGGAGGAGGGTGTATTACAGGGGTAGGAGGAGGCCCTACAGATGATGGACTGGGGGCAACAGTGGTAGGTAGTGTAGCAGGCACCCTAAGTACATACTTTGGTACCTATCGTTGCCTCTTTTTAGGCCTTGCTACTCTCTTTGCTTTATCAGAACGTTCTGAACCTTGTACAGTCATTACTGCATTGAAATGGTTACAAATAAAGTAAAACAATAGAAATGAATAAGGAAGGATCAATACAAATTAAAGTGAATGTAAAATAATTGCATACAACTTTTAAGATGGTATTTTACATAATTCTATTGAAATGATAATTCAATTTGCTACAGTAGATGTCCAACATTCAATCATCATCATCATCATGATCTTCATCTTCATCTTCTTCTTCTTCTTCATCATCATCATCATCATTTTCTTTATCATCATCATCATCATCATCATCATCATCATCTTCTTCTTCTTTTTCTTTTTCTTTTTCTTCTTCTTCTTCTTCTTCTTCTCCTTCTTCATCACCTTGTATTGCTGCTTCTAATTAATCTCCATCACAATCAGGGTCGTGCAATGTTATTATACGTTCAACTTCAATAATTTCTTGTGGTGTTGACATTTGGTCAAGTTGGTAGGCAACATCTTCGTCAACCTCATTTGAGTCATTGTGACCTCTAGGCTTGGTTTGTATTGCTACAACCCAACCACACTTGTCAATAGGAATGATGGATATGGCACATAATAAACCTGTCTGACATTAGTTGGTAGAATGAAAGGATCAAACGGTCCATATCTTAATCTCTGGTTGAGTTCAACAATGTTAAACCTATGATCCACTATAGTACCAGCTTTAGAAGGATCAAACCATTCACAATAAAAAAGTACTACTCTGTTTGGAGAAGTAGTGTTGTTGTACTCTAGCTCATATATTTTATGAATGATGTCGTAGAAATCATCATAACAACCCTCTATTAGGCCCTTGACGTACACACCATAATTTGTTGTTTTCTTTCCTTTATACCATTCATGTGTATGGAATTTGTAACCATTGGTGAAGTAAGTGTGCCATTCTTTGGCACATCTCATTGGTCAATTGGAGAGATGTCTTAACTCTTGAACCGTGGGAGTTAATACCTGATTAAAAACCTACAAAGACACCTAAAAAATTTTAAAAGCAAGAATCAAATTAACCTTTCTCTAAACATAGGAAAAAGTACGGACCTGACTTCTGAACCATTGGGGAAACTCTAAGTGTATTCTAACAGAAGCATTTCCTTCTACGACTTGCTCAGTCACAAGAAATGAGCTGGTACAAATGAAATGAATTAGTGTATAACAATTTAACCATTGGGATATTTTCCTTTAGTGTCGTGCAACACAAATCTTTAAAGAAGTTACTGATTTCTACCAGTGGATTAAACACGTGCATTGGCAAACAAGTGAACGCAAGAGGGATAAAAGTCTCCAGGAATACATGACAATCATGACTCTTCAACCCTTGAATAGTACTTTTCTGAACATTGGCACATCTGGACAAGTTAGAAGAATATCCATCTAGCATTCTAAGCTCCTTCATCCATCCACACACTATTCTTGCCTCGTCTTTTGACATGGTGTAATTTGCTTTTGGTTTAAAGAATCGGGCGTTACCTTGCGCCTTCAACTCTAAGTCTTTTATTCCACAATACAAAGGTAAATCTTTTGGATAGTCTTTCACTCTTCTCCAAATGTGTGATCTAGTCAACTTCGGCGGGGGAATATCCGTTTCAATTTGCCCTTTGCGAAATGCCTTTTTATTTCTTCTAAAGGGGTGATCAATGGGCATGAACCATCGATGGCAGTCAAACCAACTACTTTTCCAACCATAACTCAATTGGAATGACTTTGTATGTTCCATGTAATGTGGACAAGCTAATCGACCATGCGTGCTCCATCCATATAACATGCCATACGCTGGAAAGTCATTAATAGTGCATATCAAAGCTGCCCTCATAAGGAAATTTTGCTTCCTTGAAACATCATACGTCCAAACACCATTCCATAGCTTCTTCAAATCATCAATCAAAGGCTCCAAATAAACATCAATCGATGATTTGGGATTAGATGAACCTGGTATTATACACGTTAAAAAAATGTAAGGCTTTCTCATACACATCTCATGTGGTAGATTGTATGGGATAACTATCACGGGCCAACATGAATATGGTGATGTAGACGCCTGAATGTACGGGGTAAACCCATCAGAGCATAGACCAAGTCTGACGTTACGCGGTTCACTAGCAAAGGATGGATGTTTACGATTGAAGTGCTTCCAAGCTTCACCATGAGAAGGATGATGCAAAAATCCTTCAAATTTGTTACCATCATGCCATGTCATGTGTTTTGATGTTTGCATTGAAGTAAACATTCTTTGTAATCTTGGAATTATAGGCAAGTAGAACACTGACTTTAAGGGAATTGGTTTTTTTTGCCTCCGTCTAGCATGCATCATATGATATCAAGGGGAGCCACAAAACTTGCATTCAACCAACAATGCATCATTTTTGCCACTATCATTGTCATAGAATAACATACATCCATTAACACAACAATCAATCTTCTTGGCTTCCAATCCTAGCTTTGAAACACATTTTTTGGCTTGGCAATAATTCTTCGACATAAAATTGTTTAGTGGTGTCAAACTAACATCAATTTTGTATAGAAGTCCACTGCTTGAATGGGAACGTTCTAATTAGATTTTCCAGCCATGAGTCTAATGCACACTGACAATTTTGACTCAAATGAACCTTCAAATACAGGTAGATTTGCCTCTGTCAGTAAATTGTAAAACCTTTGAGTGGTTTCATTTGGAGACTCTTCATCATGATTATTGTTTGCTTCTTATTCAGCTTGGCGACGAAGAGCATTGTCGACCATCTCTTGCATATAGGCAAATTGATCTATCTCAAATGTATGTACAATAGTATTCGAACTTGATCTAAGCCGCTTTTCAGCTGTAGTGGAGGTCGAAGGAATTTCTTCACCATGAAATGTCCAAACCGTGTAATTAGGCATGAACCCTTTTTAGTATAGGCGAAGTTTGACGACTTCATCTTTCAAAATCTTTGTACATTTGCACTTGATGCGTGGACATTGAATCCCTCCATCAAGAGCATAATATTGATATCGTCGAGCCATCTCCACAAACTCTTCAACTCCGATGACAAAAGATTCCTTCAAACCTCTCTTTCCACTATAACAATGGTCGTACATCCATCCACGATGATTGGAAAAATGGGCCATGTTCTGTGACAAGCCAAATAAAGAAAAACTTAGCCAAAACAACAACACTTCATGTGATATAAGTAATAAACCTATTACTACTCAAGTCGAACATGGAAGACAATTTGAACACTATCAAGTCATAGGCATTCAATAAGGGCATGCAAAGAGAAGTCCTCAGTATTGAAATGCCTTAGACATCCTAAGTGGTTGTGTATTAAATTTGAGGGAGTCAATTTTCTGACATTACTAAAGTTCTCTTTTATAGAGTACTTCCACATATTTTGTACGTTCTAAGTGTTTAAGGTACTTTTACCCTTCTCATTCCATTGAGAATGTGTGTAGTACCATAGGACTTTAAATGACTACTTAACTTAATCAAGTTGTAGCCTAATAAATGAACATACAATATACATGAACATACAATATATACATCAACATACAACATATACATGAACATTCAGTCATGGTCTAAATGTAGGTGTGATAACAAATTTCTGCAAGGAAATAAAATTACACAACAATAGCTCTAGATCAATACTAACCACTTCAACAACTTTGTTTCATGGATTGAAAAATGTAAAACTGATATTTAACTCAAAACCAAACTTCTAGTCAAAATCACCTTTCTACTTCCCAAAATTGACTCAAAATTTGTGGTTTTGGAAGTGATTTTGTGCCTAAGACATTATGACACTTTGGTAATCATTTCAACAGTTTTAATTCATCAAAATACACTTGTTTGAACTCTAATTAGGCACAAAACAGAACTGGAACTCAAATTCACTTTGCAAGTTCCAAAAATGGCTCAAATATCATGGTTTGACATACTAAATTGTGTATAGGTCTTTGTAACTTAAAATCAATGGTTCTAACAGCTTTAATACATCAATTTGGACTTGTTTAAACTTCCAAATATCACAGAAACACAGCAAAACGAAAAATGACCTGCAATGACTCAATTTTACTACACTTTTTAAGGTTTAAAGTAGTGTGATTTTGAGTTTTAGGGAATTCTTTGCTTTTCACCACTTTCCTAGCATCATTTAACTACTTTAGACTTGTTAGGATGTTAACATTACTTAAAATTACTTTACTTTAGGTCAATTGGCAATTTGTCACACTTTAAGTGAACTTTTTAGGTTCTAAATACTCAAACTTTGAGTTTGAGGTGATTCTTTGCTTTTGACAAGTTTCCTAACTTCATTCCACTAGTTTAGACATGTTAGGATGTTAACATTACTTAAAATTAATGTACATTAGGTCTAATTGCCAATTTCTCACCTATTTAGTACACATTTTTAGGTTTTAAGGAGTCCAATTTTAAGTTTTAGGTACTTGATCCAATTTGACATCTTTCTTACATTCATTTTACTAGTTTAAACTTGTTAGGATATGAAGATTAGACATTCTTAGGCTAATTTAGGTGAATTTCGAATTTCTCTCCTACTTTAGTCTATTTATAGGTGTTCAATAGTCAAATTCTGTTTTTCTTGTTATTTTTCAATTGTGACTTCATTTTTATCTTTCTTTTATCTTTTAAAAGTTGTTTAGATAGTTAGTTTACTGTTTTGGTGAGTAATTTAATAGACTTTGCATTCTTTTCACTTTTAGTGTATTTTAAGTACTACTTTTAGGTTTCTAAGTTGTCATATTTTGAGTTTTAGGTATTTTTTGTAGTATGAGTTCTTAATTAGCTAGGTTCTACCAATCTTAACTTGTTAGGATAGTTTATTTGTAGTTTATTTTCCTAGTTTAGTGTAGTTTGCAATTGTAGTACAATTTTTTTGAGGTTTGATTAGTGATTTTTAGCTATTTCATCTACTTTTTTCGGTTTCAAGTACGCAAACTTTGAGATTTAGCTAGTTCTTCCCATTTTCTCACCTATTTAGTACACTTTTTAGGTTTAAGTAGCCAAATTTTAAGATTTTGCTACTTAATCAATTTTGACATCTTTCTTAACTTTATTTAAGTACTTTAAACTTGTTAGGATAAGAACATTACACATTCTTAGGTTAGTTTAGGTCAATTTCGAAATTGTCACCTATTTAGTACACTTTTTAGGTTTTAGGGTGTCATATTTTGAGTTCTATTTTTGTAGTGTGAGTTTGTAGTTAGCATTGTTTTACCATTCTAAACTTCTTAGGACAATTTCTTTGTAGTTTCTTAGGCTAGTTTAGTGTAGTTAGCAAATTTTGACCATTCTAGTGCATTCTAATTTAGTGCAGTTTGGACCGTGCTGTTTGAGTTGTGTGTGAGTCTAATTTGAGTTTAACTCCACCTAGCTTCTGTTTTTCAGCTTGGTCTTGTGTAGTTACACAATCTAGAGTCACTTTTAACATTGCCTAGTTAGTTTTGGTGGTGTGGTAGAGTGATTTTTCTGCATTTTTGGCCATAACAAAGTCAGATTTCGAATGCTAGCATTTCTATGCTGTGTGACAGTTTGAGCAAGTCTAAAATGATGTTTAAAAGTTGCTAGTAGAGTTCAATTAGTGATATAATGGTTTAAGTGCATAATAGTATACTAAACCATCAATTTTAAGTCAAAATTGGGAAGTAGCAAGGTGTTTTTGAGTAACAGTTTGGATTTGAGCCAATTCAAAGTTTGAACAAGTTTAAAAAAACTAAATGAAGTTGCTGGAGTGATTAGTTTAAGAGATGATTCTGCATATAGGCATAAAAATGACCATTTGAACAGTGCACACAACTTTAAAATGGCAACTCAACTATGCTTTTTGCACTTTAGTGATTAATACAGGTTGCTACTACTTGGAACATGTTTAATATCATTAAACAAAATTGCACATTGCTTAACAAACATAAAACTTCCACTGAAACAAATTTATGAGATTGCACCACATTTACTCCTTTTTTTGTGCAGAATTTTTGAAACAGAATCATTTTTTAACTGATGTAGCATATAATCAAGGCTAAAAATTGTCTCATTGCTTTATATGATTCATAAATGGCTACAAATGCACTGCAACTAGAGAAAAGAATCCAACCCTAGCTGGAAAACAAATTCTGCACTAGAGAAAGTCCCTAGTTTTGTGGTTTGATACTAGAAAACATATGGAAGTGATTTAAACACGCAACTGAATGTTCAATCAACTTTTTTTGATGATTTTAATTGTCTTTAAACTCTAAAATGAGTTATAAACAATTTTTGAAAAATGATCATTGAGGCATCTTTACAAACAGTTTTGAAAAATGATCAAAAAGTTTTGAATTGGGTTTGATTCAACTTGATTTGTGTTTATTTGCTATATTAATTTGATCTAGAGCATTTCCTAGGTTACATTTCAGTGCCTACTTTGTTTATAAACTTTTCTTAATTGCCTATTCAATATTTGGCCATCTAAGTTGTCAATTTCAATTCTAAAATTTGGTGTTGTCCAGTAACTAATTATGGTGCAGTTTATGATCTACTTTGGTGCTAATTTCGTGTGATTTTTTATTACTGTGCAGACTTTGTGGTTCAATCCAGTTTTACAAACCTTTTACAACTACGGTATCACCTTAGGAAGTGAAGAAGGAGCCGAACTCATGAACTTAGAGGGGTTATCCAACAAGAAAATTTCTCACATTCCAGTAGTTTCAATGATACCAAAAGAGTGTTTCTCAATCTATTTTGACGTAGCATCAAAATAAGTTTAAACTTTGAATCATCCAAGCATATTAGAGGTTGCTTGTACTTTACTGTTGTATATCACATAACCTTTTAATTGTAACCTTGTTCTTTGTTGTTTTTGTGTAGTTGTGTTTACATACATATAGGTTATGGTTTAGTGACAAGAAAACTAGGCTCTAGATATCACTAATGTAGGATACTGATTGAAAGAGAAAGAAACAGAAAAGAAAGAGGGAATAAGAGCAAAACACAAGATAAAAATAGGGAAATGAGAGAAACCGAGAGAATTCTGCAATATATTTCAAGTGCTGAAAAATCCATTTTGCCTAATCTTAGTGCATTAAACAGTAGAGAGAACACTCATTTTTTTTAGCTTTGTGTGGTTAACTTGGCCTCATATCTTTGGCAATAAGAGAGATTGTTATGTGGAGAGTTTTTAAACAGATAACAGACCTTTCTGATTTGAAAAGCCAAAACTGTTTACACTGATTTTGAGTGTTGAATTAACTTTGATTAGGTGGTCCAAAACCATGCTGCTAGGATCACATGCATCTTGCTCTACACAAGGAATTTGGACCAGAAACAAAACTGTAGCAGTAGTAGGCAGTAACATAGCTTTTTTTTTTCTTTGAATTTTTTTTTGAGTAATCTGATTTGTGATAGGTTAGATTTCTTTTAGTTTCATTTTAAGTTGTAAAAGGCCTTTTAAAAAGTCCAAGTATTTGGAAGAGTCCTTGGTGCTTTTTCAATTCTTGGCAACTTTCTTGCTTTAAATTTAGCATAGCTAGACAGCTGAGTGTGTCTTGTTAGCCAAAGCTACAAGCTAAAGGGTCATCTAAACCTAAAGCTTCTTTTTGTTGTATTAAAAAAACCAATTTGGAAACATTCTAAAGTTTTTTAAATGTAGAAGAAACTTGGGAAGTGGAACAAAACTCACTTCAGTTGTTGAAGGCAAATTGCTCTGATTCTAGTCAAGTTGCTTTGATATAGAAGACATTACTAAACTGAAAAGGCTAATCTAAACCTACACATTTTATGATCTTACAAACATGGTAAGATGTTTCATGGCTAATTCTAACTGATTAGAACCAATGGAAGAGGCCATTGTACATGTTTTATTTTTTCAAATTCATCATTCACAAATTAAAGTACTAATAGAACAAGATAAAATTCAAGAAATAAGAATTAAAATAATAGGACATAATTACAATCATGCAATTTCAGTTTAGGTCTCCATACCTTTGCCTTTGCTTTCCTGTCCTAGTTAAGACTTCTCCGTAGACTCTCTTCCTCCCTTTCTGGCCACAATTCAAACTCCTTTAAAATCTCACCCTAACACATCAAATGGCAGTTCCTTTAAAAACTCCTTTAAATGTCTAGACTGAATTGAATCCAATTTTAGGAAAGTACAACCATTCCAAAAAGCCTAACACTTTAACATATATAATATTTTCGCAATGAACTTCCTAAAAAAAACCAGTAGTGCTTTGTACCTTGGTTTTCCATAACACATTATGGCAAGTTTTCAATAAAATAAAATCACATGCAACCCATCCTCACATTGCCACAATGACACCTACTCTTCCCTTTTCAAAAACTCATCTGCGTCAAATTATTTAGTATTACTTAATATTGGTTCAAGAATATTACTTTTTAATGATTATTAGAGAGATTATTACAACTATAAAAAGTCAAAAACCCCATAAAAATTGGATTAAAGGTCTTTGTTCCTTACAAGTAGAACAATTACACTTACTCTAAGTTGGCAGTTATCATTTCCATATGTTCTCTAAACTGCATAAAAGACTGCATGTGCTACATCTTGGGAATATTACATCAATTAACTAATTGATTTTTATTACAATTTTCCCTTAAAATTTTGCATTTCACACATGCTTATAACAAAATATAAATTAAAGTATTCAACATCAATATTAAGGAGCAAAATTGTTTCTTGTATCAAGGATACAAAATATACCTATTACTGTTATCATTTTAAAGATAATTTATGTAGTTGTTGAAGTTTCAAACTGCAATACTTTGAATGAAATGTACCAAGTAATTAAAAAAACTTATCCATTGATATAGAATAAACGAAAAACATTCTCTAATTTATTTAACATTTCAATTTTCGTCCAACTAAAGATTGAATCTCACTCTAGAAAAGTAGGTTTAATTTTGTGTATAAGTACACACCATTAGCTCATCATTTGGCACTCAAAATCTCTCTATCAATTTCCAAACTTTTTTTCCCCTTCTTTCAGTTTGTTCCTTTCTCACAACACAAACTGAAACATCAAAATGTTTCCACAAACACCAACTATTTCACTTTTCATTGTCCTCTCTTCATTAATCTTATGTAATGTCTATTACATAAAGGAGCCACTTTACAAAACAAACTACAAACACTACCCTATGCATCATGGCAGATTCATCAACAGAAAACGTGAACATTTTGGTCTTATAACAAGGGCTAATAGATTTGTGCCTCATGGAACAATTAATGTTGATGATTTCATTTTCGAAGTATCTCATTTGCCTAGTGCTAGATGATAAGTGCAAAAAAGTAATTAATTTTCATATGGAATTTTAGCACTTATGTTTTGAATTGAGTACATTTGTATCAATTTTCTCCAATCTAAGAAAAGATGAAATGTAATCACATGTCTCTGAGTTGTTAAGTAAAAGGAAATCATTTGATCCCTAGTTTGTATACATATCAGGTAAACTAAGAGAGAAGAGCAAATCCTGCAACATTTCGCCCAAGCTAGAATGATTTTGCTTAAGCTAGACTTGTCCATGAAGCCATTACCTTAAAAGTCATTCTCGCTTAAGCGAGAATATTTTAGCTTAAGCGAGGATGATTATCTTCTCCAAGAAGTTTCTTCTCGCTTAAGCGAGGATAGTTTAGCTTAAGCGAAAATTCAGGCAGTTTATATACATACGAAGCAGAAAGAAAGAAAAGAGGGGGAAAGCGGCAGAGGAAAGAATAACAAAGCGACCCAAAGAGGTTTTCGTCCATTTTAGCTGTAGGATCTTCTTCTTCATCTCTTAGAATGTCAATCGCCACCATGAGTGGCTGATCTCTTCTCTTGGGATTGAATGTAATCGATTCGAACTCGGATATAATCTGGTGATATTTATATATAGCGTTTCTGTTTTTATTCAACATTGGTATTTTTGTTCTGCTGTTAATGCTTGATTCTACCTGAACAATAGTTTCATGAATGTGGATTTTAGACTTGACTGGAAAGTATTTCTAAAACTCTGATCTGAGCAAGAATACTTGATATTCTGTGATGCTAGGGATAGATTTCAGTTTATCAATTGCTTATAACACTTGAATATAATGCTGGACAGTTTGTTGGATATGTGAGGAATCAATATTCAAGGAACTGCTCTTATGAATTTTATATGCAAGGAATCGATATAAATGACTTTGGTGTGTTGCATCAATGTTGGTAATTTCAATTGTTATATGTTTGTATTCATCCAGATTGCAGATGAGTGAGATAGATGAATTCAATCCCAACTTCTCATATTAATCTTCGTTAAGTTATTTGTAGGACATGTGCCTTTTTGATTAGGGTTTTTAATTGATTGTGGACCCCATTTGGAAGAAAAACTCTCGGCATTTTAGAGAGCCTTAGCCAACCACACAAAAAGACTCTTACACACTTCATTTTTTTTCACGTTTTGGAGCTTTTCTCTCTTAGGGTTTCTTGTATGAACACTCTTATGGAGAGCTTAACTTGGGTGTCTCATTTTTGGCCATTTCAATGAGCAAGATGCAGATTTTCTTCTTCTCTTAATTTACTCTTGGTTGTCTTAGCTTATTGGTGGTGAAAAACTATTCATTTCCACTTCCATTTGCTTGTTCTTGGTGCTTGGAATTTGAGTTTTGGAGCTTATCTTTGCATTTCCATGGTGGATGTTGGGTTTGAGTAACTTTATATTTCGTTTTCCTCTCCCTTTGCTGTTGTTCCTCTCGGTTTTTATCTCATTCTATATGGTTGGATGATAAAAATGAAGTTCTATGTAGTTTTAGGTTGAAGAGAGCTTAAGATGATGTGTGGGTGTTGTTGGTTTAACTCTTTTGTTGCATTTTTCGGTTTTGAAGCTTGAGACAAGGTTGGGATCAGATCTTGGTGATGTTATGGAGGCTGGACAGAACTGGAATTAATGGTCTAAGTATTATTTTCGTTTTTGCAAAGAAACTTGAAGAAATGGTAGTGTTAAAGATGGGTTGATGAGTAGAAGTTTGGGTTTATTGTTCTTGTGTTCATTTGCAACTTTAACTTTGGTTTCTTGAAGTTGTTCTCTGTATTGAAGAGTGGAAGAAAGCTTTTGGATGCATAATTCTTGAAGAAAAACCGTTTGGAGTTTGTAGGAGAGAGGAAATTGCTTCATTTAATTTTTACCACTTTTGGACCAATACAAAAGATGCTTGTTTTGACCCAAGGAATGTTTCCACTTTGAGATTTGGCCTTTGCTTGTTCCAGCCGTGAATTGCAATGAGAAATGAAGGTTTTAAGAGTTTGTTTTCATTTGATTTAGCTTACTTGGCACATTGGTAGGAGCACCCATGGTATCTTCCATTTGCACATTGGTCTTTGAAGCATTCTTTGGCATTTCCACTTGGTGGTTCACGTAAATTGTGTGCTTTGGTGTATAAAATCATTTCTTTGCTGCATGGAAGGAGAGAGGGGACGATCTTGGAGAGTGTGGAAGGCACATGCTTAATTTCTTAAAAAATGGTGCACATGGGAGAAGAAGTCAACACATTTTGTGGCTTATTTAAGGTGAAATTGAAGTTTGACTTGGGTGCATGATGACTCACGGCCATGTGTTCTTTCTTTGGCCAATTGGACTTTTAAATTCATTTATTAATTGCCATTATGACAAGTAATTTGCTAGGATTAAATTAGGCTTGTTGGTTTCTTTGGTTTTTAATTAATTTAATTAATAGGTTGAGTTTATGTGTTTGAGTTAGTGTTGCATTTAATTATTTCTAACTGTGTTTGTTAATCAGTTTGTAACAGTTTTTGATGTTTGAATGTTGTCTAAAGCTTTTAATAGTGCTAGTTTAATAACCATGCTAGCTTAAATTAGTTTGTTTGCATCTCTGTCTTTATTAAGTTCTTTAATTTTTGCAAAACCTTTTCAAACCCCCCTAATGTGTTCGACCTATTACCTGAACCACAATTGGTCCTTGAGAGACGACCTAGGAGTCACTTCCTAGTACTATACTGCATTCTTTTATGCAAAACTTTTGTGGGAGATGCGACCCTCCCAACAAAATGGCGCCCTTGCCGGGGACTAGCGGTTCAGTCTTAAGTCTTTTGTTGTGTTAGTGTTGTGTTGTGTGATGTGTTTTAGGATGTTTAGTTAGTCTTGTTTGGGTTTACTTCTTTTATCGATTTTTATGTTTTTAGATTTTTATTATTTTTTTGTATTTTGTGCATTTAGTTGTTGTTTCTGGAAGTTTCAAATTATGTAAATAATGGTTTTCCCCCATGTTATGTTTCTATATGTTTGGTTTAATCTTTGTTTGAAGTGGAAGTCCAGGTCTGAGACAGGTTTTGCACTACAATAGAGGAGATGACAGATTCTCAAGACTGGATATATGAGCTGATCAAGAGTCTTCCCAAATTACATGGGTTGGCACATGAAGATCCATACAGGCACCTCAAGGAGTTTTGTTTGGTGTGTTTGTCGATGAGGCCTGCTGGTGTTTCAAAGGAGACAGTGTTGATGAAAGTGTTTCCAATGTCCCTTCGAGGTGCAGTAAGAGACTGGTTCCTATACCAGTATCCTTTTGATAGTTGGCATGAAACACAACAGAGATTCCTCAACAAGTTCTTTCCAGCAGCAAATGTAATCAGCATTAGGAGGGAGATCACTACCATTGAGCAATTTCAAGAAGAAAGCCTGGCAGATTATTGGGAGAGGTTTAACAGGCTCTGCACAGCCTGTCCAAACCACCAAGTTTCAGAGCATTTGCTCTTGATTTACTTTTATGAAGAGCTCCTGGACAATGAAAGGATATTAGTGGATGTAGCTGCTGGTGGATCTTTGATGGACAGAACTCCAACAGAGGCAAAGAAGTTGTTCTGCAAGCTGGCGGGTCAAAATCCAAGTGAGGTAGTAAATGAAAAACCTGAGCAGGTTTAATGTAAACTTGAAATCCCTACTCATGTATCTAAGGTTCAAGTAAATTTTAATGTTTTTGAATTGGTAAAACTTGAACCATTTAAGCCTGTTCTGGATTCTGATATTGATATACATGTGCACACTCATGTTGTGGATTCATTATTCCCTGTAGAGCACATTGACATACCTGATGTTCACTATCCTTGCACTGATCTTGATTTAAATGATAGCCTTGAGGATGCAGCTGATGACTTGGAGATTGGTAAGAAAATTTTCAATGAGCAAAAACCGGTTTATTCTGAACTTGAGATTCCAAACACTTTACCTGATTTCCTTATGCATTCAAATGCCTGTGATTTGATGCACACTGATTCTATAGGATTCATGACTGATACTGATACAGATTTGATTGACCATTCTAAAATTTTTGATTCAGTATCATCCATTGAACCCATTGGTCTAAAGGTTGTTTTGAATGGACATCATATCCGTGATGAAATTTTGAATGATAATAGCCTTGAACTGACCTTTGATTCTGTTGATGATGCATATATCAATATTGATTTTGAGGTGGAAACTGTGCAATCTGATAACTCTATAGAGTTAGGACTGAACTTTGATCTGACACAGTTCTCTGAGAACTTTGAATGTGATTGTGAATCTGGTTCTTGCCCGATTTGTATTGAAATTGATTATGTGTTACAGACAGATTCTAAGCGTATAACAGATGCTATTAATTGTGAGTTTGATGAACATGCTGCAGAATTAAATGAGAATATAGGTGCTGACATTAAGGAAATCATGATTAATGAAGGAGAGTGTACTGCTACTTCTTTGACTGAGCCAGAGATCTCCATTCCGGTGTCACACACTGAACAACTGCCAGTGGAAGGAAAGCTACTGATGGAACAGTTTGCTGGGAGAAGAAAGAAGAAACATCTCGTTTTGGATGATATGGCAGTACTGATGAAGTTGTTCCTCCTCAAAACTTGTTTGCTGAATCATGTGGTGGAAGACATCTCCCTGATAGTCCAAAATTGGCAACTACCACCATGACCAGGGGAGTTTCCTTTTCCCTTCTCCCCCTTTCCCTACTTTTATTGCACTTGTCCATGATATGATGACTGTTGTGATTTCTGATCTTATGCTTATGACACATTGAGGACACTGTGTAGTTTAAGTGTGGTCTATTGGGGGAGATTCTAATTTTTCTTTGTTAGTTTTTGTTTTCCGTGTTAAATTTTTTCTTTTCTAGGTAGTTTTTGTTTTGTTTTGTGTACAGTTTGGCATGCTTTTCGTGAATTCTGGATTGTGATTAGGTTGTCAGTTTTCCTTCACTTCATTGATACTCTGATTTGTTTGATTCCTTGCTTTTCTTTGCTTGGAAGATGATCATGATGTTTGAGAGTTGAATTGATGGTGACCATATTACCTGTGAGATTTGAGCCATTTGATGATCTTTCTTGTGTGTGATATGTCTCTTGATTGCTTGCACATATGTCTTGGCTTCACTCTTTTTGATGATTCTTGATTGATACGCATGTTTGAAAGTGATAAAGGCATTTTGTTGTTGAGCCTCTAGAGCCAGATGAGCCTACCCTGTTTTGATCCATTGATAACCCTTTTGAGCCTATGTTTTTCCCCATTTCTTTGTTTTGAAGCTCATACACTAGCCCTAAGTGAAAAAAACCATTATTACCTTAGCCTTAGGGAATTTTGGAGCTTTGGAATTGTTTTGGGAATAAGTGTGGTCTCCTGGGAGTTTCAGAGGAATTGGCTAGTGAGTCCTCTTCTTATCGTGTTTTTGTAAATATGTGGTGTATCTTGTCTCTTGAAATTGTATGCTGAATAGAGTAAAGAAAAGAGACAGGATGAAAAAAAGAGAGAGCAGAAAAACAGTAAAAAAAAATGAAAAACAAATTTGTGAATAATGGAGTCAAAAGATGATGGAATTAGAGGTTGTGGGTGTGTTTGAATGTGTTTACACTTGTTCCCCATTGCTCCTCTGTTCCTTATGGTTTGTAGCTTCTTATTCAAATATATCCTCCCTTGTCCTTGGCCCATTACAACCATGAAAAGACCTTTTGATTTGAACATGCGTATGTGCTTGAGTGTTGATATTAGAGGCTTGCCAAGTCTATTTGTGTTTGCTTTCTTGAGTGCATTGAGTGATATTGATTTACCTTAAACACTTGACAGAAACACTGATTGTGTGCATCTGTGAGGCTCTGTTGCCTTTGATTCATCTCTTGAACTGATTGATTGTTTTCCTTGTACTGAACTGTTTGGACGATTCTTTGAGTATCTGCTTTCATTGACTCTGTGTGGGATTCTGCCTATACCTTTTACTGTCCAGATTTTGTGAGAATTGTGCAACTGTGTTCCTGTTTTGGAGTCTTTGGTGTCTGTATGTCGAGTCTGTGTCACCTCCCTGATGTTTGAGTAGTTCCCTGGTTTTCGTCTTGGTTTTGCCCAGGAGTGCAAAAGACTAAGTGTGGTCTATTTTGATGAGTCCTTATTTCTTGAATTATATTTAGTTTATTGCACTTAAATAAACTAGGGAATTGTGTTTAATTGTCTATTATTTTCCCGTTTTCTGAATTCTGCTTAATTGGTCGGAAATTCGTAATTGTGCTAATTTGGGTTTTCTGAGCTGATTAAGTGCATTTCTGGTTGCAGGAAAGTTGTGGAAACATCATATGGAGCATTGGGATATGGCGTGACACACTCAAAGGCTCAGCATTTAGTCATTTAGATATTAATTAAAATTGTAATTTCGTTTTCTAGAAGCCCTTAATTAGAATTAGGTGTTTTGGACCCTTTTAGGGGCAATTTTGTAAAAAGACCCATTTGTAGGACATGTGCCTTTTTGATTAGGGTTTTTAATTGATTGTGGACCCCATTTGGAAGAAAAACTCTCTGGCATTTTAGAGAGCCTTAGCCAACCACACAAAAAGACTCTTACACACTTCATTTTTTTTCCCGTTTTGGAGCTTTTCTCTCTTAGGGTTTCTTGTATGAACACTCTTATGGAGAGCTTAACTTGGGTGTCTCATTTTTGGCCATTTCAATGTGCAAGATGCAGATTTTCTTCTTCTCTTAATTTACTCTTGGTTGTCTTAGCTTATTGGTGGTGAAAAACTATTCATTTCCACTTCCATTTGCTTGTTCTTGGTGCTTGGAATTTGAGTTTTGGAGCTTGTCTTTGCATTTCCATGGTGGATGTTGGGTTTGAGTAACTTTATATTTTGTTTTCCTCTCCCTTTGCTGCTGTTCCTCTCGGTTTTTATCTCATTCTATATGGTTGGATGATAAAAATGAAGTTCTATGTAGTTTTAGGTTGAAGAGAGCTTAAGATGATGTGTGGGTGTTGTGGGTTTAACACTTTTCTTGCATTTTTCGGTTTTGAAGCTTGAGACAAGGTTGGGATCAGATCTTGGTGATGTTATGGAGGCTGGACAGAACTGGAATTAATGGTCTAAGTATTATTTTCGTTTTTGCAAAGAAACTTGAAGAAATGGTGGTGTTAAAGATGGGTTGATGAGTAGAAGTTTGGGTTTATTGTTCTTGTGTTCATTTTCAACTTTAACTTTGGTTTCTTGAGGTTGTTCTCTGTATTGAAGAGTGGAAGAAAGCTTTTGGATGCATAATTCTTGAAGAAAAACCGTTTGGAGTTTGTAGGAGAGAGGAAATTGCTTCATTTAATTTTTACCACTTTTGGACCAACACAAAAGATGCTTGTTTTGACCCAAGGAATGTTTCCACTTTGAGATTTGGCCTTTGCTTGTTCCAGCCGTGAATTGCAATGAGAAATGAAGGTTTTAAGAGTTTGTTTTCATTTGATTTAGCTTACTTGGCACATTGGTAGGAGCACCCATGGTATCTTCCATTTGCACATTGGTCTTTGAAGCATTCTTTGGCATTTCCACTTGGTGGTTCACGTAAATTGTGTGCTTTGGTGTATAAAATCATTTCTTTACTGCATGGAAGGAGAGAGGGGACGATCTTGGAGAGTGTGGAAGGCACATGCTTAATTTCTTGAAAAATGGTGCACATGGGAGAAGAAGTCAACACATTTTGTGGCTTATTTAAGGTGAAATTGAAGTTTGACTTGGGTGCATGATGACTCACGGCCATGTGTTCTTTCTTTGTCCAATTGGACTTTTAAATTCATTTGTTAATTGCCATTATGACAAGTAATTTGCTAGGATTAAATTAGGCTTGTTGGTTTCTTTGGTTTTTAATTAATTTAATTAATAGGTTGAGTTTATGTGTTTGAGTTAGTGTTGCATTTAATTATTTTTAACTGTGTTTGTTAATCAGTTTGTAACAGTTTTTGATGTTTGAATGTTGTCTAAAGCTTTTAATAGTGCTAGTTTAATAACCATGCTAGCTCAAATTAGTTTGTTTGCATCTGTGTCTTTATTAAGTTCTTTAATTTTTGCAAAACCTTTTCAAACCCCCCCTAATGTGTTCGACCTATTACCTGAACCACAATTGGTCCTTGAGAGACGACCTAGGAGTCACTTCCTAGTACTATACTGCATTCTTTTATCCACAACTGTTGTGGGAGGTGCGACCCTCTCAACAACAAGCAAGATGCTAGGTTGGGGGGAGTTGATAAGTGCAAAAAAGTAGTTAATTTTCATATGGAATTTTAGCACTTATGTTTTGAATTGAGTACATTCGTATCAATTTTCTCCAATCTAAGAAAAGATGGAATGTAATCACATGTCTCTGAGTTGTTAAGTAAAAGGAAATCATTTGATCCCTAGTTTGTATACATTTCAGGCAAAACTAAGAGAGAAGAGCAAATCCTGCAACATTTCGCCCAAGCTAGAGTGATTTCGCTTTAACTAGACTTGTCCAGGAAGCAATTACCTTAAAAGTCATTCTCGCTTAAGCGAGAATATTTTAGCTTAAGCGAGAATGATTATCTTCTCCAAGAAGTTTCTTCTCGCTTAAGCGAGAATAGTTTAGCTTAAGCGAGAATTCAGGCAATTTATATACATACGAAGCAGAAAGAAATAAAAGAGGGGGAAAGCGGCCCAAAGAGGTTTTCGTCCCAAAGAGGTTTTCGTCCATTTTAGCTGTAGGATCTTCTTCTTCATCTCTTAGAATGTCAATCGCCACCATGAGTGGCTAATCTCTTCTCTTGGGATTGAATGTAATCGATTCGAACTCGGATGTAATCTAGTGATATTTATATATAGTGTTTCTGTTTTTATTCAACATTGGTATTTTTGTTCTCCTCTTAATGCTTGATTCTACCTGAACAATAGTTTCATGAATGTGGATTTTAGACTTGACTCGAAAGTATTTCTAAAACTCTTATCTGAGCAAGAATACTTGATATTCTGTGATGCTAGGGATAGATTTCAATTTATCAATTGCTTATAACACTTGAATATAATGTTGGACAGTTTGTTGGATATGTGAGGAATCAATATTCAAGGAACTGCTCTTATGAATTTTATATGCGAGGAATTGATATAAATGACTTTGGTGTGTTGCATCAATGTTGGTAATTTCAGTTGCTATATGTTTATATTCATCCAGATTGCTGATGAGTGAGATAGATGAATTCAATCCCAACTTCTCATATTAATCTTCGTTAAGTTATTTGTTGTTATTATTTTACTTTCACGCAACGTAGTTTTATTTATCAACATCCATCATGAATCAAATTGAACATCCTTGTATATATATTGTTTGAGATAACAATTTATCTATTTAATCGAAACTGATCCTCGTTCGTTCGACACTCTTACTTAAAAAATCATTATACTATAGTTGACTATTGGTACGCTTGCTAAAAGTTTAACACTAGAACGAGACACTTACCAACTTTGTAAAGGATCCTGTACGAGTGAATGGCTCTGCCTCTACACATGAGGGAAGGAGATGGACACTCTGCTAATACTCTCCAACAAACCCTTGGTCTCGAACAAACCCTCCAAATAAGCACCCTTGTGCGAATCAAGTGACGATGGTCAACCCCTGCAACCTTAGAAAGAAGCGCCACTGAAGACGGCATCTACGAATGGTTGTGCGAAGGATGGAGATGGTTTCCTTCAATGAAAGTGTACCAAGGAGCTTCGAATCACCCAATTTAGGGGAAAACTGGCAAGGGTTCGCTAATTCGAAGAAGAAAGCGAAATTATTTGGCTCGAAAAATGAAAGATGGGTGAGGGAAACCCGTTTTGGGGTTTAGTAATAGAGCATCTTACTGACGGTCATATATCCTTCGGTAAGTTAATTCACCAAGCCAATACCGATGGCCTAAAAGCCTTCGGCAATATTCCGCCGGAAATCATGCGTTTGCCTGTAGTGATTTAAAACTAGATGTTTTGCCACAATGTAAAACTCAAGCTGTCTAATGACCTTAATTGATTATCATTCCAATGTAATCGATTTAGTCATGCATATATGCTTTTGTGCTTGTGATTTTCATATCACCAAAACATGTATTGTGCATAGACAAATATAACCCCTTCATAAACACAATAGTATGCATCAATTAAAAAATATGTTCAACAAATGTGACAAACACAATATTATGCATCAATCAATATAATATGTTCAACAAATGTGACAAACACAATATTATGCATCAATCAATATAATATGTTCAACAAATGTGACAAACACAATACGTGCATATTACACAGTAAGCATGTACACATTCAACTTATATATCACACAGTACTCACACACATGTTTTTATTAACAATGTGTTGTCATCATCAAAACCAACATCACTAGGATTTGGTTTAGCTAACACTATGCTCCCCTATAAACATTTAGTGTTATTACGTATTTCTTTTGTTTTTTGTTTTTGTTTATGAACATACACTTTGTAAAAATAATGAGTTTTATGTCAAATACTTATAACACTCGATGTCCCATTGTATATATGATTCGATTACTAAGTTTCTTGAAGTTGTTTTCTAAAGAATTAGTGGATCTGATTTCTGGTAGAAAACAACTCTAGGAAAACATAATAAATGAATAATTCAAAAATGATCAAAGTGTACAATGGTATATTTGGATGATTCTTGTTTTAAGTTTGCTCAAGTTGTTTTTCATAATGAATTTCTTTGCTCTGAAATTTGATTGTAAAAAATAACTAGAGCAAAACTTAAAAAACGAATCATCCAACTAATTAACGACGAACCGCTTCCTAATTTGATGTGAATCTCTTCGTTTGTAATTTATGATGAGCAACAAACTGCCTTTCCCACATATGTCGAGTGGTGTCAAACTTCGACTTTAATCTTTTTGTTTGTGACAACAACATTTTGCCCATATAAAGTAGACGTCGAATAATTTCAGACTTCGACTTTAATCTTTTCGTTTGTAACAACAACATTTATCAAGACTAACCAAACACACTTTCCCATGCACAATTAACGTCAAAGATTATCCAAATTCGACGTTCATATGTTGGTTTCTTACAATAGCTTTTATGATGACCAAAAAACTGTCGTTTCTTACAAAGTCGACGTCAAAGTTCAAGTCCACTTTCTTTAAATACAGTTTCGGATCCTTGATGTAGACCTCCACTTATAAAATTTATGCATAACCTGTCACTCTATTAAGATTTTCTCTTTGGTTTTCTCTTAGCTCTTTCAAGGTCACAAAAGTTTGGGTGATGCATGAAGGAGAAATAGAAATCCAAAGACATAAGTTAATAAATTTGGATTTCTTTTCAATAAGTGCCATTTGGAAACCTACACTATAAATTTCCTATCAAAATTCATGTTAACTTTTTCTTTTGGTGTTTCATTAATTCCTCCACTAAACGAAGACATTTCTTTGTTAACAATGAAGGAATGGTGGAAAACTAGAGGAAAATGTTAACATTTATGAATTTCAAGTAATACCCTTTGAAAACCTACACTACATCAGTTCCTTAACCAAATTCATGTTAACTTTTTCCTTTGGTTCCCCATCTATTCCTCCACTAAACGAAGACATTTTTTTGTTAATGATGAAGGCATGATGGAAAACTAGAGGAAAATGTTAAAACTTTTGAATTTCAAAAACATTCTCCATTGTTTTTCTGGTTTTTTTATTTACTACCTATGTTTCGTTTTAATGTATTCTTTTGTGTTTTGTGTTCATGTTTGACATTATGTTTTGTAAAAGGGGATTCCTTTTAGAAATCCTCAATGATATAGGACGTCGAGTAGAAATCGAATTCGATGACAACCTTTAACAGGGAACTTAAAAATTAATAGACTTCATGTTTTAAAATGAATACTTTTTAAAGTTGACGTTGCTTATTGTAAAAATTGGACATGAATCTCTTCCTTTCTAGAAACCAACAAACTGCCTTTTCCCATATAAAGCAGTTGTCACATATTGTAAAAATTGGACGTGAATCTCTTCGTTTCTAGTAACAACATTTATCATGACCAACAAATTGCCTTTCCCATATTAAGTATACGTCAAATTGTGTTACAACTGGACGTGAATCTCTTTGTTACAACATTTATCATTATTTATCATAGGTTTAATCATGTCGGACATTCCTATTTGTGCAAAGTCGTCTTAGTTATGTCCTCGTATTGTAAATATTCTCAATTAGGTCCCTGTTTCTGTAAAATTGTGTCAATTGTAGCCTTGCCGTTAATTTTGTTATAATGGCGTTAAGATTGCAATGATGTAGGATGCTGACTTTGCGACATGAATATGTGATGTGGAATTTAATTATTTTAAATTTTAAAACACTACCCTTGATGGAAGGCCATCTAAGACATACATTGGACCTCTTACTAGAGCCATGGCTAAGAGAGTTCAAGAGGAAGAAGGATCACTTAATATTTTGCTTCTATGGAAGGTGAATTATCTTAAACCTTCTTCTCTTAATTAAGCATGTTTACTTTGTTTTGTAGGATTAAATAAATTGGAGGGAGCAGCTGCCAACATGGCATTTGGCACGTGAAAGGAAGAATGGTTGGAGAAGCTTGCTGCCAAAGTCATATGCATCCAACCAAAACCCCAAAATAGCCCAACGTTGGATGAGGAGGTGCTTCAAACACGTGAGGAGCTGACCTGGAGCAAGGCATGGGATTTGCTGGAAGTTTTTAGTCGGGAGTTCATTTCAGAAAAGAGACCCATCTTCACTTATAAATAGGATGGTTTCTTCCTTGTATGGTACTTTAGAGCTATGCCCAAATGCTGAGAAATATATTCCAGTCTTGCATTCTGCTCTTGAGTCAAAATTGCTTGCAATTTCTTCATTTTCTCTCAAGCTTCCTTCCATTATATGAAGGCTTTCTGAGCTGAGAGGCTTCACTCATTTTACCTTGTTTCATTCAAACACCTCCATCAACATTTACTCCATCAAGTCTGCTGCACACCAACACACCTACACACCTCTGATCTGGGAGCTTCAGGCCACTGGATTCCTCTGGAATTTGGCTCCATCAACCCTCCTCCTTTCTCACATTCATCCTCTTCCTCTTTATCCTCTCCCCCGCCGCACCCTTGGCAACTCCTGGCAGCTCTCACTAGGAGAACTTCATTGCCAAATCCTCACACACGACCCCCAATCCGACCTTGTCTCGATCCTCTCCCCCTTACTCCTCCTCAAACGTCACCGTTTTGTCCCTCGTCAAAAGCCTACCCTTAAATGTCACCATCTTCACCGTCAATTCCCTCCTCATTCCTTATGGCCTTGACCTCATGGTGTCCGAAACCCGCCCCAACATTGTCCTCAACATCACCAAAGCCCTAATTGACGGCCACAACTTCAACGTCGCCGCCTCAATGCTCACGGCCTCTGGCGTAGTTCAAGTAGTGTTGGTGATTCAGATACTGAGTTTGAATTTCATTAGTTAGTTTCTACATGTTACTGATGTGAAACTCTCTGTCATATGTACATTATTTAGACTTTGACATTTAACTAACTATTTAATTTCCAAATTTAGGAATTTGAGGCTGATGAGGGTGGTACTGGAATCACTCTTTTCGTACCGGTGGATGATGCCTTTGCTGATCTTCCACCTTCTGTGGTCCTTCACTCTCTACCTGTAGATAAAAAGGGGTGGTTCTTAAACTTCATGTCCTCCATTCCTATTACCCTCTTGGCCTGCTTGAATCGGTTGTTAACCACTTCCAACCCACCCTCGCCACTAAGGCCATGGGTGTTGGTAGTTTCATAGTCAACATTTCGCATGTGAATGGCTTTGTTGCCATCAACACCGACATTGTACAGGCCTCAGTTACACAGACCGTCTTTGATCAGAACCCTGTTTCCATTTTTGGGGTTTCCAAGGTTCTCTGGCCTTAGTTTACATTTCATTTCAGATTTAGCTTGTGTCAATTTTCTTTTAGCTTGAGCACTAGAGCTAATATTTTATGTGGTGGCCCCTTTTCTAGAAAATCGGTGTTTAATGGATCTTCTTTAAAGTTGGACTATTTGACCTAATCTAATTTTTTTTGAAGATTTTGGATTTGTTGAGAAAGTGAAAATGTCAGACAGAGTGAAGATAGAAGATGAACTTTTCTTCCCTCTTCCCTCCTTCAACACGCTCTCATTCAAATCGCCCAGTTGTCGTCACCAACTCCACCATCATCTCGTCAGTTCAGCGTGACCGAGAAAGTGACCCAATGACCCATTTGGTTTAGAGGTGGGTCCCACCTCGGAGGAGATGGAAGAACTCAGTGGAGCCTTGGAGTCATGTGAAGAACCATTCATTCGGGTGATTCAGACCAGTTCAAGTATTGGAGGTAGTGAAGAAGAGTATTTTGGGAATAGGAGTATGCTAATAAGTTGTGTTTTGATTAAATTAAACTTATTTAAAATTGTAAATAAAAAAAATCCACCCAAGGTGACTAAACTCTGCCATGTCAGTTAAACTTGCTTATGTCAATTAGCCACACACCACAACTTTTAACATTATCAAGCCTAATTAACGACGAGGTCTAAATTGATTAAAATTTTCATAATAAAGGACCTAATTGAGAACATTTACAATATAAGGACCGAATTGGGACAACGCTGCACAAATAGGGATGTTTGAGATGATTAAACCTTTATCATATTAAGTGGACGTCAAGTATTGGCACAATTCGACGTTTATCTCTTTGTTTCTAATGGTAAAATAAACGTCCAAGCCCCCATAGAATTTGACGTTTGGTTGTTGGTTTAAAAGAAAAAGAAAAAAATAATAAAAAAGGGACTGACCCTTTGTCTTGTGCAGGAAAATAAAACGCCGAAGCCCCAATAGTATACGTCGTGATATAGTTTGATTAAAAGAAAAAAAAAAAGAAATCATAGTGGCGCAGTGGTTTTAATAATTACCACCATAGAACATCATGTTGTCATGGTATTTGATGTGCTTTTATGATATTATATTTAATTTGTAAATCTATCCTGTATCATTGTCAGAAACTAGATTCTTCAACCCTTCTTGTAAATCTCTAAATCCAGTGCTCAAATGGCTTCTTCATCTTCACGGCGTGGAAAGAAGGCAACATAGTTTGTAAGAAATGCTAGTCTAAATGGGTGGATCAATGATGACGAAGAACGATACAAATTTGGAGTTTATAGAAAACACTTCGAGGTTTGGTGTTCAAGGATGTTCGTACACCTATTGAGGATGTTGATGGAACTCTTTCTAGCTTAACTCCACACACTAAGTTTGACAGACTTGTTGCGAATCAATTTCGAAGGCTTTCAATAAGAATTTCAAAAGTTGAAAACTTTGTGAACGTGATTCACAAGAAACTAGATGCAGATGCTCTCAAAACTCCCTCAACAAGTGAATCTGATGATGAAGAAGATACAACAGAAGAGGGGTCTATGGAGACATCTGCTCAAATTAGGATATCATTTTTTTATTATGTTTAGTGTTATTATGTTTTTCATTTTTTAGCTATATTGTTTATCTTTTCATGGTTAGGACATTTGACTCCATTGTTTTGCTTTTTCTTTTATTTACTTCTTGTTTTTCGTTATAATGTATTCCATCATCTTTGGTCTTCATTTTAGATCCTATGTTTTGTAAAAGGGGAATTCTTTTAGAAATCCTATATCATAGAGGACGTCAGTTATCTCACAAATTCGACATCAACTCCAGGTCTTTGCATCGAATGTGTTAAAATAGAATGACTCAATTTCTCACACCAAGAGGCGGAGGGGGGGGAATTGGTGAAATGTAAAAAACAAAAGCTTTTAAAATCTTTTCCACAAAAAATTATGCTTTTATACTTTTCTTGAATTGCAAGGTAAAAGATTTTCAATGCAGTGGAAACTTAATCGGTAATCAATTGAATAAAAGAGAGTAGGGATTAGAAAATTCAAACACTACGTTTTTATACTGGTTTGGCCAACTTGTCTACATCCAATGTCCTTCCAACCACGAGAAGTAAATGCACTATAATGATCAAGTTTTTTGCAGCAAGGTTTCTATAGATGACCTCACGTCAAAAATTTAAAACACCTATCTAACTCTTTAATCAACATATAGGCAATACACAACTAGACCAACATCAAGAATTCCCTCTCCTGCCGTCTAACCCCTTTGAGGCACCCTCAAAGTCAAGAACACACACGTTTTTCTTCCTGTAGTCACAATAGGGAACTTAAACCAATCTTCAAGAGATTGCAGAATTTGATCACGCAATAACACCCAAATGTGCAGATTTGATTTGAAACACAACAGTCTTGCTCTTCAAAAATCACAAGTTGTTGATCACCACAGTCAATCTTGTTTCTTGGAGCTTTTCCTCTCTTTCTGTAAGATCACAACTTTCTGTAAATGATATGAAATTGTTAGAATCACAAAAGTCTTTACAGAATTCAAATTTGCGTCAAGTTATAGTATAACACATATCAGACGCATTTTAATCGATTGAGCTACTAACGTAATCGAATATAACAATCAGTTATAACAGAATTAGCATCAGTCAAACAAATAATTGAATGTACAATTAATGCAATCAACTATCATTTAATGTTTGGTCAACATATTTAAACATATGACCGTTATGTTAGTTGTAACAAGCATTTATCATATTTTCAAAACATCAACTAACTTTTTCGAATACAAGTGCATGCATTCGATTAAGTGAAATCTTTTTGCATAGTTTTGAAAACTTTTCTCTTTGAAAGAACTCACAGCACAGTTCAAAAGAGTTTGTGCAAACACACGAGCTTTAATCGATTCACCCCATAATGTAATCGACTTAAAACTGTTGTTTTGCCACACATTTAAAGTTCAACCATAGTGCTTGTGATTTTCCTTTTCTAAAAACATATGTCATGCATACACATATAAAATCACATATTTTACACAGTGAGATGCAATGAACAACACAAACATGTTCTCAGATATGCTTTAATAGATTTAACACATTAAAGAAAAACATATAACATGTAAACATAGAACACGTAACATAGAATACACATGTCACTACAAAAAAGTAGGGCATTACCGAAGGCCAGAAGCCCTCGGAAAATGCCAAAAGCCGTCGATAATGGGTGTTTACCGAAGGCCTATCGACGGCCAAAAATCCTTCGGTAAATCCCTTGTCGCTAACCATTACCGAGGGCTTTCGCCCTTCGGTAATTACCGAGGGCCAGAAGCCCTCGGTAATTACCGAAGGGCAAAAGCCTTCGGTAATTACCGAAGGGCAAAAGCCCTCGGTAATTACCGAAGGGCAAAAGCCTTCGGTAATGAGCATACGATGGTATTTACCGAAGGACGAAAGCCTTCGGTAATGGGCATACGAGGGCATTTACCGAAGGGCAAAAGCCTTCGGTAATATGCAGGGCAGGTTTCAGCAAAATGGTTTTTGTTGTGCAACCCAGACCTGTAAAACAAATTTCAATTACAACCAGACCTGCATAATTGTTTTAATTGTTTTGCTGTTCTACCACACATACCTGCATATCATATTCACAACACACAGACCTGTATAACAGTTACAATTTACAAACAAACAGACCTGCATATATATATTGTCCATCCCAAAATTTTATATTCATTGATGGAAAAGCATAAAGTACTATAACTGTATTATCATAATGTACTAACATCAATTATATTCTAACAATATCATAATAACATTTAAATGTACTATGATCAATAACAAAATGAAACTAAAAATCTACATAGTCTTCAGAAAGATGTTCATCCTCCTGGTCATCTGTAGATGGCTGGACTGGTGTGGGCTGGACTGGTGTGGGCTGATGAGGGACGGCGGGTGACGGGGAGGGTCGTGGCTGGGTCGGAGGGACAATGGAAGGAGTGTCTGAAGTTTGAGGCAGCGCTCTCATGACCAGGGCCTTGAAGCTTGAGAACTCATCTCTCAAGTCACTGTATTCTTCTCTCAATGCACGGTTTTCCTGGTCACGTTGGTCCAGTAGCTGTGTCAAGCGCTGGATGGCCTCGTCAGCAGAAGTGGTGGAAGAAGAAGGTTGATGCTTCAGTGTACCTCCTTTCGATGCTGTATAGTTTGCAGCAAGCTGTCCCGCACCATACACTCGTCCCTTTTTCTTCCCACCAACGGTGTCGATCCAGCACTGCGTCCTACGGATGTCATCATCTGCATTACTGGCATCATCCGGTGTAGGAGCTGACTCATGTTCAGATCTAACCTGTGAAAGTCTCGTAGAAAAGTCTTCCTGTTGAAACATTAAAAGCAATGTCAGGGAACGATAGTATAACATAAATGAACAATTAGTATTAGTGTTATTTGCTTACATGAGTCTTCCGAGATCTTTCATCAACAAATTGATTAGTTCCCTTCCGAACATGAGTCTGTGCAAAGACCTCATCAACATGGACCGCCCGTCCTAGAGCCTGTGCCTGTAACATAATTAAGAATTACAAGCGTACATATAAAATACAATATACATAACTTATTGAAGAAAGAAAAAGTTATGTAATGAGATTATACCATACGAATGGCATGCTCATGAATGGTGATCGACCCACCAGTATGCAGGGTGCCACCCCTTTCAGACGCTCTGTTCCGCTGGGCTTTGGCACACTTATTGCGGAACTCTACTGTATTCCAATGGGCCAGTAAAGAGTTCCAAATGTGCTCACCCAGCCAGTTAGGGCGCTGTCCTGCATTCCGGGCATCCCTAAACATCTCTGACAGCCGATGAGATGCTTTCATGTGGAAATTTCTGTGTATCTGAGTTTCATGTTCAGGTTTCCACTGCACCTTCATCTGTAACATTAAACAGAACAAACATTGATTACAGAACATACTAAAATAAGAGGGACAATTAGTTTAGTGGATTGGTCACCTGAAAACGCTCCCAGAATGGCTTTCTGTCGTCGTGAGGTATTGCTCCCCAAGTAGGCCATGGACTTAAAAACTGCTGCTTAATTGAACGTGTGATGGCCTGGGAAGCAACCCTAGATGGAATAAACCTGCATAACCAAAGTCATTTCAATTACAATATGGTTTAAACATCAATCAATATCAACAGATTATAAACTTACCCTTTACCATAGGGCTCAATCCATGGTCGATCACCGAGGGGCGGGTCAAGATATTCAGCATCACCACTTGAATCTGGATCAGCAAGTGGTGTGCCAGTGTCAGAAGGAGGTACAGAAGATGAGGAAGGTATAGAAGTAGGGTCAGGGAGAGGAGTGGGGGTAATAACAATAGGGGGAGGAGTGGGGGTGGCAATAAGAGGAGGAGGAAGAGGGTCTGCTGCAGGGGTTGTAGAAGGGTGTGCTGCAGGAGGAGGAGAAGGGTCTACTGCAGTGGTAGTAGAAGGGTGTACTGCACAAGGAGGAGGAGGAGGGTCTACTGCTGGTGTAGGAGTCTGTATACTAGGGGTAGGAGGAGGCCCCACAGATGATGAACTACCGGGAGCAGGGGTAGGTAGTGTAGCAGGCACCCTAAGTACATACTTTGGTGCCTGCCGTTTCCTCTTCGTAGGTCTTGCTACCCCTTTTCCTTTATCTGGACGCTCTGAACCTTGTCCTGTCATTACTGCATTGAAATGGTTACAAACAAAGCGAATAAATATAAATAAATAAAGAAGGATGAATTGTTTTCAAAGTCAATGTAGGCAAATAATTGCATACAACTTAAAGATGGTATTTTAGATAATGGTAATGAAATGATAGTCCAATTTGCTACAATAGATGTTCAACATTCAATCATCGTCATCCTGATCATCATCTTCATCTTCATCTTCATCTTCATCATCGTCTTCTTCTTCTTGTTCTTCTTCTTCATCGTCATCATCATCATCATCTTCTTCTTCTTGTTCTTCTTCATCTTCTTCTTCTTCTTCTTCTTGTTCTTCTTCTTCCTCTTGTTCTTCATCACGTTGTACTGTTGCTTCTAATTCATCTCCATCACCATCAGGGTCGACCAATGCGGTTATACGTTCAACTTCGATAATTTCTTGTGGTTGTGACATTTGGTCAAGTTGGTAGGCTACATCTTCCTCTACTTGATTTGAGTCTATGCGACCTCTAGGCTTCGTTTGTATTGCTACGGCCCAACCACGCTTGTCAATATTGCGAAATGGTGGATATGGCACATAATAAACCTGTCTCACATTAGATGGTAGAATGAAAGGATCAAAAGGCCCATATCTTAGTCTCTGGTTCAGTTCGACAATATTAAAGCGTGGATCAACTCTAGTACCAGCTCTAGAAGGATCAAACCATTCACAATAGAAGAGTACCACTCTGTTTGGAGAAGTAGTGCTGTTGTACTCTAACTCATATATTTTATGAATGATGCCGTAGAAATCATCATAAGACCCCTCTGTTAGGCCCTTGACATACACACCACAATTTGATGTTTTCTTTCCTTTAGACCATTCATGTGTATGGAATTTGTAACCATTGATGAAGTAAGTGTGCCGTTCTTTGACACATCTCATTGGCCAATTGGAGAGATGTCTTAACTCTTGAACCGTGGGAGTTAATGACTGATTAAAAACCTACAAAGGTAGTAACAAAATTATAAAAGCAATGGTCAAATTAACCTTGCTCTAAATGTAGGAAAAAGTACGGACCTGATTTCTAAACCAATGCGGAAACTCTGAGTGAATTCTAGCAGAAGTATTTCCTTCTGCGACTTGCTCAGCCACAAGAAATGAGCTGGTACAAATGAAATTCATTAGTGTATAACAATTAAACCGTATGCAAGCTAGAGATGGATGATGACATACTCAAGGTACGGCTTTACTTCACTGCAATTGATCAAGACATGGACATGAGCAGAGTTGAATTCAACATCAGTTAACCAGTGAGTGAATTCTTTCCCTGCGTGACGGCCTGTTTGTCGGAAAATTGATAATGCACCTTCACGTGGTTCAACTTGCCATTGCATTTCATTTCTGACATGAGTGGGGGACAACATGAAGTTCTTGAAATAATGTGAACAAAAATAAGTTGTCTCTCTGTGCAAGTAAGCTGCACAAATTGAGCCTTCCACTCTAGCTTTATTTTTAACTGAGCGTTTGGATTCTCCCATAAACCTTTCAAAGGGATACATCCACCTGTACTGCACGGGTCCCCCAAGCCAAGCTTCATATGCAAGATGAATTGGAATGTGCTCCATTGAATCAAAGAATGCAGGAGGGAATATTCTTTCCAATTTGCAGAGAATAATCGGGATATTTTCATCCATCTTTTTAAGGGAATCTTCCTTTAGTGTCGTGCAACACAAATCTTTAAAGAAGTTACTGATTTCTATCAGTGGATGTAACACGTGTGTTGGCAAACAACTGAACGCAAGAGGGATGAAAGTCTCCATGAATACATGACAATCATGACTCTTCAACCCTTGAATAGTACCAGTCTGAACATTGGCACATCTGGACAAGTTAGAAGCATATCCATCTGGCATTCTAAGCTCCTTGATCCATCCACACACTATTCTTGTCTCGTCTTTTGACATGGTGTAATTTGCTTTTGGTTTAAATAATCGGCCGTTACCTTATGCCTTCAACTCTAAGTCTTTTCGTCCACAATACAAAGGTAAATCTTTTCTTGCTTTCTCATTATCTTTTGTCTTACCTTTAACATCCATGACTGTGTTGAAGACATTGTCAAAGAAATTTTTTTCTGTGTGCATGACATCGATGTTGTCTCTTAGCAAGTTGTCCTTCCAATAGGGAAGTTCCCAGAATATGCTTCTTTTAGTCCAATTATGCCATTCCCCAAACCCTTCTAGCCTATTCTGACCAGATTCAGTCACTTTTGGGTAGTCTTTCACTCTTCTCCACACGTGTGATCCAGTCAACTTTGGCGGGGGCATATCCGTTTCAACTTGTCCTTTTCGAAATGCCTTTTTGTTTCTTCTAAAGGGGTGATCAATGGGCAAGAACCGTCGATGGCAGTCAAACCAACGACTTTTCCGGCCATGACTCAATTGGAATGACTTTGTATGTTCCATGCAATGTGGACAAGCTAATCGACCATGTGTGCTCCAACCAGATAACATGCCGTACGCTGGGAAGTCATTAATAGTCCACATCAAGGCTGCCCTCATAAGGAAATTTTGCCTCCTTGAAACGTCATACGTCCAAACACCATTCCATAACTTCTTCAAATCATCAATCAAAGGCTCCAAGTAAACATCAATCAATGATTTGGGATTAGATGGACCTGGTATTATACACGATAAAAACATGTAAGGCTTTGTCATGCACATCTCAGGTGGTAGATTGTATGGGGTAACTATCACGGGCCAACATGAATACGGTGATGCAGACGCTTGAATGTACGGGGTAAACCCATCAGAGCATAGACCAAGTTTGACGTTACGCGGTTCACTAGCAAAGGATGGATGTTTACGATTGAAGTGCTTCCAAGCTTCACCATCAGAAGGATGACGCAAAAGTCCCGGAGTTTTGTTACCATCATGCCATGTCATGTGTTCTGCTGTTTGAATTGAAGTAAACAATCTTTGTAATCTTGGAATTATAGGTAAGTAGAACATGGACTTTAATGGAATTGGTTTTTTTTGCCTCCGTCCAGCATGCATTGTCTGATATCGAGGTGAGCCACAAAACTTGCATTCAACCAACAGTGCATCATTTTTGCCACTGTCATTGTCATAGAATAACATACATCCATTAACACAACAATCAATCTTCTTCACATCCAATCCCAACCTTGAAACACATTTTTTGGCTTGGTAATAATTCTTCGGCATCAAATTGTTTGGTGGTGTCAAATCTAACATCAGTTTTGTATAGAAGTCCACTGCTTGAATGGGAACGTTCCAATTAGATTTGCCAGCCATGAGTCTAATGCACACTGACAATTTTGACTCAGATGAACCTTCAAAGACAGGTAGATTTGCCTCTGTCAGTAAATTGTAAAACCTCTGCGTCGTTTCATTTGGAGGCTCTTCATCATGACTATCGTCTGCTTCTGCAGCATGGTGACGAAGAGCGTGGTCAACCATCTCTTGCATGTAGGCAAATTGATCTATCTCACACGTATGTACAACAGTATTCGAACCTGATGCTAGCCGTTTTTCAGCTGCAGTGGAGGTCGAAGGAATTTCTTCACCATGAAATGTCCAGACCGTGTAATTAGGCATGAACCCTTTTTGGTAAAGGTGAACTTTGACGACTTCATCTTTCAGAATGCTTGTACATTCGCACTTGCTGCATGGACATCGAATCCCTCCATCAAGGGCATAATATTGATATCGTCGGGCCGTCTCCACGAACTCTTCAACTCCAATGACAAAAGATTCCTTCAAACCTCTCCTTCCACTATAACAACGGTCGTACATCCATCCACGATGGTTGGGATAATGGGCCATGTTCTGTGACAAGCCAAACAAATAAAAATTTAGCCAAAACAGCAACACTCCATGTGACATAAGTAATAAACCTATTACTATTGAAGTCGAACATGGAAGGCAATTTCAACACTATGGTCATAGGCATTCAATAAGGGCATGCAAAGACAAGTCCTCAGTATTGAAATGCCTCTGACATCCTAAGTGGTTGTAAATAAAATTTGGGGGTTGTCAATATGTTGACATTACTAAAGTTCTCTTTTATAGAGTACTTTCATATATTTTGTCAATTGTAAGTGGTTAAGGTAGTGTTACCCTTCTCATTCTACTGAGAATGTTTTGAACACCATATGACTTTAAATGACTAATTAACTTAATCAATTCGTAGCCTAATAAATCAACATACAATATATACGAACATACAATATATACATCAACATACAACATATAGATGAACATTCACTGATGGTCTAAATGCAGGTTTGCACTTTTAGTGTATTTGAGATACTAGTTTTAGGTTCTAAGTTGTCAAAATTTTAGTTTAAGCTACTACTTTTACCTATATCTTTTACTGTGAGTTCTTAAATAGGTAGGTTCTACCATTCTTAACTTGTTAGGATAGTTTATTGTAGTATATTTTCCTACTTTAGTGCACTTTGCAAATTGTGAAAATTTTTTTGGAGGTTTGAGTAGTATTTTGAGCTTTTTCATCTACTTCTTTGCATAACACGCTGCATTAGCTGTGGAAGATGCATCAAGGACATTTATGAAGAGACATTTTATTTGGAGGCTCTTTGTTTTAATTGTTTTGATCAGTTCCTGCATTGTCAAGTGGAAGGGGACAAAGAAGCTACATTGTCCAGTGGAAGGGGAAAAAGAAGCTACACTTGTCATTTTCGTGCTTGTGTGATTCTGTGCTATTTTTCAGTTTAAACAAGTCATATTTGTTGTTATAAAACTGTTAGAACATTCCAATTGAATTCAGATTCATCTGTGTGCAAAATAGTATGTTCAAACCTCCATTTTGAGTGAAATTAGCAAGTAGAAGGGTGAATCTGTTATACAGTTTGGTTTTGAACCCAATTAGAGTTCAGAAAAGTTTAAATTGATGAATTAAAGCAGTTGAAAGTGTTACCAAAGTGTCAGAATCACTTGTGCACGAATTCACTTTTAAAACCATCAATCTTGATTCAATTTTTGGTGCAGAGTTGAAAATTGAGGTACTGTTTTGATGAAGTTGCTTTAAAATTCAATTTCGGTTGCAGCAAGACCTGGTTCAGTGATTTAAAATAGAACTAAATGATTAAAAGAAGTAAAGCAAAGTGTTAAAAAGGATTCTTAACTTTGCTTGTCATATCAAAAAGTTTGAACAGTTAATTCCACAAGCATTTCTTAACTTTGCTTGTCAGGAAAAAACAGAACAGAAGCTATTAAATTTGTTGTTTTCTGTAGTTATGTTTAAATACATATAGGTTCTGGTCTAGTCATAACAAAACTAGACTGTAGATATCAATAATGTAGGATACTGATTGTTTAGGAACCATTTTAATCTGCATTTCAATCTGCAGACTTGGTTTCAATCTGCATTTCTATTTTTTTGGTCTTCTATAATTTGTTCTGGATCCATTCCTAAGGTCTATTTGTGTGCCTCCTTCATTTCTACACCCTTTTTTATTGCTTTAAACATCTGAACCTAAATCTTGTTATGTGTTGTATTCAAACAACCATTTTGGAAACATTGTAAACTTTTTATAATGTAAAGTTTAATAATTTTTGGGAATTTTTGTTCATATCTCATATCTCATCTTTAATTTTCTCTGTTATCTCTTTTTTATTTTGCTCAATTACCAAGAGAAATGAAACAGCCAAGATTAGAATGGAAAAGTAGAAACTCTACTCTTCTTTTGTTGATAAAACTAATTTGTATTAGTAAACAAGGCATAGTAGGAGGCTTACGTTCCATAATGGCTGCTCATAGTGGAAGATTTCACTCACACTCATACAAAACTCAATGTATACAGTATCATAAACTCCATTCAACATAACTTAACATTCAAAGTGGACATTCACAACATTTTATAACAACATCAAATTCATGAAACAAGAATGAAAATAACATATCACATATAATCATGCAATTTTAGTTTAGGTGACCATACCTTCGCCTTTGTTATCCTTTCCTGCTCAAGTCTTCTTTGTAGACTCCCTTCCTCCCCTTCTGGCCCAAATTGCTTTAAAAACTCACCTAAGACATCAAATAGAAGTGTATTTAAGGTTATTCATTACATATTGTTCCATTAATTTAATAACCATAGCAACAGTTTAAGCATTACCTAATAGTATCCAAAAAGGTATTTAAACACACAACTCAATGTTCAAGCAACTTTGTTTGATGATTTTATTTGTGTTTAAACTCTGGTCCACTTTTTCATCTAGTTTGGTACTAATTATTGTGTGAAATAGTGGTCTTCTAAAGACTTTGGGGTGCAGTCCAGTTCTACAAACACTTTCCAACTAAGGTGGCATCTTAGGTAGTGGACAAGGAGCACAATTTGTCAATTGAAAGGGGCTGTCCACCAATCAAATTTTATGAAATTGGCAACTTCGATAGCCAAATTAGTCAAGACCCTATTAGTGAACACCCTATTAGTCAAGACAACAGGTTGTTAGAGAGAACAAACAATGCTAACATGGAGAAAGCTGCAGAATCAATCTGAGAAATCAGCTTGCAAGTACAGAGGCTTGCAGGGAAAAAATAGTGTTGTGCTTGATAATGATCACTGATTGGATTTGGTTAGCTAACATTTGAGTGAATTATGAACAAAGGTGGAAGATGAGGACTTTCATATTCTCTGCTAGCTCATATTCTAAAGCTAGATCTAGTCAATTAGGACTTTCATAATCTTTGTTGGTGCTTTCCAGCTTTGATTCCACTTAGTTTTCAAATCTGATGCAGTTTTGGTCCAATTTTCTTGATTTTTGGCAACTCCTACTGTCATACGAATCTACTGGCTATTTCTATGCATTCTGAACAATTGAGCAAGTGTATTTTACCATTTGATATTAGTGTGCACTAATCATTTGGTGAATTCTGAACCTATATGCAAAATCACCTTTTAAACCATCATTTTTGCCTATATTTGGAAGTGCACTAGTGAAATTCTGTTGTAGTGTATTCCTTGGCTGTTTAAGTGTTGGTACACATCCAATTTGATGATATAAACTTGATTGACAAATCATTTGAACCTCACAATCACTGTTGCTCATTTTAGCCACTGCTGTTAATTTTTCCAGCCACTTTGTAAGGTGCAGAGTTCATTTTTATTGCTGTTTGCCATTGTTTATCTTTGGTTTTTTTCATCTTTGGATTGGCAAAAGCTGGGTTTAGGTTTCCAAATACATTTATATACTTATCCAAGTGTATAGCAATCATAAAAAGCACTTTAAACCCTCCTATCCAGATTTGAAAGGTCAAAAACCACAAAACACAAAATCTGTTGTTCTTTGTGGCATTTTATCAAACAATTTTGAATTTTCAACAAACACTTTTCCAGCACAGAATTCAATCACTATTTTTGGGTTTTTCTTGCTTTTCTAATCTGTTCTAGACCCTATCTTAAGTTCCTCTTGTGTGCTAGCCTTTCTTCCAACCCCAAAGTGTTTAAAAATCACTTTTATTGGCTTCCATATATTGCTGTCATGTTATTTCTGCATTATAGTGCTGTTTTGGTCATTTATAGTGCTGTTTTAGCACTTTTTGCTGCATAAATAGCAACTACAATAGTGATTTTGAGAAGTTGTGTACCTTTCTGTTTTTGAACCACTCATGCAAGTGTATTTGGTCATTACAAACTACTGTGAACTTGTCAAATGGTCCTTCAAAAGCCTATATGCAGACTTCACCTTTAAACCATCAAAGTTTGCTGCATTTTAGGCCAAAGTTATTGTGAATTAATGAATCTAATTGTTTCAGTGGGATTTAAATAGTTCTGCAAGTTTATTTCACCATTTCAAACTTGTGTGCACTGTTCATTTGGTCATTTTTCAGTTGCAAACACCATTGGAAGTTTATTTTTCACTATCCAAACCATTGAATTTGCTTGATCTTGCCAAGTGGACTATTGATTTTCTATTGTGGTTCCTTTCTTTGCTGTTGAACAGTCTGCACATACTCCAAGTGTTAATTTCAAACTGCTTGAGGTGTCAACTGCTTTTTGTTGACTGTTTGGTGTTGGTTTTGGGTGTCGTGACGAATTGGTGCAGCTGTTTTACCTCACATTCCTTGGTCCAAGGGGGTAGCATCTTTTAGGAAGTGGATAAGGTCTTAAAAGGGCTTCAAGCCTGGACTCCGACTGCACTTCTTTCTTGCTATTCCAGCACCAATTTCAGCTGCAGTTTCAGCAACCATAAGCCTTTTTTGCTCATGATTTTGGACCGGCACTTTGTGAAACAACACCCACACTTAGCTCCAATTGTCACTTGCACTTGGACTTTGACTTAGGAGCGTGTTTCATATAGATAAACCTTCTTTTGGTTTCTAGGTTGATAGCTTTGTTGCATTGAAAAAGTTTTGAAAGATTTCTACCTACACACTAAGGTAAGAATCAACCAAAGACTAACTGCCTAGGAAGGACAAGGTTCTTAACCTTGTCCATTTCTGACTCAGTGTATCTCAGATTACATTTGTTTAGGCACTTCTACTTCTAATGTTAGTGAAAAATTAATTTTTAACGTAAAAAGAGTTCAAAACTATGTTCAAACTCTGGATTAGCTGAAGATTAAGAATTCCTTGCTTCGTAGCAATGGACATCATGCACCATTGAGAATGTGTGTACAACCTTTAATAGTTTAAGGTACTTTATCCTTCTACATCAATAGTTTCAACAGCTTGCTTAATCTAACACTTTGCTAATAATTTCAAACTATACATATCTTAAAATGATATTAAAGTAGTAAGATTAACGTTCTATCAATCCTAACTTGAGTAATGTGAGATTTCACTCACACTCACACAGTGTAATTTGTTCTTACATGGGATTTCCAACACTTATTTCTAAATATTATGGGATCACTCATAGTATGACAAAAAGGTAATCAAATTGGTAAAGAACTTTACTTTAGCATGTCAAGAACAAGATGGAATTTTCTAAGACTAGCTACTAAAACACAACTTACAAAAACATTGATTCAGTTTAGCCATTACCTTGAGATTAGAGAGACCAATCACACAAACACACTCCACTACTTCAGCACCAGCAACTTCTACAATTGAAACCAAACTTAACAATTTTAGGAACAACAACAAAAAATGGGGGTTAATTCATAAAGCTTTTTTTTATATATATTTAACCATGGTTTTTTTTATATATATTTACCTAGGACTGTGACAAGACAATTACATGTATGAAGGGTTAATTTAAAGTGAATCATGATCTACAATCATGAGAAATCAAAGCTGAAAGCATCTGTACTTACTCACCACAGAAGTACATTCACTTTATAAGACATTTTATCTTGCAAAAGAAAATATAGAACAAAAGAGTTATTTCAATCATAAATGGCTGCAAGAGCAAATAACCAACAAGTCTAATTGCTGCTGATACAATTCCACGTGTAAATGGAAACAACTTGTATTGTCAGACAGGTTTTACATGAAAATGGAAACAACTTGACTGGAGACTTGACTTCTCAGAGAGGTTTGACATTGCACACAGCTACGGAAGAACAAGCCAATCAATTTATTCAATTTATTCCAGTTTAATTTTAGGTAGTTTAATTTTAGGTAGTTTAATTTTAGGTAGTTTAATTTTAGGTTCTTTGTATCTCACACTAACTCTTAACCTAGTAGTAAATATTAATACCAAAACCACTTTCTTCTTTTGCTTCCTCTGCATGTTGCTTCTCATCTCTACTATGTTAACTCAGTCATCTAAACATGCTTCAATGGGTAACTATACTGCATCTGTTCCTTCCTCAAATCAACACGAACCACTTTTCTACCAACTAATCTACATCTTTCTTTCTTGTTATTCCTATTCCCATTTAACTAAACCAATTCAAAATAACTTGCTTTTCATTTTATTTTGACTTTCCAATAATATTAAGGAAAACTTGTCCCAGTTTATTAATCCAAAAGCCAGTAAAGAACATACCTCAATGCGTCTCCCAATAGCCTCCCTTGACAACGACAGCCGCCCTCACGTCACGGGAGCACCCTCCTCTCTACGCCTTCGCAGACCTCGTAATGTTAACGGACCACCCTCTTAACGGCAATGCCAATGCACTGCTGGAACACCACTGAACCCTACCCACACAATCTAACCGGACATACGGGAAAGGGAGAGGGAGAGGAAGACAAACTTGGGCGACGAGAATGGGAAGCACAAATTGGGGACAAGAACGGATAGGGAGGGGATGAGGGAGCACAACGCAGAGTTTACCTTTTACAAAATTGGGCGCGAGAACAGAGAGGGAATAGGGTGTTGTCTTACGAAATTAGGAACGACCTATGCCAATACGCCCAATTACTCAGTTTAAGGGGTCGAGCCTCTTACCGAAGGCCCCAAACCCCTCGGTAATGCTCTTTTGACCTTCGGTAAATTCATTTCACCATGTCCCTCGGTAATGCTCATTTTGACCGTCGAAAAACTTTATTTACCGACGGTCCCTAGGCCTTCGGTAATTAACCTTCGGTAATAAGCAAAAATCTTGTAGTGTGTGTTATTAATTATGTGTTGTCATCATCAAAAACTCAAATATCACTGAGATTGTGGGTTAAGCTAACGTGTGCTCCCCCTATCAATAATCCAACAGAATGCACTCAATATTGAACGTCAATTGTGTAAATAGATTCTAAATTTAAATTTTCTTAAAGTTGTTTCCACAATAGGAAATCAGATGGTTATGAAATCTAATGGTAGAAAATAACTCAAAGACAATATAAAAAAGGAATCATACATTGTTAAATGATGAAGTTGAACAACTTTTTTATATAATTATTTTAGATCTAAAAATTGTTTTAGAATTATACATATTGTGAACCATATTTCTTTCCTCAGTAGTTCCCTTTCAGTTAGATATCTTAACCATTTCTGTACTATAAAAAACATTTTGTTGACTTAAATTTCAAAGGCCACCTTCATATGAACTAAGGCCGAATGCGACACTTTGAAATTCAAGTCGGCAAATTGCAATTTAAAGAACAAACATGCTTCGAAATCAAAGGAAAAGAATATGCCAAGGAGATAAAAAACATGAATCATAATATTTTCAATAGGGAAATAGGAGACAATGGGTTACGTGAAATGCAAGCTATTTTTATAGATGAACTGATGACGTCGAATTGGCTAAGAGATAGACGTACATTAAATCTTATATAATTATTTTAGATCTTAACATTGTTTCAATATTAAACATATTGTGATCCATATTTCTTTTTCTTAAGCAGTTCCTTTTCAGTAAGATATCTTAACCATTTTTGTACTATAAAAAACATTTGTATACTTGAATTTGAAAGGGCACCTTCATATGAAATGACGATGAATGCGCCACTTTTAAATTCAAGTTAGCAAATTGCAATTTGAAGAACAAAAATGCTTCAAAATCTAAGGAAAACATGAATCCTAATATGTTCAATAGGGAAACAAGAGGCAAGGGATTACGTGAAATGCAAGCTATATTTATAGATGAACCGATGACGTCGAATTAGCTAAGAAATAGACGTACATTATATCATGAAATAACAGTATATCGTGTAATTATGCTTAGTAACTACCACAGTCCACCATCTTGTATTAACGTCGAAGCCTAGCCGAATTCGATGTTCAAACATCATTAAGTGAAAAAATATGAAATCTCTTTTGATTCAGATAAGAACTAATTGACGTCCACCCACCCAGAAATTGACGTGAAAAACGTCGGTGGTAACAACACACCATTAATGCTACCAAATAATTCAATTCCCATCACGTCGAAGCCCCACAAACTTCAATGTGCTATTGAATGACTAAAAAGTAAAAAGAAAAAAGAATAAAAAGGGTGCGATCTTTGGCTTCTGGCAGAAGAAAATGTTGAAGCCCTAGAGACTTCGACATAATATTACTACTCCCAAATACTCCATTTCCCCATAGGATCGAGCTGATTCACACAAATTTGGTATGTTGAATGACAACTAGGATCGAGGTAGATAAAAATAGTAACCCAACTATTGGATATGCATTTTGCTTCCGAGTTTTATGTTTTTTTTATCATTTTCCATTTCCATAATGTTTAAACTTCCTTTTCTTCAACCCCTTTTATCTCACACAATAAAATAATATCATGTTTTCTTTTCTTATTTATATTTCATTTCACGTCTTATAATTATTAAATAAATTAGTTGATATATTTATTACGTGGCAATAATTTTTTTTTCTTTTATTTTCTTCCACAATCTTGTACAACTTTTTCGAATATGATGTTCAGGGAAACAAATCATTTAATCTATTTTTTATTTGTATTCATAAGTATATGAATAGAAATATATGATACATGTAAATTGATTGTGAATGTGGCCAAATTTTGGGTCTAAGAGACATTCGTTTGAATATTTATCCTCGTCGACTTTTCAAATTTGAGTTGGACCTCATTCGATTGTATTTGGCCAAATAATTGTCAGGGTCAACTTTAACGTATTTGACCAAATTTTAATCGCGACTGATTCGGTTAAATTCAGTCAAATTTTGATTAGAATTGATCGGGTGAATTTTAGTCAAGGACAAATGAGTCAAATTTAGACAAACTTCATCAAGGCTAACTCAACTAAAATTCAACAAAAGTATACTGGGTCAAATTTACAAGAATTTTGACCACAAATGATGTAGTCAAATTCAATTGAATTTCGGTCAGAGATGACTTGGTTGAATTCAACAAAATTTTGGTTATGGTCGACCTTTGGCTCAGACTCGCCTGTTGTGACTTTCGGCTCGGGTCAACCGATCCCGACCTTTGGCTCAAGCCCACCCATTTTGACCTTCAACTTATGTTAGTCTGTCTTAACCTTCAGTCTAAATCACTAGTGCACTAAGAGGATATGACACCGGTTACTTTTGCTTATAGGCATCAGTTCTACAACCGAAGTATATACCTGCGAGGTAAAAACGGGTAGGTTTTATGCCTCGGTTGTGAACTGGGTTAAAAAAGATAGGATTTATGCCTCGGTTTTTAGGTAACCGAGGCAGTAACGTGTTTGTTTTTAAATTTTTTCCACCAGCCTCTGTTCTTGGAGCTCTCAAGCAGAAACCCAAAAATTAAACAGTGAACAAGCATATTCAAAAACCCAAAAATTGAAATAAAAATTGAATAAGGAAATAGGGAACAAACAGATTGATTGTTCTTGTCATCTTCATCACAGATGAATGCTTTTGAATCAGCAATACAAGAACCCCGTTCAAATCCCTAACCGCCAATCCAGTCAAAACCCGTTCAAATCCCTAACCCCCAAATTCAGTCAAAACCCCATTGAAATCCCTAACGCCCAAATCGGATGACCAACAACCCCAAACCTCCGCCAACAGTCGCAAAGTCCCCAAACCTCTGCCAACAGTCGCGAAGTCCCCAAACCTGCACCAACAGTGGCGAAGTCGCTGAAGAGTGGAACTCCCTTGTGCCGCAGAAACGCTTTGCCGTGACCACTACTGGCACCAGAAGGGGGTTGGACCGGCAGGGGGCTGGACCGGGTGCTAGGCCAGCGGCTCCACCACTGACACGGGACGCACTAGGCAGTGGAGTGAGATCTGAGATCGCGTCCGGTGGTAGAGTGAGATCTGAGATCGCATCACGGGTTGGGGTTACAGGGTGGGATGCAGCCATGGCTTTGGGCAGCGAAAACGGAGCAACAACGTTGAAGGAGAGGTGGCGACGGCGGAGCAACGGAGTGGTGGCGACGAAGAGGCGGAGCGGTAGCTTTGAGATTTGAGCGAGAGAGAAGAGAGAAGAAGAGGAACTGTGAGAACGAGTGATGAATCATTATTTTCTTCACTTCACTTAGCTTATTGTGCTAGATTTAATTAGGGAATTGTGCATAATTGTCCAGTATTTTCCCATTTTACTGAATTGAGCTTAATCCAATCAGAAATTCTTATTTTAATTAATTTGAATTATCTGATACTAATTATTTACATTATTGAGTGCAGGGAAAATTCTGTAAATATTACTGGGACATTTAGAAGTTAAATGATTGAGGAGCACACCACACGACCTCATAAAAACATATGTTTGCTAACGTGAATGATATGCGTTGGGCTGATTTCTTAAATGAGCAATTCATTCATTTAGTAGAAGGTTCATTTTTATTGGGTGAAAATAAAGAAGTGCATTTATGCTGGAAGTGGGCTGCCACATATTTTAAGGGCCACGGCCTACACCTCAAGTGATGGGTTTGGAAGAATGTGCATCAAAAGCCATGGGTCCCTTTTCTTACTTTTAAGTGTTTTACGTGGTGAAATAAAAGATAAAATGGGTTGCCACAACCAAGCATTTGTCACGGTCCATCCACTACCAAATAAAAAAATGGGAGACACCAAAATAGAAAAAGAAGGGACCACTTCTTCAAGGAAACACACGGACTTAGTTAAGAGAGTGTAGGGGATTCATTGAATGGAGGTCACTGGAGACAATAGCACACTGCTGCCACGGCTGCAAGTAGCGTTAAGAGAAAATGGAGAGTTGAAGAAGAGATTAGGTGGAGCTGGGAGTGAGAGAAGAGAAGGTGTGTCCGTGAAGCTGGAAGCAGGGAGAAGTTTTTTTTTTTATTTAATATTGACTTTTCAAAAAGCGAAGGGTTGCACATGGTGTAAGGGCTGGAAGGAAAAAACCACACGTACTGCACATGTAAAGAGCTCTTAACGACGCTGCTTGGAGGATTCATTTCTTTTCATTTTAGAATTACATCACGATTGGCTGAAAAGAAACACAAGCATCCTCCATATGGTCCAGCAAGGTTTAGGAGCAACTCGGTTTTGGCCAGAGAAGAGCTTCATGCACTGCAGGATTGAAGAAGGAGAGCTACCACCTAAGTTGGTTTGGAAGAAAGGGGTGTAACATTTGGAAGAAGTGAAGCTGCTGAAGCCTGAAGTGCTGTCACGGCCCTGGAAGGAGTAAGTCAAGGTTGTGCACAAATTGAAGAAAAAGGAGCTGGACGTGTGAAAGAAGATGAAAATGGAGGTCCAGTAGTGATGTCTCAGTCCAGCAACACCACCATTCCAGCAACTTGGTTCCAGTCCAGCTTGGAGCTGCTCATGCCCACCATGAGTTGAAGAAGAATTACAGCAGCAAAATGAAGAGAAGCATCCAGCTGGGAGGCGTCACATTCAGGCTGCACACAACATCCCATTTTGAGCAGCGACCAAGGGGAAGAGAGGAGAGAAAACTCACGCTTGGAAGAATGAAGGAGAGAGTGTTGGATGTGTGAAACCGTGAAGGTTGAATGGAGAAAAGTGGTCCAGCAGCTCACTTCCAAGAAGAAACATACTACATGGAAAGCATGCGTCAAGCATGGGCAATGGAATTGAAGAAAAGCGTTGATGTGCACCGAGAGAAGTTTGAGAAGATGCACCGTGGAGGGGTCTACCTAAATTATTTTTAGATGAAAGAATATATTACTAAAATTTGGGGGTTGTCAATATGTTGACATTACTAAAGTTCTCTTTTATAGAGTACTTTCATATATTTTGTCAATTGTAAGTGGTTAAGGTAGTGTTACCCTTCTCATTCTACTGAGAATGTTTTGAACACCATATGACTTTAAATGACTAATTAACTTAATCAATTCGTAGCCTAATAAATCAACATACAATATATACGAACATACAATATATACATCAACATACAACATATAGATGAACATTCACTGATGGTCTAAATGCAGGTTTGCACTTTTAGTGTATTTGAGATACTAGTTTTAGGTTCTAAGTTGTCAAAATTTTAGTTTAAGCTACTACTTTTACCTATATCTTTTACTGTGAGTTCTTAAATAGGTAGGTTCTACCATTCTTAACTTGTTAGGATAGTTTATTGTAGTATATTTTCCTACTTTAGTGCACTTTGCAAATTGTGAAAATTTTTTTGGAGGTTTGAGTAGTATTTTGAGCTTTTTCATCTACTTCTTTGCATAACACGCTGCATTAGCTGTGGAAGATGCATCAAGGACATTTATGAAGAGACATTTTATTTGGAGGCTCTTTGTTTTAATTGTTTTGATCAGTTCCTGCATTGTCAAGTGGAAGGGGACAAAGAAGCTACATTGTCCAGTGGAAGGGGAAAAAGAAGCTACACTTGTCATTTTCGTGCTTGTGTGATTCTGTGCTATTTTTCAGTTTAAACAAGTCATATTTGTTGTTATAAAACTGTTAGAACATTCCAATTGAATTCAGATTCATCTGTGTGCAAAATAGTATGTTCAAACCTCCATTTTGAGTGAAATTAGCAAGTAGAAGGGTGAATCTGTTATACAGTTTGGTTTTGAACCCAATTAGAGTTCAGAAAAGTTTAAATTGATGAATTAAAGCAGTTGAAAGTGTTACCAAAGTGTCAGAATCACTTGTGCACGAATTCACTTTTAAAACCATCAATCTTGATTCAATTTTTGGTGCAGAGTTGAAAATTGAGGTACTGTTTTGATGAAGTTGCTTTAAAATTCAATTTCGGTTGCAGCAAGACCTGGTTCAGTGATTTAAAATAGAACTAAATGATTAAAAGAAGTAAAGCAAAGTGTTAAAAAGGATTCTTAACTTTGCTTGTCATATCAAAAAGTTTGAACAGTTAATTCCACAAGCATTTCTTAACTTTGCTTGTCAGGAAAAAACAGAACAGAAGCTATTAAATTTGTTGTTTTCTGTAGTTATGTTTAAATACATATAGGTTCTGGTCTAGTCATAACAAAACTAGACTGTAGATATCAATAATGTAGGATACTGATTGTTTAAGAACCATTTTAATCTGCATTTCAATCTGCAGACTTGGTTTCAATCTGCATTTCTATTTTTTTGGTCTTCTATAATTTGTTCTGGATCCATTCCTAAGGTCTATTTGTGTGCCTCCTTCATTTCTACACCCTTTTTTATTGCTTTAAACATCTGAACCTAAATCTTGTTATGTGTTGTATTCAAACAACCATTTTGGAAACATTGTAAACTTTTTATAATGTAAAGTTTAATAATTTTTGGGAATTTTTGTTCATATCTCATATCTCATCTTTAATTTTCTCTGTTATCTCTTTTTTATTTTGCTCAATTACCAAGAGAAATGAAACAGCCAAGATTAGAATGGAAAAGTAGAAACTCTACTCTTCTTTTGTTGATAAAACTAATTTGTATTAGTAAACAAGGCATAGTAGGAGGCTTACGTTCCATAATGGCTGCTCATAGTGGAAGATTTCACTCACACTCATACAAAACTCAATGTATACAGTATCATAAACTCCATTCAACATAACTTAACATTCAAAGTGGACATTCACAACATTTTATAACAACATCAAATTCATGAAACAAGAATGAAAATAACATATCACATATAATCATGCAATTTTAGTTTAGGTGACCATACCTTCGCCTTTGTTATCCTTTCCTGCTCAAGTCTTCTTTGTAGACTCCCTTCCTCCCCTTCTGGCCCAAATTGCTTTAAAAACTCACCTAAGACATCAAATAGAAGTGTATTTAAGGTTATTCATTACATATTGTTCCATTAATTTAATAACCATAGCAACAGTTTAAGCATTACCTAATAGTATCCAAAAAGGTATTTAAACACACAACTCAATGTTCAAGCAACTTTGTTTGATGATTTTATTTGTGTTTAAACTCTGGTCCACTTTTTCATCTAGTTTGGTACTAATTATTGTGTGAAATAGTGGTCTTCTAAAGACTTTGGGGTGCAGTCTAGTTCTACAAACACTTTCCAACTAAGGTGGCATCTTAGGTAGTGGACAAGGAGCACAATTTGTCAATTGAAAGGGGCTGTCCACCAATCAAATTTTATGAAATTGGCAACTTCGATAGCCAAATTAGTCAAGACCCTATTAGTGAACACCCTATTAGTCAAGACAACAGGTTGTTAGAGAGAACAAACAATGCTAACATGGAGAAAGCTGCAGAATCAATCTGAGAAATCAGCTTGCAAGTACAGAGGCTTGCAGGGAAAAAATAGTGTTGTGCTTGATAATGATCACTGATTGGATTTGGTTAGCTAACATTTGAGTGAATTATGAACAAAGGTGGAAGATGAGGACTTTCATATTCTCTGCTAGCTCATATTCTAAAGCTAGATCTAGTCAATTAGGACTTTCATAATCTTTGTTGGTGCTTTCCAGCTTTGATTCCACTTAGTTTTCAAATCTGATGCAGTTTTGGTCCAATTTTCTTGATTTTTGGCAACTCCTACTGTCATACGAATCTACTGGCTATTTCTATGCATTCTGAACAATTGAGCAAGTGTATTTTACCATTTGATATTAGTGTGCACTGATCATTTGGTGAATTCTGAACCTATATGCAAAATCACCTTTTAAACCATCATTTTTGCCTATATTTGGAAGTGCACTAGTGAAATTCTGTTGTAGTGTATTCCTTGGCTGTTTAAGTGTTGGTACACATCCAATTTGATGATATAAACTTGATTGACAAATCATTTGAACCTCACAATCACTGTTGCTCATTTTAGCCACTGCTGTTAATTTTTCCAGCCACTTTGTAAGGTGCAGAGTTCATTTTTATTGCTGTTTGCCATTGTTTATCTTTGGTTTTTTTCATCTTTGGATTGGCAAAAGCTGGGTTTAGGTTTCCAAATACATTTATATACTTATCCAAGTGTATAGCAATCATAAAAAGCACTTTAAACCCTCCTATCCAGATTTGAAAGGTCAAAAACCACAAAACACAAAATCTGTTGTTCTTTGTGGCATTTTATCAAACAATTTTGAATTTTCAACAAACACTTTTCCAGCACAGAATTCAATCACTATTTTTGGGTTTTTCTTGCTTTTCTAATCTGTTCTAGACCCTATCTTAAGTTCCTCTTGTGTGCTAGCCTTTCTTCCAACCCCAAAGTGTTTAAAAATCACTTTTATTGGCTTCCATATATTGCTGTCATGTTATTTCTGCATTATAGTGCTGTTTTGGTCATTTATAGTGCTGTTTTAGCACTTTTTGCTGCATAAATAGCAACTACAATAGTGATTTTGAGAAGTTGTGTACCTTTCTGTTTTTGAACCACTCATGCAAGTGTATTTGGTCATTACAAACTACTGTGAACTTGTCAAATGGTCCTTCAAAAGCCTATATGCAGACTTCACCTTTAAACCATCAAAGTTTGCTGCATTTTAGGCCAAAGTTATTGTGAATTAATGAATCTAATTGTTTCAGTGGGATTTAAATAGTTCTGCAAGTTTATTTCACCATTTCAAACTTGTGTGCACTGTTCATTTGGTCATTTTTCAGTTGCAAACACCATTGGAAGTTTATTTTTCACTATCCAAACCATTGAATTTGCTTGATCTTGCCAAGTGGACTATTGATTTTCTATTGTGGTTCCTTTCTTTGCTGTTGAACAGTCTGCACATACTCCAAGTGTTAATTTCAAACTGCTTGAGGTGTCAACTGCTTTTTGTTGACTGTTTGGTGTTGGTTTTGGGTGTCGTGACGAATTGGTGCAGCTGTTTTACCTCACATTCCTTGGTCCAAGGGGGTAGCATCTTTTAGGAAGTGGATAAGGTCTTAAAAGGGCTTCAAGCCTGGACTCCGACTGCACTTCTTTCTTGCTATTCCAGCACCAATTTCAGCTGCAGTTTCAGCAACCATAAGCCTTTTTTGCTCATGATTTTGGACCGGCACTTTGTGAAACAACACCCACACTTAGCTCCAATTGTCACTTGCACTTGGACTTTGACTTAGGAGCGTGTTTCATATAGATAAACCTTCTTTTGGTTTCTAGGTTGATAGCTTTGTTGCATTGAAAAAGTTTTGAAAGATTTCTACCTACACACTAAGGTAAGAATCAACCAAAGACTAACTGCCTAGGAAGGACAAGGTTCTTAACCTTGTCCATTTCTGACTCAGTGTATCTCAGATTACATTTGTTTAGGCACTTCTACTTCTAATGTTAGTGAAAAATTAATTTTTAACGTAAAAAGAGTTCAAAACTATGTTCAAACTCTGGATTAGCTGAAGATTAAGAATTCCTTGCTTCGTAGCAATGGACATCATGCACCATTGAGAATGTGTGTACAACCTTTAATAGTTTAAGGTACTTTATCCTTCTACATCAATAGTTTCAACAGCTTGCTTAATCTAACACTTTGCTAATAATTTCAAACTATACATATCTTAAAATGATATTAAAGTAGTAAGATTAACGTTCTATCAATCCTAACTTGAGTAATGTGAGATTTCACTCACACTCACACAGTGTAATTTGTTCTTACATGGGATTTCCAACACTTATTTCTAAATATTATGGGATCACTCATAGTATGACAAAAAGGTAATCAAATTGGTAAAGAACTTTACTTTAGCATGTCAAGAACAAGATGGAATTTTCTAAGACTAGCTACTAAAACACAACTTACAAAAACATTGATTCAGTTTAGCCATTACCTTGAGATTAGAGAGACCAATCACACAAACACACTCCACTACTTCAGCACCAGCAACTTCTACAATTGAAACCAAACTTAACAATTTTAGGAACAACAACAAAAAATGGGGGTTAATTCATAAAGCTTTTTTTTATATATATTTAACCATGGTTTTTTTTATATATATTTACCTAGGACTGTGACAAGACAATTACATGTATGAAGGGTTAATTTAAAGTGAATCATGATCTACAATCATGAGAAATCAAAGCTGAAAGCATCTGTACTTACTCACCACAGAAGTACATTCACTTTATAAGACATTTTATCTTGCAAAAGAAAATATAGAACAAAAGAGTTATTTCAATCATAAATGGCTGCAAGAGCAAATAACCAACAAGTCTAATTGCTGCTGATACAATTCCACGTGTAAATGGAAACAACTTGTATTGTCAGACAGGTTTTACATGAAAATGGAAACAACTTGACTGGAGACTTGACTTCTCAGAGAGGTTTGACATTGCACACAGCTACGGAAGAACAAGCCAATCAATTTATTCAATTTATTCCAGTTTAATTTTAGGTAGTTTAATTTTAGGTAGTTTAATTTTAGGTAGTTTAATTTTAGGTTCTTTGTATCTCACACTAACTCTTAACCTAGTAGTAAATATTAATACCAAAACCACTTTCTTCTTTTGCTTCCTCTGCATGTTGCTTCTCATCTCTACTATGTTAACTCAGTCATCTAAACATGCTTCAATGGGTAACTATACTGCATCTGTTCCTTCCTCAAATCAACACGAACCACTTTTCTACCAACTAATCTACATCTTTCTTTCTTGTTATTCCTATTCCCATTTAACTAAACCAATTCAAAATAACTTGCTTTTCATTTTATTTTGACTTTCCAATAATATTAAGGAAAACTTGTCCCAGTTTATTAATCCAAAAGCCAGTAAAGAACATACCTCAATGCGTCTCCCAATAGCCTCCCTTGACAACGACAGCCGCCCTCACGTCACGGGAGCACCCTCCTCTCTACGCCTTCGCAGACCTCGTAATGTTAACGGACCACCCTCTTAACGGCAATGCCAATGCACTGCTGGAACACCACTGAACCCTACCCACACAATCTAACCGGACATACGGGAAAGGGAGAGGGAGAGGAAGACAAACTTGGGCGACGAGAATGGGAAGCACAAATTGGGGACAAGAACGGATAGGGAGGGGATGAGGGAGCACAACGCAGAGTTTACCTTTTACAAAATTGGGCGCGAGAACAGAGAGGGAATAGGGTGTTGTCTTACGAAATTAGGAACGACCTATGCCAATACGCCCAATTACTCAATTTAAGGGGTCGAGCCTCTTACCGAAGGCCCCAAACCCCTCGGTAATGCTCTTTTGACCTTCGGTAAATTCATTTCACCATGTCCCTCGGTAATGCTCATTTTGACCGTCGAAAAACTTTATTTACCGACGGTCCCTAGGCCTTCGGTAATTAACCTTCGGTAATAAGCAAAAATCTTGTAGTGTGTGTTATTAATTATGTGTTGTCATCATCAAAAACTCAAATATCACTGAGATTGTGGGTTAAGCTAACGTGTGCTCCCCCTATCAATAATCCAACAGAATGCACTCAATATTGAACGTCAATTGTGTAAATAGATTCTAAATTTAAATTTTCTTAAAGTTGTTTCCACAATAGGAAATCAGATGGTTATGAAATCTAATGGTAGAAAATAACTCAAAGACAATATAAAAAAGGAATCATACATTGTTAAATGATGAAGTTGAACAACTTTTTTATATAATTATTTTAGATCTAAAAATTGTTTTAGAATTATACATATTGTGAACCATATTTCTTTCCTCAGTAGTTCCCTTTCAGTTAGATATCTTAACCATTTCTGTACTATAAAAAACATTTTGTTGACTTAAATTTCAAAGGCCACCTTCATATGAACTAAGGCCGAATGCGACACTTTGAAATTCAAGTCGGCAAATTGCAATTTAAAGAACAAACATGCTTCGAAATCAAAGGAAAAGAATATGCCAAGGAGATAAAAAACATGAATCATAATATTTTCAATAGGGAAATAGGAGACAATGGGTTACGTGAAATGCAAGCTATTTTTATAGATGAACTGATGACGTCGAATTGGCTAAGAGATAGACGTACATTAAATCTTATATAATTATTTTAGATCTTAACATTGTTTCAATATTAAACATATTGTGATCCATATTTCTTTTTCTTAAGCAGTTCCTTTTCAGTAAGATATCTTAACCATTTTTGTACTATAAAAAACATTTGTATACTTGAATTTGAAAGGGCACCTTCATATGAAATGACGATGAATGCGCCACTTTTAAATTCAAGTTAGCAAATTGCAATTTGAAGAACAAAAATGCTTCAAAATCTAAGGAAAACATGAATCCTAATATGTTCAATAGGGAAACAAGAGGCAAGGGATTACGTGAAATGCAAGCTATATTTATAGATGAACCGATGACGTCGAATTAGCTAAGAAATAGACGTACATTATATCATGAAATAACAGTATATCGTGTAATTATGCTTAGTAACTACCACAGTCCACCATCTTGTATTAACGTCGAAGCCTAGCCGAATTCGATGTTCAAACATCATTAAGTGAAAAAATATGAAATCTCTTTTGATTCAGATAAGAACTAATTGACGTCCACCCACCCAGAAATTGACGTGAAAAACGTCGGTGGTAACAACACACCATTAATGCTACCAAATAATTCAATTCCCATCACGTCGAAGCCCCACAAACTTCAATGTGCTATTGAATGACTAAAAAGTAAAAAGAAAAAAGAATAAAAAGGGTGCGATCTTTGGCTTCTGGCAGAAGAAAATGTTGAAGCCCTAGAGACTTCGACATAATATTACTACTCCCAAATACTCCATTTCCCCATAGGATCGAGCTGATTCACACAAATTTGGTATGTTGAATGACAACTAGGATCGAGGTAGATAAAAATAGTAACCCAACTATTGGATATGCATTTTGCTTCCGAGTTTTATGTTTTTTTTATCATTTTCCATTTCCATAATGTTTAAACTTCCTTTTCTTCAACCCCTTTTATCTCACACAATAAAATAATATCATGTTTTCTTTTCTTATTTATATTTCATTTCACGTCTTATAATTATTAAATAAATTAGTTGATATATTTATTACGTGGCAATAATTTTTTTTTCTTTTATTTTCTTCCACAATCTTGTACAACTTTTTCGAATATGATGTTCAGGGAAACAAATCATTTAATCTATTTTTTATTTGTATTCATAAGTATATGAATAGAAATATATGATACATGTAAATTGATTGTGAATGTGGCCAAATTTTGGGTCTAAGAGACATTCGTTTGAATATTTATCCTCGTCGACTTTTCAAATTTGAGTTGGACCTCATTCGATTGTATTTGGCCAAATAATTGTCAGGGTCAACTTTAACGTATTTGACCAAATTTTAATCGCGACTGATTCGGTTAAATTCAGTCAAATTTTGATTAGAATTGATCGGGTGAATTTTAGTCAAGGACAAATGAGTCAAATTTAGACAAACTTCATCAAGGCTAACTCAACTAAAATTCAACAAAAGTATACTGGGTCAAATTTACAAGAATTTTGACCACAAATGATGTAGTCAAATTCAATTGAATTTCGGTCAGAGATGACTTGGTTGAATTCAACAAAATTTTGGTTATGGTCGACCTTTGGCTCAGACTCGCCTGTTGTGACTTTCGGCTCGGGTCAACCGATCCCGACCTTTGGCTCAAGCCCACCCATTTTGACCTTCAACTTATGTTAGTCTGTCTTAACCTTCAGTCTAAATCACTAGTGCACTAAGAGGATATGACACCGGTTACTTTTGCTTATAGGCATCAGTTCTACAACCGAAGTATATACCTGCGAGGTAAAAACGGGTAGGTTTTATGCCTCGGTTGTGAACTGGGTTAAAAAAGATAGGATTTATGCCTCGGTTTTTAGGTAACCGAGGCAGTAACGTGTTTGTTTTTAAATTTTTTCCACCAGCCTCTGTTCTTGGAGCTCTCAAGCAGAAACCCAAAAATTAAACAGTGAACAAGCATATTCAAAAACCCAAAAATTGAAATAAAAATTGAATAAGGAAATAGGGAACAAACAGATTGATTGTTCTTGTCATCTTCATCACAGATGAATGCTTTTGAATCAGCAATACAAGAACCCCGTTCAAATCCCTAACCGCCAATCCAGTCAAAACCCGTTCAAATCCCTAACCCCCAAATCCAGTCAAAACCCCATTGAAATCCCTAACGCCCAAATCGGATGACCAACAACCCCAAACCTCCGCCAACAGTCGCAAAGTCCCCAAACCTCTGCCAACAGTCGCGAAGTCCCCAAACCTGCACCAACAGTGGCGAAGTCGCTGAAGAGTGGAACTCCCTTGTGCCGCAGAAACGCTTTGCCGTGACCCCTACTGGCACCAGAAGGGGGTTGGACCGGCAGGGGGCTGGACCGGGTGCTAGGCCAGCGGCTCCACCACTGACACGGGACGCACTAGGCAGTGGAGTGAGATCTGAGATCGCGTCCGGTGGTAGAGTGAGATCTGAGATCGCATCACGGGTTGGGGTTACAGGGTGGGATGCAGCCATGGCTTTGGGCAGCGAAAACGGAGCAACAACGTTGAAGGAGAGGTGGCGACGGCGGAGCAACGGAGTGGTGGCGACGAAGAGGCGGAGCGGTAGCTTTGAGATTTGAGCGAGAGAGAAGAGAGAAGAAGAGGAACTGTGAGAACGAGTGATGAATCATTATTTTCTTCACTTCACTTAGCTTATTGTGCTAGATTTAATTAGGGAATTGTGCATAATTGTCCAGTATTTTCCCATTTTACTGAATTGAGCTTAATCCAATCAGAAATTCTTATTTTAATTAATTTGAATTATCTGATACTAATTATTTACATTATTGAGTGCAGGGAAAATTCTGTAAATATTACTGGGACATTTAGAAGTTAAATGATTGAGGAGCACACCACACGACCTCATAAAAACATATGTTTGCTAACGTGAATGATATGCGTTGGGCTGATTTCTTAAATGAGAAATTCATTCATTTAGTAGAAGGTTCATTTTTATTGGGTGAAAATAAAGAAGTGCATTTATGCTGGAAGTGGGCTGCCACATATTTTAAGGGCCACGGCCTACACCTCAAGTGATGGGTTTGGAAGAATGTGCATCAAAAGCCATGGGTCCCTTTTCTTACTTTTAAGTGTTTTACGTGGTGAAATAAAAGATAAAATGGGTTGCCACAACCAAGCATTTGTCACGGTCCATCCACTACCAAATAAAAAAATGGGAGACACCAAAATAGAAAAAGAAGGGACCACTTCTTCAAGGAAACACACGGACTTAGTTAAGAAAGTGTAGGGGATTCATTGAATGGAGGTCACTGGAGACAATAGCACACTGCTGCCACGGCTGCAAGTAGCGTTAAGAGAAAATGGAGAGTTGAAGAAGAGATTAGGTGGAGCTGGGAGTGAGAGAAGAGAAGGTGTGTCCGTGAAGCTGGAAGCAGGGAGAAGTTTTTTTTTTATTTAATATTGACTTTTCAAAAAGCGAAGGGTTGCACATGGTGTAAGGGCTGGAAGGAAAAAACCACACGTACTGCACATGTAAAGAGCTCTTAACGACGCTGCTTGGAGGATTCATTTCTTTTCATTTTAGAATTACATCACGATTGGCTGAAAAGAAACACAAGCATCCTCCATATGGTCCAGCAAGGTTTAGGAGCAACTCGGTTTTGGCCAGAGAAGAGCTTCATGCACTGCAGGATTGAAGAAGGAGAGCTACCACCTAAGTTGGTTTGAAAGAAAGGGGTGTAACATTTGGAAGAAGTGAAGCTGCTGAAGCCTGAAGTGCTGTCACGGCCCTGGAAGGAGTAAGTCAAGGTTGTGCACAAATTGAAGAAAAAGGAGCTGGACGTGTGAAAGAAGATGAAAATGGAGGTCCAGTAGTGATGTCTCAGTCCAGCAACACCACCATTCCAGCAACTTGGTTCCAGTCCAGCTTGGAGCTGCTCATGCCCACCATGAGTTGAAGAAGAATTACAGCAGCAAAATGAAGAGAAGCATCCAGCTGGGAGGCGTCACATTCAGGCTGCACACAACATCCCATTTTGAGCAGCGACCAAGGGGAAGAGAGGAGAGAAAACTCACGCTTGGAAGAATGAAGGAGAGAGTGTTGGATGTGTGAAACCGTGAAGGTTGAATGGAGAAAAGTGGTCCAGCAGCTCACTTCCAAGAAGAAACATACTACATGGAAAGCATGCGTCAAGCATGGGCAATGGAATTGAAGAAAAGCGTTGATGTGCACCGAGAGAAGTTTGAGAAGATGCACCGTGGAGGGGTCTACCTAAATTATTTTTAGATGAAAGAATATATTACTAAAATTTGGGGGTTGTCAATATGTTGACATTACTAAAGTTCTCTTTTATAGAGTACTTTCATATATTTTGTCAATTGTAAGTGGTTAAGGTAGTGTTACCCTTCTCATTCTACTGAGAATGTTTTGAACACCATATGACTTTAAATGACTAATTAACTTAATCAATTCGTAGCCTAATAAATCAACATACAATATATACGAACATACAATATATACATCAACATACAACATATAGATGAACATTCACTGATGGTCTAAATGCAGGTTTGCACTTTTAGTGTATTTGAGATACTAGTTTTAGGTTCTAAGTTGTCAAAATTTTAGTTTAAGCTACTACTTTTACCTATATCTTTTACTGTGAGTTCTTAAATAGGTAGGTTCTACCATTCTTAACTTGTTAGGATAGTTTATTGTAGTATATTTTCCTACTTTAGTGCACTTTGCAAATTGTGAAAATTTTTTTGGAGGTTTGAGTAGTATTTTGAGCTTTTTCATCTACTTCTTTGCATAACACGCTGCATTAGCTGTGGAAGATGCATCAAGGACATTTATGAAGAGACATTTTATTTGGAGGCTCTTTGTTTTAATTGTTTTGATCAGTTCCTGCATTGTCAAGTGGAAGGGGACAAAGAAGCTACATTGTCCAGTGGAAGGGGAAAAAGAAGCTACACTTGTCATTTTCGTGCTTGTGTGATTCTGTGCTATTTTTCAGTTTAAACAAGTCATATTTGTTGTTATAAAACTGTTAGAACATTCCAATTGAATTCAGATTCATCTGTGTGCAAAATAGTATGTTCAAACCTCCATTTTGAGTGAAATTAGCAAGTAGAAGGGTGAATCTGTTATACAGTTTGGTTTTGAACCCAATTAGAGTTCAGAAAAGTTTAAATTGATGAATTAAAGCAGTTGAAAGTGTTACCAAAGTGTCAGAATCACTTGTGCACGAATTCACTTTTAAAACCATCAATCTTGATTCAATTTTTGGTGCAGAGTTGAAAATTGAGGTACTGTTTTGATGAAGTTGCTTTAAAATTCAATTTCGGTTGCAGCAAGACCTGGTTCAGTGATTTAAAATAGAACTAAATGATTAAAAGAAGTAAAGCAAAGTGTTAAAAAGGATTCTTAACTTTGCTTGTCATATCAAAAAGTTTGAACAGTTAATTCCACAAGCATTTCTTAACTTTGCTTGTCAGGAAAAAACAGAACAGAAGCTATTAAATTTGTTGTTTTCTGTAGTTATGTTTAAATACATATAGGTTCTGGTCTAGTCATAACAAAACTAGACTGTAGATATCAATAATGTAGGATACTGATTGTTTAAGAACCATTTTAATCTGCATTTCAATCTGCAGACTTGGTTTCAATCTGCATTTCTATTTTTTTGGTCTTCTATAATTTGTTCTGGATCCATTCCTAAGGTCTATTTGTGTGCCTCCTTCATTTCTACACCCTTTTTTATTGCTTTAAACATCTGAACCTAAATCTTGTTATGTGTTGTATTCAAACAACCATTTTGGAAACATTGTAAACTTTTTATAATGTAAAGTTTAATAATTTTTGGGAATTTTTGTTCATATCTCATATCTCATCTTTAATTTTCTCTGTTATCTCTTTTTTATTTTGCTCAATTACCAAGAGAAATGAAACAGCCAAGATTAGAATGGAAAAGTAGAAACTCTACTCTTCTTTTGTTGATAAAACTAATTTGTATTAGTAAACAAGGCATAGTAGGAGGCTTACGTTCCATAATGGCTGCTCATAGTGGAAGATTTCACTCACACTCATACAAAACTCAATGTATACAGTATCATAAACTCCATTCAACATAACTTAACATTCAAAGTGGACATTCACAACATTTTATAACAACATCAAATTCATGAAACAAGAATGAAAATAACATATCACATATAATCATGCAATTTTAGTTTAGGTGACCATACCTTCGCCTTTGTTATCCTTTCCTGCTCAAGTCTTCTTTGTAGACTCCCTTCCTCCCCTTCTGGCCCAAATTGCTTTAAAAACTCACCTAAGACATCAAATAGAAGTGTATTTAAGGTTATTCATTACATATTGTTCCATTAATTTAATAACCATAGCAACAGTTTAAGCATTACCTAATAGTATCCAAAAAGGTATTTAAACACACAACTCAATGTTCAAGCAACTTTGTTTGATGATTTTATTTGTGTTTAAACTCTGGTCCACTTTTTCATCTAGTTTGGTACTAATTATTGTGTGAAATAGTGGTCTTCTAAAGACTTTGGGGTGCAGTCCAGTTCTACAAACACTTTCCAACTAAGGTGGCATCTTAGGTAGTGGACAAGGAGCACAATTTGTCAATTGAAAGGGGCTGTCCACCAATCAAATTTTATGAAATTGGCAACTTCGATAGCCAAATTAGTCAAGACCCTATTAGTGAACACCCTATTAGTCAAGACAACAGGTTGTTAGAGAGAACAAACAATGCTAACATGGAGAAAGCTGCAGAATCAATCTGAGAAATCAGCTTGCAAGTACAGAGGCTTGCAGGGAAAAAATAGTGTTGTGCTTGATAATGATCACTGATTGGATTTGGTTAGCTAACATTTGAGTGAATTATGAACAAAGGTGGAAGATGAGGACTTTCATATTCTCTGCTAGCTCATATTCTAAAGCTAGATCTAGTCAATTAGGACTTTCATAATCTTTGTTGGTGCTTTCCAGCTTTGATTCCACTTAGTTTTCAAATCTGATGCAGTTTTGGTCCAATTTTCTTGATTTTTGGCAACTCCTACTGTCATACGAATCTACTGGCTATTTCTATGCATTCTGAACAATTGAGCAAGTGTATTTTACCATTTGATATTAGTGTGCACTGATCATTTGGTGAATTCTGAACCTATATGCAAAATCACCTTTTAAACCATCATTTTTGCCTATATTTGGAAGTTCACTAGTGAAATTCTGTTGTAGTGTATTCCTTGGCTGTTTAAGTGTTGGTACACATCCAATTTGATGATATAAACTTGATTGACAAATCATTTGAACCTCACAATCACTGTTGCTCATTTTAGCCACTGCTGTTAATTTTTCCAGCCACTTTGTAAGGTGCAGAGTTCATTTTTATTGCTGTTTGCCATTGTTTATCTTTGGTTTTTTTCATCTTTGGATTGGCAAAAGCTGGGTTTAGGTTTCCAAATACATTTATATACTTATCCAAGTGTATAGCAATCATAAAAAGCACTTTAAACCCTCCTATCCAGATTTGAAAGGTCAAAAACCACAAAACACAAAATCTGTTGTTCTTTGTGGCATTTTATCAAACAATTTTGAATTTTCAACAAACACTTTTCCAGCACAGAATTCAATCACTATTTTTGGGTTTTTCTTGCTTTTCTAATCTGTTCTAGACCCTATCTTAAGTTCCTCTTGTGTGCTAGCCTTTCTTCCAACCCCAAAGTGTTTAAAAATCACTTTTATTGGCTTCCATATATTGCTGTCATGTTATTTCTGCATTATAGTGCTGTTTTGGTCATTTATAGTGCTGTTTTAGCACTTTTTGCTGCATAAATAGCAACTACAATAGTGATTTTGAGAAGTTGTGTACCTTTCTGTTTTTGAACCACTCATGCAAGTGTATTTGGTCATTACAAACTACTGTGAACTTGTCAAATGGTCCTTCAAAAGCCTATATGCAGACTTCACCTTTAAACCATCAAAGTTTGCTGCATTTTAGGCCAAAGTTATTGTGAATTAATGAATCTAATTGTTTCAGTGGGATTTAAATAGTTCTGCAAGTTTATTTCACCATTTCAAACTTGTGTGCACTGTTCATTTGGTCATTTTTCAGTTGCAAACACCATTGGAAGTTTATTTTTCACTATCCAAACCATTGAATTTGCTTGATCTTGCCAAGTGGACTATTGATTTTCTATTGTGGTTCCTTTCTTTGCTGTTGAACAGTCTGCACATACTCCAACTGTTAATTTCAAACTGCTTGAGGTGTCAACTGCTTTTTGTTGACTGTTTGGTGTTGGTTTTGGGTGTCGTGACGAATTGGTGCAGCTGTTTTACCTCACATTCCTTGGTCCAAGGGGGTAGCATCTTTTAGGAAGTGGATAAGGTCTTAAAAGGGCTTCAAGCCTGGACTCCGACTGCACTTCTTTCTTGCTATTCCAGCACCAATTTCAGCTGCAGTTTCAGCAACCATAAGCCTTTTTTGCTCATGATTTTGGACCGGCACTTTGTGAAACAACACCCACACTTAGCTCCAATTGTCACTTGCACTTGGACTTTGACTTAGGAGCGTGTTTCATATAGATAAACCTTCTTTTGGTTTCTAGGTTGATAGCTTTGTTGCATTGAAAAAGTTTTGAAAGATTTCTACCTACACACTAAGGTAAGAATCAACCAAAGACTAACTGCCTAGGAAGGACAAGGTTCTTAACCTTGTCCATTTCTGACTCAGTGTATCTCAGATTACATTTGTTTAGGCACTTCTACTTCTAATGTTAGTGAAAAATTAATTTTTAACGTAAAAAGAGTTCAAAACTATGTTCAAACTCTGGATTAGCTGAAGATTAAGAATTCCTTGCTTCGTAGCAATGGACATCATGCACCATTGAGAATGTGTGTACAACCTTTAATAGTTTAAGGTACTTTATCCTTCTACATCAATAGTTTCAACAGCTTGCTTAATCTAACACTTTGCTAATAATTTCAAACTATACATATCTTAAAATGATATTAAAGTAGTAAGATTAACGTTCTATCAATCCTAACTTGAGTAATGTGAGATTTCACTCACACTCACACAGTGTAATTTGTTCTTACATGGGATTTCCAACACTTATTTCTAAATATTATGGGATCACTCATAGTATGACAAAAAGGTAATCAAATTGGTAAAGAACTTTACTTTAGCATGTCAAGAACAAGATGGAATTTTCTAAGACTAGCTACTAAAACACAACTTACAAAAACATTGATTCAGTTTAGCCATTACCTTGAGATTAGAGAGACCAATCACACAAACACACTCCACTACTTCAGCACCAGCAACTTCTACAATTGAAACCAAACTTAACAATTTTAGGAACAACAACAAAAAATGGGGGTTAATTCATAAAGCTTTTTTTTATATATATTTAACCATGGTTTTTTTTATATATATTTACCTAGGACTGTGACAAGACAATTACATGTATGAAGGGTTAATTTAAAGTGAATCATGATCTACAATCATGAGAAATCAAAGCTGAAAGCATTTGTACTTACTCACCACAGAAGTACATTCACTTTATAAGACATTTTATCTTGCAAAAGAAAATATAGAACAAAAGAGTTATTTCAATCATAAATGGCTGCAAGAGCAAATAACCAACAAGTCTAATTGCTGCTGATACAATTCCACGTGTAAATGGAAACAACTTGTATTGTCAGACAGGTTTTACATGAAAATGGAAACAACTTGACTGGAGACTTGACTTCTCAGAGAGGTTTGACATTGCACACAGCTACGGAAGAACAAGCCAATCAATTTATTCAATTTATTCCAGTTTAATTTTAGGTAGTTTAATTTTAGGTAGTTTAATTTTAGGTTCTTTGTATCTCACACTAACTCTTAACCTAGTAGTAAATATTAATACCAAAACCACTTTCTTCTTTTGCTTCCTCTGCATGTTGCTTCTCATCTCTACTATGTTAACTCAGTCATCTAAACATGCTTCAATGGGTAACTATACTGCATCTGTTCCTTCCTCAAATCAACACGAACCACTTTTCTACCAACTAATCTACATCTTTCTTTCTTGTTATTCCTATTCCCATTTAACTAAACCAATTCAAAATAACTTGCTTTTCATTTTATTTTGACTTTCCAATAATATTAAGGAAAACTTGTCCCAGTTTATTAATCCAAAAGCCAGTAAAGAACATACCTCAATGCGTCTCCCAATAGCCTCCCTTGACAACGACAGCCGCCCTCACGTCACGGGAGCACCCTCCTCTCTACGCCTTCGCAGACCTCGTAATGTTAACGGACCACCCTCTTAACGGCAATGCCAATGCACTGCTGGAACACCACTGAACCCTACCCACACAATCTAACCGGACATACGGGAAAGGGAGAGGGAGAGGAAGACAAACTTGGGCGACGAGAATGGGAAGCACAAATTGGGGACAAGAACGGATAGGGAGGGGATGAGGGAGCACAACGCAGAGTTTACCTTTTACAAAATTGGGCGCGAGAACAGAGAGGGAATAGGGTGTTGTCTTACGAAATTAGGAACGACCTATGCCAATACGCCCAATTACTCAATTTAAGGGGTCGAGCCTCTTACCGAAGGCCCCAAACCCCTCGGTAATGCTCTTTTGACCTTCGGTAAATTCATTTCACCATGTCCCTCGGTAATGCTCATTTTGACCGTCGAAAAACTTTATTTACCGACGGTCCCTAGGCCTTCGGTAATTAACCTTCGGTAATAAGCAAAAATCTTGTAGTGTGTGTTATTAATTATGTGTTGTCATCATCAAAAACTCAAATATCACTGAGATTGTGGGTTAAGCTAACGTGTGCTCCCCCTATCAATAATCCAACAGAATGCACTCAATATTGAACGTCAATTGTGTAAATAGATTCTAAATTTAAATTTTCTTAAAGTTGTTTCCACAATAGGAAATCAGATGGTTATGAAATCTAATGGTAGAAAATAACTCAAAGACAATATAAAAAAGGAATCATACATTGTTAAATGATGAAGTTGAACAACTTTTTTATATAATTATTTTAGATCTAAAAATTGTTTTAGAATTATACATATTGTGAACCATATTTCTTTCCTCAGTAGTTCCCTTTCAGTTAGATATCTTAACCATTTCTGTACTATAAAAAACATTTTGTTGACTTAAATTTCAAAGGCCACCTTCATATGAACTAAGGCCGAATGCGACACTTTGAAATTCAAGTCGGCAAATTGCAATTTAAAGAACAAACATGCTTCGAAATCAAAGGAAAAGAATATGCCAAGGAGATAAAAAACATGAATCATAATATTTTCAATAGGGAAATAGGAGACAATGGGTTACGTGAAATGCAAGCTATTTTTATAGATGAACTGATGACGTCGAATTGGCTAAGAGATAGACGTACATTAAATCTTATATAATTATTTTAGATCTTAACATTGTTTCAATATTAAACATATTGTGATCCATATTTCTTTTTCTTAAGCAGTTCCTTTTCAGTAAGATATCTTAACCATTTTTGTACTATAAAAAACATTTGTATACTTGAATTTGAAAGGGCACCTTCATATGAAATGACGATGAATGCGCCACTTTTAAATTCAAGTTAGCAAATTGCAATTTGAAGAACAAAAATGCTTCAAAATCTAAGGAAAACATGAATCCTAATATGTTCAATAGGGAAACAAGAGGCAAGGGATTACGTGAAATGCAAGCTATATTTATAGATGAACCGATGACGTCGAATTAGCTAAGAAATAGACGTACATTATATCATGAAATAACAGTATATCGTGTAATTATGCTTAGTAACTACCACAGTCCACCATCTTGTATTAACGTCGAAGCCTAGCCGAATTCGATGTTCAAACATCATTAAGTGAAAAAATATGAAATCTCTTTTGATTCAGATAAGAACTAATTGACGTCCACCCACCCAGAAATTGACGTGAAAAACGTCGGTGGTAACAACACACCATTAATGCTACCAAATAATTCAATTCCCATCACGTCGAAGCCCCACAAACTTCAATGTGCTATTGAATGACTAAAAAGTAAAAAGAAAAAAGAATAAAAAGGGTGCGATCTTTGGCTTCTGGCAGAAGAAAATGTTGAAGCCCTAGAGACTTCGACATAATATTACTACTCCCAAATACTCCATTTCCCCATAGGATCGAGCTGATTCACACAAATTTGGTATGTTGAATGACAACTAGGATCGAGGTAGATAAAAATAGTAACCCAACTATTGGATATGCATTTTGCTTCCGAGTTTTATGTTTTTTTTATCATTTTCCATTTCCATAATGTTTAAACTTCCTTTTCTTCAACCCCTTTTATCTCACACAATAAAATAATATCATGTTTTCTTTTCTTATTTATATTTCATTTCACGTCTTATAATTATTAAATAAATTAGTTGATATATTTATTACGTGGCAATAATTTTTTTTTCTTTTATTTTCTTCCACAATCTTGTACAACTTTTTCGAATATGATGTTCAGGGAAACAAATCATTTAATCTATTTTTTATTTGTATTCATAAGTATATGAATAGAAATATATGATACATGTAAATTGATTGTGAATGTGGCCAAATTTTGGGTCTAAGAGACATTCGTTTGAATATTTATCCTCGTCGACTTTTCAAATTTGAGTTGGACCTCATTCGATTGTATTTGGCCAAATAATTGTCAGGGTCAACTTTAACGTATTTGACCAAATTTTAATCGCGACTGATTCGGTTAAATTCAGTCAAATTTTGATTAGAATTGATCGGGTGAATTTTAGTCAAGGACAAATGAGTCAAATTTAGACAAACTTCATCAAGGCTAACTCAACTAAAATTCAACAAAAGTATACTGGGTCAAATTTACAAGAATTTTGACCACAAATGATGTAGTCAAATTCAATTGAATTTCGGTCAGAGATGACTTGGTTGAATTCAACAAAATTTTGGTTATGGTCGACCTTTGGCTCAGACTCGCCTGTTGTGACTTTCGGCTCGGGTCAACCGATCCCGACCTTTGGCTCAAGCCCACCCATTTTGACCTTCAACTTATGTTAGTCTGTCTTAACCTTCAGTCTAAATCACTAGTGCACTAAGAGGATATGACACCGGTTACTTTTGCTTATAGGCATCAGTTCTACAACCGAAGTATATACCTGCGAGGTAAAAACGGGTAGGTTTTATGCCTCGGTTGTGAACTGGGTTAAAAAAGATAGGATTTATGCCTCGGTTTTTAGGTAACCGAGGCAGTAACGTGTTTGTTTTTAAATTTTTTCCACCAGCCTCTGTTCTTGGAGCTCTCAAGCAGAAACCCAAAAATTAAACAGTGAACAAGCATATTCAAAAACCCAAAAATTGAAATAAAAATTGAATAAGGAAATAGGGAACAAACAGATTGATTGTTCTTGTCATCTTCATCACAGATGAATGCTTTTGAATCAGCAATACAAGAACCCCGTTCAAATCCCTAACCGCCAATCCAGTCAAAACCCGTTCAAATCCCTAACCCCCAAATCCAGTCAAAACCCCATTGAAATCCCTAACGCCCAAATCGGATGACCAACAACCCCAAACCTCCGCCAACAGTCGCAAAGTCCCCAAACCTCTGCCAACAGTCGCGAAGTCCCCAAACCTGCACCAACAGTGGCGAAGTCGCTGAAGAGTGGAACTCCCTTGTGCCGCAGAAACGCTTTGTCGTGACCACTACTGGCACCAGAAGGGGGTTGGACCGGCAGGGGGCTGGACCGGGTGCTAGGCCAGCGGCTCCACCACTGACACGGGACGCACTAGGCAGTGGAGTGAGATCTGAGATCGCGTCCGGTGGTAGAGTGAGATCTGAGATCGCATCACGGGTTGGGGTTACAGGGTGGGATGCAGCCATGGCTTTGGGCAGCGAAAACGGAGCAACAACGTTGAAGGAGAGGTGGCGACGGCGGAGCAACGGAGTGGTGGCGACGAAGAGGCGGAGCGGTAGCTTTGAGATTTGAGCGAGAGAGAAGAGAGAAGAAGAGGAACTGTGAGAACGAGTGATGAATCATTATTTTCTTCACTTCACTTAGCTTATTGTGCTAGATTTAATTAGGGAATTGTGCATAATTGTCCAGTATTTTCCCATTTTACTGAATTGAGCTTAATCCAATCAGAAATTCTTATTTTAATTAATTTGAATTATCTGATACTAATTATTTACATTATTGAGTGCAGGGAAAATTCTGTAAATATTACTGGGACATTTAGAAGTTAAATGATTGAGGAGCACACCACACGACCTCATAAAAACATATGTTTGCTAACGTGAATGATATGCGTTGGGTTGATTTCTTAAATGAGCAATTCATTCATTTAGTAGAAGGTTCATTTTTATTGGGTGAAAATAAAGAAGTGCATTTATGCTGGAAGTGGGCTGCCACATATTTTAAGGGCCACGGCCTACACCTCAAGTGATGGGTTTGGAAGAATGTGCATCAAAAGCCATGGGTCCCTTTTCTTACTTTTAAGTGTTTTACGTGGTGAAATAAAAGATAAAATGGGTTGCCACAACCAAGCATTTGTCACGGTCCATCCACTACCAAATAAAAAAATGGGAGACACCAAAATAGAAAAAGAAGGGACCACTTCTTCAAGGAAACACACGGACTTAGTTAAGAAAGTGTAGGGGATTCATTGAATGGAGGTCACTGGAGACAATAGCACACTGCTGCCACGGCTGCAAGTAGCGTTAAGAGAAAATGGAGAGTTGAAGAAGAGATTAGGTGGAGCTGGGAGTGAGAGAAGAGAAGGTGTGTCCGTGAAGCTGGAAGCAGGGAGAAGTTTTTTTTTTATTTAATATTGACTTTTCAAAAAGCGAAGGGTTGCACATGGTGTAAGGGCTGGAAGGAAAAAACCACACGTACTGCACATGTAAAGAGCTCTTAACGACGCTGCTTGGAGGATTCATTTCTTTTCATTTTAGAATTACATCACGATTGGCTGAAAAGAAACACAAGCATCCTCCATATGGTCCAGCAAGGTTTAGGAGCAACTCGGTTTTGGCCAGAGAAGAGCTTCATGCACTGCAGGATTGAAGAAGGAGAGCTACCACCTAAGTTGGTTTGAAAGAAAGGGGTGTAACATTTGGAAGAAGTGAAGTTGCTGAAGCCTGAAGTGCTGTCACGGCCCTGGAAGGAGTAAGTCAAGGTTGTGCACAAATTGAAGAAAAAGGAGCTGGACGTGTGAAAGAAGATGAAAATGGAGGTCCAGTAGTGATGTCTCAGTCCAGCAACACCACCATTCCAGCAACTTGGTTCCAGTCCAGCTTGGAGCTGCTCATGCCCACCATGAGTTGAAGAAGAATTACAGCAGCAAAATGAAGAGAAGCATCCAGCTGGGAGGCGTCACATTCAGGCTGCACACAACATCCCATTTTGAGCAGCGACCAAGGGGAAGAGAGGAGAGAAAACTCACGCTTGGAAGAATGAAGGAGAGAGTGTTGGATGTGTGAAACCGTGAAGGTTGAATGGAGAAAAGTGGTCCAGCAGCTCACTTCCAAGAAGAAACATACTACATGGAAAGCATGCGTCAAGCATGGGCAATGGAATTGAAGAAAAGCGTTGATGTGCACCGAGAGAAGTTTGAGAAGATGCACCGTGGAGGGGTCTACCTAAATTATTTTTAGATGAAAGAATATATTAGTGGAACACTCACGGGCTGGAAGGCCATATAGAGACAAGCATGTCTCTCATTTCCAGAAATGAAAAGGTGATGCCCGTGTATAAAAGGAGGGTGGTGGAGAGTAGTAGGGGACGGCCTGGAGGCCTGGAAGGGGCTCTCACATTCTTCTCCTCCAGGAGGCTCTCGGGTTTCTATTTTCCCAAACAGTGCACAATTGTAATTTTATTTTTGAAGCATGTAGTTCAGTAAAAGATGGTCACAGTGTAGCATTTTGTTCGGTTTGAAATTTTATCTTCACTGTTCAGTAATTTTATTTCCAGTAAATTTTAATTTCAGTCACGTATTTTTATTTTTATCTCTTTTATTTTACCGTTTATTGTTTTCTGCGTTTAATTTTACCGTTTCTGAATTTTACTGTTCCGTTTTTACCGTCTTTTTCCGTTTGGTTTTTACCGTGGTTAAATTTTATTTCAGTGTTTTAAATTTAGTAGTGTTTAATTTCCAGTGCAGTTTTAATTTATTTTACCAAATCAAAACAATCACAAACCCCCCCCCACTTCGTAAAAAAATCTGAGACTGAACCACCAAAAATTGGTCCTCGAGAGACGACCTAGGAGTCACCTCCTAGCACTGTACTGCATTCTTATTTGCAATCAACTTTTGTGAGCGGTGCGACCCGTTCATCAACGAGATCTGAGCGTTTCAGAAAAAGAGGAAGAGTGAGAAGGGTACCGTGAAAGCAAAGCAACGAAGTGGCGATGACGGAGCAACGGAGCGGCGGAGCGGTGGAGCAACGAAGTAGCGGAGTGGTGGCTTTGAGATTTGAGCGAGAGAGAAGAGAGAAGAAGAGGAACTGAGAAGGAGATCTGAGTGAAAGAGAAGAAGAGGAACTAAAAACCATTCTATTTTACGGTGCAATAATAGAGTGTTTAGGCACCGGTTCTGCGTCAAGCCGAGGCAGTATCCCCTCATGACAGTTTTATGCCTCGGGTAGCTTAGACAACTGAGGTAGTAGCACTTTCAGGCACCAATTTCCTATTTTCCGAACATATAAGTTTTCATTAATTACAAAAACGCCACCGTGTTTGAATATGCTTCGATTTTTCTAAAACCGAAGCGTATTGGGCGCCTTTAAAAGTGGTTTTTTTACTAGTGAATGAACCATCTCAACATTTAGTTTGGGTTAACTCGTCTTGACCTTTACTCAAACTTAACCTGTCTTAATCTTCGACCCAACCAATTCTGTCATGATTTTTTACCCAGATCTGTTTGTCTTGACCTTTGATCCAGGACAACCTATCTTGACCTTCGATACACACTGACTCTTCTCGATCTTTTGCTTGGTTTGATGCATCTTAGTCGTTAACTTGTCTCAATCTTTTTTTCTAAGTGACCTATCTCAATCCATAGTCAAAGAGAACTCATCTCCATAATATTTTGTTTCAAATTTTTGTCTACAATAATCTATCTTAACCTTCATTTGGGATGACTAAACTTAATTTTTATTCAAATTTAAAATATATATTTTAAAAATCAATTAAAGTCTTTTAGTAGAATCATATTTATCTTAATCCTAAAATTAACACACCTAGAAAGAGATATTGAAGACTTGATTTATTTTTTATCTTATTTAAGAATCCCTTGAAAAACTTCAAATCCGATCTTAATCCTAAAATTAACACACCTAGAAAGAGACATTGAAGACTTGATTTATTTTTTTTATCTTATTTAAGAATCCATTGAAAAACTTCAAATCCGGAATGTTGTTGCCTCTAATGAAAAAAAATATTTATTTTTTTACATGGATTGAAGTACATGTCTCATTTTTATTTTCCTTTTAAATATATCTTAAAATTAAAAAGAAAAATAAAACAAGCTATCCAAATATTTTATTCAACCAACGACATAATACAAATTATTCAAATATTTTAACAACATAGAATAAACTTTCATACCTTTTCCTATGTAACTATTACTGTAAATTTACTGTATTATTATTTTAATATTAATGTAGCATTTATAATATTAAAATATATCATTAATTTATATTTTCGTCTTTCAATTTATAAATTTTATTGTTAATTATTCTAAAAGTACAGTTTTTGATAAATTTGCAAAATTTAAATATGGTAATACTAAAATAATAATTTTATTAATTTTAATATAAAACTAATATTTTTAAATGTTTTATACATTCAAATAAACATTTTTAAAAATGACTTCTTTTTCTAATACCGTTTCTTTTTCTTACAAGAAATGAACTCCAATATACTTTTGCCACCAATATAGGCTATTTTTCATTTTTTATATTTGTTAACCTTTTTACACAAAAATATGAGAAATCTAATAAAATTGAGTGAGTATTAGATTACAAACAAGAAGCTTATCATTGAGTGAAGAGCATAAAAAAAACTGGCATCTCTTACATAGATAGCTCTTTTCAAATTACGTTACATTATTAAGCACGTATACAATTATTCTTTTCATATACTTTCTTGAAATTTATGAGTTCTAATTATTTTCTAAACTAAAATCCCTAAATAGAATTGTGATATATAACTAAATCTCAATTCTAAAAAAATATTATTATTATTTTCCATATGAAATTAATAAAATATTTTAAAAAAATAACGTTTTATTCTCTTCAAATAAACTCACAAATCTTTCTTATATTTTATAATATGTAAATATTATAAGATAAATTTATACTTTAAAAATATAAAAAAATGTAAATCTTATCTTAAAATATAATAGTAGGGGAGGCTATGAGAGGTTATAAAGAAAAGAAAACAGAAACAATAAATGCTCGGAGCCCTATAGATTTCGACGTTCTATTAATGCTCTGGTAAGAGCACAGAATTAATGCTCTTAACTACTTCAATTCCTTTCACGTCAAAGCCCCGCAGACTTTGACGTTCGATGGGAGGTTATAAAGGAAAAAAAAAAATTCAAAATTGCGCCACCTTTGGCTTCTGGATGAAGAAGAAAACGTCGAAGTCCCAAAGACTTCGACGTTCTATTAATTCTCTAGTAAGAGCACACCATTAATGCTCCCAACTACCCTAATTCCCTTCACGTCAAAGCCCTGCAAACTTCGACGTTCCATGGGAGGTTATAAAGGAAAAAGAAAAAAGACTCAAAAGTGTGCAACCTTTGGCTTCTGGCTGAAGAAGAAAATGTCGAAGCCCCACAGACTTCGACGTTCTATTAATGCTCTGGTAAGAGTACACCATTAATGCTCCCAACTACCCTAATTCCTGATGGACGAACGCCCGAGGAGAGGCCGACGATGCGACGCGGACTCCTTCGAAGCTTCCTCTAGAGATGAACGCAGCGGAAAGTACACGAAGCTCTAGATTCAGAGCTTACTCAAAGGAAACCTACTAAACTAAGAACAGACTCAAGAAAACCCTAAGATCTAAGGTTTAATCGGGAGATAAAACTAGAGACACGAAGGAAACCCTAGAAAAGGGGGAAAGCTCAAAATGAACCGATGAATCGGTTCAAACTCAAGATTAAACGGTAGGAAAGCTAGATTACTCAGAGGAAAGTGGATTAAACGGTAGAAAAGGGACAACAATCAGTGGAAAGTCTGGATCGAAGGTGAAACAAGGTTTTAATCGGTGGAAATCAAAAGAATTGGTGCAAGAAGATGGATCTGTGAGGAAAAAGAAGATTACCGTGATGGAAGCAATGGCTTATGACGAAGAGAGCTCTCGAGAGAGAGTGAGATGCTTTGTGATGTGCAAGGAATGTGCGAGAGTGAAATGCGAAATGAAATTTCGTTTCTGATTCGCGAGAGGAATATGAGGGAGCTGATGCAGGACTGAATGAAGAGCGCTGACGAGCGGATTGAAGTAACGGTGATGATGTGTGATGAGAAAGAAGCACGGTGGAATGGAATATGGAAGGGAAAGAGTGTGCTTGGAAGGTGGCTAGAGGGAGTCTTTGGACTCTCTAGCCTGACTTTCAAGAGAGAATTATTTCTGATTTCAGAAAATTTAATTCTCATTAATCTCAAAAGTAACAATACAATAGAGGAGCTGGGTATTTATAGTAACCCATGCTCCTTAAGAGCTAAACTATAAAAGGTAAAAATACAAAAGGAGGACTACGTCAAGTAGGATTCCATCATACCCTCCCTCTTAAAAAAAGATTTGTCCTCAAATCTGGCAATCGCCTTATGAAGAAGCTCCACACAATCTTTGGGAGCATGGCCATCTTGGAGTGGCCTTATTCTTTTATATTAACTTTTTCTTCCTCCTGATCAAACACAAATCTGCAATAAACATCAAATATATTTTCAATTAATACCAATCCAAGAAAGAATTTTTCTATAAAAACAAGGAAATAAGGACTTCTAATATTTTGTTTAGTAGTCTTTGTAAATTTTAGAAGTCCAAATTCACTTTTGTCTTGAGTTATTTCTTTCCTTAAATATAAGAATAACTCAAGATATGAATTGTCATATTTTGAAAAGGTTTGCATGGAATATGAGATGACAATTTGTTTGAAAGAGAAGTTAAAATTTAAAAAATAATCAATTATTGAAAAAGAAGTAAAGATTTGGAAACCTTCCCTTTTAGGTTCCATGGTTTTTGAAAGAATAGGATTTGCCATCAGGAACAATTTCTCCTTTTCTTTCTTCTTTCTTTCTTGCCTTTCTTTCTTTCCTTCTTCTTTTCTCTCTTCTTCTATTCTTTTATCTTCTTCTCTTTCTTCCTTTTCTTCTTCTCTTCTTCTCTCTTCTTCTCTTCTTAATTCCTCTCTTCTTCTCTCTTTTCTTTTCTCTATTTCTTCTCTCTCTTTCTTCTCTTCTTCCTTCCTTTCTTCCTTTTCTTTTCTCTCAATCTCTCTTTCTCTTTTCTTATCCTTGATCTCCTTGAGTCTTGCCCTAAATTCTAATTCTCTACGAAGAAACCCATGATCATTTAAACTCTCAAGAAATGATTTTCCATCTTCAATGCAATCCCTAATTAGTTCTAGGTTTCTTTTAATGCTTGAAGGCACAAACTTTCTTCTCATGCAAGCTTTTAAATCATGCCAATCACGTATGGAGGACTTTCTACCTTTCCTAACATGATATTGTCTTTCATTCCACCACTCTCTTGCATGCACTTCTAACTTAGAGAGATATATACTAAGAACATAATATTCACTCTCTTCACAAAACCAAGGATTTATTTTATCAATTTCTTTTTCCCAAGCTAGGTATGTTAATGCACCTATGTCTTTACCAAAGGATGGAAGATTCCTAGCTTGTTTAAACATTTCATCAACTTTATCTAACCTAGAAGACCTATATGAACCATAAGAAGACATCTTTGTTTTAAAAAGTTTTCTTAATTTAAAGTGATATGATCATAAATGGGTCAACAATGAAGAGTTTTCAAAGTGACAACAAGCATAAAAAAGAGTAGAATAGGTTTCCTTTGGGCGTGTATTTGCCTTTTGATTTCTTTCTCTTAGTTCTTGTGAATAATTGCTTATAAAATCTTCTTTCTCTTTAAGAACAAGCAATGTGGGACTCAAAAGTCCCTAGAAGACCTGCAGCAGTTGCTGGACGGACTACACCTTCAAAAGTCCCACATCTCCTAGATCTTGCATCTTAGCTCACTCCGAAGGTTATATAAGAAGGCTTAGGGGTCTCCTTTTTGTACACCTTTGCATTGAATGAAATTTGAGTTGAATTGCAATCTTGCATTCTTCTTTGAGATAGAATTCTGTCTCTAAAGTCCCAAATTTGGGCAGGCCTTATCTTGCTCAAGCAAGTGATGGTCCTCCTCTTGATGCTTATCTTGGAAGCTTGTTCAAGTGGCGCATCTTCAATTCCTAAGTTTCCTTTTCTTAATCTCTTCCATTTTTAATTTCTTTCCCATTCTCTTAAATGTCATTTAGTATATTCTCTCTAGGTATGCACTTCCCTATCATAAAGGGTTCAAAACTTTCACTTAGACAAGTCCCAGGTAAGAAAGGTGAGCTAAAGAGCTGCTTAAGTACCAAGTCTTGCCTTGCCAGAAATGTCTTAGGCTACTAACTAATTACCCCTTAAACTAAAATCACCTTTAGAAACAAAGTACACAACTCAAACAATCACAAACAATTAAAAGACTAAACTCTCGGACTATAGTGTGATAAGGCTTAAAGTTTAATCCCTTTTAGCCTAAATCACCCCTAAACGTGAACACAATTAAACAAACAAAACACTTCAGAAACCAGCGGACTCTAATGACCCCTACGAGATACACAAATGAAGTCAATAGTAAAGTCTACTCCTATGGTGAAGCTTGTAGCTTTGGCTAACAAGACACATTCACCTGTCTAGCTATGCTAAAAAAAACATCAAAGCAATCAAGAAAAGTTGCCAAGAGTTTGAAAGAGCACCAAGGACTCTTCCAAAGAACTTGGACTTTATAAAAGGCCCTTTTACAAAACAAAAGCTAAGGCTAACACTAGGCTAACACAATCCTATTACAAACAAATTGAAGAAAACAAGTTATGCTACTAGTCTTGTTCTTGAACGTCCTGGGTACGGTTCACTGCTGTAGGGCTTCACTTGATCAAAATATGGCCTTCAACTACCTCTCTCAGCTTAATCAAGAAATTAGCTTGTCCAATCCTGCAACACAAATGAATCAAGGCTGTTGTCACTTACACCCTTAGTAAAACTAGTTTGCACAAAAATATAGGGCAGTAAGAACTTCCCTTTCTCTTGGCTGCACAAACTTTCTAGTAAGATTCTGCAGCTGCTCAATTAAACTCCTGGACAATTTGAATTGCAATGAAAGCAACTCTGCACAGATAATTCATACTAATTCAGCAGATCAAGTAATTCAACAATGAACAATTTAAATCCAAAACAGTTTAAACAGTCAAAAGCAATTAAACTAGATAACTCCCTTTAGTTCTAAGCTTCCACATGAAGTGCTTAGGTTGTTGTTTTCTCAGTAAGTTTCTGCTCAAACTAAACTCTCAAATATCAGCTTTGCACACACCAAAATCAAACCAGATTCTATTAGACACATGCAAATGGTCATTATACCAGATTCAAAGAAATGTAAAATCTAAGCTGAAACCGAACTGATTAACAACCACCCCAATCTAATCAAAATCAGATTAATCCAATACAATGCAGAACAATTCCAATTTAGAATTCAGATTGGCTAATCCTAGTGTACAAAAAAACTGTCATACCAGATTCAACACTTGAAATTATGCTAATCAAAGACAAGCTATAACAAGAAGAGTTCAACCAAAACAAAAGCAAGTTAAGGTGAAAGAAACTCCCTTCAATTCAGATGGCTGCTACTGGTTGCTCAACGAATACACTCTTGTTGTTGTTAACCAGCCTTGGATCTCCTAGCTTTTGTCTACTCTTCCCTTTCACTCGGTCTGGTGCAACTGAGACATTGAATAATTCCTATTTGGTCTCAAACTGTTCCAAGTATTCTGCACAGTTAATTTTCAACCAAAATCAACAGGATATTCATTCAATATTATCATTTACATCACTTACAAGCTAAAACAAAATAGCAATTCACAACAAAGGGTAAGTTAGACAACTTCCCAATTTTAATGGTTGTTTCTAGCCTGTTTCAAGCTCCACACTGAGGTGTTCTTGCTACTGTTTCTTCAGTAATATTCTACTCAACTAATGATTCATTCACATCAGCTCTGCACACATAAATCTCAACAAAATCCAGCAACAGAATCCAGCAAGTGCAAATGGACAGTGAATTAAATTCAGATTGGATGTAATTCAATGCAGAAACTAACCACCTAATTAATTCAAACGCCAAGTCAGAACTGGAATTTAGGTGCTTTAATCACTTCTTAAAACTGAAGGATGCATTGGCAAATCAAATAAATGGACAAAGAGTAATGTGAGGCAAATCAGAAATTGGCAGTTTTAAAACAGTGTTGTTGCACTTCCAGAAATGCTCATAAAACAATCAGCACATTATTTGAAAATCCTATGCATCTACCAAGTTCCCATAGGTCTTATCAAATCAGAATCAACATTCAACATGCCCAATTAAACCATGAAATCACAATTCATTTTCAAAACAGTGAATACATCATGAATTCAGCAAGCAATGTTTTAACTAAAATGAATGCAATGATAGTTTAAAGATTCATAAGCACAAATAAAAGTTCCAGAAAATCAATAATCAATTAAAACAACAGTGATTGCAGTTGCAATTGCAACAAATCACAGTTGCTCCAATCTAATTACTCCAATTTCTTTTCCTGCACAATGAACACAATCAACAAATGGTTAAGTGAAACTGAACTCTCTTGCAAATGCAAAGGAATTTAGGCTAAATTAGCCTTACTAAGCTCACAGCACTGAGGTTTCTCTTTAAAAATTTAAAGCACATAAATGAAAAGGTTTGGAAGGGAGATTCTCCCTTGGCAGTTTAAGACTTGAGAGTCTTTTAGACCACTACCACCTAAGATGCTACCAAGCACACAAACCTTCTTTCAAATTCCAGAAACCAAAGTGTAAAAAACTTCTCATTTCAGAAAAAGGCTAGGCTAAACAGAGTAATGGACAATACAAGACAACCACCAAGAATGTAAGCACCAGATAATGAAACTGACAACACAGCAGATCTATTGCTTAAGACAACTCTAGATCAGATGAATAAAGCAATTAAAATTCAAATTAAGAACAGCAGATCAGAGTTCACACGTGAAAGACAAAACCAAGACATTCAACAATGACAAGCAAGAAACAAAACTTTTGATCAAAGTGAGCACTCAAACTGAACCTAACAACAGCTCTAGAAAAGATTAAAAACACAATAAAAAAAACCAAGCAAGTTGAATTAGAATATAAAATCACTATTCTAGTATTGACATTCTAAACTGTTTGAAGAAAGTTCTTAATTAAATAAGCTCAAATTGCAACATTCTTCACTTCTGATTTTGGAACCTCTATATTGAACTGCACAGGTCAAATTGCCTTTTACTTGTAAATTACACTTTTCACAACCTGTTTTTTTTTTTAAACAAATTCACAGACCTTAAGCTCTTGTCACAGTTCAATATGATGTATAAAACTCAAACAGATACAAATTTCAGTTATACTGATTCAACTTTGCTCAAAACAAACACAACATGGTGGTTTTGAAAATGGGAAATTCGTTCTAGCTGCAATTACTCAAATCTGACCCTTATAACACCTTGAATATGTCAAATGAAATTGGTTTATACCAGAATAGGGCACACAAAAACAGCAGCTATAACAAAAACTGGAATTTCACTTTTAAACAGCAAATTGTGCTTTAGAGTAGCTCAAGTATACCACCAACTCTTATGTATTCAGAATTACAATGACTGAAAGCAACAATTAATATGACTCTAGAATTTGATGAAACTAGAAGCTTAGCAATGAACTAATACTAAGCTGAATAGACACACAGTCAAGAACATTAACACAGACTTCAAAGAAAAACTAGTTCGGTGTGGCTGGCCAAAAGAGAGACTGATGCTGATGTAAGCATCTTGCACCCAAGCTCAATGCAACATTTCATAGCTTAATTGGTGTGCATTTGTTATCCACAAGCAGATTCAACTTTCAGCTCACAGAATTTCAAAAGTGCAATACAATTACATGTAATGGACAACATCAAAAACTCAAGACAGCTTCAGAGAAATGAAATGACATTAAAACTGCTATTGAAGTCTGTCATCAAGCTCATTCAATTGAATGTCACTGCTTATGATGATGGACACATCTTACTCAAAGCAAAAAAACTCAATTGAATCACAGTTAAACTCAGATTTAATTGACAATTAAAACAAACCACAAGACTAGAACATGACAGAATAAGATTCAGAAAATAAAAGACTCAAACAAATACTTGCACCGAATTAAAATGATCAAAACATTGACTCAAGGCTCAGAACAAGTCATAACACTCATGATAATGAAGGAAAATGATGAACAAGTCTGAAATTGAACGAAACAAAACACAAAGAATCCCAACGAGACAAAACGAACAGAGGATGACATAAAACAGAAACGCGAATCATAATAAAAATGAACAAAATATGAATCAGACAAGACCGAATCGAAACAAAATGCAAAGAACAGAATCAAACTGAGACAAAATAAGATGAATGCATAGAGACGCGAAACAACGCAAGAACAGAAGACAACTCGAAACAGAGACGCGAAACACTTAACTCAGAATTAAACCGAACAACTCAGAATAGAGACGAGAGGATATACTTACCTTCGAAGCGTGTTCGACCTTGCTCTGAATACCACTTGATGGACGAACGCCCGAGGAGAGGCCGACGACGCGACGCGGACTCCTTCGAAGCTTCCTCCAGAGATGAACGCAACTGAAAGTACACGAAGCTCTAGATTCAGAGCTTACTCAAAGGAAACCTACTAAACTAAGAACAGACTCAAGAAAACCCTAAGATCTAAGGTTTAGTCGAGAGATAAAACTAGAGACACGAAGGAAACCCTAGAAAAGGGGGAAAACTCAAAATGAACCGATGAATCGGTTCAAACTCAAGATTAAACGGTAGGAAAGCTAGATTACTCAGAGGAAAGTGGATTAAACGGTAGAAAAGGGACAACAATCGGTGTAAAGTCTAGATCGAAGGTGAAACAAGGTTTTAATCGGTGGAAATCAAAAGAATTGGTGGAAGAAGATGGATCTATGAGGAAAAAGAAGATTACCGTGATGGAAGCAATGGCTTATGACAAAGAGAGCTCTCGAGAGAGAGTGAGATGCTCTGTGATGTGCAAGGAATGTGCGAGAGTGAAATGCGAAATGAAGTTTCGTTTCTGATTCGCGAGAGGAATATGAGGGAGCTGATGCGGGACTTAATGGAGAGCGCTGACGAGCGGATTGAAGTAACGGTGATGATGTGTGATGAGAGAGAAGCACGGTGGAATGGAATATGGAAGGGAAAGAGTGTGCTTGGAAGGTGGCTAGAGGGGGTCTTTGGACTCTCTAGCCTGACTTTCAAGAGAGAATTATTTCTAATTTCAGAAAATTTAATTCTCATTAATCTCAAAATTAACAATACAATAGAGGAGCTGGGTATTTATAGTAACCCATGCTCCTTAAGAGCTAAACTATAAAAGGTAAAAATACAAAAGGAGGACTACGTCAAGTACGATTCTGATGGAAACCCATTTAGGGCAGTCCATTCAAAGGAGTATCAACTTAAGCTAAGGCTAAGAAAGGGAAGTGAAGAAGGACTATTAAAGACTCTTTCTTAATTTTCTTTCTCTAAGTCTTAGTAGGATTCTCTTTAATATGTTTATATGTGTTTTGTAGGGTCTAATAAAGCTAGGAGATCATGGATCAACTAGCCAAGAAACTTGATAAATCAAGAAGCAAGGAAACATCAAGAATGAAGAAGCAAGCCAAATCTTCACTTAGAGGAATGTTGGAATCTTCACTTGGATCCATAGTAAGCTGCTTTGGAAGCCCACATGAGTCACATTTCAACCAGCAGCTTGGTTGAAGTTGAAGAAAGCCTAGAGCTTAGCAGATAAGGGTTTGCGCCCAGCGTCAACAAATGCACCAGTTGCCACTCACGTTTCTTCAACAACTTCGTTTGATAGGCCACGTAGCCACTCACGTTTTCTTTCCACTTGCACAGCTGGCCCTTGCATCATAGCTAACGTAGCTAAGTGTAGGCGTGAACCAGGAGCTTTGTTTCTCCTTTAAATACCTTGCTCCATTGCTTGTAACGGGACCTTTAATTTGAATGAAGAATTGTTTTCTGTTGATGCTGTCCAGAACTTTCTTCTTATTGAAGGTCACCGAGAGAGAGCCTGAGAGTTTCCTCTAGCCTCTCTCCCTAGCTAGGCTTCCATTCCTAGCATTCCTCTACACATTTAGTATCATATTTCAGCACCTAAACCACTTCCTTCATACCATTTTCTCCATCCCTGATTCATCTGTTTTCTTCACCGCATCACTGTTTGATTCAATCCTCCTTTGCCTCAAACTTATCTTCATCACTGAATCATCTACTCTCCTTCAATCCAGTCACTGAACACTGTTTGAAGAGTGGGTTCCTTCCTCCGATCATAATCATCATAATTCATCTTCTTCCGCTGCAACAAAATGATGTTCATCCTCCTATCTAGTTCAGATTTCAGAAGTTCCTAGGAGAAGTTCCGTTGATTCCATCTTGCACCAGAATTAGCTGGATTCTTCTTCCATCAAGTGGTATCAAAGCTTAGGTCGTCCACGCACCAAGAGCTAAGCTATTTCATCCATTTTTATTCCAATTCTATTTCTGTTTTTGCATTCTGTCTTGTTTTTTGCATTCTGTCCAGTTTTTTGTTCCAACACTGTTTCCATTCTGTTTTGGTTCTATTCTTCTTAATTTGGTGTGTTTAATCATTGTTAAGTGTGCTTCCATTCTGTTATAATGTTTATCCTTTATTTTAAACGGTGAATTTTCTTTGTTTGAGTCATTTCCAGCTTTAATTTTCAATTTCAGTGTTGTCTTGGTCATGTGCAAGTGAATATTGCAGTTTTAGTTTTTGTCTGCTTTGGTATTCTTTTTTGCTGGTTTAATTCGTTTTGCTTGAGTTCAAGTGCTAGAAAGGCTTTAAATCAACCAAATAAGGCAATGAGAACATGTTCAAGCCTTGGTGATAGAAGCAAAAGCACTAGAAGCTAATTCTAGTTTCAAATCTGCTCAAGAAATTCAAATCTGGTTTTAAAATTTGAAATCTGTTTCAGCTGATTTTATTTGATTCTGCTGCTTGGAAAAAATTTGTTTGCTGTTATTGGAAGTGGCTAAAGGTGTGGCAGACCATCAAAAGCAAGGAAATGCATCTAACATAGCTTGGTTGCCTTAAAAACCAGTAGCCTTTGCTGTCCAGTTTTTTCTGTTCTAGCTTTTCACCGTGCTATCATTCTTTGCTTAGTCCAGTCTGAGTTTATTCATACTAAGCACTTTAATTCTAGCTTAGTTCAGTGTAATAACATTCTCTGGAGTCATTGTGTGTGCTGTCCAGCCTTATCTCCACAAGTTTCTTAAATCTGGTGCAGTTTTGGTGGGAATTTTCTGCATAAATAGGCTATAGCAAGGGTGAATTGTTGAATTTTGCTATTTCTGTGCATTTACAACATTTGAGCAAGTTTAAATTGTCATTCCAAAGTTGTTTGCACTGTTCATTTGGTCATTTTCTAGCCTATATGCAGATTTGCCTTTTTAAACCTTAAAATTGCCTTTAAAATGGAAGTGCACCAGTGAATTCACATTGCAATCTGTTTTCTAACTGTTTCAATGTTTAAACATCTTTAAAATGATGATACAAAGTTGTTTGATGCATCAATTTAACTGTTGAATCACTTCCAATCAATTTTGGGTTTAAAACCACCATTTCAATCCACTTTTTCTGCTAGAGTGTTGAAAACTGAATCTGTTTTGATGATTTGATCTTCAACTTTTAATTTGGCTTGCAGCAATACCTGGTTCAGTGATTTAAAATAGAATTAAATGGTTAAAAGAAGCAAAGCAAAGTGTTAAAAGGGATTTTGAACCGTGCAGGCCTAGTCAAAACCCAAAAACACAAAATCTGGGTTTCTTTGAGGCATTTCATCGAACACCTTCTATTTTTATCAAACAGTTTCATGCTAACTGTCTTTCAACCTGCATTTTGGGTTTTCTTGCTTTATTAAGCACTTCTAGAACCATTCATAAGTTCCTTTTGACGTGTCAACCTGTTTTTAAAGCTTTAAACTCATTAATTGGTCATTCTTGGAATTCTGATTTTGTTCATCAAAGTAAATCTATTTCAGTTTAAAATCCTGGTCATTTGGTCACTTTTAATTTGATTTGTGGTGCTATTTAGATGCTTATTGGTGCAGTTTTTGTGCTAGGGTGATTGCTCATGCTAGTGGTAGCATTTTGAGGGGTGGAAACTCATATACCTCTTGATCCAAGTGCCTCCACAGTAAGGAAAAATAGCTTCCTGAAACACCATTCTGCAATGAGAAAAAGAGTGAAAATTTGGCAACTCCATTAGCCAAATTTTGAGACACAAGCCAAACAGCTGAGTGATGGTGAGATTGAGTGTATATCATCCAAAAGAAATTTGTCAGTGGAGTGAAAATACCCTGAAACAGTTCAGAAAGTGAGATTTGAGTGGATGCACATGAAGCCAAAATACTTGGCCGAGAGGAAAATCCTGTTTTAGCTTCCAATGCTGAAAAGTCCAATTTTTTAAGTCTGATTTGTGCTATTCAATATGTCTACACAGTTTTTGTTTTGAAAAGGCAATGCCAATGATCAAAAATATTTTTGAAACACCTTTTTGAACTGGTTTTTCCAATTGAAGGTGCAAATTTCAGTCTATCCAAACTGCTCAAAACAGATTTCATCACACTTGACCAATTGGTTCATTATTGGTGATCAATTAGAACAAACAATTTTCTCATTTCAAGTTGATTGACAGTAATGAACTGAGTCTTTTGCTACTTGAGTAAACTTGATTTTGGAAAGCTGTAGTATATTTGCTAGTTATGGTATGTAACAGTGCAGGTTTCTTTGAATTGAAAGGAGAAAGCAGAATAGATTGAACCTTCAGCACTTGGAACAGTTGAACAGCTTCTGCTTAAAGTGCAGTTTCATATGACCATTGAACTAGGCAATGTACAGGTCATTAAGCCTCCATTTGGGTGCCTTCCAGTAGCAGAATACAGTTGTTCAGATGCAGAATACAGTTGTCCAGAAGCCTCAATGTGATCATGTTAATCATTTTCTGCAGAAGTGGACCAAATTAGCATAGTGGCAGCAACACTTTTATTTCTTTTGTAGTTACTTTGAGTCATTTGATTTGTAATGTTCCTGTTTTAGATCTCTTTCAACTTTCATTGTAAAAGGCCAATTAAGACCAAGTACTTGGAAGGGTCCTTGGTGCTCTATCCAATCTTGGCAATTTTCTTTGCTTGCTTTGATAGTAGACGGTGAGTGTGTCTTGTTAGCCAAAGCTACAAGCCTCACCTAGGATTTCTTTTGTTTTATTTTCATGCTCTAAGATTTTGTTCCATTAGAAGTATAGGTGTTTTATCTTTCATTTAGATTGTTTGAGTCCATTTTTAAATTCAATAGTGAATCTTACTTTGAAAATGGTAAAGTAAGTAACCTTAGACATTCTGGCTAGGTAAGACTTGGTATTTAAGTGGCCTTTGGCTCACCTCTCTTACCTGGGAATTGTCTCTAGGTAAAATCTTAAACCTTTTCAAACTAAGAATCCACTTTTGAAATTAAAAAGATGAATGAGGAAATCATGATCACCAAGAAAGAAATAGAAATGAGTGAGCTTAGGAACTTGTTTGCCCAATACATGAAAAATCAAAATGAAGGTGAACAAAAAAGAAAGAAGGAAGGATGAAAGGTACAACCAAGCTAGGAAAAATATTCCATTATTTGGTAGGGATATTAGTGCTTTAACATATTTAGCTTGGGAAAGAAAAATTGATAAAATACATCTTTTTCTTGCTAGAGATAGTGAATCTTTTGCTCTTAACATATATCTTTCTAGATTGGAAGAACATGCAAGTGAGTGGTGGAATCATAGGCAATATAGTGTCAAAAAAGGTAGAAAATCCTCCATTCATGATTGGTATGAACTAAGAGCTTGCATGAGAAGAAATTTTGTTCCTCTTTCAGCCAAGAGAGACCTAGAATTAATGGGACACCTCATTCAAGAGGGAAAAACATTTATGAAAGGTCTAGATGGTTTCTCTAGAAGGGAAATTGAATTTAAAGAAAAACTTGAGAAACTCTTGGATAAGAGAAGAAAGAGAGAGACTAGAAGGAGAGAAGAGGAATTGAGAGAAAAGATAGAAGAAGAAAAGAGAAAGATAGAAGAAGAGAAGAAAGTAGAAGATGAGAGAAGAGAAAAAAAAAGAGAGAAAAGGAGCATTTGCTACTGATGGCAAATTCTACTCCTACAATTCAAAGAAAACCAAAAAGGGAAGGTTTCCAATCCTTTAATTCTTCTTCAATTATCTTTAAGTCTTTGCATGATAACTCCTCTTTTGAACCAATTGCCACACCAATTATCATTACACTACCCTCTTAAAAATATGGCAATTTAAATCTTGAGTTATTGTTACCCTTAAGGATACAATAGGACTTTCAGATTTCTTTAAAAGTATAAAACAAAGTCCTTATTCTAAAGTTACTTCCATAAAAAAATTGTTTCTTGGATTGATACTAATTGGAGATATATTTGATGCTTATTGTAGATATATTTTTTATCCAGGAGGAAAGTAACAAACCAAAGTTGTGCTTCTTTATATCTTCCCAATTTGAGGACAAATCGTTTTTTCAAGAGGGAGGGTATGATGGAAACCCATTTACGGCAGTCCATTCAAAGGAGTATCAACTTAAGCTAAGGCTAAGAAAGGGAAGTGAAGAAGGACTATTAAAGACTCTTTCTTAATTTTCTTTCTCTAAGTCTTAGTAGGATTCTCTTTAATATGTTTATATGTGTTTTGTAGGGTCTAATAAAGCTAGGAGATCATGGATCAACTAGCCAAGAAACTTGATAAATCAAGAAGCAAGGAAACATCAAGAATGAAGAAGCAAGCCAAATCTTCACTTAGAGGAATGTTGGAATCTTCACTTGGATCCATAGTAAGCTGCTTTGGAAGCCCACATGAGTCACATTCGAACCAGCAGCTTGGTTGAAGTTGAAGAAAGCCTAGTGCTCAGCAGATGAGGGTTTGCGCCCAGCGTCAACAAATGCACCAGTTGCCACTCACGTTTCTTCAACAACTTCTTGTTTGATAGGCCACGTAGCCACTCACGTTTTCTTTCCACTTGCACAGCTGGCCCTTGCAGCATAGCTAACGTAGCTAAGTGTAGGCGTGAACCAGGAGCTTTGTTTCTCCTTTAAATACCTTGCTCCATTGCTTGTAACGGGACCTTTGATTTGAATGAAGAATTGTTTTCTGTTGATGCTGTCCAGAACTTTCTTCTTATTGAAGGTCACCGAGAGAGAGCCTGAGAGTTTCCTCTAGCCTCTCTCCCTAGCTAGGCTTCCATTCCTAGCATTCCTCTACACATTCCGTATCATATTTCAGCACCTAAACCACTTCCTTCATACCATTTTCTCCATTCCCGATTCATCTGTTTTCTTCACCGCATCACTGTTTGATTCAATCCTCCTTTGCCTCAAACTTATCTTCATCACTGAATCATCTACTCTCCTTCAATCCAGTCACTGAACACTGTTTGAAGAGTGGGTTCCTTCCAACGATCATAATCATCATAATTCATCTTCTTCCGCTGCAACAAAATGATGTTCATCCTCCTATCTAGTTCAGATTTCAGAAGTTCCTAGGAGAAGTTCCGTTGATTCCATCTTGCACCAGAATCAGCTGGATTCTTCTTCCATCAGATTCCATCAATTCCCTTCACGTCAAAGCCTTGCAGACATCGACGTTCCATGGGAGGTTATAAAGGAAAAAGAAAAAAGATTCAAAAGTGTGCAACCTTTTGCTTCTGGATGAAGAAGAAAATGTCGAAGCCCCACAAACTTCGACGTTCTATTAATGCTCTGGTAAGAGTACACCATTAATGCTCCCAACTACTCCAATTCCCTTCACGTCAAAGTCCCACAGACTTCGATGTTCTATGGGAGGTTATAAAGGAAAAGAAAAAATATTCAAAAGTGCACCACATTTGGCTTCTGGATGAAGAAGAAAACGTCAAAGCCCCATTGACTTGGACGTAATCTTGGTGGTTTAAAAGAAAAAAGAAAAAAGAATTAAAAAGGGAGAAAACTCTTTGGCTTTTGGTTGACAATTAGCACGTCAAAACCTTGTAGAATTCAAAGTAGCCTTTATGGTTTAAAAGAAAAAAGAAAAAAGAATTAAAAACAGAGTAACTGTTTGGCTTCTGGTTGACGTGTCTGTAAGTTAGTTTTATTTTTTGACATGGATTCTTTGCTTTTGTTGTTTTAAAATTACTTAGAGTAATCGAAGCTAGATTCATCAGCGTCGTATTAGTGAAGAGTATGAGCGATGGGTTTTTAAGTTCATAGAATTATTTAAAGAACACACAAAACAAGTGAACGGGGCATATTTTTGCCCTTGTGTTCATTGTCTCAATCAAGTATTTGAAGACTTGGACAACATTTGTGATCATCTATTCATCTATGGAATAATAAGAAGTTATACAGTTTGGACTTGGCATGTGGAAGTATTATATAAGCCAACAAAGTTAAGAGATTCAGATTATGTCGACGAATGGATGAGTGATCATTTAGACAAAATAGTACGTGACGTTGGCAAAGAAAATTTTGGAAGAGCTCATTTATACGAAAGTCTTAAGAACAATTCAGAGTAGGAGTTGTATCCAGAATGCATCAATTTTACACGGTTGTCGGCTACTTTGAAATTGTATTGTTTGAAAGCAAGAAATGGATGGACTGATAAAAGTTTCATGAAATTGTTGGAGTTGCTGAAGGAGATGCTTCCAGAAAATAACACGTTACCTATCCGTAATTACGACGCGAAAAAAATTCTATGTCCAATGGGTTTGGGATACCAAAAGATACATGCATGTCCCAATGATTGTGTATTGTATAAAGATCAGTATGCTTCAATGAAGGTGTGTCGGACGTGTGGTTCATCACGATTTATGAAGAAACTTGATGGAAATAATGATGAAGACAATGATGATCCACCGGCTAAGGTCATGTGGTACTTACCTATAGTACCTAGGTTGAAACGCTTTTTTTCTATTAAAGAAGATGCGAAGAATCTTATGTGGCACGTTGATGGAAGAAAATGTGATAATCTTCTTCGACTGCTGATTCCCCACAATGGAAGAACATTGATGAAACATTTCTCGAATTTAGTGCAAAGCAAGGAAACTTAAGACTTGCACTTGCTATCGATGGTATGAATCCTTATGGCAACTTAAGTAGCAAACATAGTTCATGGCCAGTTCTGTTGATGATTTGTAATCTATCTCCTATGTTGTGCATGAAGAGAAAATACATGATGTTGTCTATGATAATATCGGGTCCTAGAAAACCTGGAAATGACATTGATGTTTATCTAAAACCGTTAATTGATGATTTAAAAATGTTGTAGGAAGAGGGTGTCGAGGTCTTCGATTCATATTCTAATGAAAACTTTTGTTTGCGTGCAATGTTGTTTTACACCATAAATGATTTCCCAGCATACGGGAACTTGAGTGGTTATATTGTCATGGTGATAAAAGATGGAGTGAAAGCACAACAAGACTTGGTTGACATGGGAATCTGTTCTGAGTTACATCTACAATTCATAGGAAGACGCACCTATCTTTCTCCAACTTCTCATACTCTTTCGAAAAAATAAAAGCAAATTTAATTGTCAATGTTTACATAGTGTTAAGGTTCCACAAGGTTATTCATCGAATATTTTTAGCCTTATTTCTATTAAGATTTAAAGTTAGTTGGTTTAAAGTCTCACGATTGTCATGTCTTAATGCAACAACTTTTACCAGTAGCTATTTGAGCCATATTACTTGCTTCTGTTAGAGGTATTCTCACATGTTTGAGTTTTTTTTTATGCCATTTGCAAGAAAGTTATTGATCATCGACAGTTAGATGATGTGCAAAATGTGGCCATCAGATTTTTGTGCCAATTGGGAATGTATTTCCTACCCTCATTTTTTGATATAATGGTTCATTTGATTGTCCATCTAGTGAGAGAAATTCAAATATGCGGACTAGTTTTTTGGAGGTGGATGTACCCGGTTGAAAGATACATGAAGATATTAAAGGGATATGTTAAGAATCAATTAAGATTGTAAGCTTCGATTAAGATGTTTTACTTCCATCATTGACTCATTTTTGTTGAACATGCTTTAACATTAATTTTGTTTTTAACAACAAAATTGGAATATTCCTAATGATGAGAGGATAAGAAGGAAGACTTTATCCTACATTGCAGTCCGATGGAGGGACTTCAAGACTAGACTGACACGTCTATACGTCTTTGGCTCTTGATGAATATTGATGCCTATGCATGATTTGCTGGATTTGTTGCTGTTTGAACTGATTGAATTTCAGTATTGATGGTTGGGACTGAGTAGGAAGTGATTTGATAGTGTTTAAGGCCAACAAGGGCCGTTTTTGGGGATGCACTGATTGGTGCTGAGGTCCCTTCTGCGGGGCGCTCAGCGCAATTCTGCATATTTGATTTTTTTGTGTTCCTCGCTATTTGTGTGATCTTGAGTGTTTGAGTTAGTGCAGGTGACGTTGAGGGCCCTTTGTTTTGCCCTCAGCGCTGTTAAGAAGCAGTGTTCTAAGTTGTTTTAATTTCAAGTACTGATGCTTGATGATATTTGTTGTTTTGTGAGTTTGTGTTGTGTAGGAATGGCTTCTTCATCAGGGAAAAGGGTGAAAACCATGGGGCACAAGAGGAAGGAGAAAACATGGTACCAATGAGGAGCATTGGTAAATTTGAAGATAAATGATTTTAATGATGCTGCAAGAAGATAGACTTGAAGAAGTTGTTTAAATTCTTTTAAAAGCACTTTGTAGAATATAAATGTATTAGGAAAGTCTTTGAATATGTAATACTTAGAAAATCTCGTATCTTTAGTTAAGGTATGCATTTCGCTCTTGAAAAAGCATTTCACTCTGGAATAATCGATTATTCCTTCAAACAATCGATTATCAACTGGTCCTGATGACAACTGCCCAAGTCTTTGGAATAATCGATTGTTCCTCAGGATATTGATTATTACTTATTGAAAAACCCTGTAACGGACTTAAATAATCGATTATTACTAACAATAATCAATTATTAGTGACAGTTGTAATCTGTCTTTTCTAACTCAAACCAGTTGCAAATATATAGTTGTTCCAAAACCCTTAGAGTGTTAACTCTGAGCTTTTTGAGAATACAGTTTGTCTGAGGAAGTTCCAAAAAGCTAAGTGTTTTGCCTGGTCTCGTGAATAGGTGAAGCTCACGCTTCATGGGTTAAAGGTCAGAGTTGTTCTCTTCGAGTTGGCAAGGTTGTCATCTTCTGAATCGTTTGTTGAAGGAAGATTTTATATGCACCGTTCCAGTTCGTTGGTCGAAGGAAGGTTTTATTATTCTATTCTTTCAGCCCATTGTAATTTGTAAAACTGATCTTTAGTGAAAATGTTAATCACTTTTCTATAGTGAATAACAACTGGACATAAAATCTTTGGATTCGAACTAGGATAAAAATTCTGTGTTGAATTTTTCTACTCCCTACACTCTTTACAGTTTGCGCATATCAACTGCTCGATAAATTTTCTCCATGAAAATTAATTTTCTAAATCGGACCATCTTAATACGAGTTTGACCAAACATGCTTTCTGCTATTTATATTTCATTCTGTTGCGCGACTCTATAACGGTACTAATTGTTCCAACAAAACATGTTTACTCCAACAAATTTCTCACTGCTGCTCATGAAAATATTTCCCAATAACGGATGGGAGAAGACTGTTGATGGAGAGTAAGGTGGCAATCATACCATCTTTGGCTCCACAATTTGGAAGAGAGTTGGAGAGAAGGATCTGGAACAATGTGCCATCTTACCTTACTCCTACCAACATTGTTGTGGTTAAAGAATTTTATACGAATGCAAGGGCAATGGGTGGAGAGAAAGAGACGTACATGAGCTACATAAGGAGTAAGAAAATATTATTTGATGCTGACACAATGAAAAACTTTCTAGGCACAGACTGGGATGGAGAACAGTGCCAATTTGCACTTTTTGTGGAGGAAGGAGTCGATTTTGATGAAGTGGAGCAAGTTTTATGTGTTCCTGGTGGACACTTCTAGGGGAACAGGCAAGGGGAACCTATTCACCTCAAGCGTGGCTATCTGACATCCCTGGCCAAATACTGAATGGCTTTTACACATGCTAACATCCAGCCCTGCTCTCATGTTTCTGACGTTACTACCCATAGGGCAATTTTCCTCTTCTGTGTTTTAAGGGGATTAAACATCAACATTGGGCAAGTATGTAATAATTCTTCTTTATGCAATAATGTTAACGTCACTCAAAAAATGACTTAAACCTGATCCCTCAGCAAAATAAGCTTGTCCTTAATCACCAGTTCATGCAATTCCTAGCATTCCTAGTAATTAAATGTGAAGATCAAGAACATTAAGATGACCAAGACTCAAACCTTCATCCCTGAGAAATATTACTCTTGGGAGTAGTTCAACAAGAACCTAAATTGTAATTCAACAATAACAAGCTCCCGCATCCAAATTCCCCTCCAGAGACTTAAAGAATGTGCTGTTGCGCTCACTCTGCCAAAGATACAAAACCTAGGACGTCTGGGTCCTTTAAATAAGGCGAAAACAACACAGAAATAAGGCCCAAGCCCGTGTTGCTGGCGCTCAAGTGCCTCCCTTAAGGCGCTCGGGCGGTGAACGGTGGTTCGTGGTGCTTAAGCCTCAAAAAGGGGCACCCAGGCAGTGAGCGGCACTCTTCTACGCTTAAGCCTCCAAAAGCGCACCCAAAAGGGGCGCCTGGGCGGTGAGCGACATTCTTCTATGCTTAAGCCTCCAAAAAGGGCGCCCAAGCTTCGAACATTCCTCCCTTCTAATGCTTTTTCAGGCCTTTCTGAGCTCGATCGCCTTGGCACTTCATCTCTGCTTTCCATATTATCTCATTTCCTTCCAAAACAAGGAAAATTAGTCATAAAACCATCAAATTCAACCTCAACTCTCTTATTCACACAACTTAATAGAAAAACATGATTCCAAGCAAGTTTCTAAGTAGAAAAGGGTGCATTTACTATCAAAATTACATCATAGATGAGGCAGGATATCCAGTGTCACCGCTACAGCCTCCTAGGGCTCATAGGCAAGTGATGAGTCAATATTTTCTTGACTTCACCTAGTTTATTGTGCTAGAATTAATCAGGGAATTGTGCTTAAATGTCCAATATATGTTCGTTTTTGCTAACTGTGCTTAATTTGACCAGAAATTCTTATTTTAATTAATTTGAATTATCTGAGCTTATTATGTTCATTATTGATTGCAGGGAAACTTTTGGAGATACATTTTGGGACATCAGGAAGAATTCAAATAAATTCAAGACTCTCCGCATAGACATTTTAGAATTAATTAAATTGTAATTCAGTAGTTTAGAATTTTTGAATCAACTCTCACATGGCCTTTAGGGCAGCCACCACCCCCTGACGGATGATTGAAAATTTTTCTCGCTTTGGTTTTCGAAGAACATTGTCTTGAATGGAGAAAAAGAAGAGCTGATGTTTTATTCCTTTTGGCTGAATCCTCATTGCATTTTCATTTTTTATTGCATTGTTGATTGATGTTTTAAATGAATGGAGCGGTTGAATGTTGTTGAGAGCAACACATCCAGCTGAAGCGCTGATTCATGGCACATGGAAGGGCTGATTTCGTCTTCAAGTTAGAAGCACACAACTGCCACGAAGATTCACGTTTCCTTTCTTTAAGATCCACAAGCAATGCATTTTCTTTATTTTAGATGAAGCACACGTTACAAAGGAAGCACATTCTCATTTCTTTTCTTTATAAGCAAGCACGGTGCAGTATTTTCTTTTTGGTTTTGAAGTAAACGCGGTGACGTCCTGGAGAAGTGGAATGGTGCATGGGAATTTGAGCTGGAATGGAGGGCCGCCAATCTCATAACACGTTTACGAGGTTAGGGGTACTTGGTTTTCGGAGACGTTTCTTTGGAAAAGGAAATAGGAGTAGGCATTCGTTTTGACATTTTGGAGGAAGTGGTGTGTTGTAACGGCATGAGAGAATGGTAGCAGCAAGGTGTCACGTCTCGGTTCCAGCAGCACGCTCAAGGGTTAAAGTTTTTTTTATTTAATTCAAGTTGCACAGTATTGGGTGAAGCGGAGCAGTAGAAGGAAGCACATTCAATCTCTTTTACACAAGCGCATATTAATTCACTTTGAGAGAGCACGGAAGGGCAGTTGTACGTTGGAAGGAGAGGAAACATTCTTTTAAAGGAGTGACGGTTGGAGAGTGTGTCCATGGGTGTCACATCCAGCTTAGGTGCAAGGAATTTTCTTTGATTGATATGGGAACTCATTCACTTGGAAACAGCTGCCACGTCCTTAATGGAGAGTGCCAAGGGGTTTTAGTTTTCTTTACTTCTTCAAGTATTTAATGTTAAATGTTCTTTAAGCATTCATTTCAATTGCCCATCATTCTCAGTTTGCATTTAATTGTGTAGGTTAATGTTGCACTTTTAATTTGATTTAAGCACTTTTCATTTTAATGTTCTCTATTTTTTTTGGTTGTGATATTTTAGTTATGATGTTAGCTTAAGTGACCAACTGTTTTAATCTTGCGTTTACATCCGTATTTATGTTCGTGTTTTAATTTAGTTCACTTGCATTCACAAAATCTTCATAACCCCCCCCCACAAAGTGTTCGACCTATTACCTGAACCACATTTGGTCCTTGAAGAGACGACTTAGGAGTCATGTCCTAGCACTATACTACATTCTTTAATGCACATCAAATTTGATAGGCCGGTCAAAATTACATCATAGATGAGGCAGGATATCCAGTGCACTAGATGAGGCAGGATATCCAGTGCACTAGATGAGGCAGGATATCCAGTGCCACCACCACAGCCACCTAGGGCTCATAGGCAAGCACCACAGCCAGCCAGGAGCCAGCTCATGAGGCTGCCCCATTTCAAATGTGGGACATGTATATGTCCTTAATGGAAGAAAGGATGAATGCTTTGTATAGGGGCAAGCAGGAGCTACTGAGGACACTGACATCCGCCTTCCCTAAGAGACAATTTATATCTTAGGAGGACTTTGCAGCCCAAGTGCATGGCCTATGGTCCCACAGAAAGATGGTGGAGCTGGAGTAGCTGAAGCTTTCACTATGGAAGAGAAAGCTGAAGATGAAGATAAAGAGGACTCTGATGATTATGATTGAAGATTGTAGATAGCATCTACTAATGGATGATATGTTTTCTCTATAACAGGATTTCTTTTATTGTTTTTATTGATTGTTGAACTATGCTTTGCTTCTTTATATGATGTACTTGGCTTAAAACTTTATCTGTGATGTAATGGTTTGATGATGATGATGTTTGTGGTGAGTATTGCTTTATGATGTTGATTATATTGATTGATGTTGAGATGATGCATGATGCTGATATACAGGTGGTTGCTCATAATATTGTGAAACAGATGCATGATGATTTGTGATTGTGTTACTAAGCAGGATGTTTATCTGAATGTTGGAACTTGAATTAGCCTGTGTGAGGATTAAACTCTAAAGTTTTTGTGAATGATTGCTATTACTTTGAAAGCATGAATGACTTTGTCCAGGTTTCTATGATTGAATCACTTGCTTGCATGTGTCATATGATCAAGGCCATTTGTTGTTGACCCTTTTTAGTCAATGCATGATTTTAGCCCAAGAAAAGAGACCACAATGTGTTCTATCCTTTGAACCTTTAGCCTTAAGCATGATATGAAAACCCCTTTTGAAAATCTTTACCTTGAGTTAAGTTGAGAATATTTGTGTGGTATTGATAAAGGTTCAAGTTTGAGGTTGTTGGGAAATCTGAAAAGGGAAAATAAAAATAAGCATTGAGCTAAGTGTTGAGCAAATGAAAAAGAAAAAGTGAAAAAGAAAAGAAAAGAAAAGCTCAATGCAAGGAAAAGTTGGGTTAAAAAAAGAGAATGTGTTTAAATGATGAAATTATGAATGACTCTCTTAACTCAAGGATTTTGTGATCCGGAAAAACCAAGTTTCTTCTTAGCCTAGCCACATTACAAGCCATAGAAAAGCCCTTGTGATGATATGCGCTTGTGAGTTTGATTGATTGTGGTTAAATGAAAGGCAAGGTTGATTTATGTGACATTGTGATAGTAGAGTGAATGAGTCACCTCTATATACACCTGTGTGTTTGAGAGAAACACTTTGTCTTGGTGAGGAGTAGTTCCATGTATGCATGATTACATCTTTGCGTGGTTGATCATTCATGAGTTTAGCACCTGTTGAATATTTTGTGAGTATGTGAGCACCACAATGAGTTTAATTGAATCAAGGCATCTATTCATCTTGATTGATTTTCTTTATAATAAGCTCATATGAGTGATGCGGCTGTCGCGGCCCATTAAATTTGATGTGCATAAAATAATGCAGTATAGTGTTAGGAAGTGACTCCTAGGTCGTTTCTCAAGGACCAAATGTGGTTCGAGTCTTAAGACAACACGTAGTAGGAGGGTTTGAAAATGTTTTTGTGATTAGAAATGAACTAAATTAAAAATGAGAATTAAACACAACCGAATATAAATGAAAGCATTAAAATGGAAACTATAACAGATAAATATCCAAACACAATTTAAGCTGTAAAAATGCAATGCTTGAGCTAAAACATTAAATGCACAATATTGTCATCTATCCTACACATTCACCACCAAAAAGAAGAAAATCATTTCAGCATATAATATAAAATATTTTTAAGGCAAAAGAAATAAAAGAAAATAAAACTTCTCTACCATGACCCATTCATCTACCAAAAGAAATTGAAATTGCAAATGCTTCTAAAAGTCCTCTTTGGCCGTGACACTTCCATGTGTTCCATTCAAAGAAAATTAAAGGTTTAATCCTTTACTACATCCCTATTTATGTACGAATTTCTCAATTGGGTCCTCGTTTTTTTAAAGTGTATCAAAATGGTCCTTAATTTTGAAAATTGATATCAATTGAGTCCTTTCCGTTAACTTGGCTGGACGGCGTTAAAAAATTGATGAGTGGATGCTGAGATGACGAACGAACGCTCGTCCACCAGCGAACGAACGTTCGTCCACCAGCGAACGAACGTTCGTTCACCAGCGAACGAACGTTCGTCCACCAGCGAACGAACGCTCGTTCGCGCTCGTTCACCAGCGAACGAACGCTCGTCGACCACCGAACGAACGGTCGTCCAGTGTGGAACGAACGGTCGTCCAGCAGTAAGAGGTCGACGAGCGTTCGTTCGCTGGTGGACGAGCGTTCGTTCGCTGGTGGACGAGCGCGAACGAGCGTTCGTTCGCTGGTGAACGAACGTTCGTTCACTGGTGAACGAACGTTCGTTCGCTGGGGAACGAACGTTCGTTCTCTGGTGGGCGAACGTTCGTTCGTCATCTCAGCATCCACTCATCAATTTTTTTAACGCCGTTCAGCCAACTTAACGGAAAGGACTCAATTGATATCAATTTTCAAAATTAAGGACCATTTTGATACACTTTAAAAAACGAGGACCCAATTGAGAAATTCATACATAAATAGGGATGTAGTAAAGGATTAAACCAAAATTAAAATAAGTGAAATGCTTCCCCTGGTTCTCTTTGGCCGTGACATTACAACTATTCTTTAAAGAAAGAAAGAATTAAATAAAAGCAAGGCTACTTCCTTCCAGCACTTCCAGCAACCGTAAAATCGAACATCTAACTCCACTTCATTCTCCAAGGAAATCATATGCTTTCTAGCCCAATCATCGTATTCCTACCCTATGAATCAACACTTCTTTTCTTTTTCCTAAATGAAATGTAATTTAAATTATGCTCTCCACATAAGCAACATGCACAACCTTCAACCATGGGATCCGTGCCTCTCCATTCTTCTCCAAGACAAATGATGAAAAGAAAAAAAAGTACAAAGAAAGGGTCCCACCTACTGGACTAAATCTTAATGGTTTAGAAGAAAAGTATCACCGTGTTTGATTTCTCAAAGAAAAAGAAAGCCTAATTGGACTTGACAACACCTACTCCCACCTAATCTACTTCTTCATTCTCAAACAATTGGCTGCAGCAATCTGCTCACCATTCCAACCGTGACACCTCCAGCTTTCTCCAAGACGTCACCGTGTTTGCTTCAAAACCAAAAAGAATGTACTGCATCATGCTTGCTTATAAAGTAAAGAAATGAGAATGTGCTTCCTCTGGACGTGACATTGATGGATTGAAATTCACATTGCTCCTCATTCCCGTGACACGCTGGATGCTCCAAGAGTGGGGCTGCTTGCTGAATACCGTGCCCACCAATGTTGCCCCTAGACGTGACTTCCCACCAACCTTCACCTAATCACTCCTTCATTTCTCAAAGAGAAGAAATCTCTAAAGTATTAATCACGGTACATTTGCATTCAATGAGAAGAGAGAAAATGTTACTTCCAATTGAAAATTAACTTCCTTTTTCGTTCCAGCCAAGAAACAATGAAAGGCTTCAATCAAAGTGCATAGAAAATAAACAAAATGAAAAGGCTAGAGTGTGCTTCTTCTATTCTGCAAATTGTAACAGCGTATTTGTTTACACTCCCAAGTTCTTCCATTCCCAAAAACGTTCAAAGCACAAGCCTAAAAAAACGAGAGAGTGGCGGCTGCCCTAAGGCTGTGTGTCCTGTTTTAATAAGGGTGGGTCCACACACAAAACCCTAAGGTGCCAAGTCATTCACCTCCACTTTTGGGTCTAGTCCACTTTACCAAAAATTGACCCAAAATGTGAGAGTTGATTCAAAAATTCTAAACTACTAAATTACAATTTAATTAATTCTAAAATGTCTATGTATAGAGTGTTGAATTTATTTGCTTTCTTTCTGATGTCCCAAAATGTATCTCCAAAAGTTTCCCTGCAATCAATAATGAACATAATAAGCTCAGATAATTCAAATTAATTAAAATAAGAATTTTCGGTCAAATTAAGCACAATTAGCAAAAACGGAAAAATACCGAACATTTAAGCACAATTCCCTGATTAATTCTAGCACAATAAACTAGGTGAAGTCAAGAAAATATTGACTCATCAATGAGCAATTACTTGTCTTGAAAGAAAAGGTTTTGAAATGTGTGGAACCATTGTATTGATTGTTTGAAAGCCAAGTTACATTTTGTTTGCTTGAGGACGAGCAAAGTTCTAAGTTTGGGGTTGTGATAACGGTTGAATTTACCATTATTTGATACTTAATTTTGATACTAAAAACACCCTTTTTTGACTTAGAAACTAGCTTGGAATCATAGTTTTGAATAATAAGAGAGTCGAAGGTGAATTTAATGGCTTTGTGCTAGATTTTAGTATTTCCAACATGAATTGAGATGATTTGGAAGAAGAGTTGAAGTAGTAAGGTGTTGGAACTCAGGAAGAACTAGAAAAGCATCAAGAAAGGAGGATCGCAGCAGCGCTGAGCGCCACTTTAGTGGCCCTCAGCACTAGAGAAGTTGTCTCATGCTTGACTGCCCTTTTCTAGAGCCCTTAGGGTAGGATACCCCTGGCTCGCGCTTGGGCGCTCTTTTTAGGGGCGTTGAGCGCAACTTCGACGAATCGCACCACACTTGCTTGCCCTCTAAGCTGACCCTGAGCGCCAATTTTGACCCGCTGATGAATCATTATTTTCTTCACTTCACTTAGTTTATTGTACTAGAATTAATTGGGGAATTGTGTTTAAATGTTCGATATTATTCCATTTTCGTTAATTGTGCATAATTTGATCAGAAATTCTTATTTTAATTAATTTGAATTATCTGAGCTTATTATTTTCATTAATGATTGCAGGAATATTTTGGATTACATTTTAGGACATTCAGAAGAGCATGCAATTGTACACTGTGCTTTTTAACTAGGAGAAGCTAGTCCACTGATTTATTTGAGTGTTGAAGTGGAATATTGGCACAATTTGGAGCTCATTTCACGAAGAAGCATGATGATTTGAGCATTACTGTTGAATGAAAATTAAAAGAAGGGTCACACTTGTGTTGCAAACTCACGTTAACATGTGCCTTGTCACGGATGTTTAAGTTGAATTCACCAAAGAATAAAATGAAGGGCCCTCATTGTTTTGCTAAGTTAACATTCATTGAACAGCTTGTTATAATTACTACCAAACTAAAAGCACACGGCCTAGGGCCCATGAAGGAGCCAATTTGGAAAAGCAATTAACAAAGTTGGAATTTAAAGTGGGAGCCACCATTTAGCATGGAGAATTTTGACTAAAGTGAGGTAAACCCGTGAAGCTGCATGGCAGTACAGAACACGTTCCGCTGGAAGGAAGCTGATTTCCATTACAATTTTTATCTGGTTTTGTCCACGGGAAGGACTTGGCTGGAGAAGAAGAAGTGGTCCAACGTCCATGAACAAACACACGCCAGGGAGAAGAATGAAGGGCTGATTCACGGTAGCAGCAGCACGTTAAAGAGAAGCCAACAGCTGAACTTTGATTGTCCACACTGATTTCACTTTGGAGTAGAAGCAGAAACGGTGACGAGAGAGGAGCTATTGGAACCTTGGTGCAGCAGACCTTGGTGCAGCAGCAGGCAGTGGGAGCTTCCAACTTAGAGAAGTTCACGGGCAAAAGAATTTGGCACTGTGGAGGGGTCATGCACTTAATTTTTTAAGAAGCAAAATGGTTTGATTAAGCACCAGCCGCCCCTTTTTGTCAATGGAATGCAACATTATATTTTTGTCCTCTTTTGAAAGTGCATCCATTCTGCTGAAGTGAAGAGAAAGTGGAGGGGCCCTCTTGATTTAATTCTGCACCGAGGAAGCAAAAGAAGTGAGGAAAAATTGGCTTTTAAAAGGGAAGCTGGACAACAAAATGGAGGGGGGGCTGGATACGTTCCAGCAGAGGAATAATTCCAGCACAAAGCTGGAATTTTCAGTCCAGAAAAGAGCAAAGGGGCTGGAACAGTGAAGAATAGCACACTACAAAGATGGAAGGATATGGTTGAGCAGTGTACGTTAGTATCAAATTTTATTTTCTTTGCTGTAATAAATTTGTGAACAAGTTAAATTCAATTCAAAGTTTGATTTCATTTACTGTTTCTGAATTTTCAATTCTGTTTTACTGTTTCTATTTTACTGCTGTAATTTAATTTCTGCTGTATTTTAATTTCTGTATTACATTTTTTATGCAATTTAATTTCTGCTGCTGTTTATCTTTTGCATGTTGATTAATTCTGTTCTCTGTATTTTACTGCAGTAATTTTGAATTTGTTTTTACTGTTTTTGAAATTTACTGTTTTTCTGTATTTCCTGTTTTCTGTATTTTTATTTTCTGTATTTTACTTTTACTGCTTTACTGATTTTGAAATTCTGTATTCACTGTTTTTACTGTTATTGTTTACTGCTGTAATTTCATATTTTTGTTTTTGATGTTTTACTGTTTTTACTATTTTCTGTATTTTCCATTTTCTGTATTTTATGTTTTTTTGTATTTTCGTTTTTACTGTTTTAGATTTATTTTCACTGTTTCATGTTACTGTATTTTCGTTTTTACTGTTTCTAAAATTTACTATTTTACTCTTTCTACTGTATTCTGTATTTACTATGTACTGTATTTTCGTTTTTCTGTATTTTCGTTTTCTGTATTTTAGTTTTCTGTTCCAGATTTATTTTTTACTATTTTACCTTACTGTATTTTCGTTTTTACTGTAGCAAAATCATTTTTACTGTTTTAAATTTGTTTTACTGTTTTAATTTCCTTTTTACCATTTTAGTTTTAAATTTTACGTATTGTTTTTAATTATGCTTTTATTTTTGTGTTTAATGTTTAACGTTTTTTTTATACGTTTAATGTTCCCGCGTTTATTTTATTTTGATGTCTTTTACCATTGGGTTTTTACTGTACTGCATTTTACTTCACCGTATTTAATTTGGTGTTATTTAAATTCCAGTTCGTTTTAATTTTTTTCGCATAAAAACAAAAACCATTCACAACCCCCCCCCCTTTTCGTGTTTAATCTGAAACTGAACCAAATTTGGTCCTTGAGAGACGACCTAGGAGTCACCTCCTAGTACTATACTGCATTATTTCGTGCAATCAACTTTTGTGAGCGGTGCGACCCGTTCGTCACCCGCACACCGTTGGGCGCCCTAAGTGGTGCACTAAGCACTACTCTCGTGGGCTTGGACCCATTTTTTGTTATTTTTATGTTCTATTTGAGGACTTGGATGTCCTAGGGTTCACATCTTTGGACCGAATATGCTCAGAAACACACTATTTGATCCCTCGGAGGAGGATTTGGATGCGGAAGCTCCTATCTTCAATTTCAAGGGTTTTATCTTTCATTCTTTTTCAATTGTTCATCTAGTTTCACCATGTCAATGGTGAACTAAACTCTATTTGTTGTTGGGGATCATGTAACCTTTGTAAACTCTCATGTATTGAATTGATTCTTGATTATATATGCTTCTTTCATTAATTGTTAGGGTAATTCTTCTTTACGTAATGCTTGCTTCGTTCAACTCGCTATTTAGCATGATGTATGATTTGCATGAGTACCAGAAGGTATCTTACAATTCATGATTCGAAGAATTATTCCCAAAAGAAGTATTGCTTAGGAATGGGGGTATGAGTTCTGGTTGTCTTAAGCTTCTGTTCTTCAAAATTAATTATTAGGAATGCTAGGGATCGTATGAACTAATAGATAAGGATAAGTTTTCTTTGCCAAGGAATCAGGTTTTAAGTATTTTAGATAGTGACATTAACATTAATGAAGAAGTAGAATTCATATATACATGAGAGTAAACTAGGTGAATCTAACCCCAACAACATATTCATTCCATAATATCAAATTCGTTCATCTTTGAACTTTTGTCCAATTGATCAAATTGCATGCATATTTACTTTTCAGTATTTGCATTCTAAACCTAAAACAGTTAGTTTTCAAGTCTTATTTAATCAAGAAATCACATAAATGTTTAGGTCGTGAGTCTCTAGGGAAACGATACTTGGTCTTACCATGTTTATTACTTGATATGATTCGGTACACTTGTCGAAGTCTTAACATAATCACAACAGGGAACTCAACCCAATCTTCAACAGATTGTAGAACTTGATCTTGTAGTAGACACCCAAATATGCAGATAGATCAGACTTTGAAAACTCAATAATTCTTGCTCTTCAAGAAATCACAATTAGTTGATCACCACGGTCAAATTAGTTTCTTGGAGCTTTTTCTCTGTATGTAAACTTTTCACTTTTCTACAAAAAGAATATGAAAATGTTAGAATCACAAAAGTCTCTTACAAAAATCAAATTCGCGTCAATATATAGATGAACTTGTACTAATGCAGTCAAATACACCAATTTAGTTATAACAAATAGTAGCAGTCAAAGCAATTAATTGAATGCACAATTAATGCAGTTGAATAATATTTAATGTCTGGTCAACACATTTAAAAAAAAATAGTCGTTGTAACAGTTATATCAAGCGTTAATAGATTTCAAAACAGTAACAAACTTAATTGAGTACATATCGCATGCAATCGATTGTGCAACGATGTTATGCAATGTTTTGAAAACGTTTCTCTTTAAAAACTCTCACAACACACTTAAAAAAGTTTGTGCAAATACACGAGTTTTCATCGATTTACCCCATTATGTAATCGATTTAAAATTGTTGTTTTGCCACACAATTAAAGTTCAACATTAGTGCTTGTGGTTTTTCCATCCAGAAACATGTGTCATGCATTCATGTATAAAATCCCATATATAACACAGTGAAATGCAATGAACAACACAACTACAACACAATCATGTTCTCATATCGCATATAACATGTAAGCATAGAACACGTAACACATAAAACACATGTGTTATTAATTATGTGTTGTCATCATCAAAAATGCAAATATTACTGAGATTGTGGGTTCAGCTAAACCAGTGCTCCCCCTATCAACAATCTCCCCCTTTTGTGATGATGCACAACTATGATTAATAATCAACAATGTTGCACAACTCAATACATATTATCAATCAATTACCAACCAACATAATTCTCCCCCTTTGGGCATTAGCAAAAAAGGTAAGCACAATGGTATTGATATACAAATAATCAAGCATGTAGAGATGCATTAAATAATCATAAAACAAGCAATGATGCTTCCCCTGTCAAAGATATTCACATCAAATTAAGATATTCTCCCCCTTAAATGAAGACAAGTGAAATATATCAATGATATGCAATGCTCTCCCTGCCATTATGCATATTTCAATCTCATAATACAAATGTACAATTGATAACAGTTGAAAAACTGTTATTTTTATACTTAAAATTGACTTCAATTACAACCTTTATGACTTAAAAATTAGCTTGAACTCATGATTTTGTTGAATTATTGGAAATAACAGAGTTGGATAGCTTTTATACTTGATTTCCTTGTTTTTGCAGGTTTTAAGATGAAATTGATGAAAGAAGTGAAAAGGGAAAGAGATGGAGACAGAAAAGGACACAAAAAGTGCAAATGAAGAGAATAAGCAAGTATCGCTCAACGCCAACTACCGCTGAGCGGCACTTTTCAGTACCCGTTCCACTGAGGGGAAAACTGGCTCTGAGGGGAAGAAGTGAAACGCGCTACTACCGCTGAGCGACACTTTTCTGGGCTTGGGCTTACTTTTATGTATATTTTAGAATAATATATAAGCTTTAGGACATTTGAGGGTTTATATTTTTGGCTGGAACAAAGCAAGAACACACTTTTTCACCCTTTGGAGGAGGATTTTGGATGCTAAGGCTCCCTTCTCAACTTTCTAGGGTTCTATCTTTCATTCTGTCATTGTATTTCATCTAGTTTCACCATGAATATGGTGAACTAAACTTATTTTGTTGTTCGGGAATCAATGTAAATCCTTAAAAACTCTCTTCTATGGAATTTGTTCTTCAAAATCATCTTTATGATACATGCTTTCTTTCATTAATGGTTAGGGTTTTTCCTCTTTGCTCAAAACATGCATTGTTTAACTCATTTGATGTCATTATTATTGGTTTTATCAATATGGACACATACGGGAAAACCTAGATATGGAAAATCTCTCCCAAAAGAATATTACCAACCTACACTACACAAATAATGTAATATAACTGATGCACAAATTTATGATCACCAAAATATGATGTCACAAACTTGTTTTACAATCGGCAAGTATGACCGAATCGTTTCAAGTAATAAACTTGGTAAGACCAAGTATCGTTCTCCCAAAGGAGTCACGACCTAGTTTAGTTGTGTGGTTCGTTGATTAGCTAAGACTTAAGAACGAAATAATTGGATTTTACTATGCAAAAGACGAAAATAAATATGTATGCATGAGGTTGATCAATGGCTAAAACAAAAGACAAGCACTTTCAATGAAATATATTGATGAATATGTTGTTGGGGGTCAATTTCATCTTATCCACTCTCATATATTTTAGGAATTCAACATTCAAGTCATCATTGTTAATGCCACTCTCTAAATTACCTTGTCAAGAAGGCCTATCCCCAATTACGAGTTCATACAATTCCTAGCATTCCTAATAATTAACGACAACCAATATACTATTGGGAGTAATTCCCCGGATCTAGACTTCCCCGTACGTTCCCGTATCGACAAAACCAATAATCATGCTTTGAATGAGTTAAACAAAGCAAGCATTGAGCAAAGAGGAAAAACCCTAACTAATGATGAAAGAAAGCATGAGTCTTAGATTAAGATGCAAGCACAAATTCCATATATGAGAGCTTCAAAAGATTACATTGATTCCCCAATAAACATACAAGGTTTAGTTCACCATATTCATGGTGAACCTAGATGAACAATAATGAAAGAATGAAAGATAAAACCCTAGAAAGGTGAAGAGGTAGCCTGAGCATCCAAGATCCTCCTTCAAAGGGGTGGAAGAGAGAGTGTTTGCTTCGTTTCTGCCAAAGATACAAACCCTAGGACGTCCTAAAGCTTATATACTATTCTAAAATTACAGAAAATTTAGGCCCAAGCCCATAAGTGTGCCGCTCAGTGGTAAAGTATCGCTCAGCGGTAAGTGCGTGAGTAGTTTCTTCCCCTCAGCGGCCATTTTGCCCCTCAGCAGACCTCCCGTGACTTCCTGAGTGCCGCTCAGCGGTAAACTGTCGCTGAGCGGTACTTGCGGCTTCTCCTTTTGCACTTTTTGATGTCTTTTCTGATTACATCTCTTTCCTTCTTCACTTCTTTCACCAAATTCACCTTAAAACCTGCACAAAAACACTGAAATCAAGCATAAACCTGTCCAGCTCTCTTATTTATGAAAATATGAATAAAAGCATGATTTCAAGCTTGTTTTCTAAGTATAAAGATTGCTTTTAATGTCAATTTTAAGCATGAAAATAATAGTTTTTCAACTGTTATCAATAACATGGGTTTATTTCCGGTGGTTTTTAAAACCTCCGAAAATTGTCGGCGGTTTATTAAGTAATGGTGGGTAAGGTTTTATTTATTATTTTATTCTCTCGGCATCCTTCATTTCCTCCTGTTACGTTTCTTTATTTCTTTCTACTTCTTCAGCTTCAGACTGTGTTCTTCGTCTTCTTCTTCGCTCTTGCCATTTCTTAATTTCGTAGAGTTCTAATTTTGCGACCATGGAACCCTTGTTGTTGCGTCACTGAGCTCTCATCCGCGGTGGAGTTCACGGTGGTTGAATAACGTTGCAGCGTTTAGGGTTTTGATTTAGGTTTGGGTGTTGAAGGATTAGGGAGATGCGTTTGAGGCATTGTGCATTATTTATTTATGTTCTGATGCAGGTGTGGTTCGTGATGGAGGGTGTGGTGGTCTAATGATGGCTCGTTGGGGTTTTTGTGTGGTTTCATTGGTTTAGATCTGCAATTTGGTGATGAGGCGCGATGCATTTGTCCACGATTGGATTTTGATAGTGGGAACAAAGCTGCTCTATGATTTGGGTTTGGAACTTGCGATTCTTGGGCGTTGGTGGCGCGCGAGAAGGTATGAAACCCTATATCATAGATTCTAGAACTCAAACCCCATGTCTTGATGTATTGTGCGACAATGTATAATAATTTAGAGAAGATGATTAACACTGTGGAGAAAGGTACTGTTAGGTTCCTTTTCAAGAACCTATGAGAAACACGCCTCTGAACTCACGCACACCCCACAGTAGAACTGAAACAATCTCCTTTATTCAATATGCACGTAATGATTACAGAAAGAAGAGAGCTTAACCTCCCCCTATCAGGACTAATAAGAAGAGAGCTTAACCTCCCCCTATCAGGACTAACAAGTTCCTGATCAAAACAAATGAATTCACTAACTCCCCTTCCCTTACAACTAATCTCCCTTATATACAAGGTATCCTCAACCAACCCCCTAACCCCTTAACTGCTAGACAGTTAAGTTATGTAACTGTCTATCTCCTATTATACACAAGTAGAGGTCTAAGAATACCACCCTCCTCCGAAACAACCTTGTCCCCAAGGTTGAAGTCAGGGTACTCTTCCTGAATAGTTGCTACATCTTCCCAAGTAGCTCCCTCTTGACGCACTTCTTGCCCTCGATCAACACCTGTGGTATTGCCTCTTCCCCACTCTGCCTCTGCCTCCTATCCAACACCTTGTTTTTCTATTTCATCCTTCAAGAGATATGGGTATCTGTATGGCCTAACATTTATTGGGCTTTCTCCTTCTTTCAGCAGAATTTTGTGCTTCAAACTACGTCAGAAAGACATTCTTTCTATCTCCAGGAACACCCGTGAGTGGAACTGCAGCACTACTCTAAATTGCATTTTCTGCTGCGCAGTCAAATCACCTGTCACCTCACCGCTAGACCCTTGCTCCACTACCTCCAGTTCCACCAGCTGGCGGCATAAAGCTGGTTCCCCTTTTATCTCCACTTTATCACCCTCACTACATATCTCATGGACATCTCTCTCCAGTTCAACACGACCTCTCCTAATTTGGCCAACCAAGCAATACCCAAGATGACATCTTCTCCTCCAAGCTTAAACACGTAAAAATCCTCCTCGGCTGTGGTGTTCCCCAAACGTATCCTCACTCTCTCGCAACGCCCACTCGTCGTTCGACGATGGCCATCACCTAGGCTCACGGTGTATGAAGACGTCTCGGTGACCAGCAGCATCAATTCCTCCACCACGCTCCGGCTAATGAAATTGTGGCTGGCCCCACTGTCGATCAAGACTACCACTCTTCTCTCCCCTATCAACCCGGTCAACTTCAGGGTCTTGGAAGGTGTCACCCCTCCGCCGAACATGCCGACAGCTCCAAGGTTTTTGCTTCCAGGTTAACGTTTTCCTCCCATTCCTCCTCCTCGTCCTCCGCCAGTAATAGGACCCTTAAGCTCTTCTCCGCACATCGGTGACCCAGAGCGAATGATCCGCCGCATCAGAAACACCTTCCCTCTTCCCACCTCTTCAGAAACTCGGGATAAGGTAAGTTTCTGACCATTCTTCCCCTGTTATCGTCTCCCGATGTGCTATTACCTATCGCATGGGCGTTACTCGCCGTTGATGCTCCCTCTCTTCTGGTCGTACCAACTCCCTCTGCCCCACCGGTCCGTGTCGTGGAATTACGATCACCGTCGCTTCTAACAATTGTCGAAGCGACTCGCATTCTCATGGAATTCACTTTCTCCGCATTCCACACTCCTCCGCGTGTTCGGTTCATGGCATCTTCAACATCCCTCGCCACCCTTATCGCGATCATCAAATATGGAGGATCTTGGATTCGTACTTGGCCTTTGATCTCTTCTCGTAACCCCGCTAGGAAGAATCCCAATATCAACTCCTCCGATAGCCCCTGGGTCTGACCCAAAAGTGTCTCAAAGCCCCTAACATATTCCTCCACCGTCTCCTCTTGCCTCAGCGTTGCCATCTGTTCGTACACGGTCCCCCTGAACCTAACTCCGAAGCGATTAATCAGCCCAGCTTTCAATCCCAACCAAGAACGATTCTTGGTTTTTTCCTTCCAATATTTGAACCAATAACTCGCGCTCCTTCCATGCTAATGTAGGCGAGTTCAACCTTATCCTCTTCAGCCACCCTCTGAATGTCAAAGAACCTTTCCGCTCTGTTAATCCAACTATGCGGCTCCACCCCTTCAAGCGATGGCAATTCCACCCTTTTCCGCCAATTCTGTGGTATTCCCCCATAGTCACGTCTTTCGGGGTTATCATTCACAGAGTTGCTACTCCCTTCCGTGCCACCTCCCTGAATATTCTGACCTCCCCCCATCAACCTCATCATTTGTTGTAGGTCACGTCTGATCGCAGCGGTCTCCTCTTTGATTCCCTCCACCGTGATCTCCAAGTTATCCAGTCTTCCCTCCGTCTCGCTACCCATCACTGGTTCTCCTCCTATTGGATCCGGCAAGTCGGACCAAATGTTAGGTTCCTTTTCAAGAACCTATGAGAAACACGCCTCTGAACTCATGCACACCCCATAGTAGAACTGAAACAATCTCCTTTATTCAATATGCACGTAATGATTACAGAAAGAAGAGAGCTTAACCTCCCCCTATCAGGACTAACAAGTTCCTGATCAAAACAAATGAATTCACTAACTCCCCCTCCCTTACAACTAATCTCCCTTATATACAAGGTATCCTCAACCAACCCCTTAACCCCTTAACTGCCTAGACAGTTAAGTTATGTAAATGTCTATCTCCTATTATACACAAGTAGAGGTCTAACAGGTACAGTGGTTATCTCTGAAGGAGAACCTAATATAGCAAATAAGGTTTGTGAAGGGGGTAGTTATTTGTATTTTGATCAAAGGCATGGCAAATTTGATTTGAACCTTGTTTCTTGGGGGTAGCTACTTTTTTGCTATCAAATAAGAAAAATGAGTACTATTATCTTAAAAAATTAAAAAATTCTACAACCATGCTATCTAGCATGCCTTTACCGGTAAGGATGGAGTGACACAATGAACCAATAGTACAAAGACATGCATCAACATTCCAATAAGAAGCACGAAGATGTCATAAGCGTTACTTTATACGTCTCAACCATCCCATACCAGGTTCTTCCAAAAGTATGAGTGTTACAACAAATCAGGTTTTGTGCTTCGCCCTGGATAACAACTCCTTAAATATTTTGACAATAGATGTAAGCTTTATAGTGATGTAGCTCCCTAGTATTTCGTTCAACATAGTAAAAACTGAAAAAAAATATTATAATACTCATTAATAGTGTCATATCATTAGGCTAATAAGCCAACTCCATCACATATAAACCTTGTTTTAATATGTCATATCACATATGAAATATTAAAACCTTGATTTTACCATTTGAACACAAATAGTATGCAATGAAGCTTTTTTTCTTGTTTAATTACTTTTACTTTGACTTACAAGTTGTATTACTTTAAGCATTTAACTAATTGTATGAGCATGTTGTGCAGCCACATAATACTGCTGGGAGATTTAAACTATAGAATTTCTCTACCAAGAGAAACAACACGTTTATCAGGGAGGTTTCAAATTTCTTGAGAATGCTAAGGACTTGACAACAATTAGTAAGTACAAAGACCAAAGTGAATTTGTTAGTTTAACCTCTGTTAGTTCTTTAAAACTATAAATCTTAATTCTATAATAATGGTCTTTTCAAATCAATTATCTAATTTGAATGTTAAACCAAAACTAGTTGCAGATAACGAGATAAACATTAATATGTCTTTGAAGTACAATTTGGGAGAGCTTGTATCCGCAGGAAGCAGCTGAAGTGTTTGGCTTCTTTCTAAAAACTAGACCCAAAACACTTTGAAAGAACAAGGTCTGTTGTGGCTCATACTTTCATAGATGGGGGTGCAGGATGGGTTGAGGTGGAGGAATGGTTTGATAAGCTCACTGCTAACTCTAATGGCTATATTCCTCGTGCTCTCTTTCCACAATGCTTAGGTTTAAGAACCAGCATAAGTAGCACTTCCAATAAGCATTTAGATTACCAGAACTGATATTGAAATGCCCATAACATCAACTAGAACTAAAGCCTTTCTTTTTTCATTAGTTCTATGAACTTTATAATATGTCCTTTTCTTGTCAAATTTTTCTTCTACTCACATACACACATGTATAATGTATTATTTTAATGTGATTAATTGTAGCCTTCATGTAATATTTCAGGTGAAAGAGATATACAATTATACATAGGATGATTTAATTACTGAAGATGTTCTGTTGCTTGATTATCAAAAAGAGAGATTTATGTTTGGGTTGGCTTGCATTCAGCTATGAAATCAAAACAAAAAGCTCTTAAATCTTGGCCAGGTAGCTACTTGCTATGCTTTTACAGTAATTGTCCAGCATGCAATTAAATCAATTTCTTATTTTACTTATATGTGGTCTTCACATAGCCACTCACATTTTGAATTCCCACCTGATCCATGTATGGCCGTTTACAGGACATGTGATGGATGCACAAGGAAGTCGTTGCCATGCAAAACTTATTTTGGCCAGATCATAATTAGCTCCTAATCTGGGGTCTACAAATTCTTTCACCAGCTTTGCATCCAGAAGTGGTTTGGCCTGATCAAAGCACAACTTGGTTAGTATCTGTCTTTCTAAAGTTATTAGCATATGCAACATATACTTTTGTAATCCGGTCTTCCCCAATTAAGAATCTTAGTTGAAAGTAGTGTAGAAGATTGGAGAGAAGGTGAAGAAGCCAAGGATTTGAGTAGAGAAAGTGAAAGATTAGAGGAAAGGGAGGTTGCTAAAAAGCCTTCCAAGATAAGAGAGTAAGCTTTCTTAAGAGCATGGTGACAGTAATTTCTGGTCCATGAAACATTTCCCATAACTAAAATATTGATAGAACTAACGTGGTTAGCAATTCTTTTCCTATTTTTTAAACTATAAGATTGGAAATGTAAAAGTAGATGGTCTGCTAAAAATATAGTTTCTCATATCTTATTGCATTGCATCTGACTAACTCAGCTGAACTGAAGTGGCCTGTTGTTGTAGTTCACAAGTCGGGTTCAACATCATTATAATTGATAATTGGTTGGGTGAAAACCTTGTTTAGAGTGAAGTGTCTTCTTTTATATATCTATCGTTTTTTTCTTTCAAATTTTGGAGCATTTTTAAGACTTCTGATTTGGTACTATGTTTTGTATTGGTAACTGACGATGCATTTTCACTTTCACTTTTCAGGGTCAAATGATTTGGTACTATGTTCATAGTGGATTCATTTCTCTTTTGAAATATACGTGTGTCTATATCTATCACCACAATTATTCTTCCCTTTTTATGTCTTTTTTTGACTTCTTGTAGGTATAAGAACAAAAATTTTATGCATTTCCGTTTTCTTCTTCATTTACTAATTAGTATCTTCTGGGATTGCACCTTTTGGGTACGTATGTTCCTCATCAGAAATATCTTGATTTTATTAGATTGTATTTTCGGATGCATGGTGGATTGGGAGAAAAGATGAAAACCCTAAAGAAGCCAAACTGGATTTTCGTAAGGAATTCTATGAGGTTAGGAGTTGTTACAATATAATAGTTGTTACAAAATTTATTCTGTTTTTGTTTGACCATTCTAATATCTGACATGAGTAAAACTTGTAGCAAATCTTGACTCCTATTCCTTTAGTTCTTTTGTTGGACCAGATTTGCTTAGATTTCGTCCAGTGATGATTCTGGTGAAAACAGCCCTGACATTTCTGATCACGAAGAGAAAGTGGAAGAAGTTGATACTGTTGTAAATGATCATAATAGCTCAAATATATTTAGTCTGGTATACCCTTAAAATTGTGGGTGAAAAATCTTGTGTTTTTTCAAGCAATTATATAAACCTCGTCCCTGTATTTTGCATATCATTTCTAAGGCTATATTAAACTAGCCCAGATGCTTTAATAGTTGGTTGGTTGGATGGTTGTGTTCAACTTTAGTTTTCCTTTTGATCACCTGGCCACCTGGAATTGATAAGTTGCTTGCTCTTATATATGTTATATTATCATTGAGTTTGTATTTTATATTCCTTAATTCACAGATACAGAAAGAAACTGTAGTTTTTGACCTTGATAAGGAGGATGATGCACCGGGACATCCACTCAACCAAGAAAATAATGAGTATGTGTCTCAATCTACTTCAGTCAGTGCATCTACTAAAGTTAAGTCCAATAATCATGGTTCGCTTGTCCAGGCTACTATATCCACATTATTCAAGAAAGTGGATGAAAAGGTAAGATTTTGAAACTCTTTGAATCAGACCCAACACTACTAGCTTCGAAGAATAATGTTAAATTGTTTGTTCATCCCCTATTCATTTTATAAGTATATAACATTTGAATGCGTGCATTAGTCCCCCAGTTAATAAAATGGAAGAAAGTTAGGGCGTGGAAAAGGATAAAATGGAAGAAAATTAGAAAGGAAATTGATTATGCGATCGATTATGAGCATGCAAATCTTTACTCATTGGTGGGAAAAAGGAGTTTATGTCTAAAATTGATAATATATTTTTTTATTAAATATATTATTGGCTAACTATTATGTTATATTGTAGGTATTTGATCAAGGGAGTGGGTCAAACAATGGATGTAATGAGGAAGAAAATTAGATATTGTTATTGAATATATTTATGAGTCATACTTTTAGTATTGAACATTTGTATTGAACATCTATATTGAACATATGTAATGAACATTTTTCTTGTTAATTTTTATGTATGAACAATTAGTTGTATGAATGATATTAGGTTGAATAATGTAATTTATTTTATACAATATTATCCGTAGTGCATATTAATTTATTCTTTGTTTTGTCAATAAAATCATTTTTATCATAATCTAATTTTATTACAATAAAAAAAATGAACTTTATAAATTCTCGGTGGTTTTAAAATTCCTGTAAACTAAATCATGCAAAGTAGGGGCGGTTTTGACATAACCCCAGTTAGTTTCGACGGTTTTCACAAGATCCTCATTATTCTCGGCGATTTTCACAAAACCTTCGCTGATTCCGTCGGTTCTGCAAAACCCTTGCTATTCTCAGTGGTTTACACAAAACCCTTGCTAATTCCGGCGGTTTCTGTAAAACCTTTGAAAATTTCGACAGTTTCTAGTAACCCCCGTTAATACCGGCGGTTTTTTCCAGAACCGTCGGTACTTGGCGAGGGGCATTTTCCCAACGATTTTCCCAACCACGGGAAATGTGATTTGCGGGGGTTGAAACCGCCGGTAAGATTGAAAAAAACCCTGGTAAAATTACAGACTTTTGTAGTGCTAGACATAGGAGTATGATAGTTGGTTGCCTTTAAGCTTCTGTTCATTATAATGCATAATTAATTGCTAGAGAGACAAGACATTGTAAATTAGTGATTGTGATTAGGCTTTCTTCGCCGAGACATCGAGTTTTTAGTAATTTAGAAAGTGGCATTAAAATTAATGAAAAGAGTGATGAATTCCTAAATACAAGAGAGTGGATAGGATGAAATTGATAAACCCCAACAACATATTCATCCATATAATTCAAACCATGCGTTTAGTTTCTTCTTGCCCATTGATCAATACATGCATACATATTTACTTTTGAGTATTTGCATTAAAATCTTAATCAATCGGTTTTGCAAGTCTTAACTAATCAACAAGCCACACAAACTGTCTAGGCCGTGAGTCCTTTGGGAAAACGATACTTGGCCTTACCAGATTATTACTTGATACGATTCGGTTACACTTGTCGAGAGTTAACAAGTCTTTGACTCCGTTTTTGGAGTTTTAAGATTTGTTCATCAAGTTTTTGGTGCCGCTGCCGGTGACTCGTGGTTTAACTAGTCTATTTGTGTGATTTTTGATTATTTTTGACTTGTTATGAATTTTGTTTTCTGTTTTTATTTTTCTAGTTTTATTTTCTGGTTATTATTTTATTTTCTATTTTTATTTTCTGTTTTATTTTTTATCTTCTTATCTTTTCAATTATATCCTTTGATTATTTCTTATCTTTTCTATCTTTTTGTGCTAACAATTTTTCTAGGGTTTTGTTTCCTTGTGTATGCAGGGTAATATTCAGACTAGAAGCAAAAAGATTTCTGAACCTCTTCTTGAAGGCCTGCACGAAAGTAGAAGGAGGAGAGTTCAAACATCAAGAGAACTATTTCCTTCTCCTGAGACACTCTTACAACCTTCACCACAAAGGTTTTACCATAACACTGAAAATATGGCAGAGGAGAATAATGGTAGACGGACTCTTGCAGATTACACCACTTTTGTTGGCCCTCAACATTTTAAAAATATAGCAAGGTCGTGGGTCAATGCTACAAACATGGAGGTGAAACCGGCATTGATACAATTGGTGAAAAGCAATCAGTTTAATGGGCTATCACATGAAAGCCCGTATGAACATCTCACCACCTTTAATGAAATTTGTAACACCGTGAAGATAAATGGAGTGCCAGATGAAGCAATCAAGCTTAGCTTGTTTCCTTTCTCATTGGGAGGCAATGCTAAGTTATGGTTGAATTCTGATCCAGAAGGTAGTTTTACAGAATGGGAAGCTGTGGTTGGAAATTTTTTAAACAAATACTTTCCACAATCTAAAGTTAACAAAGGAAAGTAAGAGATCTCTTCTTTCAGACAAGGCATGGAGGAGACATTAGGTCAAGCATGGGACAGGTACAAAAGCTTTTTTGAGAAAGACTCCCATGCACTGTTTTGATGAAGCAGCAATAGTTCTACTTTTCCTTGGAGGTCTTCGTTCACAAACCAAGTTGATGTTAGATGCCTCAGCTAGAGGCAATATTAAATGTAAGACTCTAGAGGAAGCAACATAATTGATAGAGAACATGGCTGCTAATGACAACGAAATGCATAGTGAAAGAGGAGCTCCTATTCAACAGAAAGGCGTTCTACAATTGCAATGAAATGATGCTTTATTTGCGCAAAATGAGATTATCATTCAACAGTTAGAAGAAGTAACAAAGAAGCTTTCTCTGCTACCTCAAGAGATATATAATATTTCAATGGTTCAAAAGCAACGACAACAATGACAACCACAACCTATTCCATTTGAGAAAAACACAAAATTGGAGGACACTTTCCAAAAATTCATGAAAATGAGTGTATCTTATCGTAATAATGTGGAAGATGCATTTAACAATATGAAGATGAATATTAGGCGAATGATTAATAAGATAGAAGGTTGTGAAAAGAATGCAAAGAACACGTTGAATGAAGAATGTAAAACCATTGTAACAAGAAGTCTTAAAGTGTTAGAGGAGAGAAAAATAGAGGGAAAAGAGAGAGAAAATGAGAGTGAAAAAGAAACACTTAAATGGAAAGATATGATTGAGAAAGAAAAAAAAGAAAAAGAAGAGTTAGGCGAAAAAGAGAGAGAGTTAGAAAAAATACTTCCTTATCCAAAGATTTATTCAAGGAAGGAAAAAGAAAAACAGTTTGAGCAGTTCATGGAGATGTTTAAAAAACTGGAGATTACCATTCCTTTCTTAGAAGCATTGCAACAAATGCCATCTTATGCAAAATTTTTGAAAGAACTCCTTACAAAGAAGAGAAAATATATTGAGAAGGAGACCATTGAAGTAAAAGGTAATTGTAGTGCAATCATACAACAATTACCCCCCAAGTTTAAAGATCTAGGGAGTTTTACTATTCCATGCACTATAGGAGAGTTGGAAGTTGGAAGAGCTCTAATTGATTTGAGAGCCAACATTAATTTGATGCCGCTTTCTGTATTTAAAAGAATTGAGGGCTTAGAGCTCAAACCCATTAGAATGACACTTCAATTGGCAGACATGTCTCTTAAATATCCTTATGCAGTAGTTGAAGATGTACTGGTCAAGGTAGACAAATTCGTTTTTCCAGTGGATTTTGTTATCATGGAGATGGAGGAAAATGGAAATGTACCTCTCATTCTTGGGAGACCATTTATGAAGACTGCCATAGTTTTAATTGATGTGGAGAATGGTAAGCTCAAATTGAGAGTTCAAGATGAAGAAGTAAATTTCGATGTATTTAAAGCCATGACACATCCAAAAGATGACAATCAAGTTTTCTGGATGGATATTCTGGTTACAATCAAATTGTGGTAGACGCAAAAGATCAAGAAAAGATGACATTTACATGTCCTTTTGGTGTTTTTGCTTATAAAAAGATGTCATTTGGATTATGTAATGCCCCAACCACATTTCAAAGGTGTATGCAGGCAATTTTTTCAGATCTAATGGAAAAGTGGATTGAAGTTTTCATGGATGATTTCTTTGTCTTTGGAGATTCCTTTCATAAGTGTTTGATGAATCTGGATATTGTTCTCAAAAGATGTGTTCAGACGAGTTTGATACTTAATTGGGAGAAATGTCATTTTATGGTAACAAAAGGAATTGTGTTGGAGCATAAAATTTCTACTAAAGGGATTGAAGTAGACAAAGCTAAAGTAAAGGTTATTGAGAAACTTCCTCCCCCAACAAATGTGAAGAGAATCAGAAGCTTCTTAGGCCATGCTGGATTCTATAGAAGATTTATTAAATATTTCTCAAAAATTGCAAAACCATTGAGTAATTTGTTAGTTAAAGATATACCTTTTATGATGAATGATGAATGTTTGAAAGTTTTTGATATATTGAAAAACATATTGATTTCGGCCCTATTGATTATAGCCCTTGATTGGAATCAAAATTTTGGATTAATGTGTGATGCTAGTGATTATGCAATGGGAGTTGTCCTTGGTCAGAGAAAAGGGAAGCTATTTCATACTATCTATTATGCTAGAAAAGTGTTAAATGATGCCCAGTTAAATTATGCTACCACTGAGAAGGATTTTCTAGCCATAATTTATGCTTTAGAGAAATTTATATCTTATCTCATAGGGTCTAAGGTTATTATCTACACAAATCATTCAACTATAAAATATTTGTTGACAAAGCCAAATTCTATATCACGTCTGATTAGATGGGTGTTACTACTACAAGAGTTTGATGTAGAAATCCGCGATAAAAAGGGGAGTGAAAATTTGATTGCTGATCACTTTTCCCGGCTAGTTAATACTAAGGTTACTAGCAAAGAAACAGAAATCTAGGAATCTTTTTCGGATGAAACACTCATGTATATTCAAAAGAGGCCATGGTTTGCTGATTTGGCAAATTTTAAAGCTACATGGGTAATTCCAGAAAATCTTAATTGGCAACAAAGAAAGAAATTTGTACATGATGCCAAGCAGTTAATCTGGGATGATCCTTACTTACATAAAATAGGAGCAGCTAATCTCTTGAGGCGATGTGTTACCAATGAAGAAGCTGAAGGAATTCTCTGGCATTGTCATGATTCACCTTATGGAGGACATTTCAATGGAGAAAGAACAACAACAAAAGTTCTCTAATCAGGTTTTTATTGGCCTACTTTATTTAAAGATGCTCATAATCATGCCAGGAATTGTGACAGGTGTCAAAGAGCTGGAAATATTTCAAGACGTCATGAAATGCCATTACAAGGCATTCTAGAAGTTGAAATCTTTGATTGTTGGGGCATTGATTTTGTAGGACCATTTCCACCATCTTTCAACAATGAATACATTTTCGTGGTGGTATATTAAGTGAGTAAATGGGTAGAAGCATTGGCGTGTCCTAAAAATGATGCGAGCACTGTGATTAAATTTCTAAAGAAGCAAATCTTTACACGCTTTTGAACTCCTAGAGTACTCATTCGTAATGAAGGATCTCATTTTTTCGATTATCAGCTATATAAGGTACTCAAACATTATGGTGTGAGACATAAGGTAGTTGCACCTTATCATCCACAAACTAATGGGCAAGCTGAAGTATCTAACAGAGAAATCAAGCGAATATTGGAGAAAACAATTGCTATGTCAAGAAAGGATTGGTCACATAAACTTGATGATGCTCTCTGGGCATACAGGACTGTAATGAAGACATCTATAGGTTTATCACCTTATCAGCTTGTCTATGGGAAAACATGTCATTTACCAGTGGAGATAGAGCATAAAGCCTTATGGGAGCTTAAATTTCTTAATTTTGATCCTTCTAAAACTCAAAATAGGCGTAGAAGGAAAATGTTGGAACTTGCAGAGATGCGGTTGCATGCATATGATTCATCCAGACACTATAAAGAAAAGGTAAAATTCTATCATGATAGGAAGTTGATGTGAATGAAGGTGTTTCTTGGAAAGTTGAAGTCAAAATGGTCATGGCCATTCATAGTGAAGAATGTGCGTCCACATGGAGGAATTGAATTAATTGATCCAGCTGCCAAGGATCAACAAAGAAGCTGGGTGGTGAATGGCCAACGTCTCAAGCATTATTTAGGAGGAGAAGTAGAACAATTATCCATAGTGATAAAGTTGGTGGATCCTTGAACTATTTTGGATCAGGCTCGTGACATTAAACAAGCGCTTACTGGGAGGCAACCTAGTGTTTTGTAATATTGAACTTATTTGCTTCTGTTTTTAGAATAGGTTTGATGTACTCAATTTGAAACTTGTCTGTTATGATGGTTTGCTTATGATTGATTGCATGATGAGTATTGCTTGATGATGTTTGAATCTTGATTGATGTTGAGAATGTGCACATTATATGCTTATACAGGTGGTTCACGAGCTATGTGAACAAATGCATGATGTTGTGATTGTGATTATGATGCTAAGTTGGATGTGTACGTGGAATGTGAATGAGCTTATATGTGAGGTTTTGAACTCCAGAGTTGTTATTGTTGAATACTATTACTGTGAAAGCATGAATGACTTTACCCAGGTTTTCTATGATTGAATCACTTGCTTGTTTACATCATATGATAAAGGCCATTTGTTGGTAACCCTTTTGTTAGCCAAATGCATGAATTTAGCCCACTAAAAGAAAGCACTATGTGTTCTATCCTTTGAACCCTTAGCCTTGAACATGATTTGAAAACCCTTTTTGAAAAGCTTTACCTTGAGTTAAGATGAAAATATTCTGTGGTATTGATGAATGTTCAAGTTTGGGGTTGCTGGAAAATAGAAAGGAAAAAGAGAAAACATTGAGCTAAAAGTTAAGCATGTGAAAAGAAAAAGAAAAAGAAAAAGGAAAGAAAAAAAAAATAAAAGAAAAGCTCAATGCAAAAGAAAGTTGGGAATAATCAAGAATGGTTGTGTTTAGATGATTCTCTTAACTCAAGGGTTTTGTGATCCTAAAACACCAATTGTTATTGTTAGCCCAGTCACATTATAAGCCATTGAAAAGTCCTTGTGATGATGTGTGCTTGCAAGTGTTTTTTATTATGGTTAAATGAAAGGCAAAGTTGATTCATGTTACATTGTAATAGTAGAGTGAATGAGTGAATATCTCTTATACACTTGTGTGTTTGAGTGAAACACTTTATCTAGTGAGGATAGATTCCATGAACACATGAACATCTTTGCTTAGTTGATTGATCATTCATGATAATAGCATTTGTTGGATATGATGTGATTGAGTGAACAATAAAAGCATGTGCACATCTTCATTGAAGTCTTGGTGATGAGCTAAATTGAGTATTTACTTATCTTGACAGAAAGAGTTTTGAATGTGGTGAACCATTGAATGGATTGGTAAAAGATTAAGTTACATCTTATTTGCTTGAGAACAAGCAAAGTTCTAAGTTTGGGGTTGTGATAACAATTGAAAAACTGTTATTTTAATACTTAAAATTGACTTCAATTACAACCTTTATGACTTAGAAATTAGCTTGAACTCATGATTTTGTTGAATTATTGGAAATAACAGAGTTGATAGGTTTTATGCTTGATTTCCTTGTTTTTGTAGGTTTTAAGATGAAATTGATGAAAGAAGTGAAAAGGGAAAGAGATGGAACATAAAAGGACACAAAAAGTGCAAAAGAAGAGAATCAGCAAGTACTGTTCAGCACAAACTACCACTGAGCGGCACTTTTCAGTACCCGTTGGCACCGCTAAAGGGAAAACTGGCACTGAGGGGAAGAAGTGGAACACGCTACTACCGTTGAGGGGTACTTTTCTGGGATTGAGCCTACTTTTATGTATTTTTTAGAATAATATATAAGCTTTAGGACGTTTTAGGGTTTGTATCTTTGGTTGGAATGAAGCAAGAACACACTCTTTCACCCCTTGGAGGAGGATTTTGGATGCTAAGGCTCCCTTCTAAACTTTCTAGGGTTCTATCTTTCATTCTTTCATTGTATTTCATAAACTTATTTTGTTGTTGGGGAATCAAGTAAGAACTTAGAGATGCAGATGGGTCAGATTACTACCTGACAAAAATTTTGGGGCTAATACTGAGGTTAACCCCAGGGAAGAATGTAAGGTGTTGGAGAATGTAAATGTTGAAACAGTTGAGTTAGAAAGAGAGGAAGAAAAAGAAGAGAGAAAAAAGAGAGAGAAAGAAAAAGAAGAGAGAAAAGAGAAAGAAGAGATAAGAGAGATAAAGAGTGAAGATATTCTTCCTTTTCCAACAGATCATGAGAAACAATTTGATTTTACAGAAATATTCAAGATGGTGGATAATGATGTACCTTGGAAGGAGATATTATAGCACATTGCAGTTTATACAAAGCCTGAAGAAGAAGTCTCGACAAAGAAAAGACGTAGAGATAATGAGACAAAGGAGTATAAAGCTGTTAAAAAGAAGTCATTCCCTCCAAAAGCAAAAGATCCAGAAGGTTTCTCCAATCCATGCAAAATAGGGAAGAAAAGGATAAAGAAGGCTTTACTTCATTTAGGATCAAGTGTTAACTTGATGCCTTGTTCTTTACTTGAGCAGATTGATGATATTGATGTGAAGCCTACAAAGATTAATTTAGCAATGGCAGATGGATCCTCAAAGAATCCTATGGTATAGCAGAGGATGTTATAGTTTGTGTAGGCAAAATACAGTTCTTGGTGGACTTTGTGGTGATGGAGATGGAGAGTGAAAAGATACCCATTATTCTCGGAAGACCGTTTATGAAAACGGCCAAAGCCATCATTGATGTGGATGAAGGTGTAGTGGTGCTCCTAGACTGAGAAGAAAGAGTTGTTTTAGATGTCTTCAAAGAAGAAAGGCAGATGAAGGAGGAAGAAGCTAGTCATAAAGCTGCATATCAAGATGTACTCATGACTATCCCTGAAGATGAAAAGCCAAAAGTCAAAGGTAAACATTGTTTGTTGTTTCAAGTACAAGAAGAAGAAAAGATTGGGAAAAGAAGAAAGGCCCATGATGACTGGATGAAAGAACGACTCCAACTTGGTAAACCTGTGAAATTCAAAAACAAGTTGTGGGTTGTGAAAGACTACAATGAAAATGAGATGATAGAGATAGAGTCTCCACATTCCAGAAGAGTCAGAAAAGTGGACCGGAAGCAGTTGATGAGTTGGTGTGATATGAACATCAACCATGAAGAAGGAACTTGAGCTTTATTGGGTCAAACTAATGACGTTAAAAGAGCGTTTGCTGGAAGGCATTCCAGTGATTTGTGGACAATTTTTTTCTTTTGATTTTATTTTGGTTTTGTAAATTTTTATAAACTTGGACATTACTTTTGTAAATTTTTTGGTATAGCATCTACTGAAGGATGTTAGGTGGTTAAGTATCTACTGAAAGATACTAGGTTTGTTACACCTACTGATGGGTGTTGGTAAGAAAGATTTGCACCTACTGATGGGTGTTGGTGGATTTTGGGTCAGGCTCGTGACGTTAAACAAGCGCTACCTGGGAGGCAACCCAGTTGATTGATTATATTTTTGTTTGTTTTGCTTTAGTTGCATGATAGGGATTTGCATGAGTGATATGAGAATTTAATTGCAGGAAGCAAGTGAGGGGCATGTGTAGGAGGCACCTAGGTTAAGCTAGGAAGAAGAAGAGCACTTCACGAAAGTGCCATTGAGAGGTAGTGTCGCAAAATGGGCTTAGGTTGCCCCTTAGCGGAACCCGAGTCCATTGGGGTATTTTTATAACCTAAGTCGCACCTTGGCTTCTATTTTCATATTCTTCTCTGCACACACACTCCTACATACTTTTATAAAGGTTCTTTAGAATTTTCCCTTCATTCCTCTTGAGAAAAATTCCCTTCCACTCACTTTCTAACTAGCTTTCCATATAAGTTTGGGGTTGGGAGAGAGCATCTTCATAGTTTGAAAGCATTTTCCACTCATCTAGCATCTCCACCCAAGTAAGTCAAGCATTTTTCATTCTAGGGTTCTTGAGCATGAATTTGATTGTTGAAGCATGAATTTTTAGGGGTTTTGATTTTTATGCATGATTTAATGAATTAATTGATGTTTGAACTGATTGATTTTGATCTGGAAGATTGAAAATTGCCGCTGACCGACTCTCTAACAGACTTTAGATTTTTGCTGAATTGTGTACTAGATTGATGCACTGGTGGCGCTGAGGGGTGATTTTGACCCTCAGCGGTGGTTTAGCTTGGAAATAGGGTGTTGTTTGTGGTTTACTATTGATTAACAACATGTCTTATGGTTTTATAATCTGTGTTTGATGTAGGAATGACATCCTCTTCAGGCAAAAGAGTGAAGACCATGGCATCCAAAAGGAAAGAAAAGGAACCAGAACAACCCCATTCTAGTAGGTTCCTATCTCGCAAACATGAGAATCATTTTAAGGTGGTCCAAGATAGGAGGCTCCTTATGGAGAGGACAGTTGGAATGATACCTAACTTTGCTCCTCAATTTGGAGAGCAATTGCTGGGAAATGATTGGGGGAAGCTAGCCACATACCCTGCACCAACCAATATAGCTGTGGTGAAAGAATTTTACACCAATGCCAGGAAGATTGGTGATTATCCAGTTGAGGATTACCTAGGCTATGTTAGAGGCCATGCTATTAGGTATGATCCTGACTCTATCAACAACTTCTTGGATACTGTATGGGCTGGTGAGCAGTGCCAGTTTGCTCTATATATGGAGGAAGGCACTAATTTTGATGATGTGGAGAGTGTTTTGTGTGTACCTGGAGGACATTTTTAGAGGAACAAAACTGGTTCTGTGGTGAACATTAGGAGGACTAAATTGAATCCTCTTGCAAAGTATTGGATGGCATTTTCTCATGCCAACATTCAGCCGTGTTCTCATGTTTCTGACATCACTCTTAGCAGGGCACTCCTCTTTTACTGTGCGATCAGGAACTTGAATGTCAATATTGGACATGTAATACCTGATGAGATAAGGGTGTGTGCTAACACAACAAATAGAAAAACACCCTTAGGACATCCTTCTTTGATCACACACCTTTGTAAGATAGCTGAGGTGGATACTTCTGCTCCACCATTTGAGAGGCCAAGGAAAGCAATTGATGAGGCCTATTACAGACAATACTGTGGAGGTGTGGAGGTAGCTCAGCCAGTTCCACCACACCATACTCGCAGAGAAAGAGGACAAGCACAAAGTAAGACATTTGCTGAGACACATGAAGCAGAACCTTTCCAAATGAGGGACATGTATATGTCTCTTATAGGTGCACAGTTGTAGTCTATCCACAGAGGGCAGGTGGCCACTACTGAAATGATTGTTGGAATGTATGATACACCTCCAGCACACAGGTGGACTATGGAGGAGTTTCATAATGTGGTAGCTTGGCCAGAGGAGCAAGCCCAAGACAGTAGAGTTGGAGCAGCTGAAGCTTCAACTATGGGGATGGATGAAGATGATGTTGATGATGATGAAGATGACGCATTTGAGGATGTTGAAGATGAGGAAGAAGAGGAGGATACAGATGACAGCTCAGACTGATGAGGAGCTGAGATAGCATTTACTGATGAATGCTATCAGCACTAAAGAAGGAGTTATGCTTTCGTGTGGTTTTATGTTCTAAATTTATTTACTTTTGTTTTTAAAATAGGGTTTGATGTACTCAATTGGAAACTTTGTCTCTTATGATGGTTTTCTTATGATTGTTGTTTGATAAGTAATGGTTGATGATGCTTTGATGTTGATTGATGTTGAGATTGTGCACATTATATGCTTATACAGGTGGTACACAAGCATTGTGAACAAATGCAAGATGTTGTGATTGTGATTATGATTCTAAGCAGGATGTTATATGTGGAATGTGAATGAGCTTATATGTGAGGTTTTGAGCTCCAGAGTTTTAGAGATTGAATCCTATTATTGTGAAAGCATGAATGATTTTGCCCAGGTTTGCTTGTTTGCATCATATGATCAAGGCCATTTGTGGGTAACCCTTTTATTAGCCAAACGCATGTTTAGCCCACAAAAGAGAGCACTATTTGTTCTATCCTTTGAACCCATAGCCTTGAACATGATTTGAAAACCCCTTGTGAAAAGCTTTACCTTGAGTTAAGTAGAAAATATTTTGTGGTATTGACAAATGTCCAAGTCTGGGGTTGTTGGGAAGTTATGAAAGGGAAATTGAAAGCATTGAGCTAAGAGCTAAGAACTAAGTATGTGAAAAGAAAAAGAAAAAGAGAAAGAAAAGAGAAGAAAAAGCAAAGCTCAATGCAAGGGAAAGTTGGGAGTAAATAAGAATGATTGTGTCTATATGAATCTCTTAACTAAAGGGTTTTGTGATCTAGAAAAACCAATTTTCTTGTTAGCCCAGCCACATTATAAGCCATTGAAAAGTCCTTGTGATGATGCATGCTTGTGAATGTATTTGATTGTGGTTAAATGAAAGGCAAAGTAAATTCATGTGACATTGTGATAGTAGAGTGAATGAGTGAGTACCTCTTATACACTTGTGTGTTGAGTGAAACACTTTACCTGGTGAGGAAAGATTCCATGAGCACATAAATATCCATGTTTAGTTGTTGATCATTCATGAAAAATAGCATTTGTTGGATATTAAGTGACTTTGTGAACACTAAAGCATGTGCATATCTTGATTGAAGTCTTTGTCATGAGTTTAATTGAAGTTCTTACTTATCTTGAAAAGAGGATTTTTGAATGGAGTGAACCATTGTATTTATTGGTAGAAGATTGAGTTACATCTTGTTTTCTTGAGGACAAACAAAGTTCTAAGTTTGGGGTTGTGATAACAGTTGAAAAACTGTTATTTTCATGCTTAAAATTGATACTAAAAGCAACCTTTAACACTTAGAAACTAGCTTGAAATCATGCCTTTGTTCATAATTTTAGAAATAAGAGAGTTGGGCAGGTTTATGCTTGATTTCAGTCTCCCAATAGCATATTGCCTAGACATAGGGATATGAGGGTTGGTTGCCTTTAAGCTTCTGTGCTTCAAAATTAATTATTAGGGATGCTAGGAATTGTATGAACTCGTAATTAAGGATAGGCTTTCTTGCAAGGTGATTTAGAGAGTGGCATTAACATAGATGAAAAGAATGATGACTTCCTAAAACTATATGAGAGTGGATAAGATGAAATTGATTACCCCAACAACATACTCATCCATCTAATTCGTTCAGTGTTTGTGTTCTTCTTTCCATTGATCAAAATTCATGCATACATGTTTACTTATTGTCTTTTGCATTTGAAACCTCAAGAATTTGTTCACAAGTCTTAAATAATCAATAAATCATATAACTAACTAGGTCGTGAGTCCTTTGGGAGAACGATACTTGGTCTTACCGAGTTTATTACTTGATACGATTCGATCACACTCGACTAACTTATTCACAAAATTCAACTAAAAACAAGAGTTTAAGCAAGCTTCACAGACAAAAAGAGTTGATTTAGTATCAAAATTGCATCACAGATAACGGTATAATCAACCGTTATCAACCTTCCACCCAGATTTTTATATAATTCACTAACATATAACGTCTGAGTGAATATATGGCGTTTTATAACCTTTTGACGTTTGAAACTAGGGTGTTCGACGTCATACGTAAGTACATTTTTACGTTGACGTCAAGGATTTTCACGAAATTTAACCAATATGACATCGAAATTCTCAATATCCGACGTATTATAATCAATTAACGTCAGGCAAGTATAAGTACAACGTCTTAATTGAACTTTTATTTACAAAAATGTCACCGGTTATTTTTAACGTTGACTTTTTCGTTTTCTAACGTTGAAAGCAAGACGTTGAACCCTTATTTTGGACTAGTGTTCACATTAATGTTACTAGTGTTAGTTGGTGATAATTTCTATGTCTAATTATAATTAAAATACTCTCCATCTAATGAACATTAAAATTAAAAAAATAATTATCTCATGCAAATAAAACATTTAACAGTTAAGAAAATAGAATAAACTAAGTTTAATTTAATATATTTGACTACAAAAAAGAAGCGCAAAAGCCTTTGGTAATTACCGAAGGGCTAAAGCCTTAGGTAATTACAGATGGGAAAAAACCTTCGGTAAATCCTTCGGTATAATCCAGGCAAAACTAAATCATATTTGTATTTCTTATCCAACCAAACAAACCTGCATAAAATATTCACAACATAGACAGACCTGCATAATATTTTCAAACCACAGACAGACCTCCATAATATGCATCCAAAAATCATCCAATCATTAATGACAAAACAACTTTATGACATCTTTTGTATTTTTCAAATGTAAGAACTTCCATTTATAAATGAAACATGAAAGATAAAATAATATCATCTAGACATGAAACATAATGGTTTAACATCCCAATGTTCTAAGAACTATCTTTAATAACAAAATAAAACTAATAATCTACATAGTCATCATCATAAAGATCTTCATCATCCTACTGCTCTACAAATGGTTGGACTGTTGTGGGCTAGACTAATGTAGGCTGGACTGATGTGGGCTGCTGAGGGACGAAGGGTGACGGGGAGGGTCGTGGCGAGGTCGAAGGGACAATGGAAAGAATGTCTGAAGCATCAGGCAACACTCTCATGACTAGGGACTTGAAGTTTGTAAACTCAGTTCTCAAGTCACTGTAAGTTTTTTTCCAAATCATGATTTTCCTGGTCTCATCAGCAGTAGTGGTGGAAGAAGAAGGTTGGTGCTTCAAAGTACGTCCTCTTGATGATGTATAGTTTGCAACAAGTTGTCCTATACCATACACTCGTCCCTTTTTCTTCCCACCAACGACATCGACCCAACTGTCCTACGAATGTCGTCGTCCTCATTACTCGCATCATCCGGTGTAGGAGCTGACCCATGTTCGTATCTAACCTATTAAAGTCTCGTAGAAAATTCTTCCTGTTCAAACATTAAAAGCAATGTTAGGGAATAATATAATAACATAATGCGAAATTAATATTAGTAGCATTGTTATTTGTTTACATGAGTCTTCCAAGATCTTTCATCAATGAATTCATTAGTGCCCTTCTGAACATGAGTTTGTGCAAAGACCTCATCAATATGGACCACCTGTCCCAGGGCTTGTGCCTGTAACATAACTTAGAGTTAGAAGTGTACATGAAATAGAAAATACATAACTTATATATGAAAGAAATAGAAAAGTATTGAAAGTTTACCATATGAATGGCATGCTCATGAACCGTGATCGACCCACCAGTATGCAGGGTGCAACCATTTTCAGAAGCTCTGTTCCTCTGGGCTGTAGCACACTTATTACAAAAATCTACTGAATTCCAATGAGCAGGTAAAGAGTTCCAAATGTGCTCGCCCAACCAGTAAGGGCGTTCCCTTGCATTGCAGGCATCCCTAAACATCTCTAACAGTTGATGAGATGCTTTCATGTGGACATTTCTTTGTATTTGAGTTTCAAGTTTAGGTTTCCACTGCACCTTCATTTGTAACAGTAAACAAAACAAACATTAATTAGTGAACATACTATAATAAGAATGACAATTAGTTTAATAGGTTGTTCACCTTAAAACGCTCATAGAATGGCTTTTTGTCATCTACAAGTATTACTCCCCAAGTAGGCCATGGACTCAAATATTGCTGCTTAATTGATCGTGTGATGGCCTGGGAAGCAACCTTGGATGGAATAAACCTGCATATAAAGAAATAAAAGTCATTTGAAGTAAGACAAACTTTAAACATAAAAAATGGTTAAAAAAGGGATTAAAGTCTTACCCCTTACCATATGGCTCAATCCATGGTCGATCATGGAGGGGCGGGTCAACACCATCACCATCACCAGCTGAATCTGGATCAGCAGATGGTGTAGCAGTCTCAGAAGGTGGTTGTTGAGAGGGTCGCACCTCACACAAAAGTTGATTGCATAAAAGAATGTGGTATAGTACTAGGAATTGACTCCTAGGTCGTCTCTCAAGGACCAAATGTGGTTCGAGTCTTAGGTCAAACAGGTAGTGGGGGGTTTTGAAAGTGTTTGTGAATGTAATTGAACTAAATTAAAACTTGAAATTAAACACAACTGAATACAATTGAAGGCATTAAAATGCATGAACAAAGCATTAAATTGATCACTACAGTAATTAAATACCTAAACACAATTGAAGCTATTAGAAGGCAATGCTGAGCTAACAAATTAAATGCACATTGAAATAAAGCTAAATGAATATCCTAAATGAATGCACCATCACCTTTTGCAAAAGAAAGCAAAATGAATCAAATATGCCTCATGCTCCCGTGTGCACCTGCTTCTCCAGCCAAGAAAGAAACGAAACTAACAACTCAACGATAATCCATCTCTCCGTGCACACCTGTTACTTCTCAAATGCAAAAGATTTCATTTTCTTCTTCAAAACATTAACACCGCACAATTATATATTAATTAAAGAAAGAGCATAAAAGATATCTCACTACTGGACGGGTTGGTACACTCCATTCTCCAAGAGAATAATTGTTTAACCTTCCTCCATGTGTGCAGCCGTGACACCAATGCCCTCAATAGTCAATCACCATCACCTCCAATGCACATATTCCTCGCTGCATCCATTTCTCCAAAGCAATTATTTCTTCTCTCAAAATTATCACCAAACAAGTACACCTACCCCCATCTAATCACCTCTTCATTCTCAAAGTAATAAAGGAAATGCATTGTTGCTGTTGCCAACGTCCCGTCACCTAGACCTTATTCTCCCAAGATATCTCCTTATCCAAAATTACCGTGCTTCACTTTCCAGCATCCGCACCCCAAGAATAGGAAAAGATCAATTAAAAGAAATGCTTCTAAGTGATTCACGCCTCCACTTCTCTTCCAGCACAGCGTGACATACTTCTTTCAAAGCCAATTGGAATGCACCGTGCCACAGCCTCCCATTCATCATTCTCCGTGCAACACAAATTAAAAGAAGAGAAAAGAAACATGCTCTTCTCTTCAAGCTCAACGTGTGCACAATTCTTGTGAGCTGCTTCTCATTCCAGGACGTGCCTGCTATGCCTCCAGCTCAACTCCCGTGCGCGTGACAGCACCTCCTGCCAACGAACCGTGAATGCACCAAGCTGAAATCAAAGCTAGCTGCTGAATATGGCCGTGTGTCTCTCCCCTGTTGAACGTTTTAAGTAGCTTGCTTCTCTCCAGAATGACTACGCGTGTGCACTCGTTCAAGAATGACTACTCGTTCAAGAATGACCCCACCCGAGACGAAAATGACCACTCGTTCAAGAATGACTACGCGTGTGCAGTCAAAAATGAAATGTATGTTCTCTCCAACAAAGATAAATCAGCACCTTTCATAATGAAAATTAAACAAGTATTGCCCATGAATCCAGCGCTTGCAAAAACGAAATAGAAAAATTGAAAGTGTGTTCTTCATTCATCGTTCAAAAACAGCGTTCCCAAAAACCAGGAGCAGAATGAGAGAAAAAAATAAACTAGTAATGGAGTGGCAAAATGGCAAGCGGTGGCCCCCTCTCCCTTTGCCGTGTGTCCTCCCTTTTAATAGGGGTGGGGTCCACACAATAAAACCCTAGGGTCCAAGTCATTAACCTCTAATTTTGGATCTAATCTAGTTTACCAAAAATTGACCCAAAATGTAAGAGTTGATTCAAAAATTCTAAACTACCGAATTACAATTTAATTAATTCTAAAATGTCTGTGTGGAGAGTCTTGAATTTAATTGTATTCTTCCTGATGTCCCAAAATGTATCTCCGAAATTCTTCCTGTAATCAAAAAATACACTTAATCAGCTTAGAAAACCCAAATTAGCACAATTACAAATTTCCGACCACATTAAGCAGAATTCGAAAAACGGGGAAGTAACAGACAATTAAACACAATTCCCTAGTTTATTTAAGTGCAATAAACTAAATATAATTCAAGAAATAACGACTCATCTACGGTATACAAGATGAGGAAGGTATAAAAGTAGGGTCAGGGGAGCAGTAGGGGTAATAATCACAAGGGGAGGACTAGGGGTAATAATCACAAGGGGAGGAGTAGGGGTAATAATCATAGGAGGAGGAGGAATGTCTACTGTAGGGGTAGGAGGAGGGTGTACTGCAGGGGTAGGAAGAGGGTGTACTATAGGGGTAGGAGGAGGTGTATTGCAGGGGTAGGAGAAGGCCCCACAGATGATGGACTAGGGGAAGCACTGATAGGTAGTGTAACAAGCATCCTAAGTACATAATTTGGTGTTTATCGTTGCCTCTTTTTAGGCCTTGCTACCCCCTTTCCTTTATCACGACGTTTTGAACCTACTCTTGTCATGACTGCACTGAAATGGTTACAAATAAAGTGAAAGAATAGAAAAGTTTAAGGAAGGATCAATACAAATTAAAGTGAATGTAAAATAATTGCATACAACTTTTAAGATGGTATTTTTCATAACTCAATTGGAATGTGTTTGAAATGCTAGTTAAATTTGCTACAATAGATGTCCAACATTCAATCATCGTCATCATGAGCTTCATCATCTTCTTCTTCATCATCATCATCATCATCATTTTCTTCTTCTTCTTCTTCTTCATCATCATCATCATCTTCTTCTTCTTCTTCTTCTTCTTCTTCTTCTTCTTCTTCTTCTTCCTCTTCTTCTTCTTCATTTTCTTGTCCTCCTTGTATTGGTGCTTCTAATTCATCTCAATCACCGTTAGGGTCGTGCAATGCGGTTATACGTTAAACTTCAATAATTTGTTGTGCTTGTGATATTTGGTCAAGTTGGTAGGCGACATCTTCCTCAACCTCATTTGAGTCAATGCAACCTCTAGGCTTGGTTTGTATTGCAACAACCCAACCACGTATGTCAATATTGCAAATGGTGGATATGGCACATAATAAACCTATCTGACATTAGTTGGTAGAATGAAAGGATCAAACGGTCGATATCTTAATCTCAAGTGAAGTTCGACAATGTTAAAGCTAGGATCCCCTCTAGTACCAGCTTTAGAAGGATCAAACCATTCACAATAAAAAATTGCTACTATATTTGGAGAAGTAGTGGTGTTGTACTCTAACTCATATATTTTATGAAAGATGCCGTAGAAATCATCATAAGAACCCTCTGTAAGGCCCTTGATGTACACACCACAATTTGTTGTTTTCTTTTCTTTAGACCATTCATGTGTATGGAATTTGTAAACATTGGTGAAGTAAGTGTGGTATTCTTTAACACATCTCATTGGCCAATTGAAGAGATGTCCTAACTCTTGAACCGTGGGAGTTAACGCCTGATTAAAAACCTACAAAGATACCAACAAAATTTCAGAGCAAGAGTCAAATTAACCTTGCTGAAACATTGGGAAAAAGTACAGACCTGATTTCTGAACCATTGAGGAAACTCTGGGTGTATTCTAGCAAAAGCATTTCCTTCTAAGACTTGTTCAGCCACAAGAAATGAGCTGGTACAAATGAAATGAATTAGTGTATAACAAGCCAAGCTTCATATGCAATACATCCACCTGTATTGCACCAGTCCCCCAAGCCAAGCTTCATATGCAAGATGAATTTGAAGATTCTCCATTGAATCAAAGAAGGCAAGAGAGAATATTCTTTCTAATTTGCAGAGAATAATTGGAATATTTTCTTCCATCTTTCTTAGGGAATTTTCCTCTAGTTTCGTGCAGCATAAATCTTTAAAGAAGTTACTGATTTCTATCAGTGGATTTACAACGTCCATTGGCAAACAACTGAACGCAAGAGGAATGAAAGTCTCCATGAATACATGACAATCATGACTCTTTAACCCTTGAATAGTAATGTTCTTAACATTGGCACATCTGGACAAGTTAGAAGAATATCCATCTGGCATTCTAAGCTCCTTGATCCATCCACAATTATTATTGCCTCGTCTTTCGACATGGTGTAATTTTCTTTTGGTTTGAATAATCGGCTGTTAGCTTGCGCCTTCAACTCTAAGTCTTTTCGCCGACAATACAAAGGTAAATCTTTTCTTGCTTTGTCATTATCTTTTGTCTTCCCAATATCATTCATAACTGTGTTGAAGACATTGTCAAAGAAATTTTTTTCTATGTGCATGACATCGAGGTTATGTCTTAGCAAGTTGTCTTTCCAATAGGGGATATCCCAAAATATGCTTCTTTTAGTCCAATTATGCCACTCCCTAAACCCTTCTATACTATTCTGACCACATTCAGTGACTTTTTGCAAGTCTTTCACTCTTCTCCAAACGTGTGATCCAGTCAACTTCTCCAAACGTGTGCCCTTTGCGAAATGCCTTTTTGTTTCTTCTAAAGGGGTGATCAATGGCCATGAACCGTCGATGGCAGTCAAACTGACTACTTTTTTGACCATAACTCAATTTGAATGACTTTGTATGATCCATGCAATATGGACAAGCTAATCGACCATGCGTGCTCCACCTAGATAACATGCCATAGACTGGGAAGTCGTTAATAGTCCACATCAAAGTTGCCCTCATAATGAAGTTTTGCTTCCTTGAAACATCATACCTCCAAACACCATTTCATAGCTTGTTTAAATCATCAATCAAAGGCTCTAAATATACATCAATCGCTGATGTGGGATTAGATGGACCTGGTATTATAAACGTTAAAAACATGTAAGGCTTTGTCATACACATCTCAGGTGGTAGATTGTATGGGGTAACTATCACCGGCCAACATGAATATGGTGATGCCACTAGTGTAGAATTGGCTTTTAACGTCCCCCCATAGACGTCCGTCCACAAAAGCCCCAACGTAGACAATTGACCGGTGGCATATTCGTAAATAAGTGAAACTATAGACGTCCGTTGTGGGGGGAGGGGGGGGGACGGACGTCTATAATATTATAGACGTCAATGGGAGGGTCCCAGACGTTTAAGAGGCTAGAACAATCACCTCTTCAACTCCCCTGTCAGGCCCTTAAACGTCCGTGATGGAGGGGGCCGGACGTCTATAATATTATAGACGTCCGTCGGAGGGGCTGATGACAAATTTATGAACACTGAAAAACGGTGCCACAAACTTGTTTAACAATCAGCAAGTGTGACCAAATCGTCTTAAGTAATAAAACAAGGTAAGACCAAGTATCGTTTTCCCAAAGGACTCACGGCCTAGCTTAGCTATATGATTTGTTGATTATTTAAGACTTAAGAACAAATTGATTGTAGGTTTAAATGCAAAAGACAGTAATTAAATATGTATGCATGAATTTGATCAATGGAGAAAAACAGAATACAAACATTTCAAAGAATTAGATGGATGAGTATGTTGTTGGGGTTATCAATTTCATCTTATCCACTCTCATATACTTTAGGAATTCATCATTCTTTTCATCAATGCTAATGCCACTCTCTACATCACCTTTCAAGAAGGCCTATCCTTAATTACGAGTTCATACAATTCCTAGCATTCCTAGTAATTAATTCTTAAGTGTAGAAGCTTAACGGCAACCAATATGCTATTGGGAGAAATTCCCCGGATCTAGATTTCCTCATACGTTCCCATATCGATAAAATCAATAATCATGGCAATGAATGAGTTAAACAAAGCAAACTTTAAGGAAAGAGGAAAAACCCTAACGAATGATGAAAGAAAGCATAAGTCTTAAAAATAAGATGTTAAAACAAGTTCCATATATGAGAGTTTCACAAGACTACATTGATTCCCCAACAACAATACAAGGTTTAGTTCACCATATTCATGGTGAAACTAGATGAACAATAATGAAAGAACGAAAGATAGAACCCTAGAAAGATGAGGAGGTAGCCTGAGCATCCAAGATCTTCCTTCAAGGGGTGGAAAAGAGAGTGTTTGCTTCGTCTCTCCCCAAAGATACTAACCCTAGGACGTCCTAAAGCTTATATACTATTCTAAAATATATAGAAAATTAGGCCCAAGCCCAAAATAGTGCCGCTTAGCAGTAAACTACCGCTCAGTGGTAAGTGCGTGAGTTGTTTTCTTCCCCTCAGCGGCCTTTTCACCCCTTAGCGGATCCACCGTGATTGCCTGAGTGCCGCTCAGCGGTAAACTGCGGTAAACTGCCGCTGAGCGATAATTTCGACTTCTCCTTTTGCACTTTTTGATGTCTTCTCTGATTCCATTTTTATCCTTCTTAACTTCTTTCACTAAATTCACCTTAAAACTTGCATAAAAGACTAAAATCAAGCATAAACCTGTCCAGCTCTCTTATTTCTGAAAATATAACCAAAAGCATGATTTCAAGCTAGTTTCTGAGTGTTAAAGGTTGCTTTTCATATCAATTTTAAGCATGAAAATAACAGTTCTTGAACTGTTATCGCAACCCTAAACTTAGAACTTTGCTTGTCCTCAAGCAAACAAGATGTAACTCAATCTTCTACAAATCCATACAATGGTTCACTCCATTCAAAAATCCTCTTTTCAAGATAAGTAAGTACTTCAATTAAGCTCATGCTCTAGTGTTCACAAAGTCACTTAATATCCAAAAAATGCTATTTTTCATTAATGATCAATCAACTAAGCATGGATGTTCATGTGCTCATGGAATATTTCCTCACTAGGTAAAGTGTTTCACTCAAACACAAGTGTATATAACAGGTAATCACTCATTCACTCTACTATCACAATGTCACATGAATTAGCTTTGCCTTTTATTTAACCACAATCAAAAACATTCACAAGCATGCATCAACAAAAGGGCTTTTCAATGGCTTATAATGTGGCTGGGCTAACAAGAAAATTTGTTTTTCTAGATCACAAAACCCTTGAGTTAAGAGAATCATATAGACACAATCATTCTTATTTATTCCCAACTTTCTTTTTCATTGAGCTTTGCCTTTTCTTTTCTTTTTCTTTTTCTTTTCACATTCTTATTTCTTAGCTCTTAGCTCAATGCTTTCAATTTCCCTTTCATAACTTCTCAACAACCCCAAACTTGAACATTTATCAATACCACAAAAGATTTTCTACTTAACTCAAGGTAAAGCTTTTCACAAAGGTTTTCAAATTATGTTCAAGGCTAAGGGTTCAAAGGATAGAACACAAAGTGCTCTCTTTTAGTGGGCTAACTTAATGAATTTGGCTAATAAAAGGGTTACCAACAAACGACCTTGACATTCAATCATTGAAAACCTGTGCAAAATCATTCACGCTTTCAAAGTAATAACATTAAATCATAACAACTCTGGAGCTAAAAAACCTCACATATAAGCTCATTGACATTTGACATACACATCCTGCTTAATATCACAATCACAACCACAACATCATGCATTTGTTCACAAAGCTTATGAATCACCTGTATAAGCATATAATGTGCACATCTCAACATCAATCAATATCAAAGCATCATCTAGCATTACTTATCAGACAACAATCATAAGTAAACCATCATAACAGACAAAGTTTCCAATTGAGTACATCAAACCCTATAAGAAACACAAGCAAATAAGCTTAAAAAGAAACAGAAGATAAAACAAATCCTACTCTAGCGCTGATAGCATCCATCAATGAATGCTATCTCAGTTCCTTATCAACTCATGTTATCGTCAGAGTCTTCTTCCTCTCCTTCTTCTTGGATCTTATAGTCTTGATTCTTTTTGCCCGATGAGGAGGCCATCTCTGCATCAAACATAATTCACAAAATCAAAAGATACATTGTTAAGCATTAGTAAACCACAATGAAGAAATCAGCTCCTTCAATGATGCTCTCTCCCAACCCCAAACTTAGATGGAAAACTAGTGAGAAAGTGAGTGGAAGGGAGATTTTCTCAAGAGGGAAGAGGGAAAAGATGTAGAGAACCTTTAGAAAATTATTTAGGAGTGTGTGTACAAAGAAGAATCTAAAAATAGAAGCCAAAGCCCGACCTAGGGTATAAAAATACCCCAATGGGCTCGAGTTCCGCTAAGGGGCAACCTAAGCCCATTCTGCGACACTGCCGCTCAGCGGCACTTTCGGGAAGTGCTCTTCTTCTTCCTAGCTTAACCTAGGCGCCTCCTACTCATGCCCCTCACTTGTTCCCTGCAATTAAATTCTCAGATCACTCATGCAAATTCCTATCATTCAACTAAAGCAGAACGAACAAAAATATAATCAATCAACTAGGTTGCCTCCCAGGTAGCTCTTGTTTAAGGTCACGAGCCTGACCCAAAATCCTCCAGCACCCTTCAGTAGATGCAAATCTTTCTTACCAACACCCATCAGTAGGTGTATACAAACATAGTATCCTTCAGTAGATACTCTTCCGCCTAACATCCATCAGTAGATGTAAACCCTGTAATAAACTTATTACAAAAAAAATAAAAATACCCAAAAGTTCAAAATTACATCACCAAACCAAAATTAAAAGTTCTTAAATCACTGGGTTGCCTCCCAGCAAGCGCTCTTTTAACGTCACTAGCTTGACCCAATAAAGCTCATGTTCCATCTTTTTTTTTTCTTTCTACTGAACTTCTTCAAGAATTTGATAAAATCAGGAACCTGTTGCAATGTCTCAATCATAGGAACTTTAATCTCCAATTTCTTGAAGATTTCCATAAAGCACTTAAACTTCTTTTCCTTCCTATGATTCTTCTTTAGATGAGGATGGGGTTTTTCATATGATTCCTTCTTCTTTCCTCTCATCTTCTTTTTCTTACTTTTCCTCTCCCCAAATTTTCTCTTTTTCTTTTCTCTTATTTTTTTCTTCCCTTCTCTTTTTCTTCTCAACTTCTTTATTTTCACACAAATTTTCTTTCTCTCTTATCTCTCAACCACTTCTTTTTCTTTTTCTTCATCTTTATATTTCTCACTCAACTCTTCTTTTTCTTTTCTCTCTATCTTTTCCCCATCTCTCCCTATTTTTTTCTCAGCAAAAATCTTGTCACTTTCAGTGACAATGGCCTGACCTTCCTCCTTAAGGTTAACTTCAGTATTAACCTTAACGTTCAATCTCTGACTAATGTAACGAAGGGCATCTCCATCCTTTTACATGATGCTTCAATGCTTTTCTGAGTAGAGATGGAATTTTTCAAAATCGTTGTAGGGTGTCATTCAAACTTTCTGATAGAGAGGGTTGTTGCTGCCATTGTTGTAGTGACGACCTATCAAATTCTTCGGCAGCTTGAGTGCTTTTGTGATGACAATTAGATATATGTATGTACTGTTGAAGTGCGTCCTCCAATGTTATCCTTCTTCCCGATAGAGAAGGTTTTTGCTGCCATTGTTGTGGTGGTTGATTTTTAAATTGTTCGACAGCTTGCCAAAATTGATTTTTATCCATGCTTGAGTGAGTTTCCCACCAGTGGTTGACATTACCTTAGTAGAATTGAGTGCACATATAGTTAAATTCTTGTCCAAATTGCATCCTGCAAACATTAGGCACAAAACTCTAAAAAATATTTGTTAGCACAAAATGATATAGAAGAAGATATAAAATAAGAGATAAGAAGATAGAATAAAACTACAAAAAATGAAAACAAAAAAATAAAAATAAAAAACAAAAAATAAATAAAAATAGAAAATAAAATAAAATAAAAATAGAAATTCAAATTTCAAAATTCAAAATTCAAGTCAAAGATAATCAATAATCACACAAATGAACTAGTTAAGCCACGAGTCCCCAGCAATGGCGCCAAAAACTTGATGACAAATTTATGAACACCGAAAAACGGCTCCACAAACTTGTTTAACAATCGGCAAGTGTGACCGAATCGTATCAAGTAATAAAACAAGGTAAGACCAAGTATCCTTTTCCTAAAGGACTCACGGCCTAGTTTAGCTATATGATTTGTTGACTATTTAAGACTTAAGAAAATTGATTGTAGGTTTAAATGCAAAAGACAATGATTAAATATGTATGCATGAATTTGATCAATGGAGAAAAACAGAATACAAACACTTCAAAGAATTAGATGGATGAGTATGTTGTTGGGGTTATCAATTTCATCTTATCCACTCTCATATACTTTAGGAATTCATCATTCTTTTCATCAATGCTAATGCCACTCTCTAAATCACCTTGCAAGAAGGCCTCTCCTTAATTACGAGTTCATACAATTCCTAGCATTCCTAGTAATTAATTCTTATTAACGGAAACCAATATGCCATTGGGAGAAATTCCCCGGATGTTCCCATATCGACAAAATCAATAATCATGACAATGAAGGAGTTAAACAAAGCAAGCTTTAAGCAAAGAGGAAAAACCCTAACTAATGATGAAAGAAAGCATAAGTCTTAAAAATAAGATGTTAAAACAAATTCCATATATGAGAGTTTCACAAGAGTACATTGATTCCCCAACAACAATACAAGGTTTAGTTCACCATATTCATGGTGAAACTAGATGAACAATAATGAAAGAATGAAAGATAGAACCCTAGAAAGATGAGGAGGTAACCTGAGCATCCAAGATCTTCCTTCAAGGGGTGGAAAAGAGAGTGTTTGCTTCGTCTCTCCCCAAAGATACAAACCCTAGGACGTCCTAAAGCTTATATATTATTCTAAAATTACAGAAAATCTAGGCCCAAGCCCATAAGTGTGCCGCTCAGCGGTAAAGTACCGCTCAGCGGTGAGTGCGCGTCTCGTTTCTTCCCCTCAGCGGCCATTTTGCCCCTCAGCGGACCTCCCGTGACTTCCTGAGTGCCGCTCAACAGTAAAGTGTCGTTGAGTAGTGACTTTGGCTTCTCCTTTTGCACTTTTTGATTTCTTTTCTGATTCCATCTCTCTCCTTCTTCACTTCTTTCACTAAATTCACCTTAAAACCTGCACAAAAACACTGAAATCAAGCATAAACCTGTCCAGCTCTCTTATTTCTGAAAATATGGATAAAAGCATGATTTCAAGCTAGTTTCGAAGTATAAAGGTTGCTTTTAGTGTCAATTTTAAGCATGAAAATAACATTTTTTCAACTGTTATCACAACCCCAAACTTAGAACTTTGCTTGTCCTCAAGCAAACAAGATGTAACTCAATCTTCAACCAATTCATATGATGGTTCACTCATTCAAAAATCCTCTTTTCAAGATAAGTAAAAACTTCAATTAAACTTATGACCAAGAGTTCAATCAAGATGTGCACATGCTTTAGTGTTCACAAAGTCATTTAAATTCCAACAAATGCTATTTTTCATGAATGATCAATCAATTAAGCATGGATGTTCATGTGCTCATGGAATATTTCCTCACTAGGTAAAGTGTTTAACTCACACACAAGTGTTTAAGAGGTAATCACTCATTCACTCTACTATCACAATGTCACATGAATCAACTTTGCCTTTCATTTTACCATAATCAAAAACATTCACAAGCATGCATCATCACAAGGACTTTTCAATGGCTTATAATGTGGCTTGGCTAACAAGAAAATTGGTTTTTCTGGATCACAAAATCCTTGAGTTAAGAGAGTCATAACAACACAATTATTCTTATTCTTCCCAACTTGCCTTTGCATTTGCATTGAGCTTTACTTATTTTTCTTTTCTTTTCTTTTTCTTTTTCTTTGCATATTCTTACTTTTTTAGCTCTTAGCGCAATGCTTTTCCTTTTTCATGTTTTCCCAACAACCCCAAACTTGAACATTTAACACTACCACACAAGATCTTCTACTTAACTCAAGGTAAAGATTTTCAATCAAGGGTTTTTAGTGTATGTTCAAGGCTAAGGGTTCAAAGGATAGAACACAAAGTGTTCTCTTTTAGTGGGCTAACTTTATGAATTTGGCTAATAAAAAGGGTTCCAACAAACGGCGTTGATCACATGATGCAAAACAAGCAATTGATTCAATCATAGAAAACCTGGGCAAAATCATTCATGCTTTCAAAGTAATAGCATCCAATCAATAAAAACTCTGGAGTTCAAAACCTCACATATAAGCTCATTCACATTTGACATACACATCCTGCTTAATCTCACAACCACAATCATAATATCATGCATTTATTCACAAAGCTTGTGAATCACCTCTATGAGCATTTTAATGTGCACATCATCTCAACATCAATCAATCAATAAGCATCATCAAGCATTACTTATCAAACAATCACAGTTAATATCAAACCATCACACAAACCAGGTTTCCAATAGAGTACATCAAACCCTAATCTAAAAACATAAAATACTTACAGAATACTGGGTTGCCTCCCAGTAAGCGCTTGTTTAACGTCACGATCCTGACCCAAACATTCAATGATCAACCAACAACATCATTGTGGAAGATTGTTGCACCTCTCCCCCTAGATAGGGCTTGAGACGTTGACCATTCACCACACAACTTCTCTGTGGATCATCAGCAGCTGGATTAAATATTTCAATTGCTCCATGCGGATGCACTTCTTTTATCACAAATGGTCCTGACCATTTTGACTTCAGCTTCCCAGGAAATATCTTCAATCTTGAATTGAACAATAATACCTGTTGTCCTGGATTGAAAACTCTATTCACCAACTTCCTGTCATGATAAAATTTGATCTTGTCTTTGTAAGCTTTAGATGAATCATATGCATGTAATCGCATTTCTTCAAGCTCCAAAATCTGCCTTCTGCGTGTGCATTGAGTTTCATAAGGATCAAAATTCAAGAATTTCAAAGCCCATAATGCTCTATGCTCCAATTCTACTGGCAAATGACATGCTTTCCCATAGACTAGTTGAAACGGTGATAATCCCATAGATGTCTTCATTGCAGTCCTGTAGCCCCAAAGAGCATCATCCAATTTGAGTGACCAATCCTTTCTTGATGAAGTCACTGTTTTCTCCAGCATCCTTTTTATTTCCCTGTTAGACACCTCAGCTTGTCCATTGGTTTGTGGATGATAAGGTGTAGCTACCTTATGTTTTACTCCATAGTGTTTGAGTACTTTCTCTAGCTGATAATTGCAAAAATGAGATCCTCCATCACTGATCAACACTCTTGGAGTGCCAAAACGTGAGAATATCTGCCTCTTCAGGAATTTAATTACCGTGCTAGAATCATTTTTAGGACAAGCTAATGCTTCCACCCATTTACTCACATAATCCACTGCTACCAGAATATATTCATTGTTGAAAGATGGAGGGAAGGGTCCAACAAAGTCAATACCCCAACAATCAAAAACCTCAACCTCTAAAATACCTTGTAAAGGCATCTCATGACGTTTAGTGATTGTCCCTGCTCTTTGACATTTATCACAATTTCTAGCATGATTATGAGCATCTTTAAATAAAGTTGGCCAATAAAACCCTGATTGAAGGACTTTTGCTGCTGTTCTTTCTCCATTAAAATGTCCTCCATAAGGTGAATCATGACAATGCCAGAGAATTCCTTCTGCTTCTTCATTCGTAACACATCTCCTCAGAAGATTATCTGCTCCAATCTTGAACAAATAAGGATCATCCCAAACAAACTGCTTGGCATCATGCAAAAATTTCTTTCGTTGTTGCCAAGTTAAGTCTTCTGGCATGACCCTTGCAGCTTTGAAATTAGCCATATCAGCAAACCAGGGCCTCTGCTGAATATACATGAGTGATTCATCTGAAAAAGATTCCCAGATTTCGGACTCCTTGCTAGTGACCTCATTGTTGACTAATCGTGACAAATGATCAGCAATCAAGTTCTCACTTCCTTTCTTATCACGGATTTCTACATCAAATTCTTGCAACAGTAGTACCCATCTAATCAGATGTGGCTTAGAATCTGGTTTTGTCAACAAATATTTGATAGTTGCATGATCTGTATAGATAGTCACCTTAGACCCAATAAGATAAGGTCTAAATTTCTCTAAAGCATACACAATGGCCAGAAATTCTTTCTCTGTGGTAGCATAATTCAATTGAGCATCATTCAGAACTTTGCTAGCATAATAAATTGGGTGAAACTTTTGTTCTTTCCGCTGGCCAAGGACAACTCCTATTGCATAATCACTTGCATCACACATTAATTCAAAATTTTGATTCCAATCTGGTGCTACAATTACTGGAGCTGACACTAACTTCTTCTTCAATGTGTCAAAAGCTTTCAGACAATCTTCATTCATCACAAAAGGAACATCCTTCATCAAAAGATTACTCAATGGTTTAGCAATTTTTGAGAAATCTTTGATGAATCTTCTATAAAACCCAGCATGACCAAGAAAACTTCTAATCCCCCTTACATTTGTGGGTGGAGGCAATTTCTCAATGACTTCTACTTTAGCTTTATCTACCTCAATTCCTTTAGCAGAGATTTTATGCCCAAGTACAATTCCTTCAGTTACCATGAAATGGCATTTCTCCCAGTTAAGAACAAGATTTGTCTGAACACATCTTTTGATAACAATGTTCAGATTAGCCAAACATCTTTGGAAAGAATTTCCAAAAACTGAGAAATCATCCATGAATACTTCAATGCATTTTTCCAAGAGATCTGCAAAAATTGCCTGCATACACCTTTGAAAGGTAGCTGGGGCATTACACAATCCAAATGGCATCTTTCTATATGCAAAGATACCAAAAGGACAAGTAAAAGCCGTCTTCTCCTGATCTTTTGGATCTACCACAATTTGATTGTATCCAGAATATCCATCTAGAAAACAATAGAAAGCCTGACCTGATAACCTTTCTAACATCTAATCCATGAAAGGAAGAGGAAAATGATCTTTCCTAGTGGCTTTATTTAGCTTCCTGTAGTCAATGCACATACGCCAGCCAGTAACTGTCCTAGTAGGAATGAGTTCATTCTTATCATTATAAATTACTGTCATCCCACCTTTCTTTGGAACCACCTGTACTGGACTCACCCATTCACTATCAGAGATTGGATAGATGATACCAGCTTCTAGCAGTTTCAACACTTCTTTTCTGACCACCTCCTTCATAACAGGATTTAACCTTCTCCGTGGTTGAGCACTTGGTTTATAATCTTCTTCCATAAAAATCTTGTGCATGCAATAAGTTGGGCTAATACCCTTGAGATCTGATATTGACCACCCAATTGCTTCTTTGTTAGCTTTCAGAATTTCTATCAACTGCTCTTCTTCTTGTAAAGATAAAGAACTATTGATGATGACTGGCTTTGTTCCATCTTTTCCTAGAAAAACATATTTCAGATGTGATGGCAATCTTTTTAATTCTAGTGTCTGTGCTTTGACTGCTTCTTCCTTATCAATTATTTCGAATATTGGATCTTCCTTCGGACTCTTTTTCAATGTTTCCAAGTCCATCAGACATTCATCAATCAATTTCTCTTCTTCTTCATCTAAATCTTCACATGCATCAATGAGAGTTTTTTCCAATGGAGATATATTTCGCACCATCCTTTCTTGCACCATACAAACTTCATCAAGTTCATAAAATTGAAAACATGCTTTGTCATCATTTGGATATGTCATGGGCCTTGGATACGTCAAAAGTGACTTCTTCATCATCAACTCTTAATTTAAGCTTACCATTCTCTACATCAATTAAAACTCTAGCAGTCTTCATAAAAGGTCTCCCAAGAATAAGAGGAACATCACTATTCCCTTCCATCTCCATCACAATAAAATCCACTGGGAATACAAATTTGTCAACCTTCACTAGAACATCTTCAACCACTCCATATGGATATTTAAGAGACCTGTCCGCCAATTGAAGAGCCATTTTGGTTGGTTTAATTTCCAACCCCTGAATTGTTCTGCACATGGATAGCGGCATTAAATTAATGCTAGCTCCCAAATCAATCAATGCTCTTCCAACTTTCACATCTCCTATGGTGCATGGAATAGTGAAGCTTCCTGGATCTTTAAGTTTAGGAGGTAGTTTCTGTATGATTGCACTGCAGTTACCCTGTACATTGATAGTTTCCTTTTCAATGTACTTGTGTTTCTTTGTGAGGAGTTCCTTCAAAAGCTTTGCATATGCTGGCATCTGTTGCAATGCTTCAGAGAATGGTATAGTGATCTCCAGCTTCTTAAACAACTCCATGAATCTTTCCAACTGCTTTTCTTTCTCCTTCCTTGAATAACTCTTTGGATAAGGAAGTGGCTTTTCACACTCTTTTTCTTTTTGTCTCTCCTCTCTCTCTTCTCTCTCTTTTTTTTCTCTCCTCTCCTCTTCCTCTTTTTTCTTTTTCTCTCTCTCAACTCTTTCTTTCCACTCACATGTTTCTTTTTCACTCTCACTCTCATTTTCTTTCTCTTCTCTTTCTTTTTTTCTCTCCTCTAACACTCTGCCACTTCTGGTCACAACAGTTTTACACTCCTTTCTGAGATTATCATGTTTCATCTTGTCAACTATTCTCTCAACATAGACCTCCATATTTTTAAATGCAGCATCCACATTCTGATAATAAGATGCATTCGTCTTCAAGAATCTTTGGAAAGTCTCTTCAAGTTTTGTTGTTTTCTCAACTGGAGTAGATTGCATTTGCCATTTTTGCTGTTGCACTTGAACCATTGAGACCTGTTGTATTTCTTGTGGTATTTGAGAAAGCTTCATAATTACTTCTTCTAGCTGTTGAGAGATAATTCTATTTTGAATAAGCAAAGCATCATTTAATTGTAACAACTCCTTCTGATTAAGATATCCTCTTTCAATGTTGAGTTCGTTGTCACTAGTAGCCATATTTTCAATAATTTCTGTTGCTTCCTCTGGAGTTTTCCAGTTAATGTTTCCTCCTGCTGAGGCATTAAGCATCATCTTAGTTTGTGAACCAAGACCTCCAAGGAAGGTTAGGACTACTTCTGCTTCTTTGAAACCATGCATGGGAGTTTTTCGTAACAGGCTTTTGTATCTGTCCCATGCATGCCCCAGTGATTCTTCCATGCCCTGCTTAAATGAAGAAATCTCTTGCTTGCTTTTTGTCACTTTAGATTGTGGGAAGTACTTGTTTAAAAATTTTGGGACCACTGCTTCCCACTTTGTGAAACTTTCTTCTGGGAAAGAATTCAACCAAAGCTTAGCATGGCCTCCCAATGAGAAAGGAAACAAGCTAAGTTTGATAGCTTCGTCTGGCACCCCATTAATCTTGACTGTGTTGCAAATCTCATTGAAGGTAGTGAGGTGCTCATATGGGCTTTCATGAGATAACCCATTAAATTGGTTGCTTTTCACCAGTTGAATCAGTGCTGGTTTGAGGTCCAACTATATTGGTGTAGTTAGCTGCATTGACTCTAGGTCTAGCTATACTGTTAAAGTGCTGAGGTCCAACTATATTGGTGTAGTTAGCAAGAGTTCTTCTAACATTGTTGTTCTCCATATTTTCTGTACTATGAACAGAACCTTGTGGTGATGATTGTAAGAGAGTTTCTAGAGAAGGAAAAAGTTCTCTAGATGTTCGGATTCTTCTCCTTCGTCTACTCTCGTCTAGACCTTCAAGCAGAGGTTCTGTTGTTTTCTTGCTCCTTGTTCCAATTGCTTCCTGCATAAACAAGAAAACAAAACCCTAGAAAATATTTGTTAGCACAAAAAGATAGAGGAGAAGATAAAAGATTCAGAAGATAAAATAAAATAAGATAGAATAAAATAAAATCTAATCTAATCAAATAAAATAAAATAAAATAAAATCTAATCTAATCAAATCAAATCAAATAACATCAAATCAAATCAAATAAGATAAAATAAAAACCGAAAAAATAAGAACAGAAAATAAAAACAGAAATTCAAATTTAAAGTCAAAGATAATCAATAATCACCCAAATTAACCAGTTAAACCACGAGTCCCCGGCAACGGCGCCAAAAACTTGATGGACAAATTTATGATCACCAAAATATGATGTCACAAACTTGTTTCACAATCGGCAAGTATGACCGAATCGTTCAAGTAATAAACTTGGTAAGACCAAGTATCGTTCTCCCAAAGGACCCACGGCCTAGTTTAGTTGTGTGGTTTGTTGATTAGCTAAGACTTAGAACAAAATAATTGAAGTTTAATATGCAAAACAGAAAATAAACATGTATGCATGAGGTTTTTGATCAATGGCAAAAGCAAAAGACAAGCACTTTCAATGGAATATATGGATGATTATGTTGTTGGGGGTCAATTTCATCTTATCCACTCTCATATATTTTAGGAATTCAACATTCAAATCATCATTGTTAATGCCACTCTCTAAAGTACCTTTCAAGAAGGCTTCTCCCTAATTACGAGTTCATACAATTCCTAGCATTCCTAATAATTAGTTCATCAAGTGCAGGAGCTTAACGACAACCAATATAATATTGGGAGAGATTCCCCGGATCTAGACTTCCCCGTACGTTCCTGTATCGACAAAATCAATAATCATGCATTGAATGAGTTAAACAAAGCAAGCATTAAGCAAAGAGGAAAAACCCTAACTAATGATGAAAGAAAGCATAAATCTTAGATTAAGATGCAAGCAGAAATTCCACATATGAGAGCTTCAAAATATTACATTGATTCCCCAACAGACATACAAGGTTTAGTTCACCATATTCATGGTGAACCTAGATGAACAATAATGAAAGAATGAAGGATAAAACCCTAGAAAGGTGAAGAGGTAGCCTGAGCATCCAAGATCCTCCTTCAAAGGGGTGGAAGAGAGAGTGTTTGCTTCGTTTCTGCCAAAGATACAAACCCTAGGACGTCCTAAAGCTTATATACTATTCTAAAATTACAGAAAATCTAGGCCCAAGCCCATAAGTGTGTCGCTCAACGGTAAAGTACCGCTCAGCGGTGAGTGCGCGTCTCGTTTCTTCCCCTCAGCGGCCATTTTGCCCCTCAGCGGACCTCCCGTGACTTACTTAGTGCCGCTCAGCGGTAAAGTGCCGCTCAGCGGTGACTTTGGCTTCTCCTTTTGCACTCTTTGATTTCTTTTCTGATTCCATCTCTCTCCTTCTTCACTTCTTTCACTAAATTCACCTTAAAACCTGCACAAAAACACTGAAATCAAGTATAAACCTGTCCAGCTCTCTTATTTATGAAAATATGGATAAAAGCATGATTTCAAGCTAGGTTCTAAGTATAAAGGTTGCTTTTAGTGTCAATTTTAAGCATGAAAATAACAGTTTTTCAACTGTTAACAGGGGGCCGATGAAACTCCCACACCACCTCGTGTCAGCACTAGAGGATCATGCTTTACTGTAGACCCCACTTAGTATAGCGGTCAATATGATCTGTTGGTTGATGGGGATCCCCCACGCATTGTGGCTGTCGGACGAGTGCTTGAGGGAGGGTAGACTATTCATGGTGTTGCCATATTACCCCAGTACGTGCGTGTGACCGTTGACGAGGTTCGGGATCGCCAGGCTCAGGTTCCTATACCCACTCCAGAAATTAACTTTGTGGGGGAGGCCAAAGGATCATTTATTGCTTGGCCTAGAGCATTGATCATGTCCTACATCGCTACTCCACAGGTATAATGTCTTTTTCCTTAGTATTTCTATGTTTATTCTTCAAATAATTGTTTATAACGCTTTGACGTAAATTCTTATCTTCAGTTCACACGTCCTCAAAAAGCAGCCAAATCATGATACATTCATACATGAAGATGATGAGATGGCTGAAGCGGAGGATGATCCTCTATCAAAGTTAATGACAAAATTACCCAGATTGAAGAAATCATCATTAGAACTATACTGGGATTTAAGAGTATCTCGTCTTCCCCCACATGTGTCAGTTTATATCACATTCTCTGATGCATTGGAGGTGATTGGGGGAGACAGGATGTTGAATATTTCCATCATTCAGTTGTGGAGCATGTAAGATAGTCAATTTGGTCTTTCATATTACTTTTATTTACATTGTTATAGTTTCTAACAACTTAACTTTGTTGTTTTAGGTACATGGACACAATCGTTGTAGACCAAGGTCGGTCTTCCATGTACAGATTTGTTGAACCTTAGACCATTCAACCGTCTGGTATCAGACTTCAAAACAGACAACATTATTTGTAAACATGGATGGATGAGTCAAAAAGAGACGTATACCTTGTGCCATACATTGAGGGGTAGGTTTTTTTATATGTGGTCAGTTCATTATTATAGTTTCCTTAATTAGTTGATAAACTATTTGTCCTTTGTGATAGGTCGCATTGGCAACTGATGGTCATCATTCCAAAACAACGTAAAATTATATGGTTTTGTTCGTTGCATAGGAGAATGAAAAATGACTTGAGAACCATGCTTCAAGGGTAAGTGTTTCTCCAAAAATGACTTTGAATTTGATGTTCACCTTCAACTTTTATGATAAATATAGTCATATTAATTATACTTTGTGTTTTCAATTTGTACAGAGTTATTGGTAAATCTCGTGGTCAACTGGTTCAAATTTTGTATCCAAAGGTTGTAAGTCATTTATAGTTTCTAATTCATTTTCTATGTTATTGAATGATCTAAATTCTTAACTATTTAGTTTGTGATTTTAGTGTAACCAGCAGCCAGATTCATGGGAATGTGGCTTCTATGTGGTGTGTTGGATTAAGACCATCATTTGAGCTGTCATTATAGATGACTAGAATGAGGTAATGATGTATACCTTCAATACATTACAAATCAAATTCATCTTCAACATATATGAAACCATAATGAATCTTTCTTGAATTTTGCAGCACTTCAAGAGTACATCGCCTATTTCAGAGGACACAATTAAAAGATAAGGCAGGAGTGGACCACTTATCTTTTGCAAAGATGGAGTTAGGAATAGTTTTATTTCTTGTTGAACATTGCTTAGTTTTAGTTTAAGTTTTATGTTGATAGTTTTGGTAGTGGATTCAACTCCACATTAAGTAGAACTTTGTTTATATGAAACGTATATTTATATTATTGCAAAATTGTTCTGGGACAATTTTCTACTTTTCATGTGTGGTTTTATTGCAAAAATAAATTAATTTAAAAAAAAATGCCCAGTAGACGTCGGTTAGTGCACAAACGGACGTCCAACCACCCAGCCCCTACCACAAACAATTTAGGCAGGTAGACGTCCGGGGAGGGAGGAACCGGACGTCTATATAGACGTCCGGCCTGACATATCGGATGTTTATATAGACGTCCGACCTGGCACACCGGACGTCTATATGGACGTCCGAGGGTGCACAACGGACGTCTACATAGACGTCCGGCCTGACACACCAGACGTCTACATAGACGTCGGGTGTGAACCGCCCGACGTCTGAGTAACGTCACCCACAAAGACGTCGGGAGATGGTCGGACGTCAAAAGGCCAAAAGAACGAACATCTAAAGCCCTTTCTGCACTAGTGCTACCTCAAACTTGCATGTACAAGCCAGTGGCTTATCTAATAGTGAGTAGGTATCTAATAGTTGTGGCAGTATTTATGCAAGTGATGACTCAGATGATGAAAGTCCCCGAAATAGAGATTTTGGGATCTTCTCAAAGCCTGTGACTATGAAAGAATATAAATGGCAACTGAGGACATACTTCCCTAAAAAAAAAGATTTCACTAATGCAATTAGAATTTATGGAGTGCCTAATGGTAGGAAGTTGAAGATTTTTAAGAATGATAAGAGAAGAATTTATGTTAAATGTTGCGGCTCACAAGGGAAATGTTCATGGTATGCATACTGTGCATATAGGAGTACCCAAAGTACATGGCAACTAAGGAAGATCATAGACATGCATACATGCAATAGAGAATTCAACATTGGTTTAGTTACCTCGAAATGGTTAAGTGGCAAATTACAGAAGAGCATGAAAGCAAATCTAGATATAAATATGAAAAATCTGCACAGTAAGTTTTGTAAAAAATGGAACATTGGTGTGCAAGGTCTACGACAACTAAGGCAAAAGTAATGGCAACCACCGACATTGATGGTTGTTTCAAACAACAATATCAAAGACTGTATGATTATGCATAAGAATTACTGAGGTCAAACCCTGGGTCAACAGTGAAATTGAGTGTGGAACGAAATGAGGATAAGGCTATATTTAAAAGAATTTGTGTGTTTCAAAGCATGTAAGGATAACTTTGTCTTGTGTAGAGCTATTATAAATTTGGATGAATGTTTTTTAAACGACAAATATGGAGGTGAGCCTTTAACTACTGTTGGAAGATATGGTAATGATCAGATGGTACCTTTGGCATATGCTGTTGTTGAAGTGGAGAATAAAGAAACATGGACTTGGTTTTTGGAATGGTTAATTGATGATCTTAGAGGTGAGGGATTATGTTCAAGGTGTACCTTTGCGTCAAATCAACAGAAAGTAGGTAAACAAGTACCTTTTCATTGATCACGGATGACAAATTTATGAACACCGAAAAACGGCGCCAAAAACTTGTTTAACCCTCGGCAAGTGTGACCGAATCGTATCAAGTAATAAACTCGGTAAGACCAAGTATCGTTCTCCCAAAGGACTCACGGCCTAGACAATTGTATGATTTTGTTGATTAATTAAGACTTGTGAAGAAATTGTTGTAAGTTTCAAATGCAAAAGACTGAAAAGTAAATATGTATGCATGGGATGATCAATGGGCAAGAAGAAACAAAACACGTGAATTGAAATATATTGATGAATATGTTGTTGGGGTTTATCAATTTCATCCTATCCACTCTCTTGTATTTAAGAATTCATCATTCTTTTCATTAATGTTAATGTCACTTTCTAAATTACTTTAAACCCGATGTCTCAGCGAAGAAAGCCTAATCATAATCACTAGTTTACAATGTCTTGTCTCCTTAGCAATTAATCATGCTTTATAGTCAACAGAAGCTTAAAGGCAACCAACTATCATACTCCTTTGTCTAGGTTTGTAGTATATTGTTGGAAGAATTCCCCATATCATGATTTGTAAGATATCTCTCAATAACAATCCTAGGGATAGAATAGGAGAGCTGTCACATCCCCAAATCGTCTAACCCTAAGGGTACAAAATCTCCTGATACTTACAAATCATAAGATTTATGTCATACAAGAATAAAATATCACAAGCATTTTAGCAAAGAGAATATCTCTAACAATTAATGAAAGAAAGCATGTATCATAAAAATGATCTTGAAGAACAAATTCCATACAAGAGAGTTTCTAAGGATTTACATTGATTCCCCAACAAAAAAAATAAGTTTAGTTCTCCATCCTCATGGAAGAACTAGATGAACAATGCAAGAGATAGAAAAACCCAAGAAAGAGAAGAGGAGAGTTGTCACCATCTCCAATTCTACCCCCAATGGGTGAAAAGTGTGTTTCTGCTTCATCCCAGCCAAAGATACAAACCCTAGAACGTCCTAAAGCTTATATACTATTCTAAAAAAAACAGAAAAGTAGGCCCAAACCCAAAAAAGTGTCGCATCGCAGTTTTTTCCCTCAACTGATGTTTTTGCCCCTCAGCGGTGATTTTAGCACTTGAAAACTAGCGCTCAGCGAAAATTACCGCTCAACGTCACTCGATCGCAACTTTTTCTGCACTTTGGTTGACTTTTCTGCATTCTGGTTGACTGGTTGACTTTTCTGGTTGATTGGTTGACTTTTCTGCATTTCAATCATTCGATACTTCAACTCTTCTTTCAAACCATTCAATTAGCCCACAAAATCAAGGGAATCTAGCGCAAAACCATTAAATTCACCTTCAACTCTCTTATTTCCAACAATTCCACAAAATTATGAGTTCAAGCTAATTTCTAAGTCATAAAGGTTGTAATTGACGTCAATTTTAAGTATAAAAATAACAGTTTTTCAACTGTTATCAACATACAAAGATGATGTTAATCAACCCCATCAAACATAAAAACCCAACAACACCTTCTCTCTTTTCTGACAAACCATAAGTGATTTTTCCAAACAAATAGTCTTTGTCCTTTGCCATCCAATTGTAGTATCCCTTTCATCTATATAATCTTCAGTGCCCCATTTGAAGAAATTACATCATCGCACTTCCTCCTTTCGACTTCGCTGTTGAAAACATCCAACCGAAAACATTTAGGATAAAGCGAACTAATGTACCCCAAAATAAAAACACAACGTAGAAAACATACCTTGTAATTAGGACAGCCCCAAAAATGCTTCCCCTCATTCTTAACAGTTTTTGCGACTCTTAATACAACAAACTCTCCAAATAGCATATTTGGTTGCCAACCATTCCTCGTGATGAACCAGCACGCGAGGTTCTGCATGAGCAAGACAAGCATTGATTCATTGACATTGCCTCCACCAACCACACAATACTGCTTCCTCGACACCTACAAAACCACCCCAATCCCAACCACCCAACTTAGGGCACCCACCTCAAAAACAACGAACTTCACAAACTGAGTTAGGACGAACAACTTAGGACGATCGTACACATAGTCGACATAAAGCAAAGACCATACTAATCACATAACGTCAGCTAAGGAAACTGCTGACATCAAATACAAAATAAATAAATACTAAATAGTGATTTACTAAACATGATGTCAACCGTAACACACATTGGACGTTGAATATTACAACTATTTTTTTATTTTGCTTTTAAATCAACCCATAAATCGTCGCATTAATTAGGGCTTTGACGTTTTATTTGCTAGCAGTTATTCTTTTTATTTTTTCTTTTAAACCAACCCCTAAAACGTCCAATTACTGGGGGCTTCGACGTTTTATTATGCCCAAAGGGTCACTCCATTACACGTCACATTCATTTGGGGCTTCGACGTTTTATTTACCAGTCCAAAGCCAAAGGGTCAACCCCTTTTTTCATTATTTTTCCTTTTTTCTTTTAAACCAACCACAAAACGTCGAACTCTTTTGGACTCCGATGTGATTGACATTGGACTAGTTATTCCCAGGAGTTATTCTTTTTTTTCCTATAAATACAATTTCGGAGCCTTGGATAATCTCTACACCTCTATTTATAAAATTTCTCGTAAGAACTCCTTCAAGGTTTCCTTGTGTTAACTTTTTCTTTGTTTTTTTATCAACTCCTTCAAGGTGACAAAAACGAGTCATTTGCTTGTTGTTTAATTCTTTGTCATGTTGAAAAGCTTGAAGGAGTGATAGAAATCCAAAGAAAAAGGTCGAGAGATTTTGATTTCGTACCCTTTCAAAATGCTACAACCTTCATTCACCAAAATCCTTCTACATTTTAACTACCTCGTGAATCTTTTCATGGTTAGATTTTCATTTTTTTTCTATGTTTAGTGTTAGAATTGATGAGCTTTGTTTCTCAACACCAAGAGTGGGGGTGAATTGGTGTTTTATAAAATTGTGCACTTTTGAAATCTTTTTCGCAAATGATATTGTTCTTGAAAACTTTCTTGTGTCGTAAGCAATGTCTATGCAATGTAACAGTATGTAATGGATTATGTAAAAGAGATAGTGAGAGCAAAATCAAACTCAGTTTTTATACTTGTTCACCCTTAATACCTACATCCAGTGTCCTTTCAATCAACCTGAGATTGAAAGCCAAATGCACTATAAAGATCTTAGCTTTTACAGCAAGGCTTTACACCGACCAATCTATCAAAATGTAAATCACCTCTCTAACTCACTAATCTAATATAGCCAATAACAAGACCTTGCAGCAAGAACAATCCTCTCCTACAGTCACCCCTTTGAGACACCTCTCAAAGTGCAAAGAACTTCCCGCTCTTTTTTTCCTGGCCGGACGCACAAGGAACTGTAAATCAAAGATTGTGAATCTTCTCCTCCTAATCACACAGAAAGCACCTCAGTTGTGCAGAACGACCAGTCTCTTCAATCTAGTTACATTTGCTACTCAAGAATTCTTGAAGATTTGTAAAACACTTTCTTTCTTGATTCTCTGAGCCTTGTATCACTCTATAAAACTTCTCAAACAAATATCAATCAGATACGAAAGTGGAATTCTCAATTGTCTTACAGAAAATCAATCAATGCGTCAATATATAGTTTTTGTCAGTCTTGACGCTATGAAATCGATTATCCAAATTACGTTATCAGTTACATTAAGCAGGTGTAACATAATTACAACCAAATTTGGTTCCTTAATTGAATATGCAATTAATACAATCACTTTCCATTAAATGCTAGTCAAACATATTTAAAAATATGACTGTTATAGCAGTTATGACCATATGAAATCAGTTTTCAAATCTTAACAGACTTAATTGAATACACAATTCACGTAATTTATTAAGCTTTAATAGTTAAAAGGTTTTTCAAAACTTTTCTTTCCAAAACACATTCCAACACATTTTGCAAAAGATATATGCAAACACACGAGTTTTAATCGATTCACCAACTAAAGTAATCGATTCAAAACTAGTTGTTTTGCCACAGTGTAAAACTCAAGTTGTTTGATGACCTTAATTGATTATCATTCCAATGTAATTGATTTAGTCATGCAGATATGCTTTTGTGCTTGTGATTTTCATATCACCAAAACATGTATTCTGCATACACAGATATAATTCCTTCATAAACACAATAGTATGCATCAATAAAAAAAATATCTTCAACAAATGTGACAAACACAATACGTGCATATTACACAGTAAACATGTACACATTTAACTTTTATATCACACAATACTCACATACATGTGTTTATTAACAATGTGTTGTCATCATCAAAACCAACATCACAAGGATTGAGTTTACCTAACACTATGCTCCCCTATCAATATTTAGTGTTATTATGTATTTCTTTTGTTTTTGTTTTCGTTTATGAACATACGCTTTGTAAAATAAGGATTTTTACGTCGAATACTTATAGCACTTAACGTTCCATTGTATATATGATTCGATTACTAAGTTTCTTGAAGTTGTTTTCTAAAGAAATAGTGGATCTGATTTCTGGTAGAAAACAACTCCAGGAAAACATAATAAATGAATCATTAAAAAATGATCAAACTGTACAATGGTATATTTGGATGATTCTTGTTTTAAGTTTTCTCAAGTTGTTTTTCATAATGAATTTGTTTGCTCTGAAATCGATTGTAAAAAAAAACTAGAAACTTAAAAAACGAATCATCCAACTAATTAACGACGAACCGCTTCCTAATTCAACGTGAATCTCTTCGTTTGTAATTTATGATGAGCAACAAACTACCTTTCCCACATATGTCGAGTGGTGTCAGACTTCAACTTTAGTCTTTTCGTTTGTAACAACAACATTTTGCCCATATAAAGTGGACTTCGAATAGTTTCAGACTTCGACTTTAATCTTTTGTTTGTAAGAACAAATTTTATCAAGACTAACCAAATACACTTTCCCATGCACAATTAACGTCAAAGATTTTCCAAATTCGAAGTTCATATCTTCGTTTCTTACAATAGCATTTATGATGACCAAAAAACTGTCATTTCTTACAAAGTCGACGTCAAAGTTCAACTCCACTTTCTTTAAATACAGTTTCGAATCCTTGATGTTGACCTCCACTTATAAAATTTATGCATAACCTGTCACTCTGTTAAGATTCTGTCTTTGGTTTTCTCTTAGCTCTTTCAAGGTCACAAAAGTTTGGGTGATGCATGAAGGAGCAATAGAAATCCAAAGATAATAGATTTGGATTTCTTTTCAAGAAATACCATTTGGAAACCTACACTACATAACTTCTCTAACCAAATTCATGTTAACTTTTTCCTTTGGTTTTCCATTAGTTCCTCCACTAGACGAAGACATTTCTTTGTTAACAATGAAGGAATGGTGGAAAACTAGAGGAAAATGTTAACACTTATGAATTTCAAGTAGTACCCTTTGAAAACCTACACTACATAAGTTCCGTAACCAAATTCATGCTAACTTTTTCCTTTGGTTCTCCATCAATTCCTCCACTAAACGAAGACATTTCTTTGTTAATGATGAAGGCATGATGGAAAACCAAAGGAAAATGTTAACACTTATCGAATTCGATGACAACCTTTAATAGGGAACTTAAAAATTAATAAACTTAATGTTTTAAAATGAATAATTTTTAAAGTTGACGACGCTTATTGTAAAAATTGGACATGAATCTCTTCTTTTCTAGAAACCAACAAACTACCTTTTCCCATATAAAGTAGACGTCGCATATTGTAAAAATTGGACGTGAATCTCTTTGTTTCTAGTAACAACATTTATCATGACCAGCAAACTGCCTTTCCCATATTGATTAGACGTCGAATTATGTTAGAACTAGACGTGAATCTCTTCGTTACAACATTTATCATTATTTATCATAGGTTTAATCATCTTGGACATCCCTATTTGTGCAGAGTCGTCTCAATTATATCCTCGTATTGTAAATATTCTCAATTAGGTCTGATGAGTCAATATTTTCTTGACTTCACCTAGTTTATTGTGCTAGAATTAATCAGGGAATTGTGCTTAAACGTCCGATATTTTTCCGTTTTTGCTAATTGTGCCTAATTTGATCAGAAATTCTTATTTTAATTAATTTGAATTATCTGAGTTAATTATTTTCATCATTGATTGCAGGAAAATTTTGGAGATACATTTTGGGACATCAGGAAGAATGCCAAATAAATTCAAGACTCTCCACACAGACATTTTAGAATTAATTAAATTGTAATTCAGTAGTTTAGAATTTTTGAATCAACTCTTACATTTTGGGTCAATTTTTGGTAAAGTAGATTAGGCCCAAAAGTAGAGGTTAGTGACTTGGACCTAGGGTTTTATTGTGTGGACCCCACCATTATTAAAAACAGGACACACGGCCTTAGAACAGCCACCACTGGCCATTTGCACTCACTCTCTCAGTCTTTAGTTTTGGAGACTTTTGTTTTGGAACTTTTTCTTTGGCTGAAAACGCTGTTTAGAATGAAGCTTTGATTCAATTTCATTTTCTTGCTTGTCTTGTGCATGATGTTACGTTTTACTTCTCCATTTAATTTCATTTTGGCTCATCAACTTGAGTGAAGTTTCGGTCATCCAGGTCCAGTAAGAGAGGCACACGTTTACGCTGGATTCAATTTTGGAAGAGAGGGTTGATTTATGGCACAAGGTGGAACAATGTTGAATCACGGAAGTTGGAGGTGTGCGCTGTTACATTTTGGAAGCACATAGTTGCACGGTCATGGCTGGAAGCTTTGAAAGGGGCACTGATTGAAAGGAGTAGGTGTGTGGTGTCAAGTTGAGAAGGAAGCACGAAGATTGGAGAAGGGAGATGCACGGTGACGTCCTTGGAGAAGTGTTGCAAGCGGTGATTGTGTTGTTTGATGGTGCACACGTTACGGGAGGAGGAAGTGGTGACTCATTTGGAAGCACAGTGATTTAAATTGAAGTGTGTGCACACGAAGAAGTGAAGCAAACAGAGATTTATTAAAGGGAGCACTTTCTTGGAGAATAGGAAGCGTTGTTTTCAATTTGGTTTATGCACCTTTGGAGCTTGATTCCAGCAAGCACCGTCCAGTGGAGTGCACGATTTTTCTTTCTTCTAAAAAGGAGAAACTAATTCATTTTGCTTTTAGAAAGTAGAAGTTGATTTTATTTGGAGTCCAGCAGCGTTGGGGAGAGAGCTGGGATGTGTTGGAACAGCCACTTGTTTGAGGGTGAAGAGGTGATAAGATGGGTGCAGGGACGTTACGGCTAGTAGAGGGAAAGTAGCTAAGCTTTTGGAGATTTCTTTTCTTTAGGAAATGAAGAAATGGATTAGGTGAGAGTTGGTGGGAAGTCACGTCCAGCTAGGAGTAATGGCTGATTGACTTTTCCTTGAAGAAGATTAATTCATTAGAAGATTGTAGAAGAAGGGCACCACACATGCTGATTTACTTTGTTGGAAGTAAACACACGGAGAGGAGAAATGAGTTTTGGTGGAGAATGACAAGGTGATTGATTACACGTGGTGTCACGGGAGTGTGTCACGTTTTGGAGGCAAAGAGGAGAAAATGCCATTTCATTTATTTTGCTAGAAGGAAGCACACGGTTTAATTTGAATTATCTCCAAGCGTTTCTTCTTGTTATTTTTGTGATGAATTGTTTTTTTTTTATGTTTATGTTTAGCTTACACATTGTGCATTTGATGTTTTAGCTTGAATGTTGCATTTCTGTAGTTTGAACTGTGTTTCGATATTTATTTGTTGTTGTGTTCAGTTTCGTGTTTTTATGCACTTGAATACCGTCAATTATATTCGGTTGTGTTTTATTTAATTTCAGTTTAATTTAATTTTACCACATCAAAGTAAAAATCTTCCACCAAACCCCCCCACTTCGTGTTGACCTGAGACTGAGCCCAAATTTGGTCCTTGAGAGACGACTTAGGAGTCAATTCCTAGCTATACTGCATTATTTTCGTGCAATCAACTTTTGCGAGAGCCGCGACCCTCTCATCAAGGTCCCTGTTTCTGTAAAATTGAGTCAATTAGAGCCTTGCCATTAATTTTGTTATAACAACGTTAAGATTGCAGTGATGTGGGATGTTGACTTTGCATCATGAATATGTGACGTGGAATTTATTTATTTTAAATTCTAAAAAACTATCCTCCTTCTTTATCGCATTCATCCTCTTCCTCTTTATCCTCTCCCCGCCATCTCCCTCCGCCTCCCCCGTCGGACCCTTGGAAACTCCAGGCGGCTCCCACTAGGAGAAGTGTGCTTCAAAATCCTCATGCGCGACCCTCAATCCCGCCTCGTTTCGATCCTCTCCCCCCTTACTCCCCCTCAAACGTCACTGTTTTGTCCCTCGTCAAAACCCTACCCTACAAAGTCACCATCTTTGCCGTCAATTCCCTCCTCATTCCCTACGACATTGACCTCATGGCGTTCGAAACCCGCCCCAACATTGTCCTCAACATCGCCAAAGCCCTAATTGACGGCCACAACTCCAACGTCGTCGCCTCAATGCTCGCAGCCTCTGGCGTAGTTCAAGTAGTTTTGGTGATTCATATACTGAGTTTGAATTTCATTAGTTAGTTTCTACATGTTATTGATGTGAAACTCTCTATCATATGTACATTATTTAGACTTTGACATTTAACTAATTGTTTAATTTCCAATTTTAGGAATTTGAGGCTCATGAAGGTGATGTTGGAATCACACTTTTTGTACCGGTGGATGATGCCTTTACTGATCTTCCACCTTTTGTGGCCTTTCACTCTCTACCTACAGATAAAAAGGGGTGGTTCTTAAATTCCACGTCCTCCATTCCTATTACCCTCTTTGCTCGCTTGAATCGGTTGTTAACCCCTTCCAAACCACCCTCGCCACTAAGGCCATGGGTGTTGGTAATTTCATAGTCAACATTTCGCGTGTGAATGACTTTATTGCCATCAACATCGGCATTGTACAGGCCTCAGTTACGCAGACCGTCTTTGATCAGTACCCTGTTGCCATTTTTGGGGTTTCCAATGTTCTCTTGCCTCAGTTTACATTTCGTTTCAGATTTAGCTTGTGTCGGTTTTCTTTTAGCTTGAGCACTAGAGCTAATATTTTCTGTGGTGGCCTCTTTTCTAGACAATCGATGTTTAGTGGATCTTCTTTAAAGTTGGACTATTTGACCTAATCTCATTTTTTTTGAAGATTTTGGATTTGTTGAGAAAGTGAAAATGTCAAACAGAGTGAAGACAAAAGATGAACTTTTCTTCCCTGTTCCCTCCTTCAACACCCTCACATTCAAATCGCCCAGTTCTCATCACCACCTCCACCACCATCTCACCGGTTCAGTGTGATCGAAGAAGTGACCTAGTGACCCATTTGGTACAGAGGTGGATCCCACCTTGGAGGAGATGAAGAACTTGATGGAGTCTTGGAGTCATGTGATGAACCATTCATTCGGGTGATTCAGACCAGTTCAAGTATTGGAGGTAGTGAAGAAGGGTATTTTGGGAATAGGGGTATGATAATAAGCTGTGTTTTGATTAAATTAAACTTATTTAAAACTATAAATAAAAAAAATCCACCCAAGACGACCAACCCCTGTTACGTCAGTAAAACTTGGTTATGTCACTGATGGACAAATTTGTAAGCACCAAATTATGATGTCACAAACTTGTTTTACAATCGGCAAGTATGACCGAATCGTTCAAGTAATAAACTTGGTAAGACCAAGTATCGTTCTTCCCAAAGGACTCACGGCCTAGTTTAGTTATGTGATTTGTTGATTAGCTAGGACTTACAAACGAAATATTTAGATTTTAATATGCAAGACAGAAAATAAACATGTATGCATGAAGTTTGATCAATGGCAAAGACAAAAGATAAACACTTTCAATGAAATATATGAATGAATATGTTGTTGGGGGTCAATTTCATCTCATCCACTCTCATATATTTTAGGAATTCAACATTCAAGTCATCATTGTTAATGCCACTCTCTAATGTACCATTCTAGATGGCTTCTCCCTAATCACGAGTTCATACAATTCCTAGCATTCCTAATGATTAGTTCATGAGTGCAGGAGCTTAACGACAACCAATAAAATATTGTCAATATAATATTGGGAGCAATTCCCCGGATCTAGACTTCCCCGTACGTGCCCGTATCGACAAAACCAATAATCATGCATGGAATGAGTTAAACTATGCAAGCATTGAGCAAAGAGGAAAAACCCTAACTAATGATGAAAGAAAGCATAAGTCTTAATTAAAAGATGTAAGCAACAGATTCCATATATGAGAGCTTCAAGAGATTACATTGATTCCCAACAAACATACAAGGTTTAGTTCACCATATTCATGGTGAACCTAGATGAATATCAATGAAAGAATGAAAGAATAAACCCAATAAAGGTGAAGAGGTAGCCTGAGCATCCAAGATCCTCCTTCAAAGGGGTGGAAGAGAGAGTGTTTGCCTCGTTTCTGCCAAAGATACAAACCCTAGGACGTGCAAGTCCTTAAATAGGGCATAAAAATAACATAAAACAAGTCCAAGCCCATAAAAACAAAAGAAAACCGGTCCAAGCCCACTTAGAATGCCGCTCAGCGGTATTTTACCGCTGAGCGGTACTAGCGCATGATCCATTTTTCCCCCCAAATGCTGTTTTGCCCCTCAGCGGTGATTTCGGCACCCGAAAAGTGCCGCTCAGCGGTATTTTCCGCTCAGCGCCACTCGGTCACACGCTTTCTGCGTTCTGGTTGGTTTTTCAGCATTCTGGTTGACTGGTTGACTTTTCTGGTTGACTGGTTGACTTTTCTGGTTTCTGGTTGACTTTTCAGCACTCCAATCATTCGGTATTTCAATTCTTCTTTCAAATCATTCAATTAGCCTACAAAATCAAGGGAATCTTGCACAAAACCATTAAATTCACTTTCAACTCTCTTATTCTCAAAACTAAAGAAAAAATATGAATTCAAGCTAGTTTCTAAGTCTTAAAGGTTGCTTTTGGTATCAAATTTAAGCATAAAAATAACGGTTTTTCAACCGTTATCACAACCCCAAACTTAAAACTTTGCTTGTCCTCAAGCAAACAAGATGTAACTCAATCTTCCATCAATCCATATAATGGTTCACCACATTCAAAAATCCTCTTTTTTCAAGATAAGTAATAACTTCACTCAAACTTATGACCAAGAGTTCATTCAAGATGTGCACATGCTTTAGTGTTCACAAAGTCATTTAAGTTCCAACAAATGCTATTTTTCATGAATGATTAATCAATTAAGCATGGATGTTCATGTGCTTATGGAATATTTCCTCACTAGGTAAAGTGTTTCACTCAACACACAAGTGTATAAGAGGTAAAGTGTTTCACTCATTCACTCCACTATCACAATGTCACATGAATCAACTTTGCCTTTCATTTTACCACAATCAAAAACACTCACAAGCATGCATCATCAAAAGGACTTTTCAATGGCTTATAATGTGGCTGGGCTAACAAGAAAATTGGTTTTTCTGGATCACAAAATCCTTGAGTTAAGAGAATCATAACAACACAATTATTCTTATTCTTCCCAACTTGCCTTTGCATTTGCATTTGCATTGAACTTTACTTCTTTTTCTTTTCTTTTCTTTTTCTTTGCATATTCTTACTTTTTAGCTCTTGGCTCAATGCTTTTCCTTTTTCATGTTTTCCCAATAACCCCAAACTTGAACATTTAACAATACCACACAAGATCTTCTACTTAACTCAAGGTAAGGATTTTCAATCAAGGGTTTCAGTGTATGTTCAAGGCTAAGGGTTCAAAGGATAGAACACAAAGTGTTCTCTTTTAGTGGGCTAACTTTATGAATTTGGCCAATAAAAAGGGTTTCAACAAACGGCCTTGATCACATGATGCAAAACAAGCATTTGATTCAATCATAGAAAACCTGGGCAAAATCATTCATGCTTTCAAAGTAATAGCATTCAACAATAACAACTCTGGAGCTCAAAACCTCACATATAAGCTCATTCACATTTGACATACACATCCTGCTTAATTTCACAATCACAATCATGATATCATGCATTTGTTCACAAAGCTTGTGAATCACCTGTATAAGCATTTTATGTGCACATCTATCTCAACATCAATCAATCAATAAGCATCATCAAGTATTACTTATCAAACAATCACAGTTAATAGCAAACCATCACACAAACCAGGTTTCCAATAGAGTACATCAACCCTAATCTAAAAACAAAAACAAATAAGTTCAGAAAACTTAAACCAACAAAAGCATAAGCATATGATAGCATTCATCAGCAAATGCTATCTGAGCTCCTCATCAGTCTGAGTTGTCCTCTGTATCTTCCTTCTTCTTGGATCTTATAGTCTTGATTCTTTTTGCCCGATGAGGAGGCCATCCCTGCATCAAACATAATTCACAAAACCAAAAGATACATTGTTAAGCATTAGTAAACACAATGAAGAAATCAGCCCCTTCAATGAGGCTCTCTCCCAACCCCAAACTTAGATGGAAAACTAGTGAGCAAGTGAGTGGAAGGGAGATTTTCTAAAGAGGGATGAGGGAAAAGTTGTAGAGAACCTTTGAAAAGGTATGTAGGAGTGTGTGTGCAGAGAAGAACTTTGAAAGAATGAGAAATTGCGCAGCTTAGGGTTTAAAAATACCCTAATGGGCTCGGGTTCCGCTAAGGGGAACTTAAGCCCATCTGCGATAGTACCGCTCAGCGGTAATTGCCGCTCAGCGGCACTTTCGTGAAGTGCTCCTCTCCTTCTTTTCTTGACCTACGTGCCTCCTAGCCATACCCCTCACTGGTTCCCTGCAATTCAATGTTAAAAATGCTTATGCAAACCCTAACTAAAATAAACAAACAGAAAACAATCAATCAACTGGGTTGCCTCCCAGGTAGCGCTTGTTTAACGTCACGAGCCTGACCCAAAAATCCACCAACACCCATCAGTAGGTGTTTCAAACTTACCAGCACCCATCAGTAGGTGCAAAATCTTCTCACCAACACCCATCAGTAAGTGTTACAAACTTAGTATGCTTCAGTAGATACTTAACCACCTAGCATCCTTCAGTAGATGCTAGATCCAACAAAATATTCACAAAATAATGTCCACAAATTAAAAGTTACAAAACCAAATCAAAAGTCAAAAGTTTGTAAATCACTGGGTTGCCTCCCAGCAAGCGCTCTTTTAACGTCATTAGCTTGACCCAGTAAAGCCCAAGTTCCTTCTTCTTTTTCTTCTTTCTACTGAACTTCTTCAGAAATTTGATCAAACCAGGAACTTGTTGCAGTGTCTCAATCATAGGAACTTTAATCTCCAATTTCTTGAAGATTTCCATAAAGCACTCAAATTCCTTCTTCCTATGATACTTTTTTGGATGGGGACGAGATTTTTCATATGATTCTTTATTTTTTTCTCTCGTCCTCTTTCTCTTTTCTCTCACTTTCTTTTTTTCTTTTCTTTTTCTACTCACCTTCTCAATCTTCACACAAATTTTCTCTTCTTCTTTCTCTTCTCTCTCTTTTCTCTCTTCTTTTTCCAACTCAACTTTTTCAACATTTACACTCACTAGCTCTTGACACTCTCCCCTGGGGTTAACCTCAGTATTAGCCCCAAAATCCATGTCAGGCCTTTCTTCCAACTGCTTGGTAATCTGCCCCATTTGAATCTTCAAGTTCTTAATAGCAGCTTCAGTGCTCTTTTGAGAAGATTCAGTTTTCTGTATAAATTGCTGAAGAGTTTCTTCCAACCTTATTGATCTTTCATTAAGTATAGAAATTTGTTTCCATAAGGTTGGTTGTTGTTGTTGCTTGTTAAATTGCCCAGTTTGTCTAGCTTGCCCACTTTGTCTTTGACCAACACTTGGGTGTGGTTTCCACCCTTCATTGAAATTCTCCTGACTGTATGGAAATTGATTGGCCATGAAGTTAACATCCTCTAAAGCTTCTGCTGGACAGGCGCATTGACCATTGATATGATCACCTCCACATAATTCACACAACTGTGATTGAACCTGTGCAACAGTCTTTAACTCTTTTGGTAGTTGTTCAAGTATCTTTGTGAGATTCTCCAATTGTTGAGTTATTAACTTGTTTTGAGCTATCAAGGCATATTTGGATTGCAACTGTAGAACTCCTTTTTGTTGAATAGGAGCTCCTCTTTCACTGTTCCACTTATTGTCATTAGTAGTCATGCTTTCAATTATTTCTGTGGCTTCCTCTGGAGTCTTCCATTTGATATTGCCTCCAGCTGAGGCGTCAAGCATCATCATGGTTTGTGAACCAAGACCTCCAAGGAAGATTAGGACTACTTCTCCTTCGTTAAATCCATGCGTGGGAGTCTTTCTTAATAGGCTTTTGTACCTGTCCCATGCATGCCCTAGTGATTCTTCCATGCCTTGTCTAATTGAAGAGATCTCTTGCTTCCCTTTGTTGATTTTAAAGCTTTGTTGCTGCCATTGTTGTTGTGGTTGGTTCTCAAATTGTCCGGCAGCTTGCCAAAATTGGCTTTTATCCATGCTTGAGTCATGTTCCCACCAGTGGTTGAGACTACTTTGGTAGAATTGAGTGCCTATTAAATTCTTGTTCGAATTGCATCCTGTAAACATTAGGCAAAAAACTCTAGAAAATATTTGTTAGCACAAAAAGATATAAGAGAAGATATTTATTCAAAAGATAAAAAGATAAAAGATTCAGAAAATAAGAAGATAAAAGATTCAGAAGATAGAAGGATAAAAGATTCAGAAGATAAAAAGATAAAAGATTTAAAAGATAGAAGATAAAATAAAATAAAATAAAATAAAATCTAATCTATAAATAAAATCAAATCAAATCTAATCTAATCAAATCAAATAAAATAAAATCTAATCTAATCTAATAAAAACCGAAAATATAAAAACAGAAAATAAAAACAGAAATTCAAAATTAAAGTCAGAGATAATCAATAATCACACAAATTAACCAGTTAAACCACGAGTCCCCGGCAACGGCGCCAAAAACTTGATGGACAAATTTGTAAGCACCAAATTATGATGTCACAAACTTGTTTTACAATCGGCAAGTATGACCGAATCGTTCAAGTAATAAACTTGGTAAGACCAAGTATCGTTCTTCCCAAAGGACTCACGGCCTAGTTTAGTTATGTGATTTGTTGATTAGCTAGGACTTACAAACGAAATATTTAGATTTTAATATGCAAGACAGAAAATAAACATGTATGCATGAAGTTTGATCAATGGCAAAGACAAAAGATAAACACTTTCAATGAAATATATGAATGAATATGTTGTTGGGGGTCAATTTCATCTCATCCACTCTCATATATTTTAGGAATTCAACATTCAAGTCATCATTGTTAATGCCACTCTCTAATGTACCATTCTAGATGGCTTCTCCCTAATCACGAGTTCATACAATTCCTAGCATTCCTAATGATTAGTTCATGAGTGCAGGAGCTTAACGACAACCAATAAAATATTGTCAATATAATATTGGGAGCAATTCCCCGGATCTAGACTTCCCCGTACGTGCCCGTATCGACAAAACCAATAATCATGCATGGAATGAGTTAAACTATGCAAGCATTGAGCAAAGAGGAAAAACCCTAACTAATGATGAAAGAAAGCATAAGTCTTAATTAAAAGATGTAAGCAACAGATTCCATATATGAGAGCTTCAAGAGATTACATTGATTCCCCAACAAACATACAAGGTTTAGTTCACCATATTCATGGTGAACCTAGATGAATATCAATGAAAGAATGAAAGAATAAACCCAATAAAGGTGAAGAGGTAGCCTGAGCATCCAAGATCCTCCTTCAAAGGGGTGGAAGAGAGAGTGTTTGCCTCGTTTCTGCCAAAGATACAAACCCTAGGACGTGCAAGTCCTTAAATAGGGCATAAAAATAACATAAAACAAGTCCAAGCCCATAAAAACAAAAGAAAACCGGTCCAAGCCCACTTAGAATGCCGCTCTGCGGTATTTTACCGCTGAGCGGTACTAGCGCATGATCCATTTTGCCCCCCAGCTGCTGTTTTGCCCCTCAGCGGTGATTTCGGCACCCGAAAAGTGCCGCTCAGCGGTATTTTCCGCTCAGCGCCACTCGGTCACACGTTTTCTGCGTTCTGGTTGGTTTTTCAGCATTCTGGTTGACTGGTTGACTGGTTGACTTTTCTGGTTGACTGGTTGACTTTTCTGGTTTCTGGTTGACTTTTCAGCACTCCAATCATTCGGTATTTCAATTCTTCTTTCAAATCATTCAATTAGCCTACAAAATCAAGGGAATCTTGCACAAAACCATTAAATTCACTTTCAACTCTCTTATTCTCAAAACTAAAGAAAAAATATGAATTCAAGCTAGTTTCTAAGTCTTAAAGGTTGCTTTTGGTATCAAATTTAAGCATAAAAATAACGGTTTTTCAACCGTTATCAGTCACCAAGCCACGCACCACAACTTTTAACACTGTCCAGCCTAATTAATGGTGAGGACAAAATTGATTCAATTTTTCATAATAAAGGCCCTAATTGAAATTTACAATATGAGGACCTAATTGAGACGACCTTGCATAAATAGGATTGTCCGAGATGATTAAACCTTTATCATATTAAGTGGACGTTAAATATTGGCACAATTCGACATTCATCTCTTCGTTTCTAATGGCAAAATAAACGTCCAAGCCCCCCATAGAATTCAACGTTTTGTTGTTGGTTTAAAAGAAAAAGAAAAAAAATAATAATAAAGGGACTGACCCTTTGTCTTGTGCAGACAAATAAAACGTCGAAGCCCCAATAGTATACGCCGTCATATAGTTTGATTAAAAGAGGAAACAAGAGAACATAGTGGCGCACTGGTTTGAATAATTACGACCATAGAAAATCATGTTGTCATGGTATTAGACGTGTTTTTCTGATATTATATTTAATTTGTAAATCTATCCTGTATCATTGTTAGAAACTAGATTCTTATACCCTTCTTGTAAATCTCTAAATCCAGTTCTGAAATGGGTTCTTCATCTTCATGGTGTGGAAAGAAAGATGCATACTTTGTAAGAAATGCTAGTCCAAATGGGTGGATCAGTGATGACGAAAAACGATACAAATTTGGATGTTATAGAAAACACTTCGAGGTGGTCCCTTACAAGTTCTTGGATCTGGAATTATTCAGAAGGGAAGGGTTTCTCTTTCAAGAATGGCTTGTCGATGGGAGTCTTGCAAAATTTGTTCAAATGACCGGTGATTGTTATCCTGACCTGGTAGAAGTCTTCTACCATAATTTGAAGTTTGTCAATGGTGTTATATGCTCTCGGGTGAAAGGTATCAATATTAAAATTGATGATGAAATATGACTATCTTTTACTGGTCTCAAAGCATAAGGCTTCATGTCTCATGAAAAAAATTATGAACTTAACCAAAGGACCAACAAAAAGACAATTTACAAGGAATTTATGTGATATCCAAAAAGGCTAAAGGTATACAAGCCGTATCTACTTGGTGGTTTGAAAATGGAAGAAAAAGTGTGTGCTTTTGTACTTGCTTAAGTAATACTACCTGGAAGAGGTAGACTTGATCGTCTAACTACTGAAGAATTATTTTTGGTTCATGCCATAAAACTCGAATACCAACCAACTAGGTTGTTGTTATGAGTGATCACATGATTGAAATTGCAAGTCGTCGTGGACATAATCTATGCTATGGTGTTTTTATCAACAATGTATTGAAGCATGATAACTCCCTAATTTTACATATTTTTTTGTGTTTAGGAGTCTTTTTTAGCTTCTTTTTGTTCTTAATTGTATAGAATTAGATTAGTTTTAGGTTTTTCTATTAAATCTTAGGTTTTGTGAAATTTTAGTTAAAAATAGGTTTTTAGATGTAATTTTTAGTTTTTGTTAATAATTAGGAAATTATTATTTTTTTTCTAAAAATTTTTCAATAATAATGTTTTGTTTTAATTAGGTTTTAATTGCATGTGTTTTTTTTCTTGTTGTTCTTATTTTCATTTTTACCCTTTAATTCTTTTATTTTTCTTAATTGGGCTATTTTGTGCAGGGGTAAATTAGGCTAAGATGAAATCTGATCTGGGTTGGTGAAATTGAAATGGAAATTAGGTTGTTAATGAGCGTAGTGTTTTGGAGTGGCTTTGTCTGCTGCACATTTGGACCGTTGGCATTTACAATGCACTGTCGTTGCTGTTGAGAATAGAATGGGTTGGGCCGCTGGATTGGGCCAAAAATTAAGTGAAACGCAACGTTTTAGTGGCTGCCACTACCTTAGGGGTCCTCGTCTCACACACATCATTTAGCAATAAAGAAACCCACGAGCTAGGGTTGGGAGAACGCGAGAGAATGAAGGAGGAAGAGAAAGCTTACCTCATACCACTTACCAGAAGATTGAAGACCAGAGGCACGTGACAGATGTTGATCAATGAGAAGCTCAAGTTGATCGAAGGGCTTGGAAAGAAAGCAACTCCTGACCGTCCGATGAAGAGAAGATTAAAGCATCACGAGCAAGTCTACTCTTTTGCCTCTTTCATTTTCTTTTTTCTTTTTAGACCCTATAAAAAGGGGCTTATGCCATGTAAATAGATATATTCACTTTCAGTTACACGGTTTTACAAATTCTTTAGATTAGGGTTTTTACTCGCTTTTCTTAGAGGTAGAGTTCTTGTATGCTGGATTTCGCCGATAGGCTTGCAAGGGTGAGAGACTGCGAGTGAATTGGTGAATCTGGTACTGTGTAATTCCTTTTTCATGTTAATAAAGTTCAGTTTTGTGTTTTTGCTCTATTATTGTTTGTGTTTCGATTTTGTTCTTTGCTTTTGATTTCTATACTTATTATCTTTTGAGAAATTGATTTGGACTCTAGAACTCTGATTTTGTTCCCATTTCAAGTTCTGAAATATGAACTAAAAGGATCCCAAAGAGGGCTTAACTTTCTCATAATGTCTTTTTAAAGAGTAATTGAGACTCTTTCTTTCAATCTATTGCACATTTTGCCTCTGTTCTTTGCTTTTGATAGTGGTAGTTGAAGTTCAGTTTGAGTTTTGATGTTCTGGTTGTTTACTTTAAGTATTTTAGAATTTATAATCTGCTTTACTTCTGTTTCAGTCATTACATTCTTGTTGATATGATGCTTTTCAATCTTGAGTTTTAAGTTCTGTTCAATTTGGTTGCATTTCTGATTTCTTGAGAGTTTAGCATAGGTTCACCAGTTATGCTTGTAGGTATTGGTAACTGTAGTGTAGTTCAGGTATTACCCGCTAAATTGTTCTTCATTTTAGTTTGAGTCTTTTATCTGCAACTTGTAGGTCTAGTTACTTGTTTTATATTTTTGAAATTGCAACTTTGTTTCATAGATTATAAATTCTTATAGATTTTTTTTTTAATTTCATTCTTTCATTAATTTCCCGACCTTGTATTTTGGTTAGTAGTAAATAAAATAACAAGAATTAACTTTACACTTTAAACTTAATTGTATCGAGTCCAAGGATTGATACCTAGGTTGTCCCTATACTTCATTAGTAGGGAAACTTAGTTTGTTTTGATTTTGTGGAACCAAAATCCAGTTTAACAAAGCATCATCAAGTTGATCTTACTGGTAAAAGAAAATTTGGGTGCACCAAATCAAATGAAATAGGAAAAGTAGCATTGACCTTTAATGGTCTAAAGAAAACAAAAGATGGTTTGGTGTTCAAGGATGTTCGTACACCTATTGAGGATGTTGATGAAACTCCTTCTACCTTCACTCCACACACTAAGTTTGGAAGACTTGTTGCAGATCAATTTCGAAGGCTTTCAACAAGAATTTCAAAAGTTGCAAATCTGTGAACATGATTCAGAAGAAACTAGATGAAGATGCTCTTAGAACTTCCTCAGCAAGTGAATCTGATGATGAAGAAGACACACCAGAAGAGGAGTCTATGGAGACGTCTGACTCAAATTAGGATATCATTTTTTTATTATGTTTACTGTTATTATGTTTTTCATTTTTTAACTATATTGTTTATCTTTTCGTGGTTAAGACATCTAACTCCATTATTTTGCTTGTTTTTTGTATTTACTTCCTGTTTTTCGTTATATGTATTTCATCATCTTTGGTCTTCATTTTAGATCCTGTGTTTTGTAAAAGGGGAACTCTTTTAGAAATCCTATATCATATAGAACGCTAGTTATCTCACAAATTCGACATCAACTCCAGGTCTTTGCATATAATGTGTTAAAATAGAATGACTCAATTTCTCACACCAAGATGGGAGGGGGGGCGTGAATTGGTGAAATGTAAAAAATAAAAGCTTTTAAAATCTTTTCCACAAAAAATGACGCCTTTATACTTTTCTTGAATTGTAAGGTAAAAGATTTTCAATGCCATGGAAACTTAATCGAATAAGTACAGAAAATAATTGATTGAATAAAAGAGAGTAAGGATCAAAAAATTCAAACATTGCGTTTTTATATTGGTTCGGCCAACCTGCCTACATCCAGTGTCCTTCCAATCATGGGAAGAAAATGCACTATATTGATCAATGTTTTTATAATAAGGTTTCTGATAACAGTTGAAAAACTGTTATTTTCATGCTTAAAATTGACACTAAAAGCAACCTTTAGACTTAGAAACTAGCTTGAAATCATGCTTTTATTCATATTTTCAGAAATAAGAGAGCTGGACAGGTTTATGCTTGATTTAAGTGTTTTTGTGCAGGTTTTAAGGTGAATTTAGTGAAAGAAGTGAAGAAGGAGAGAGATGGAATCAGAAAAGAAATCAAAGAGTGCAAAAGGAGAAGCCGAAAGCACCGCTCAGCGGCATTTTACCGCTGAGCGGCACTTAGGAGGTCACGGGAGGTCCGCTGAGGGGCAAAATGGCCGCTGAGGGGAAGAAAAGAGACGCGCAGTCACCGCTGAGCGGTATTTACCGCTGAGCGCCATTCTTAATGGGCTTGGACTTGTTTTCTGGCACTTTTATGGGCTTGGGCTTAGATCTTTTGTAATTTTAGAATAGTATATAAGCTTTAGGACGTCCTAGAGTTTGTATCTTTGGCAGAAACGAGGCAAACACTCTCTCTTCCACCCCTTTGAAGGAGGATCTTGGATGCTCAGGCTACCTCTTCACCTTTTTAGGGTTTATTCTTTCATTCTTTCATTATTGTTCATCTAGGTTCACCATGAATATGGTGAACTAAACCTTGTATGTTTGTTGGGGAATCAATGTAATCTCTTGAAGCTCTCATATATGGAATTTATGCTTGCATCTTAATCTAAGATTTATGCTTTCTTTCATCATTAGTTAGGGTTTTTCCTCTTTGCTTAATGCTTGCATTGTTTAACTCATTCGATGCATGATTATTGGTTTTGTCGATACGGGCACGTACGGGGAAGTCTAGATCCGGGAATTTCTCCCAATATTATATTGGTTGTCGTTAAGCTCCTGAACTTATGAACTGATCATTAGGAATGCTAGGAATTGTATGAACTCGTGATTAGGGAGAAGCCTTCTAGAAAGGTACTTTAGAGAGTGGCATTAACAATGATGATTTGAATGTTGAATTCCTAAAATATATGAGAGTGGATGAGATGAAATATACCCCCAACAACATATTCATTCATATATTTCATTGAAAGTGTTTATCTTTTGCTTTTGCCATTGATCAAAACTCATGCATACATGTTTATTTTCTGTCTTGCATATTAAATTCCAAATATTTCGTTCTTAAGTCTTAGCTAATCAACAAACCACACAACTAAACTAGGCCGTGAGTCCTTTGGGAGAACGATACTTGGTCTTACCAAGTTTATTACTTGAACGATTCGGTCATACTTGCCGATTGTGAAACAAGTTTGTGACATCATATTTTCGTGATCATAAATTTGTCCATCAGTTTCTACAGAAGACCTCACATCAAAAATGTAAAACACCTATCTAACTCTCTAATGAAAATATAGGCAATACACAACAACACACACTTTCTTCTTCCTGTAGTCACAACAGGGAACTCAAACCAATCTCCAAGAGATTGCAGAATCTGATCATATAGTAACACCCAAATGTGCAGATTTGATCAGTCTTTGAAACACAACAATCTTGCTATTCAAAAATCACAAGTTGTTGATCACCACGGTTAATCTTGTTTCTTGGAGCTTTTCCTCTCCTTTTGTAAGATCACAGCTTTCTGTAAATGTTATGAAATTGTTAGAATAACAAAAGGTTTTATAGAATTCAAATCTGCGTCAATTTATAGTATAACACATATCAGACGCATTTTAATTGATTGAGCTACTAACGTAATCGAATATAACAATCAATTATAACAAAATTAGCAGCAGTCAAACGAATAATTGAACGTAGAATTAATGCAATCAACTATGTTTTAACGTTTGGTCAACATATTTAAACATATGAACGTTATGTTAGTTGTAACAACCATTTAACATATTTTCAAAACATCAACTAACTTATTCGAATACAGAGTGCATGCATTCGATTAAGTGAAATCTTTTTGCATAGTTTTGAAAACTTTTCTCTTTGAAAAAACTCACAACACACTTCAAAAGAGTTTGTGCAAACACACGAGTTTTAATTGATTCACCCCATGATGTAATTGACTTAAAACTGTTGTTTTGCCACACATTAAAAGTTCAACCATAGTGCTTGTGATTTTCCTTTTCCAAAAACATATGTCATGCATACACATATAAAATCACATATTTCACATAGTGATATGCAATGAACAACACAAACATGTTCTCAGATATGCTTTAACAGATTTAACACATTAAGGAAAAGCATATAACATGTAAACATAGAACATGTAACATAGAATACACATGTGTTATTACTTATGTGTTGTCATCATCAAAAACTCAAATATCACTAAGATTGTGGGTTAAGCTAACCTGTGCTCCCCCAATCAACAATCCAACATAATGCACTCAATATTCCATGTCAATTGTGTAAATAGATTCCAAATTAAATTTTCTTAAAGTTGTTTCGACAAAAACGAATCTTACATTGTTAAATGATGAACTTGAACAACTTTTTATATAATTATTTTAAAATTGAAAATTGTTTCAGCATTATGCATATTGTGAACTATATTTCTTTCCTCAGTACTTCCCTTTCAGTTAGATATCTTAATCATTTTTGTACTATAAAAAAAATTTTGTTGACTTAAATTTCAAAGGCCACCTTCATATGAACTAAGGTCGAATGTGACACTTTGAAATTCAAGTCGGCAAATTGCAATTTAAAGAACAAACATGCTTTGAAATCTAAGGAAAAGAATATGCCAAGGAGATAAAAAAAACCATGAATCCTAATATGTTCAATAGGGAAACATGAGACAAGCGGTTACGTGAAATGCAAGCTACATTTATAGATGAACCGATGACATCGAACTGGTTAAGAGATAGACGTACATGAAATCTTATATAATTATTTTAGATCTTAACATTGTTTCAACATTAAACATATTATTAACCATATTTCTTTTTCTTAAGAACTTCCCTTTCAGTAAGATATCTTAACCATTTCTGTACTATAAAAAACATTTGTATACTTGAATTTGAAAGGGCACCTTCATATGAAATGACGATGAATGCGCCACTTTCAAATTCAAGTTAGCAAATTGCAATTTGAAGAACAGAAATGCTTCGAAATCTAAGGAAAAGAAAATGCAAAAGAAATAAAAAACATGAATCCTAATATGTTTAATAAGGAAACAAGAGGCAAGGGTTTGCGTGAAATGCAACCTATATTTATAGATGAACCGATGATGTCGAATTGGGTAAGAAATAGACGTACATTATAACATGAAATAATAGTATATCGTGTAGTTATGCTTAGTAACTACCACAGTCCACCATCTTGTATTAACGTCGAAGCCTAGTTGAATTCAACATTCAAACTTCATTAAGTGAAAAAGTAATAAATCTCTTTCGATTCAGATAAGAACTAATTGACGTCTAGCCACCCAAAAATCAACGTGAAAAATGTCCTTGGTAACAACACACCATTAATGCTTCCAAATAATTCAATTCCCATCACATCGAAGCCCCATAGATTTCGATGTGCTATTGAATGATTAAAAAGTAAAAAGAAAAAAAGAATAAAAAAGGGCGCGACACGTTGAAGCCCTAGAGACTTCTATTGGTTGGTACCAAACAGAGTATAACGCAACAGAATAAATCTCAGAGTAGCAAAAAGCGTGTTCGGTCACCTTTTTAAAATAAATTGGTCTGTTTTTAGAAAATCAATTTTCTTTCAGAAAATTTATCAAACAATTGATATGCGTAAAAGATAAAAAAATGTAGGGAATAGAAAATCACACGAGTAATTTTTATATTGGTTCGATTCAACAGAATCTACATCCAGTCGTTAATCACTATAAAAAGTGACTAACAGTTCCACTAAAATGATGTTTCACAGATTACAACAAATAGTGAATAAAACAGATAAATAAACCTTCCTTCGACGTACGAACCAGAAGAAGAACACTCTTCCAACTCGAAGAGAACCGCTCCGACTATCGACAAACGAAACGCGAGCTTCTCCGATTCACGAGACCAAGCAGAACACCTTGCTAACTCGAAGAGAGATTGCTCCGACTATCGACACACGAAACACAAGCCCCTCCTGTTCACGAGACCAAGCAAGGGAACTTGAATTATAGCTTCTGAGAACTTCCTCTGACAAACAATATTTTGCAAGAGCTTCTGTTCAACAACTTCCTTTTTTTGAACTTCACAGAAACCCAATATATAGCCAGTTGTTCTGAATATCTAAGGTTAAGTCCCAACTGCCACGAATAATCGATTGTTGTAAGTGATAATCGATTATTCAAGTCCGTTATAGGTTTTTCAAAAAATGTGATAATCGATTATATGAGGTGATAATTGATTATTCCTGGATGACTTTGTGATAATCGATTATTGTCATTCCATAATCAATTATTCCAGTTAAAAATGCAAGTTTTACAAAGTTTACAAGACTTTCCTACTATATTTAATTTCTACAATTTGCTTTTAAATAATTCTAATATCTTCTTCAACTAAAACTTCTTCTAGCTTCATCAAAACAATTTTCTTCAAGATTTACCAATACTCCTTATTGGTAACAACTTCGACATAATATTACTGCTCCTAAATACGTCATTTCCCATAGGGTCGAGCTGATTCACACAGATTTGGTATGTTGAATGACAACTAGGGTCGAGGTGGATAAAAATAGTAACCCAACTATTGGATATGCATTTTTTCCAAGTTTTATGTTTTTTATCATTTTCCATATCCATAATGTTTAAACTTCCTTTTCTTCAACCCCTTTTATCTCACACAATAAAATAATATCATGTTTTCTTTTTTTATTTACATTTCATTTCATGTCTTATATTTATTAAATAAATTAGTTGATATATTTATTACGTGGCAATAATTTTTTTTTATTTTATTTTCCTCCACAATCTTGTACAACTTTTTCGAATATGATATTAAGGGAATCAAATCATTTAGTCTATTTTTTATTTGTATTCATAAGTATATGAATAGAAATCTATTATACATGTAAATTGATTGTGAATGTGGCCAATTTTTGGGTCTAAGAGACATTCGTTTGAATTTTTATCCTCGTCAACTTTTTAAATTTGAGTTGGAACTCATTCGATTGTATTTGGCCAAATATTTGTTAGGGTCAACTTTAACGTATTTGACCAAATTTTGATCGCAACTAATTCGGTTAAATTTAGTCAAATTTTGATTAGAATTGATTGGGTGAATTTTAGTCAAGGATGAATGAGTCAAATTTAGACAAACTTTATCAAGGCTAACTCAACTAAAATTCAACAGAAGTATATTGGGTCAAATTTACAAGAATTTTTACCACGAATGACGTAGTCAAATTCAATTGAATTTCGGTCAAAGATGACTTGGTTGAATTCAATAAAATTTTGGTTATGATTGACCTTTGGCTCGGACTGGCTTGTCGTGCCCTTTGGCTCGGGTCAACCGATCTCGACCTTTGGCTCAGGCCCACCCATTTCGAACTTGAACTTATGTTAGTCTGTCTCGACCTTCAGTCTAAAGGAACCCATCTCCACAAATTAGTTTAGGTTAACTCGTCTCGACCTTTAGTCAAACTTAACCTGTCTTAATCTTCGACCCAACCAATTTTGTCTTGATTTTTGACCCAGATCGTCTATCTTGACCTTTTATCCAGGACAACCTATCTTGACCTTCAATATACGCTGACTCTTTTCGATCTTTGGCTTGGTTTGATGCATCTTAGTTGTTAACTTGTCTCAATCTTTTTGTCCACAATAATCTATCTTAACCTTCAGTTTGGGATGACTCAACTTAATTTTTATTCAAATTTAAAATATTTTTTTTAAAAAAATCAATTAAAGTCTTTTAGTAGAATCATAGTTATCTTAATCCTAAAATTAACACACCTAAAAAGAGACATTGAAGACTTGATTTATTTTTTATCTATCCCTCGAAAAACTTCAAAAATAAATTAAGATTGACCTTTAAAGGAGAGCAAAGAAATATAAGGTTTGAGAATAATGTTGCCTCTAATAAAAAAAGAAATTATTCACTTTTACATGGATTGAAGTACATGTCTCATTTTTATTTTTCTTTTAAATATAGCTGAAAATTAAAAAGAAAAATAAAAACAAGCTATCCAAATATTTTATTCAACCAACGACAAAAATTATTCAAATATTTTAACAACGTAGAATTAACTTTCCTACCTTTTCGTATGTAACTATTACTGTAAATTTACTGTATTATTATTTTAGTATTAATGTAGCATTTATAATATTAAAATATATCATTTATTTATTTTTTCGTCTTTCAATTTATAAATTTTATTGTTAATTATTCTAAGAAAATTTAGGAGTGTTTTTGATAAATTTGCAAAATTTAAATATGGTAATACTAAAGTAATAATTTTATTAATTTTAATATAAAACTAATATTTTTAAATGTTTTATACATTCAAATAAACATTTTTAAAAATGACTTCTTTTTTCTAATATCGTTTCTTTTTCTTACAAGAAATGAACTCCAATATATTTTTGCCACCACTCCAATATAGGCTATTTTTTACTTTTTATATTTATTAACTTTTTTACACAAAAATATGAGAAATCTAATAAAATTGAGTGGGCATTAGATTACAAACAAGATGCTTATCACAATCATTGAGTCAACACGTGAAGAGCATAAAAAACTGGCCTCTCTTACATAGATAGCTCTTTACAAATTACGTTCCATTCTTAAACACGTATACAATTATTCTTTTCATATACAATCTTGAAATTTATGAGTTATAATTATTTTCTAAACCAAAATCCCTAAATAGAATTGTAATCTATAACTAAATCTCAATTCTAAAAAAATATTATTATTATTATTATTTTCCATATGAAATTAATAAAATATTTTAAAGAAATAACGTTTTATTCTCTTTAAATAAAAGCTTAATATCCTATTTTGTCCCCAGTTTCACTCGAAAATGTCAAATTAGTCTATTCTTTAAAAAGTGCATCAATTACGTCCTTACTTAATAAAATTTATATCAATGAAATCCCTTCCGTTAAATCTGTACAAACGACGTTAATTATTTTTCTCTCTTTTCTACTTTTTTTGTGCAACGCAACAACTTTTTTTCTCTCTTCTACTATTCTTCTTCTCTTTCTTCTACTAATTTTGTTAGTGATTTAATTTTATAACAAAAGCTAGTGATTTAAGCATAATAACTTAAAAAATATGTTTTATAGATAAAATTAAATAATTATCATTTTATCTTGATGATAAATATGATATAAATTTAAATATAAATAATGAATATTATATTAAAATAAATTGAAATTGTTATTTAAAATTGTAAATTATTATTATTATTATTATTATTTAAAATTTTTGTTTTGCTTTTGTATTGAATATAAAATAAGAATATAATAAAATTAATATAAAAATAATAATAATATGAATATAATAAAAATAATAATAATAATTTGTAATTTTAAATAACAATTTCAATTTCATTTTAATATAACATTCATTATTTATATTTAAATTTATATCATATTTATCATCAAGATAAACTGACAATTATTTAATTTTATCTATAAAACATATTTTTGAAGTTATTATGCTTAAATCACTAACTTTTGTTATAAAATTAAATCACTAACAAAATTGGTAGAAGAGAGAGAAGAAGAATAGTAGAAGAGAGAAAAAAAGCTGCTGCGTTGCACAGAAAAAGCAGAAAAAGTTGAGTTTTCATAGGAAGACGAAATATATTTGAAGTCCTTGTTACAAACGTAAGTATTACATTCATTCATGTCAATTCATTATGATATTAATATATTAACTTATGTTTCTAATGTTTAAAATGTTTCAAATTTGTTTAGAGTTGTGGCTAGGACCAAAGGACAACAAATTGAAATTATATATCCTAAGGTTGGAATTCATTGATCTTTACTATTAATTTTTGTAGTCAAATTTAAACCATCACATATTGACTAAGTTCTTTCACATGTTTGTAACAAGCAGAATGATTCCTCGGCATGTGACTACTACATCATGTCATGGATGAAGACAATCATCCAAGCAGAAATTAGAGTAGATTGGACTGAGGTAGAAATTTACATTTGAAAATCTTACAAATATCAATAAACTTTTCACATTAAAATGAATATAATAGTAAAGTTTCCTTGATTTTGTAGCGGTTCAATACTACCTCTACATTTTCAGATGTCGTAATAAAGAAGATAAGAGAGGATTGGGTAGAATACTTGAATAAACATTTTAATTAGCTATAGCTTTAGATTTTTCCTTAAAGTTTTGGAGCGTTTTGATGATAGCATTTGCTTAGCTTTTAGTTTTACTTGTGCAACTTTTTGAATGGATGAACTGATGATAGCATCGTTTAAACTGTGAATATATGAATTGGAAAACTTGGTTCTTTTTATTTTGATGATAGCATTTGCGTCCTTTAGTTTTACTTTTTAATTTGAATTGATGAATTGATGATAGCATGGTTTAAATTAATTATTTTTGTGAATATATGAATTGGAAAACTAGTTTCTGTATTTCAAGTTTAGTTAAATGAGGAAAAATGAACCAAATTTTAAAAAAGAACACTGAATGTGACGTCGAATTATACATTGTTCGACGTTCAATTTGTATGTTAACATCAAACTATATATTGATTGACGTTCATATAATACAGTGGATTACCATAAAACTGCAAAGCTAGGCGAACTTCTCTCTAGCTCAACGAGGGTAACGTCATGCATCAATAAGTTTGATGTTAACCTTACGTCCAGCCCCCTTATGTTCGATGTTAACTTTACGTTCATTCCTCCTATAGTTGACATCAAATCTTCCTTTAAATATAAATATTTATTCAAATTTTAGACGTCGAGCTCCTTATTACTTGAGGTGTCTATAAACAAAAAGTGACGTCGTTCTATGTACTTCGACGTCAACTTTACGTCCAGTCCCGCTTACAGTGGATGTCAAATCTTGCTTTAAATATAAATATTTATTCAATTATTAGACGTCTCTCCCTTTATTATTCGACGTGCCTATAAACAACAAGTAATGTCGATCTATATAAATCAACGTCAACGTTACGTCCAACCTCTTTTAATTTGACGTCAACTTTACGTCTTGATGGGGAAGTGCATACCTAGAGAGAATATACTAAATGACATTTAAGAAATGGAAGAGAAATTAAAAATGGAAGAGATTAGAGAAAAGGAAACTTAGGAAATGAAGATGCGCCACTTGAACAAGCTTCCAAGATAAGCATCATGAAGAGGACCGCCACTTGCTTGAGCAAGATAAGGCCTGCCCAAATTTGGGACTTTAGAGACAGAATTCTATCTCAAAGAAGAATGCAAGATTGCAATTCAACTCAAATTTCATTCAATGCAAAGGTGTCTACAAAGAAGAACCCCTAGGTTGCTTATATAGCTTTTGGAATGACTTTGGTGATGAGTTTCAAGAGATGTGGGACTTGGAAGGCTCCAAGTTTTGTCCAGCAGCAGCTGCAACGTCCCTAGGTGCATGGGAGCCCCACATTGCTTAATTCTCTCATTCCAAAAGGGTTTATAAGCTTCCTAGCTCTCCTAGAGTTCAAAAACTAACACTAGCTATGCTTCCTAACTCCTACACGCCTAAAAATGCTCACTTTCTCTTCTATTCTTTTTAAGACCAAGCTATGGAAAGTCCCACATTGCTTACTCTTAAAGAGAAAGAAGAGTTTATAAGCAATTATTCACAAGAACTAAGAGAAAGAAACGAAAAGGCAAATACACGCCCAAAGGAAACCTATTCTACTCTTTTTGTGTTTTTGTCACTTTGAAACTCTTCACTACTTGACCCATTTATGATCATATCATCCCCCCAGGTTGGAGAGGATTCGACCTCGAATCTTGAAAAGCCTGCAACAAAGAGAGATTTAGTGACTTATTTCGTGTATAAACCAAAGCAACTCCTCATGGATCAAATGTCAATCTGCAAAAATCATTAAACATTTTGTGAATGAATTTATGTTGACCAATCAATGTATATAAACAAGTAATAGTAAAAGAAAGTCTCCTGATATTTTTATTGCATTTAGTGGTGAAAACTAGGAGACCATTTTTAGAGAAAAAATTATTTTTGTCTTGAGTTGAATGGACCCAAAGGGGTAACACTAACTCATGATATGTTTCATAAATGTTTATGGAATAGTTGGAAAGAAGGAAAGAGGGAGGTGAAAAAGTTGTGCAAAATATTTTTGGAACAAAGAAAGAAAACTTAGTAAAAGGAGAAAAGTAGAAGGATTGAAAAACTCCCCTGTCATGGTTTAGATCTATTTGAATGATGGGAGTGGATGGTGCCTTCAGTAACACTTCCTTTTTTACTAAGACTTTGTCCTTCTCTATTTCTCTCACAAGTTCTTCTTTTTCTTTCTTTTCTCCCTCCTCTCTTTCTTTTCTCTCAGTATCTTCTTTTACTCTCTCCTCTCTTTCTTTTCTGTCGTCATTTAAACAAGTAAGCATGACCTTCTCTTTGGCATCACTTGATGAGGAAGAAGAGCTATAGGTTGGTGAAGTTAAGGAAGACGTAGACTCATTAGTCACAATTACTTCACCCTCCATCCATGTTGCCTTTTTGGTGGGGCAGGCAGAGGCTATATGACCATGTCCTAAACATTTAATGTGACTTGGTCTAGAAGAAGATTTAGGTGGGGAAGAGGAATGGTTAGAAGAAAAATGAGAAAACAATTTGTTAGTGGGCTCCTTAGAAACATCCTTGTTTTTATCCTTTGATGATGAGGATTTGTAGAAAACATCTCTTGAAGATTTGGAAAATTTGTTTTGACAAGCTTCTTTTTTAAATAAGTTAGTTTTTTTTTTCCTTGGATTCTTTTCGTTTAGTGTAGTAGTATGGATCGAAGCTGGATTCATCAGCGTCGTATTAGTGAAGAGTATGAGTGAGGGTTTTCTGAGTTCATACAATATGTCAAAGAGCACGCAAAACCAGTGAACGGGGCTTATTTTTGCCCTTGTGTTCGTTGTCTCAATCAAGTATATTAAGACTTGGACAACATCCGTGATCATTTGTTCATCTATGGAATAATGAGAAGTTATACAGTTTAGACTTGGCATGGGGAAGTATTATATAAGCCAACAACTTTAAGAGGTTCATATTACGTTGACGAATGGATGAGTGATCATTAAGACGAAATGGTACGTGACGTTGGCGAAGAAAATTTTGGAAGAGCTCATTTATACGATAGTCTTAAAAATAATTTGGAGCAAGAGTTGTATCTAGGATGTATCAATTTTACAAGGTTATCGGCTACTTTGAAATTGTTTTGTTTGAAAGCAAGAAACGGATGGACAGATAAAAGTTTCACGGAATTGTTGAAGTTGCTGAAGGAGATGCTACCAGAAAATAACATGTTACCTATCTGTAATTACGACACGAAGAAAATTCTATGTTCAATGGGTTTGGAATACCAAAAGATACATGCATGTCTCAATGACTGTGTATTGCATAGAGATCAGTATGCTTCAATGAAGGTGTGTCCGACGTGTGGTTCATCACGATTTAAGAAGAAACTTAATGGAAATAACGATGAACACAATGAAGGTCCACCGGCTAAGGTCATGTGGTATTTACCTATAGTACCTAGGTTGAAATGATTATTTTCTGTTAAAGAAGATGTGAATAATCTTATGTGGCACATTGATGGAAGAAAATGTGATAATCTTCTTTGGCACCCAACTGATTCCCCACAATGGAAGAACATTGATGGCACATTTCCTGAATTTAGTGTAGAGCCGAGAAACTTAAGACTTGCACTTGCTACCGATGGTCTGAATCCTTATGGCAACATAAGTAGCAAACATAGGTATTTTGATGATTTAAAATCTATCTCCTATGTTGTGCATGAAGAGAAAATACATGATGTTGTCTGTGATGATATCGATTCCTAGACAACCTGGAAATGACATTGATGTTTATCTAGAACCGTTAATTGACGATTTAAAAATGGTTTTAAAAGAGGGCGTCCAGGTCTTCTATTCATATTTAGAAGAAAACTTTTGTTTGCGTGTAATGTTGTTTTGCACCATAAATGATTTCCTAGCATATGGGAACTTGAGTGGTTACAATGTTAAAGGTCATTTTGCATGTCCAATTTGTGAAGAAAATACTAGCTATCTTTAATTGAAGCATGGATAGAAAACTATGTACACAAGACACCAAAGATTCCTTCCTCGAAATCACCCCTACCATAGATTGAAAAAAGCGTTTAATGGAAGTCTTGAGGATTATGTAGTGTGCAAACCATGTAATGGGGAAGAAGTATACGACCAGGTGAGGAACATTGTTGTTGTCTTCGGAAAACATAAAAAGAAGATCGTTGAGTAAAACATTTGCAAAAAGCAATCAATATTCTTCAATCTTGCATATCGGTGTAAACTTGATGTGTGACATTACGTAGACGTGATGCATGTTGAAAAAAATGTATGTGATAGTGTTGTTGGGACTTTACTAAACGTTAAAGGAAAGACAAAAGATGAAGTGAAAGCACAACAAGACTTGGTTGACATGGGAATCTGTTCTGAGTTACATCCGCAATCCATAGGAACACACACCTATCTTCCTCCAGCTTGTTACACTCTTTCAAAAAAAGAAAAAAAAAATTTTTGTCATTGTTTACATAGTGTGAAGGTTCCACAAAGTTGTTCATCGAATATTAGTAGCCTTGTTTCTATGAAAGATTTGAAGTTGGTTGGTTTAAAGTCTTACTATTGTCCTGTCTTAATGCAACAACTTTTACCATAATATTAAAGGGATATGTTAAGAATCAATTGAGACCGGAATCTTCGATTATAGAGCACTACATTGCAGAGGAAGCCATTGAATTCTGGTCAAATTATATGCCAAGTTGTGACCCAATAGGACTTCCAAAGAAAAGACATGAAAACATAAATGAAAGAAAGGGATTTCGAGGAGTAAGGATTGAAAGTGTTAGTGGAAAAGAAGTTAATCAAGCACATTTGTACATTTTAAACAACATAGAGGATGTTATTCCTTACATTTCACAACACATTGATGAAATTAAGTCAGCACATCCACTTATGAGTGAAAAGTGGACACTTAATGAACATAACAAATCCTTTTTAGCTTGGTTTAAGAAAAAGATTTATGCGACTCCGAATGTTTCTAAATATCTATTGAGACTAGCTCGTGGACCTAACACTGATGTAACATTTTCCTACTACATTCAAAATCTACAAGTTGCTTTTTTTAACTATTTTCTTACTACAACCAAAATCTATAAGTTGCAGCATCATCAAAACATATCTTCAGGTTTTACCAATACTCCTTCTTGGTAACACTCTCATTACCATTATATTTCAATATAATATTTACATTTTAAGGTAACCACCCCCATTAAAAATGCAACGTTACCGATATTCGAGGTTTTCTTCTTTTTGTGTGCTTTCGTCGATGAAATTTAAAGAGAGTAAAATTTTATTTGTTTAAAATATTAATTTAATTTCATATGGAAAATAATAATAATAATATTTTATGATAATTGAATTTTGTTATAGATCACAATAATTAAAATCACAATAATTAAAATCGTAATAAATATTATTATATTATTTAAAGTAATTTGAAATAAATGTTTTAGGCTAAATATAAGTATGATTATACTAAAAGACTTTGATTCATTTTTAAATTATAATACCTTAAGTTTGAGAAAAAAATAAGTTGACTGATAAACTAAAGGTGTTAAGATAGAATATTTTGGACAAAAATGTGTTAGAATCGCTGCAGCGAAATTATTAGCGTGGTAACAAACCAAGAGGGGGGTGAATTGGATATATACTTTTATTGTGCCTTTTATTATTTTTCTCTTGATTTTTCTTACCGAGCAGATAATTAAATATAAATGACAGAGTAAGGGAAAGAGAAAAATTGCACAGATGATTTTATCCTGGTTCAGATCACTCAGATCCTACGTCCAGTCGTTTATCTCAAACAAGATAAACCTTTTTCACTAACACAAAACAATTACAAATATTAATCACAAAGAAAAACAATTTGTAAGAGTTTAGAATTACCACCTCTCTTAAAACCACAAGAGATGAACTTACACTTCCTTTGAATCTTCACAAAGGATGACCACCTCCTTCGAATACTTCACGAAGGATGATTCTGAACTTACACTTCCTTTGAATCTTCACAAAGGATGACCACCTCCTTCGAATGCTTCACGAAGGATGATTCTCTTCCAGAAACCTCCTCGGAGACACCAAGGATGAACAAGCTATTCCTCTGTCACCGCAGTAGCACTTCAAGACTTGCAGACAAGAGTTTCCTTAGCTTCAAAGAGTTCTCTAAGAGTTAAGAGAGTTTCTAGCACAAGGGAAGAGTTGTCTTTTGAGATAAAGAGTCAGCCAATTTATAGACTCAGCCTAATACCCTTCCATTCTTCGAAAACGGGCCATCTAACGCATTTAATCGATTAACATAAATATTAATCGATTAATAATGAGTACAACGGCTAGTTTTTCAAATCTGAAACCCCCAACGACTAGTGTTAATCGATTATTCTCAGGAATAATCGATTAGCTAATCGATTATTAATAGCCTTAATCGATTATTACAGGGGTAATTGGGTTTTCAGTGCCAGCCTCGTTTTAATCGATTAACACTGGGTTTAATCGATTAAAACAGCTTGTGGATGATTCTTAACAATAAATAAATCAAATATAAATTACAAGAATCAACCCTAATACTCTTTTGAGCACTATTACATCAACTTTGATTATTATAAAAGCTTTATAAAATACAAAGATCTTCAATTTGTCTTTATGGATCTTGACTTGTGCAAATCTGTTCATCATCAATTAGAAGATATCCAAAAAAAAATAGTTTCATCGGCCTTGGAATAAAATTTTCTTAAATTTTGTTTTAAAGAAATTCTAAATATTAAACAATAGGTACCCAACTACTTGTATGGGTCCTTTGGGTTAGATTTAGAAAAAAGAAATCATTTTACAACCCAAACGTATCTACCACTTGGAACACCATAATGCTTAATTTTACATTTATTTGAAGTATGACCCTTTTTCATACAATAAAAGCATGATACAAAGTTTGTGTTCCTATAAGTTGTTCCTTTTTCTACCCATGTTTTACGGGTTCTATTATTATGTTTATTTTTAATTTTAGGAACATACTTATTTTTAACAACCTTATTTTCGTTATTTTTACTACATTCTCCTAAGGTTGTGTGTTCTAGTAGTTTCTTAAAATTTTCACAAGAAGCACATTCATCACTACTAGTAAATTTACCCTTTTCAAAAAATAAAACTTTATTTTTCAAATCTTTATTTTCTTCAAAAATATTTTCAAAATTTAATTTAAAATTTTTATTTTCTTCAAGAATATTTTCAAAGTCTGATTTCAAATTTTTATTTTCTTCAGAAATATTTTCAAAATTTAATTTTAAATTTTTGAAATCCTTTTTCAATTTCTTATGAGCTTTATCTAATTTTTCAGATTCTACTATTAAAGCAGCATAAGTTTCATGCAATTCATCTTCACTAATTTGACTATAATTATCAGAATCGCTAGATGTACTTACTTGGCTTTCAGCATCGTCGTTCACCACTAAACAGATGTTTGCTTCTTCATCAGATTCACTCAAATCGGAAATTGTTTCGTTGTCATCGTCCCATGCGATGTAGGCTTTCTTTTTCTTGAAGTTTTTCTTTTCCTTTATTTCTTCATTCTTTTTTTGATTTGGGCATTCTGCCTTTAGATGCCCCTTTTCCCTACAGCTGTAGCATCGGTAACTTGAGGAAGATGCTTGATTATCTTTCTTTTCGTATCTAAACCTTCCTTTACCTTTAGACTTCATAAACCTGTTTAATCTTTTGATCACAAGGCTTAAGTTTTCCTCTTCGTCTGAGTCTTCATCTTCCGATTTACCTTTGCTTCTTTCAACCTCTGATTTTAATGCCAAACTTTTCTTGTTGGTTTTGGCTTTTGCTTCTTCTTCATCAAGTCTTCCAAGATCTAATTCATGTTCCCTTAACTTTCCAAATAGTGCCGCCATAGTCATGGTGTTGAGGTTTTGTGACTCCGAGATTGCAGTCACCTTAGGTTGCCACGACCTGTCTAAAGACTTCAAGATTTTAATGTTTAATTCATCAGTATCAAATGACTTACCTAGTCCAATGAGATGATTGACAATGTTGGTGAAGCGTTTTTGAACGTCGGAATTGTTTCTCCTTGCTTCATCCGGAACATTTCATACTCTTGAATTAGGGAGTTCTTTCTTGCCCTCTTTATGTCATCTGTTCCTTCATGTGTCACTCTGAGCACGTCCCACATTTCTTGAGCAGTTTTGCAGACAGAAACCTTGTAGAACTCATCAACAGTCAATGCTGATGCAATGATATTTCGAGCTTTTACGTCATTCTGAAATCTTTTCTTTTCTTCAATGGTCCATTGACCACGGGGCTTTGGTTCCTATATATTGTTAGTAGGAACAGAAGAACCAGATGCAATAACATCCCAAATTTCACAATCAATAGATTCAATAAATATTTGCATCTTTACCTTCCAGAATGCATAGTTCTCACCTATGAATAGTGGGGGTCTATTGATTGATGCACCCTCTGCAAAGGTTTGATGTGATCCTGCCATTTGAATGACTATCAAAGCAAGCTCTGATGCCAATTGTTAGAATCGCTGCAGCGGAATTATTAGCGTGGTAACAAACCAAGAGGAGGGGTGAATTGGTTATATTCTCTTATTATGCCTTTTTAATATTTTTCTCTTAATTCTTTCTTACTAAGCAGATAATTGAATGTAAATCACAAAGTAAGGGAAAGAGAAAAATTGCACAGGTGATTAATCATCAGTTGACCCAAAAATGATATCATCTACATAAACTTGCACGATTAAAATGTGTTTTCCTACATTCTTAATTAATAAGGTTGAATCAACCTTTCCTCTAGAAAATTCATTTTCAATTAAAAAAGTACTAAGTCTTTCATACCAAGACCTAGGTGCTTGTTTAAGACCATAAAGGGCCTTTTTCAACTTGTAAACATGATCAGGAAATTTACAAACTGACAGACAACAATAAGAGTTAGTAGTAACTGTACATATTTCTCCCCCTAAATGTGATATTTCCCTTAAACTTAAAAAATTCTGAAAATTTTTTAAGATCTATTCAGTCCAATGCAATGCAGAAATACTTACAAGCTAGTTGAGATTAGTATTTGCAATTCCAAACTAGTTTCAATACTTCTTAGTAGATCAAATTAAACTTTTATCAGACTTAATTAATTCATTGAAATCAACAGTCAGTTTTCAAACGAATTAGAAATTAATGATTCTACAAACAATTTGTAAGCTAGAATGAATGCAATAGTAGCTTAAATGAATGTGATCACAACTACTCCAGGTTTAACAAGAAAGCATTTCAGCTAGCACAATCAGTTCAAAAACTAATTTTGACAGCACAAATTTCAACTTCCCAAACACCAACTATGATTCATGCACTCTCATATCCCAATTTGTTCAACTTCATATATTCAACTATGCATATCAAAACAACATATGCAAAAATTCAATCACAAGAGCTGATTCAGGTGCTATCTTTCAACATTTTTTTAAACAAAATAATTTACATCAAAATTATGCAAATTTGATAAGTTCATTTTCTGCATCCAGGCTCTCAATGTATATTATCATAGCTCATTCGTTATGCATTTGAACTTAAAAACAAATCTCCACAGAACCAACTTTGAAATAGAAATGACAATTTAATTTTCACATATCTTAATCATCAAAAATTGCTAATGAAAATCTGTCAGCAACTCATTTAAATGACTTTTTTATAGTTTTTGATGCTTGACAGAGATTACACCAAAGATAACTTCAAAGTACTCATGAAATTGAATACTAAGCCTGTTAAACACAAATTCAATAGATAATTATCAACAAAGCACTGAAATAACAATGCACATGACTTTACATGACATGAATGAAATTCAACACATGAATATCTTAAATAAATGAATTTCACTTGATCAAAATGTGTAAACAGATAAGAACACACCACAGGATGAATGAAATAGTGATGAACATATCATTTGCCTAACCAGTAATGAATATAACAGTAATTAAATAATGGAAGATCAAATAAAAACAAGATGTAACATCACAGTTTAAACAACACTTAGCTCAAATACTTGGTGCTTGAATGAAGGCTTTTGGATACCACTTGATGGAGTTACATCCTGGTTTGTAGCATCACTTCAAAGATCATAATACCATAGAGCTCTCTTATCCTTTTGAAAACTTAACCTGCAAAGTAAAAACAGTATAATTTTTTTTGTACCCATAATCTCATTTGGGTCCTTTAAGGTTAGAGAGATATTACTTTATAACAGGAATCCAAGCATATTTCCCATTTGGAACATCAAAATGTTTAATTCTACATTTGTTTGAAGTATGTCCCTTTTTCATACAATAAAAACAACAAACATCATGCACCTTGTTTTTCACAAAAGTCCCTTTCTCAACCCAAACTCTACGAGTTCTCTTAACTTTAGACTTTTTATGATGATGCATGTTTATATTTCTAAGATTGCTCTTCCTAAAAAAATTTTGAACATGTGAGATAGGCTTGATTCCTTTAGAAAGTAAATTTTCCAATATGTTAATGTCAAACATGTGACTTTTACAAGATAAACACTCAACAGGTTTTTCATTTGAATTAGATTCAGACAATTTTGTTTCAAGATTACTAACTTTGTTTCTTAATATGACTTCCTCATCTAATGCACTTTCATATTTCCATTTCAATTCTTTAAATTCCTTTTTCATATTTTTATAAGCAGCATTCAATGTTTCAGATTCATCAAGTAATTCAAGAAACGCCTTTTGTAAATCAAATTCACTAGATTCATAGCTAGAATTACTTACTTGGCTTCCAGCATCATCAAAATTAGCTGTCAAACACAGGTTTATTTCTTCAACATAATCACTTGAACTAGAGGTGGTTGATGCATTATCCTTCGAGGCAATGTGAACCTTCTTCTTCCTGTGAATTTTCTTTTCTTTTCTTTCTTTACTTCTTTTGTTGCTTGAACAATAAGCTTTCACATGGCCTCTTTCACCACATCCATAACATTTGAAACTTGAAGAGGAACCTTGATAGTCCTTCTTTTCCTTCAAGATTTGGCTGTCAGATGATTTAACGTTGGCCATCAAGCATAAATTTTCTTGCTTACTAGAATCGCTTGAGCTTGAGGAGTTTGATGTAGAGCATGAATTCGAACAAGTCAACTTAGCCACATTCGATACTTCATCATGAGTGACTCTTAAAAATTTCCACATTTCCTGAGCACTTTTATAAACAGATACTTTGAAAAAATCATCAATGATTAGTGCAGATAAAATTATATTCCGAGCCTTAATATCAAATTGGGCTCTTCTATTTTCCTCAACAGTCCAGTCAAAATATGATTTTTCTACTTCTACACCATCAACTGTATTTTTAGGAATATAAGGACCATTTTGTACAGCTTCCCAAATGCCTCTATCAATAAACCCCATAAAAATCTCCATTCTCGCTTTCCAAAAAGCATAGTTATCACCAGTAAACAATGGAGGTCTGTTAATGAAAGCACCCTCAGCATATACATGGTTTTGATTGTGACCGGCCATTTTCGCAAATTTTGAAAAACTATCAAAGCAAGCTCTGATACCAATTGATGGTATCGGAGGGGGTATTTTTCGAAGAGTATAACACAGCGGAATTAAAACTCAGAGAGCGGAAAGCGTATTCGATCACAATTAAAATTAATTTTGTCCTTTTAGTAAAAATAATGAAGGTGTGTGAACCATAACTAAAATTTAAAAAATTCGAGACGGACGAGCAAGGTCATGAAAGAAATTTGTCAAAATTCTAGGAACAACAGAAAACTTTTTAGGAACCAACTATATGTTAACAACTTTTTTGACAATATATTATGTCACTATTTTATTGGTCTGCACATTTGAAACGGAGTGATCACGACTACCACATAAGCATTTATAAAAAACTCAAATTTAAAAAGTCCACGACAATCAAAGTTCAAACAAACTCTTAGAAGAACTTTTATTGGCCACATTGAGATAAATTATTTTGAATAATTTAATAATTATAATTAGTTATTAGTATAAATGATTATGATATAAAAAAAATACTATGAATAACATTATTAGGAAAATACTATGGATAACATTATTTGAATTTCTTAATTTATAACGCTTTGAATCAATTCTTTACTACTACCTAGAATCGATTATAATAACTTAGCAAAATTGAGAGTGGAATTATATGAATATAGAGGGGCACATCAAACTTTTTAACTTCAAGCCCTCCAAATCTCACCTTCTTCACGGGTGATTCAAAAGTAGACAATTTCTTGGGGGCGGGATGTCAATTTTTCTTATATGAATCAAACTCAAATTAGTCATTTTTTTTCTGAATGATGTTTGAACGTCAAAATCGGAGGGACTTTGACGTTCAAACAAGATAGTCAGTAAGCATAATTACATGATGTACGTCATCGGTTCATCTATAAATATTGCATCCATCACGTAATCCTTGCTTCCTGTTTCCATATTGAACATATTAGGATTCATGTTTTTTATCTCCTTGGCATTTTCCTTTCCTTAGATTTCAAAACATGTCTGTTATTTAAATTGCAATTCCTTGGCATATGTTGTGTTTATTAGCAAAATCCTGACCCTTCAAGGTGTGGATGTTAGTGGTGAAAAGAAATGCTCTTGTAACTGCTCAAATGTGATAAATCGAAACACCTTGACTTCCATTGGCCTTATGAAGACCACAAAGGGATGGTGCTTCAAGGATGAAGAGAATATGATTCAAAGTTCTGGAAGCACACCTGCACAAAATGAAGACCGCACCAACTTCGTCCCTGAAACCAATTTTGAAAGATTTGTTGTTGAAAAACTCAAGAGACTCGAACAGAAGATAGACGCTCTTCATGAGAAAAAGAATAAAAATGATTCTCCAACTGAAGATTCAAGTGAGGAGGATTCAAAGGAAATATTCTAAATTAGAATAGAGGCTTAGAATTTTAGTATGGAGTCGGTTTTGTGTTTTTGTTTTGTGTCTGTTTTGCTTCTAATTTGATTGTAATCACTATGAATATGAATGAAATTGAACTACTTGAAATGAAATCCAAATCTGTTAACTTATTTCTTATGTCTCCTATAGCTCTTTCATGAGGAACCATAAAAAATATGATATCAGATGACAAGTTACGACTAAATTTTATGAGTGGAGGACTAGGTCAAGGATGCACAAGTGTATTTATAAAACTGGACTTGATCTTTGACGTCAACTTTTACAATATGCGACGTAACATTCATTTTTTCTTATTTTTTTAAAAAAACCCATAATAACATTAAACAAAGGAAATATTAAAATATAACCACGAAAAGTATAAATTAAAATTTCAAACAGAGTTCAAACATACAAAAATATACTAAAATATATTAAAATATTACATTAATTTCAGAAAAATAAACTAAAATGGACTCTTCTTCCTAATCTAAGTCAGATGTCTCCATAGACTCAACTTCTGTTGTGTCATCTTCATCATCAGATTCACTTGCTGAGGGAGTTATGAGAGCATTGTCTTCATCTGATTTCTTGTGAATCATGATCAGAGATTTTTCTACTTTTGAAATTCTTGTTGAAAGCATTCAAAATTGATCTACAACAAATCTTTCAAACTCAGTCTGTGGAGTGAAGGTAGAAGGAGTTTCGTCAACATCCTTGAACACCCAACCATCTTTTGTTTTCTTTAGACCATTATGTATCATGTCGCTTTTCCTATTTCATTTGATTCGGTGTAACAAATTTTTTTGTCACCAGTAAGATCAACTTGATTATGCTTCAATACATGGCTGATAAAAACACCATGTGGCAGAATATGTCCATGACTACTTGCAATTTCAATCATGTGCTCACTCATGACAACAACCCAGTTGGTTGGTATCCGGGTTTTTAGGGCATGAACCAAAAATAAATCTACAGTAGTTAGATGATCACGTAAACATCTTCCAAGTAGTATTACCCAAGTAAGTACAAAAGCACACATTTTGAATTTCCATTTTGAAACCATCAAGTAGATATGACTTGTATACCTTTAGCCTTGTTGGACTTCTCAAATATTCCTTATAAATTTTCTTGTTGTTGGTCCATTGGTTGGGTTCAAAATTTCTTTCATGAGACATGAAGCATTCTGCTTTGAGACCAGTAAAAAATAGCCATATATCGTCATCAATTTTAATATCAACACCTTTCACCTGGGAGCATATAACACCATCGACAACCTTCAGATTGTGGTAGAAGACCTGTACCAGGTCAGGGTGGCAATCACCGGTCATTTCTACAAATTTTAATAGACCAACATCTACAAGCCATTCTTCAAAGATAACCCCTCCCTTTTGAATAATTCCACATCCAAGAACTTGTTAGGGACCACCTTGAAGAGTTTTCTATAACATCCAAATTTGTATCGTTCTTCGTCATCACTGATCCACCCATTTGGACTAGCATTTCTTAGAAGGTGTGCAACCTTCTTTCCACACCGTGAAGATGAAGAAGCCATCTGAGAACAGGATTTAGACATTTACAGGAAAGGTTTAAGAATTTTGTTTCTTACAATGATACATGATAGATTTATTCAAACTATATGATGGTTTATTTGCCTACAGAAGTATTCATTTTTAAACCTTGAAGTTTATTAACATTTAACTTCCCTGTTAAAAAAACTACATAACTGTTAAAATACATAGGAATTAAATAAAAAAACCAGAAAAACGATGGAGATTGTTTTTGAAATTCATAACTGTTAACATTTTCCTCAGGATTTTACATGAACAAGAAACTACATTAAAAAAACACAGGAATTAAATAAAAAAAACAAAAAAACAATGGAGAATGTTTTTGAAATTCATAAGGTTTAACATTTTCCTCAACATTTCCACTGTGCCTTCACCGTTAACAAAGAAATGTCTTTGTTTAGTGGAGGAACTGATGGCAATCCTAAGGAAAAAGTTAACATGAATTTGGTTACAGAAGCTCTGTAGTGTAGGTTTTCAAAGGGTAGTTCCAAAGGATCTGAAACTGTATTTAAAGAAAATGTTGGGAGCCACTAATGCGCCCAGCTACTCCAGTGCCAATCAAGTCAATCCTTACATTATCAGAGAATAAAACGTCGAACCTTGTAGAAATTCGTCCTTGCTGAAATTATTTTATTGGGATATATAAGATTGAAAATTATATTAACAAAGTTTCGCATAATAAAACGTCGAACCCTTTAGAAATTCTTCGTTTCTGAAATTATTTTATTAGGATATACAATAAGATTGAAAATTATATTGTCAGAGATTTGCATAATAAAATGTCGAACCCTTTAGAAATTCGTCGCCCATCAAGTCAATCCTTATATTTTCAGAGTTCAACTTCAACCGCATAATAAAACGTCGAACCCTTTATAAATTCGTCATTGCTGAAATTATTTTATTCGGATATATAAGATCGAAAATTTTAGTTAGGCCTGAAACTGATAAGATTTGATGCACAACTTTATAAATACTAAATTTGAAAACGCACTCAGAAATGTCGGTGTTTTCTAAACTGAAGAGTTATAAACCCTAGAAATGTGAAAGACGTTCCCGAATTTGATCAGAAATGGCTTCTTCATCATGATCAAGAAGAAAATGGAAGGTTGTCCGGATTGCAAGGAATGCTAATCCTACAGGTTGGATTGGTGATGAAGACATTCGATGGAAGCTTTTTAGTCTAAGGAAGATTAAAATCGTGGTTTCTCACAGATATCTGAAATTGGTGAGCGTGTTCTACTCCAACTTAAAGATGAGTGATGAAACATTTTGTAACAAAGTCAAGGGGGTTGATATGAAGCTGATCAAAGAGGTTTGGATTGGGATTGTCGTTTATCAACCGATCAGCAAAGCTGATCAAAGAGGTTTGGATTGGGATTGTCGTTTATCAACCGATCAGCAAAGAAGGCTTTCTCTTTCCAATTTGGATTGGTCATCAAGGACTTATTGGATTCACCAAGATAAAAAATGATGATCATCAGCAAGTCTATCGCATATCTGATTCTTGGAGTGCAAACAAAATAGATTTGACAAAAACTGAAGAGGATGAGTGGTATAGATGGTTATGTGGTGAAAATAGATTGTATGTCAGAATCGCTCAAAAAGATTCTTGGGGCTCAAGTAAATTGAAAGTTGACTGCAACAAAAGAATATGGATTTTCGTTCTTTGATTTTAATTTTGTAATCAGTGAGTTCTTAAGTCATCTTTTGTTTTGCTAGTTGTAATCATCTTTTGTATGCCAGCATCGCTAAAAAGATTCTTGGGGATCAAGCTAATTGAAAGTTGACATAGTCATTGACAAAAGACTCTAAGGATTGAAAAATCACCGACAAAATGGAAAGGAAGGTGATGTGAACAACAAGAAATGGATCAACAATAATTCTGCAACAAAAGAATATGGATTTTCGTTGTTTGATTTTAATTTTCTAATCAGTGGCTTCGTAAGCCATCTTTTGTTTTGCTGGTTGTAATCATCTTTTGAATATTAATAAATTTCTCTTTTGGCAATAACATTAGTGAATGGTGATTGAATTGTTTAAATTAATTAAATCACTTGTATGATTGTAATTGAAATATTTAATGTTACATCATTACATTGAATATACAATTGCACTCTTTTTGTTTTTTTATTCCTTTAGAACATCAATAGTACGTCGATTAGTAAACCTACCTGACGTAATATTAATAGAAAAGTTATGACACAAAGAGGTTAACGTCATTCTTCAGGCTTCGACGTATTATTATGAGCCAGATTACTTCCTTTTTTATTTCTTTTTCGTTTAAACCAACAATAAACGTCCAATTTCTTGGGCATGTGACATATTATTCGTTAACCAAACCCAAAGGTCACTTCCTTTTTTATTTATCTATTTTAAATTCCAATAGAACGTCCAACTTTATATGGGAAAACACAGTTGGTTGTGCTTGATAAATGTTGTGTTAGAAACAAAGAGATCCACGTCATATACTAACACCACTCGACGTCCAAGTATATGGGAAAAGACTGTTGGCATGGCATGATAAATGCTACGTTAAAACGAAGAGATACACCTCCAATATTGACACCACTTGACGTCCACGTTGTTTGGGAAATGCATAGGGACGTCAATTTTCCTTCAATATTCGACGTAAAATTATTTGAAGAATTTCTAAAAGAAATCCATTATTACATAGGTTATAAATGGAAACGAAACAAAGGAAAAACATAACAACACTAAACATATGAAAAAAATGAAAATCAAACCACGAAATGATCCGCAGGATTGTTAAAATGTAGAAAGATTTTTGTGAATGGAGGTTGTAGCATTTTGAAAGGGTGCAAAACCCAAATCTTTCAACCTTTTTCTTTGTTAAAATGAAGAAGGAGTTTTTTGAATTGAGTCTATTTTAAATTCATAAGTGTTAACATTTACCTCTGGTTTGCTACTATGCCTTCATCGTTAACAAAGAAATTTCTTTGTTTAGTATAGGAATTAATAACTGTCGCAACCGGAATCGCGACGGGACGACGATCCAAAAAGAAACGGGTTTTCAAAAGAGATTTGGAGTCGCCACCATAGTTTATTCTGGAAAACTACGGAAAAACCATAACATGATAAGACACAGTCCGCGAAAACCAGATTCTGGGTTCGGGAGTCGGTTACGTGTAGGGAAGGTATTAGCACCCTACAACGCCTGCCCTAAGGCAGTACCTTTAACTAAATGCACGAATATGATGTGGTTTTCAAAATGTTTAACTATCCCTAAAATAAAATTCTAAATAAACAAAATATATTTTTTAGTTTCTTGGGCCCGACAAGGATTGACCTTGCTCCTACGTATTCTCATTCAAAATGAGAAATCAGGGTTACGTAGTTCTAGCTTGAAAGATTGTTTGTTGTTTGGAAAAGCAGATGTTTTTAATTTTTGGAGATTTTATGTTTTTAATATTTTCGAGAAAAAGAAGGTAATGAGTACTAGGCCGACGCGAACGGTCGCACGAGTACTCATACCTTTAAAATGATATTTAAATATTTTTAATTATTTTTGAAAAGAGAGATAACGATATTAAGCACTAGGACGATGCGAACGATCACACGAGCACTCATACCGTTATCTACTTATTTAGGAAAACTTAAGAGTATTGAGTGCTAGGCTGATGCGGACGATCGCACGAGCACTCATACCCTCGTTTAATATTACATAAATAAGAGAGAAAGGTATTGAACACTAGGACGATGCGAGCGATCACACGAGTGTTCAACCTTTAAAACATATTTTTGGAAATTTTATTTAAGAAAAGAAGAAAAGGTTTTTAGCACAGGGACGACGCGAGCGGTCACACGTGTGCTTAACCTTCAAAACGTATTTTTGAAATTTTATTTAAGGAAGAAGAAGAGGTTTTTTTAGCACAAGGACGACGCGTGTGCTTAAACCTTTAAAACATATTTTTGAAATTTTATTTAAGAAGAAGAAAAGGTTTTTAGCACAAGGACGACGCGAGCGGTCACACGTGCGCTTAAACCTTTAAAACTTTTCTTGTAAATTTATTTAAGGAAAAAGAAGAGGTTTTTAGCACAAGGACGACGCGAGCGGTCACACGTGTGCTTAAACCTTTAAAACATATTCTTTTTTTTGTAAATTTATTTAAGGAAAAAAGAAAAGGTTTTTAGCACAAGGACGACGCGAGCGGTCACACGTGTGCTTAACCTTCAAAACGTATTTTTTGTACATTTTATTTTTTATATGTATTATTATTATATATATATATATATATATATATATATATATATATATATATATATATTGAAATAGGTGGAAATTTAAAAGAAATAAATAAAATAAGGTAACGAGCGCTCTCGAGATGACGAGCGCTCGTTGGTTCGGAAACGAACGCTCGTTCGTTCAGATAACGAGCGCTCTTTAGGGAGAAGGCTGAGCGAACGGTCGAAAAAGGCTTAAGGCTGACGAGCGCTCGTTCCTTTGGATAACGAGCGCTCATTGGTTCAGAAACGAACGCTCGTTCGTTTGGATAACGAGCGCTCTTTAGGGAGAAGATTCGAACGAACGGTCAAGAAGGCTTAAGGTAACGAGCGTTCGCTCGTTTGGATAACGAGCGCTCGTTGGTGAGAAGGTTTGAACGAACGGTCAAGAAGGCTTAAGGTTAACGAGCGTTCGCTCGTTTGGATAACGAGCGCTCGTTGGTGAGAAGGTTTGAACGAACGGTTAAAAAGGCTTAATGATAACGAGCGTTCGCTCGTTTGGACAACGAGCGCTCGTTGGTGAGAAGGTTTGAACGAACGGTCAAGAAGTCTTAAGGTTAACGAGTGTTCGCTCGTTTGGATAACGAGCGCTCGTCGGTGAGAAGGTTTGAACGAACGGTCAAGAAGGCTTAAGGTTAACGAGCGTTCGCTCGTTTGGATAACGAGCGCTCGTTGGTGAGAAGGTTTGAACGAACGGTCAAGAAGGCTTAAGGTTAACGAGCGTTCGCTCGTTTGGATAACGAGCGCTCGTTGGTGAGAAGGTCTGAACGAACGGTCAAGAAGTCTTAAGGTTAACGAGCGTTCACTCGTTTGGATAACGAGCGCTCGTTGGTGAGAAGGTTTGAACGAACGGTCAAGAAGGCTTAAGGTTAACGAGCGTTCGCTCGTTTGGATAACGAGCGCTCGTTGGTGAGAAGGTTTGAACGAACGGTCAAGAAGGCTTAAGGTTAATGAGCGTTCGATCGTTTGGATAACGAGCGCTCGATTGTGAGAAGGTCTGAACGAACGGTCAAGAAGGCTTAAGGTTAACGAGCGTTCGCTCGTTCGTCTGGATAACGAACGCTCGTTCATTTGGGGTAACGAACGCGCGTTCGTTCACTCCTGGGCTTGGCCCACAGGGGCAGTTTCTAACCTAGAATTTCCCTAGGGGTTCCGTCTTCCCATTCTCATTCACTCATTCGCGCTGTTCTTCTCAGATGAGACCAATGCCTCCTTCTCTCTGATCAAAAGGGTTCACTCTGTCACTCAACGGCCACGTCTCCGATTGACCACCACGGACCTGACTAGCCACTGCAACGAAGATGGCCACCGTATCACTGCCTTCACGAACCAGCTACCACGCCATCATCTCTCTCGATCTAGCCACTGCACCACGCCACGCCACACCGCGCCGCTGCTTCCTTATTCTTATCTACTCTCTCCGACACCGGCAACACAGGGAGGGGTTCGTCTCCGCCAGTTCAAACACACGGTCCGCCACTTCTTCGTTGAGCTCTCCGTCTTTCACCGCCGAGACCATCGTTGGCCGTCGCTCCAGCTCATCCCCTCCTTCTTCGATTGTGCAATGGGTTTTGGATTTGGTTTATTGATATTGGCCGTGAGCGTGAGAGTTAGGAAGGAGAGAGGGAACGGGGTGAAACAGAGAATGAATGGAAGGGGAGGTTGGTGAAGAGGGAACTCATGGTACTCAGAGGAAAATCATTCATGATGGAAAAAAAAAAAGAGCAGCAGAAGCAGTTATGCAGTAAGCGTTCATGATGAGTTTGGGTGCACAGATGAACCAGAAACTTACCTGCTGCTATGGCTGCCGCTATCGCTCTGTATCCGGTGACCTTCTCTAACCTTTCGTTTTCTCTGCCTGTGCCAATGATGAGTCTGAATGATGATTCCCCAAATGATGGTCCCCGTGTGCTCTTTCTCCCTTTTTTTCTCTCTCTGATACAACCAAATCCTTCCCCAAAATCTTGGAAAAATATTCCCTTGTAACAACCTGGTCCCCCCTCCTTCAGACATGCTTCCCATACGTGCCCTTTTCCACGTTTTTTCTATTTTTTATTATTTTTTTTTAGTTTCAATTTTATTTTATCTTTTAATTATTTTCAGTTCTAATTTTATTTTTTCAATTTTTTAATTATTTTGATTAATTAATTCTATTAAACAAATGGAAGATAAGAAAAATAGAAACTGAATTAAAAGCAAAAATCTAAATACATAAGAATAAAACGAAAAGGTAAAATAAAAATAAAATAAATAAAAAACCAATAAAAACACATTTTTTTCAACCCGGACAAAATTGAGTGTTGACAATAACAAACCAATGGAAAAAGTTAACATGAATTTGTTTTTGGAAGTTCTATAATTTAGTGAAGGAGGAGTAGCGTTTTGAAATGATGCGAAATCCAAATCTATCAACCTTTTCCTTTGGTTTTCTATACTCCTTAAAGCTTTTTTGTGTCCTTGAAGGAGATAACAGAAAACACAGGAAAAAAATTAACAGATGGAGTTCATAGCAGAAATTTTATAAATGGATGTTTACAGGTTATCTAAGTCTCCGAGACTGTATTTATAGATATCCTCTGTAGGGTCTGTCTTTTAAATGTTTTGAAGGAGTTTATGAATTTTATGAATGTTGTAGTGTTTTGAAAGGCCTTGGAGTTATTACAAGTTAACACAAATAAACCTTGGAGTTGTTAAAAGAAATTTTATAAATGGATGTCTACATAAATAATTACTGTTGGGAAAGGCTTGATATGGGTCTAATATGGGCTTCAATAATAAAAGGCAGTCTACTTAAATGATATATGGGAAAATGTAGTTTGTTGCTACAAACGAAGAGGTTGACGTCAATTTCTTCAAACTTCAAAAGTGTCTTTTTGGTTTTATTCTTTTTTCTTTTAATCCAACAATAAACGTCGGATTCCTTGCGCAAATGACGTATTATTTGTTATCCGAAGGCAAAGGTCTCTCTATTTTTTCTTTTTCCTTTTCATTCCTTGGTTTAAAAGAAAAACAAATTATTTCTAGAAAAAAAAAACGTCAAATTGGTGAAAGAGTTCGACATTCTTTGGTTGGTTTAAAAGAAAAAAGAAAAAAAGAAAAAAAAAGTGGGACTGAGGTTATTCTTAACGTCGAATTCCTTGGGCAAATGACGTATTATTTTTTATCCGAAGGCAAAGGTCGCTCTATGTTTTATTTTTCCTTTTTATTCGTTGGTTTAAAAGAAAAACAAATTATTTCTGAAAAAAAAAAAGTCGAATTGGTGAAAGAGTTCGACATTCTTTGGTTGGTTTAAAAGAAAAAAAGAAAAAAGAAAAAAAAAAGAGGGATTGAGGTTATTGTTAACGTTGTTTGTTCTGTTATGTGGCTTCCTCCGCTTAATAAAACGTCGAAGCCATGAGTACAATGACGTTTTTTCGTTTGGTTTACAAGAAAAAATTAAAAACATAATTTTTGGAAAATAGAACATTGAACGTGAAAAAGAATTGGACGTTATATGGTTAATTTAAAAGAAAAAGAAAAAAATATTAGAAAAGGAACTAAATAACAAAACGTCTAAGCCGGTATAAAACAAACATTTTATGGGTTGATTTAAATGAAAATAAACAAATAACTGCTAACTGGAATATACAAAGTCCTTCTGTTGTTACGGTAGACGCCATACTAATTAAATCAATATTTAGTATTTATTTATTTTGTATTGGACGTCAACTGGTTCCTTAATGACGTTATGTGATTACGACAATCACGACCAACCCCCACTTGTTCGACGTTCCATATTACTGCTGGAAGCAAACCACTATTTCGTTATTTTTTTATTTTAAATTGAACGTCAGATATTTCTTAAGTTGACGTTATGTGATTCTAAGGTCATTGTTTTACGTCGATGTTGGCCTTATTTGACGTTAATACATTTTAGATTACGTCGATATGTTTCTTGTTTGATGTTAATACTTTTTAGACGGCGAACTATTTTAGTAAATGACATGGAGCGAATCAATTTATTTACGAAAATGCCACTGGTCATTTTTAATGTTGCATATTTAGTGCTACGACGTTGAACGTGTGACGTTATACATTGTTCTTGCACTAGTGTTTGTTGTGGAGAGGTGTATTCTAGTTGGTTTCTAAGTGTTGGACTTTAGGCAGAGATGTTCCCAAAAGAAGTTGAGTCGTCCGCCATGCTTATGTGTATGTTTTAGGTGACTCTTATGTCTTAATAATCCACGTTATGGTTATGGTTCCATGTTATGACTGTTGCCGAAAGTGAATGCCAGTGTGATAGATGTGTCTACTCGCTGTACCTAGTAAATCTTGAGTGACTATTTCGACCGTGCGATGCAGGAAAGAGGTTGTCTTCGGCCGTTCAATGTAGAAGAGGATGGGTTTGAGTGTTGCAACCTTTCTCCTATGCGATATAGTGGAGATGGGAAGGATGTTTAGCCTTTGAGTCCGGTTTGATGCTGAGTATAATGTCCAATGTGCGATGCATCGACGTTTTTACTCGTAAGTACTTAAGCAGCAGGGAAAGAAATTGTTTAGTCGCGAGGGCGCGACGACTCGAACGCCATTGTTTAAATAACAGGTGTGAATGGTAGGGTAGGGGAGAAAGACAATTGTTCTATGTGGTTCGTGATGATGATAGTATTTGGATAACTTTGTTTGCTATGAGTATGTTTTTACTAGTAACTTATCCATGTTTGTTGTTATTTGTGTTTGTGTGATGATTGAATGACTCTTTGGTTATACGGGAGCACATGACATTGCAGATGTTCCTAATGCAATTTAAAGCCGAAAGAGGATGGGGAAGAATATTTCTCGTTAAATTGTATATTTAATAAATTTTAAAGAAATGTAATCTAGATATTGTTCATGAAGAGTTTTTATGTTTTTCTTTTATTTTTGCATGTTACAATATTAAATTTTTTTATTAAGTCTGTCTTTCCGCATGAGAAAAGTTTCATATATTTTGAACTTTTATCACAACTCGTGGCATCTTGAAAATGGGGTATTACATGTTGTGAAACCTGGTTGCGTGAGACAAAACACATTGAAGCGCAAGGGTCTGATTCTGATTCTCGTGTGAATCTGCGATTTGGGATTTTCTATAGGGTGCCTAGTGTTGTCTCATGATGGAAAAGACAAGGCTCGCGGAGGCTGCTGTTGTAGATGTTGCGATTCATTATGAACGAACTTGGTTCTTGAAGGAGGAGGAATTATTTATCTGTTTCTTTTTGAATTTGCAGGTTTGAGGTGGAGATTTAGGATTTTGTGGTAGCTACGGGTTTTTTGGGTAGTGATGCGATTTGGCACGTGCAATGGTTGACAATGGTTTATAGAGTGGTGTTTCGATTTCTACTGCAGGTTTCTCACGAGGTAGTGATGAACATTTGGTACATCATCAATGTTGTTCATGACTGACTAGATTCATCAGTGCATCATCGACGACTAGGAATTTGTTGGAGAAAGGTTGAAATGGAGATGAAAGGGATGGTGGCGTGCATAATCTGGTTGGTGCGCTAGTGAGTACAAGGATCATGCCACATGTTTGCATCTCACTAGCTTGTTTTGTTAGTGGTAGATTGTGCACACGTGGCAACATCTAGTTAAAACTAATATTGTAAGTGATATGAAGGGTGAAAATAGGCAACTAGAGAGGTGTAATAGTAAAATGACCCATTATTGAAAAAAAAGGAGTGTTTAAGTGAAACTATGGGTGCATTCAATTCCTTATAAATTTTTTTCCAAAATTTGCTAATTTTTGACTTATTTTGTAACTCAAAACAATTTAATTTCACACTTTGAATGAATCAAACTTTAACTTCAACTGCATCAACATACAATAGAATATCCAGAAATAAATTATACAACTAAAATTCACTTTTTAAGACCTTTTAATTTCCAAACTCCATAAGTCCAATTGTCATAAATCTTATTCAAATCAATCATTTAAGCACAAAAATTCAATCAAAATTTCGAAATTAAGTCTAACATGTAGGCATAAATATGCACTCATCATAGTGACTCTAGTAAAGAAGCTCCACAAAGCTTAAACCAAATGGTCAGGAGCTAAAGTCACTAAAAATTTGGAGAAAGCAAGAGGCCATACAAAAAGAAAAGGTGAAAATTAAAAGAGAGACCCAACTTGTCATTCTAAAATGGAACTTGGAATTTTAAAACAAAAAGATTAGATTAAAAAAGAGAAGATTAAGAGAAGAAGAGAGGAAGACAAGAGAAGCAAGGAAGACCAAAGAAAGAAAGAGGAGCAAGAAAGAAAAGAGAAAGATGAGGGTGGAAGAAGAAACAATGAAGAGAAAAAGAGAAGAGAAAATAAAGAGAAAGAGTATAAAGAAAAAAAGATATTGAGAGAAGAGAAAGAAAGAAAAATGAAATCTTTGTTCAAGGAGGAAGTGTTACTATAATCTCCTCTCATCTCTTCAATAGTAATTGAAACCAAGATGATAAAAGGAATTTTTCAATCTTTTAAGTTGTCTCAGTTTATCATTAATTCATATTTCTTACACCCAACTTATATTCATGCGAATTTTTCAAATTCACCTCCTTCCTTTGTTTTAAACTCCTCAAATTTTTCAAATTCATACTTTAAGTTAATGTTTCCTCCAAGATTAAAATAAACTTAAAATGAACAAAAATATTTTTTAGAAGTAGGCCTTAAAAACTCTCATGGAAAGTATTTCAAAATTATCATAAGGCCTTCTTCTAATCTTTAATTTAAATATATATTGTCTATAGTACAAAAAAATTATTGAATTTTTGTTTGATGCTTATTATAGATGGATCTTTGACCTTGGAGGAATAATACACAACTAATAATAGAAAAGTGTCGTGTCATGAAAAAACATAAAGATTTGAGGACAAATCCTTTTCAAGAGGGAGGGGACACTGGTGCAGAAACGGCTTTTTACGTCCGATATTTTGGCCTTTTGACGTCCGGCGTGCGCCGGACGTCTATGCGGTAGACGTCCCTCAGACGTCCGCTGCCTGAGGACGGACGTCTATATGAACGTCCGCTGCCTCAGGACGGACGTCTATATGAACGTCCGCTCTGCCTGAGGACGGACGTTTATTATAAACGTCCGCTGCATCAGAACGGACGTTTATATAAACGTCCGTTGCCTGAGGACGGACGTTTATTATAAACGTCCGCTGCCTCAGGACGGACGTTTATATAAACGTCCGTGGCCTGAGCACGGACGTTTATTATAAACGTCCGCTGCTGTCTGAGGACGGACGTCTACCTTGCTGAATTCTTTTGGTGTAGGGCTGGGGTGGGACGTCCGTATGTGCACAGACGGACGTCTATAGACGTCCGACTGTACACTAACGGACGTCTAGTGGGCGTTTTTTTTTTAAAAATTTGTTTGTTTTTTCAATAGAACCACACCTGAAAAACAGAAAAATGTCCCAGAACAATTCTCCAATAACATAAATATGCGTTTTATATAAACAAAATTCTACTTAATGTTCAATCCACTACCAAACTATTAACATAAAAATAAAACTAAAACCAAACAATGTTCAATCAAGAAGAAATATAACTATTCCTAACTCCATCTTTGTAGAAGATAAGCGGTCCACTCCTGCCTTATCTGGTTAATTGTTTCCTCTGTAATAGGCGATGTAGTCTTGAAGCGCTGCAAAATTCAAGAAAGATTCATTATTGTTTCATATATAGTTGAAGATGATTTTGATTTGTAATGTATTGAAGGTATACATCATTACCTCATTCCAGTCATCTGTAATGACAGCTCGAATGATGGTCTTAATCCAACACATCACATAGAAGCCACATTCCCATGAATCTACCTACTGGTTACACTAAAATAACAAACTAAATAGTTAAAAATTTAGATCATTCAATAACATAAATGAATTAGAAACTATAAATGACTTACAACCTTTGGATACAAAATTTGAACCAATTGACCACGAGATTTACCAATAACTCTGTACAGATTGAAAACACAAAGTATAATTAATATGACTATTTTATCATAAAAGTTGAAGGTTAACATCAAATTGAAGTCATTTTTTGGAGAAACACTTACCATTGAAGCATGGTTCTCAAGTCATTTTTCATCTTCCTGTGCAACGAACAAAACCATATAATTTTACATTGTTTGGGAATGATAACCATCAGCTGCCAGTGAGACCTATCACGAAGGACAAATAGTTATTCAACTAATTAAGGAAACTATAATAATAAACTGACCACATATAAAAACACGTACCCGTCAATGTATGGCACAAGGTATATGTCTCTTTTGGACTCATCCATCCATGTTTGCAAATAATGTTGTCTGTTTTGAAGTGTGTTACCAGACGGTTGAATGGTCTGAGGTTCAACAAATCCGTACATGGAAGACCGACCTTGGTCTACAACGATTGTGTCCATGTACCTAAAACAACAAAGTTAAGTCGTTAGAAACTATATAAGAATGTAAATAAAAGTAATATCAAAGACCAAATTGACTAACTTACATGCACCACAGCTGAATGATGGAAATATTCAACATCCTGTCTCCCTCAATCACCTCCAATGCATCAGAAAATGTGATATAAACTGACACATGTGGGGGAAGACCAAATACCCTCAAATCCCAGTATAGTTGTAATGATGCTTTCTTCAATCTGGGTAATTTTGTCACTAACTTTGATATAGGATCATCCTCTGCTTCAGCCATGTCATCATCTTCATGTATGACTGTATCATGAATTGGCTGCTTCTGAGGACGTGTGAACTGAAGATAAGAATTTACGTGAAAGCTTTATAAACAATTATATGAAGACAATTAACATAGAAATACTAAGGAAAAAGACATTATACCTGTGGAGTCGCGATGTGGGACATGATCAATGCTCTAGGCCAGGCAATAAATGTTCCTATGGCCTCCCCCACAAAGTTAATTTCTGGAGTGGGTACAGGCACCTGAGCCTGGGGATCCCGAACCTCGTCAATGGTCACACGCACGTGCTGGGGTAATATGGGAACACCATGAATGGTCTCCCCTCCCTCAAGCACTCGTCCGACAGCCACAATGCGTGGGGGATCCCCATCAACCAACAGCTCATATTGACCGCTATACTCATTGGGTTCTACAGCAGAGCATGATCCTCTAGTGCTGACACGAGGTGCTGTGGGAGTTTCATCGGCCCCCATGTGGCCTTGCGTCATGGAATGCAGCTTTTCTTCAAGCGCTCTTTGTATTTGTTTTTGTTCTTGTAGCTGCTCCATGAATCGTTGCTCCATTGATCTCATGCTTTGGTTGAGTCTTTCCTCCCACTGAAGATCCATCTGCCTCAGTGTCTCCTGACTCATTGATTGGGGGGTTTTCTGTGTAGGGCCAAAATAGTCACGAAGACCAATCGCCCCTGGAACTCCACGTACACGTCCTGGGTGCTCGGGCCTTCCAATGGCCGTTGTCAGAATGTCGTCCCTACCTTGGCCAGCAAATGTGCCCTGAGTCTGCTGCTCAACCAACTCATCCTGCACATAAAAAACCAAGTTACTTAGAAGACATGCTGTGATAGATACACAATCAAATAACTGCTTATAATTTGAACTTACAATTCTCTGTGAGATCAAGGCAGCTGAGGAAGATGTCATGTTCCCATCAGATTTAGTCCGAGCAGCCTTCCACAGCTCGTACCTAGCAGGTGCAGGTGCTAGGTCAGGCGACTCAAGTCCCAAGGCATCGGCTCTAGACTTTCTCAGTTTCTTCTCCAGTTTTGCATATCCACCTCGTGATAACAAGTGGGGTGTGTCGTTTAGCCTTTGTCTTTCTTGGGCGGCTAACCTTTTATACTGTGAAAGCATGTATATAAGTAAGTCTAAAATCATAAAAACACAATGAAAGATGATCTTAAGAAACATACCTTCCATTCTTCAGACTCTCTAGATGCACGAAACTGCATCCAATCCTCCTCTGTGAAGGTATAATGCTGAGATGGATTTTCATGTTGTCTATCTCCAAAGACATATAGTCGTGTCAGCCTTGTCTTGAAATCCCTAAATCTTATCGCTATATGCGATAACACTTTCTTTCTGATTTGCAATGTGTTTGGAATATCAAAATGTTGCTGTTTAAAACAAAAAACTTGTTACCAAGAGAAAAGTTAACAGATAAGTATATCACAAATTGCATGAAGTCTAAACATACCTGAACATCTTTCCATAAGAGGTTCTTGTCGACCTCTGGGACGTCATCCCAACATGCATGAAGGATAGAGACATGACTTTTTGCTAACTTGCCCAGATAACTCCTAAACCTATCAGCATTTGGCCCTGATGGATGACCTGATCTGGGGTCAATGTCAACATGCCTCCTCTGACCATCCACGCGTCCGGATGTCACATCTGCCACTCGGGTGACGCCTCGTCCACGTCTGCTCTTTCCCGATCCTGAGTCTGAGGCCGACATACCTGAAAAATTAGACAACGTTAGTAATAATTCAATTATGATGGACAAACATATAAAGTCAATAAAAGTGAAAATATTAACCTATTAATTAATTGTTTTTTCCCAAATGCCTTCGTTGTGATCACTACGAATTGCTTGCATTACATCGGCAACGTCATCAACTGGGTCTTCAGTGGGTCTACATGCAACAGATGTTGTCTCAAGTATATCAAGAGAATCGTCATCATCATGTCCATGCATGTTTCTACCTTCTAAAACCACTGACCATTTGTTATTTGATGGATCACTTACGTAGAATATTTGTCTTGCTTGACTAGCCATGATAAATGGTTCATCAGTGTAATTCATCTTGTTCAAGTCTACCAATGTGAAACCAAGGTCATCCATCATGACACCAGAATTTATATCAACCCATTTACACTTGAAAACTGGTACTCTAAAAGTAACGTAATCAACTTCCCATATTTCTTGTATTATTCCAAAATAACTGATGGATGCTGTGATTGGATTTTTGTCTTTAGCACTAGCAAAGTGCACAGACTCAGCTTGTAGTGTGACGCCACTATTTTGAACTCTGCTTTTTTCATCTTCTACCTTTGTCTGAAAAGAAATATTGTTTATATAGTACCCACCATATGTAATGACCTCTGTGTTCGGTCCACGAGATAACCTCAATAAAGTTTCAGAAACATGTGGAGTCGCATACACCTTTTTCTTAAACCATCCCAAGAAGGTTTTCACATGTTCATTAAGATGCCATTTTTCACTCATTTTTGGGTTTGCTGCCTTTATTTCATTAACGTGGTCAGAAATGTAAGGAATCACATCAACAGTGTTGTTTAAGACGTACAAATGAGCTTGGTCAATTTCTTTTCTGCTAACACTTTGAATTGTCACACCTCGAACACCCTTACCTTCACATTTTCCTTCGTTTTTGCTCTTGGGAAGACCGACGGGTTTACAAGATGGCATATAACTTGAACAAAATTCAATGGCTTCTTCTGCAACGTATCGCTCTATGATTGAAGCTTCTGGTCTATACTGATTCTTGACATATCCCTTTAAGATCTTCATGTATCTTTCAACTGGGTACATCCACCTTAAGAAGACCGGCCCACATATTCGAATTTCTCTGACTAGATGAACAATCAAATGTACCATGATGTCAAAAAAGGAAGGTGGAAAATACATCTCCAATTGACATAGTAGTCTTATTCCCTCATTTTCCAATTCATCTAAACCTCGAGGGTCAACAACTTTCTTGCAAATGGCATTAAAGAAAAAACTCAGACGTGTCAGAATACCCCTAACAGAAGGAGGTAATATGCCTCGAATAAGAACCGGTAACAATTGTTGCATCAATACATGACAATCGTGAGACTTTAAACCAACTAGCTTTAAGTCTTGCATAGACACAAGGTTACTAATATTTGAAGAATAACCTTGCGGAACCTTCACACTTCTTAAACAGTTACAAAAACTTTGTTTTTCTTTTTTGGAAAGTGTGTGACAGGCTGGGGGCAGAGAGGTGCGTCTTCCTATTATCTGTGGATGTAACTCAGATCGGATTCCCATGTCAGCCAAATCTTGTCTTGCCTTTATTCCGTCTTTGCTCTTCCCTTTGACGTTTAATAAAGTTCCGATGACACTGTCACAAACATTTTTTTCAACGTGCATCACATCAATACAATGTCTAACATCAAGTTCACACCAATATGGAAGCTTAAAAAATATCGATCGTTTCTTCCAAATGTTCTTTGCAGAGGTACTTTTATGATGTTTTCCAAACACAATGTCAATGTTTTTGACTTCGTTGTACACCTCTTGACCATTCCGGGGTCTGCACACAACCTCATCCTCAGCACTTCCATTAAATGCTTTTTTCAATCTACGATAAGGATGATTACGAGGAAGAAATTTTCGATGTCTTGTATATACTGTCTTCTGACCATGCTTCAACTGAAGGTAACTAGTGTTTTCTTCACATATGGGACATGCAAAATGACCTTTAACACTATAACCGCTCAAGTTTCCATATGCTGGGAAATCATTTATAGTGCAAAACAACATTGCACGCAAACGGAACTGTTCCTGAACATGTGAATCAAACACGTCGATGCCTTCTTCCCACAACAATTTCAAATCATCAATTAAAGGTGCTAAGTAAACATCAATGTCATTTCCAGGTTGTCTAGGACCCGATATCATCATGGTCAACATCACATATTTTCTCTTCATGCACAACGAAGGAGAAAGATTGTAAATCATCAACATAACTGGCCACGAACTGTGTTTGCTACTTAAGTTTCCATAAGGATTCATACCATCAGTTGCAAGTGCAAGCCTTAAGTTTCTTGGATCTGCACCAAATTCAGGGAATTTGTCATCAATCTTTTTCCATTGTGGAGAATCAGCAGGGTGTCGAAGAAGATTATCGCACTTTCTTTCGTCAGAGTGCCATTTAAGGTTCTTTGCATCTTCTTTAACAGAGAACATACGTTTGAACCTAGGTATTATAGGCAAATACCACATCACCTTAGCAGGTGCACCATCATTACCTTCATTACCAGTGACTCTGTCAGATTTCTTTTTAAAACGGGATAAACCACATGTTGGACAATAGTTTAACGAAGCAAACTCCTTTGTGTACAAAACACAATCATTAGGACAAGCATGTATCTTTTGATATTCAAGACCCATTGGACATAAAATTTTTTTGGCCTCGTAATTACGAATAGGTAGAGTATTATTTTCTGGAAGCATCTCCTTCAACAACTCCAACAACTCGGTGAAACTTTTATCGGTCCATCCATTCCTTGTTTTTAAACTAAACAACTTTAAAGTTGAAGACAAGCGTGTAAAGTTTGAGCATCCTGGGAACAACGGTTGCTCTGAATCATTAATAAGAGTATCATACAAATTAGCCCTTCCAAAATTATCTTCACCGACATCACGTATCATGTCCTCTAAATGGTCACTCATCCATTCTTCCACATAATTTGTTCCTCGTGACGTGGTAGGCTGCTCAAGTACTTCTCCATGCCAAGTCCAAACTGTATAAGTCCTCATTATGCCATACATGAATAGATGGTCACGCACATTGCCTAAGTCTTGGCGTATTTGATTAAGACAACGCACACAAGGACAAAAATATGTCCCGTTGACAGACTTAGCATTTTGTTCAACGTATTGCAAGAACTGCGAAACACCCTTGTCATATTCTTCACTCATGCGACGTTCGTTCATCCATCTTCGATCCATACTATGTTCGTAAAATCATCAGTTCAAGTGTTTTAAATTATGAAAATTAATTTTCTCAAACTGTCCAATCGGACAATTCAAAATTTAACACAAACGATTAAAAGATTAATCGTTTGTCTTAAATTTCAAACGGGAACTAAGTGTCACTCAATGTATGGCAATAACTAATACACATTTTACACAATAACACATACATGCATACACAAAATTTAACAGTCAAAAACGTCCATACATTAATACACATTTCGCATTAATCGTTTAACACAATAACATAACTAATACACATTTTACAGTCAAAAACGTCATACACAAAATCCACATATATACATGCATACACAAAATCCACATACATGCATACACAAAATTTTCAACCAACAAGCTAACCTGAAAAGTAGATTCCAAATCCGAAGGAGGGAAGTGGAGGACCAAACGGCCTAACACGCAGTCCAAAAAGAGTCAAGGAAGCCGTCCAAGAACACGCAAGATTCTGCAAAAAAACGGACCGAAATCAATTTTTAATCGGTTCAAATCAAAGACATTTCATCACAGAGCAATGTAATCAGATTAAATGTAATTTTAAACGGTCTAAAAGTGAGAAAACCAACCTGGAAACTGAACGGCGCAGCAGCAGAGACGGCGTTCGCGGGGAAGAAGACGACTGACTGGTCTGGGTTCGCGGTTTCCATTTTAATCAACCTAGACGTCCGAGCCACGTGGGCCGGACGTCTATAGTATTATAGACGTCCGGCCCGCCACTAATATGACGTGTAAAGAATTTAAAATTTGAATTTCGCGGGGCTTTAAACGTTCGTTCCCATGGCTCGGACGTCTATAATTTTATCAACGTCCGTCCCAAGACGGACGTCTAAAATTCTGATGAAAACCCTAAAACGATTCAACTATATGTCAGTCCTCTGAACGTCCGTCCTGGGGGGCGCGGACGTCTATAACATTATAGACGTCCGCGCCCCTCAGGACGGACGTTCAGAGGTCTGAAAGTAATTATTACCCCCAGCCACTCTGTCAGTCCTCTGAACGTCCGTCCTGAGGGGCGCGGACGTCTATAATGTTATAGACATCCGCGCCCCTCAGGACGGACGTTCAGAGGACTGAAAGTAACTATCACCCCAGCCACTCTGTCAGTCCTTTGAACGTCCGTTCTGGAGGGGGACGGACGTCCATATATAATGGACGTCCGTCCCCCTCCAGGACGGACATTCAAGAGGCTGATGGGTTGTACTACCCTGTCAGCCTCTTGAACGTCCGTCCTGGAGGGGGACGGACGTCCATGTAAAATAGACGTTCGTCCCCCTCCAGGACGGACGTTCAAGAGACTGAGGGGTTGTACTACCCTGTCAGCCTCTTGAACGTCCGTCCTGGAGAGGGACGGACGTCCATATATAATAGACGTCCGTCGCCCTCCAGGACGGACGTTCAAGAGACTGACAAGACTGAGGGGTTGTACTACCCTGTCAGCCTCTTGAACGTCCGTCCTGGAGGGGGACGGACGTCCATATAAAATAGACGTTCGTCCCCCTCCAGGACGGACGTTCAAGAGACTGACATCTCAGTCTCTTGAACGTCCGTCCTGGAGGGGGACGGACGTCTATTATATATGGACATCCGTCCCTCTCCAGGACGGACGTTCAAGAGGCTGATGGGGTCACACCCTGTCAGCCTCTTGAACGTCCGTCCTGGAGAGGGACGGACGTCCATATATAATAGACGTCCGGCTCCCTTTAGGACGGACGTCTACACACTCAATTATTTACATTTATGCCACCGGTCAATTATTTACGTTGGAGTTTTCGTGGACGGACGTCTATGGAGTGACGTTAAAGGTCAATTCTGCACTAGTGGGATGATGACATACCCCCTAGCTATGACCAAGCATACTCACGAGGAGTTGGAGTAATCTGTGGAAGGTGGACCCAAGATCTTATCTTCATGAGCTATCAATGATTTCTTAGAAGATTAAGTTTCTTTTAGGCTTCATATTATTAGCCAACTAGTATAGGGTTTCCCTTTTAGGCCTTCTATAATGCGGGAAGTAGTGTAGGGTTTTGGTCAACTTGGGTCAACAAATGTCAACACCTAATGTTGACCTAAGAGAGATCTATATTCTAGAGTTGGCCACATGGGTAACTCTTTTGTCTTTGCCTTGGTGAGCAAGGGATAAGGGTGTGTCCTACCTTTGGGAGAAAGTGACCATGTGTCATGCTCTCAATGGAGAGGATTTCCCATAGGTAGTGACTCTGTGTCATTCTAGAAATCACTAGTGTAGAAAGGGCTTTAGACGTCTGTTATTTTGGGCTTTTAACGTCGGATCGGGATCTGACATCTTTACGAGTGACGTTTGATGGACAAATTTGTAAGCACCAAAATATGATGTCACAAACTTGTTTCACAATCGGCAAGTATGACCGAATCGTTCAAGTAATAAAACTTGGTAAGACCAAGTATCGTTCTTCCCAAAGGACTCACGGCCTAGTTTAGTTATGTGATTTGTTGATTAGCTAGGACTTACAAACGAAATATTCAAAGTTTAATATGCAAAGACGAAAATAAACATGTATGCATGAATTTGATCAATGGCAAAGACAAAAGATAAACACTTTCAATGAATTATATAAATGAATATGTTGTTGGGGGTCAATTTCATCTCATCCACTCTCATATATTTTAGGAATTCAACATTCAAATCATCATTGTTAATGCCACTCTCTAATGTACCATTCTAGATGGCTTCTCCCTAATCAAATAGTTCATACAATTCCTAGAATTCCTAATGATTAGTTCATTACTGCAGGAGCTTAAAGGCAACCAATATAATGTTGTCAGTAAAATATTGGGAGAAATTCCCCGGATCTAGACTTCCCCGTACGTGTCCGTATCGACAAAACCAATAATCATGCATTAGAATGAGTTAAACAATGCAAGCATTGAGCAAAGAGGAAAATCCCTAACTAATGATGAAAGAAAGCATATGTCTTAATTCAAAGATGTACTCAACAAATCCATATATGAGAGCTTCAAGAGATTACATTGATTCCCCAACAAACATACAAGGTTTAGTTCACCATCGTCATGGTGAACCTAGATGAATAACAATGAAAGAATGAAAGAATAAACCCAATAAAGGTGAAGAGGTAGCCTGAGCATCCAAGATCCTCCTTCAAAGGGGTGGAAGAGAGAGTGTTTGCCTCGTTTCTGCCAAAGATACTAATCCCAAGGACGTGCAAGCCCTTATATACTAATCTAGAGTTACAAAAGATTACAAAAGCCCAAGCCCAAAAAGTGCCGCTCAGCGGTATTTACCGCTCAGCGGTGATTGCGCGTCTTCTTTCTTCCCCTCAGCGGCCATTTTGCCCCTCAGCGGTTCCAACGCCACCTCTTGAGTGCCGCTCAGCGGTAGTTTGCCGCTTGTTAGCAAAATGATGAAGATGAAGTTTTGATGATGTCCAAATCAAGTCAAGAACAAACAAGACTCATGAAGAATGATCTTTGAAGACTTGTAACCTCTTGTAAAAATTGTATGAACATAGGAAAATTAGTAGTTTCTTGTATGTATTCAAAAGTGATGTAAAAATAAATCAAAAGCAAAATCTGTGCAGTGTTAATCGATTAACACAGGGTGTTAATCGATTAACGTTAATCGATTAACAGAGGGCGCTAATCGATTGTTCCAGAGGCAAATGGCGAAGCACAGCATTTCAGTGTTAATCGATTAACAAGGGGTGCTAATCGATTAACGTTAATCGATTAACAAGGGCTGTTAATCGATTAACATAGTGAACGTTTGAAAAACTAGCCGTTTTTAGAGACGTTGAAGTATCCGTTGGGTTGTTAATCGATTAACCACTGTAGCTAATCGATTAACACTGTCAGAAAGTCTAAAAGCGAAAATGGAGGAGCCCTTGGATGAGTCTATAAATAGACTCTCATTTTCTCTCAAATCCAACTCTTCCCTTGTGCTCAAGTACTCTGAACTCTTGTGAGAACTCTGTGAAATTGCTGAAGCTAAGGAAACTCTTGTCTGCAAAGTCCTGAAGTGGTACTGCGGTGACAGAGGAATAGCTTGATCATCCTTGGTGTGTCTGAGGAAGTGTCTGGAAGAGAATCATCCTTCGTGAAGCATTCGAAGGAGGTGATCATCCTTTGTGAAGATTCAAAGGAGGTGTAAGTTCATCTCTTGTGGTTTCAAGAGAGGTGGTAATTTCTAAACTGTTACAAATTGTTTTTCTGTGTGACTAATATTTGTAATAGTTTTGTGATAGTGAAAAAGGTTTATCTTATTTGAGATAAGCGACTGGACGTAGGATCCTAGTGATCTGAACCAGGATAAAATACCTGTGTAATTCTTCTCTTTCCCTTACTCTGTTATTTACGTTTAATTATCTGCTTAGTAAGAAATTAAGAGAAAAATATTAAAAAGGGATAATATTTGAATATAACCAATTCACCCCCCCTCTTGGTTTGTTTCCACGCTAACCATTCCGCTGCAGCCGCTCTGACAATTGGTATCAGAGCTTGCTTTGATAGTCATTCAAATGGCGGGATCGTTTCAAACATTCGCAGAGGGTGCTTCTATCAATAGACCACCACTATTCACAGGTGAAAATTACGCATTCTGGAAGGTAAGAATGCAAATATTTATGGAGTCTATTGATATAGATATTTGGGATGCAGTTGCATCTGGTCCTTTTGTTCCAACTAACAATATGCAGGAACCAAAGCCCCGTGACCAATGGACTGCTGAAGACAAGAAAAAATTCGGTAATGATGTTAAAGCTCGCAATATAATTTCATCTGCTTTAACCGTTGATGAGTTTTACAGGATATCCATTTGTAAAACTGCACAAGAAATGTGGGAAGTACTTCGAGTAACCCATGAAGGTACAGATGATGTTAAAAGAGCTAGAAAGAATACCTTGATCCAGGAATACGAGATGTTCAGGATGAAGCAAGGAGAAACAATAGTAGATGTTCAGAAACGCTTCACCAACATCGTAAATCATCTTATTGGACTAGGTAAGTCTTTCGATACTGATGAATTAAATATAAAAATTTTGAAATCTTTAGACAGGGCTTGGCAACCAAAAGTGACTGCAATTTCTGAGTCACAAAATCTCAACACAATGACCATGGCGGCATTATTTGGAAAGTTGAGAGAGCATGAACTAGACCTTGGAAGATTAGAGGAAGAAGAAGCAAAAACGAAGAAAAAGACTCTAGCATTCAAATCTGAGGTAGAAAAGAGCAAAAGCAAGATGGAAGATGAAGACTCAGATGAAGATGAAAACTTGAGTCTACTAATCAAGAGGTTCAACAGATTCATGAAATCAAAAGGCAAAGGGAGATTCAGAAATGAAAAGAGAGAAAATCAAGGATCTTCCTCAAACTACAGATGTTATGGTTGCGGAGAAAAAGGACACTTGAAAGCAGACTGCCCAAATCAGAAGAAGGGTGAAGAAAAGAAAGAAAAGAAATTTTTCAAGAAAAAGAAGGCATACATTGCTTGGGAAGACGACAATGAAACAATTACAGATTCAAGCGACTCAGATGAAGAAGCAAACATCTGTTTGATGGCAGATGACGATAATGACAGCCAAGTAAGTAGTTCAAACTGTTCTGATAATGATAGTCATATTGATGAAAATGAAATGTATGCTGCATTATTAATTGAATCTGAAAAGTTAGATATTGCTCATAAAAAGCTGAAAAAGGACTTTAAAAATTTGAAATCTGAACTTAATAGCCTTCTTAAAGAAAATGAAGATTTGAAGTTTACTTCTGAAAGTTTTTCTAAATTAAATGATAATTTGAAAACTGAATTTACAAATTTATCTGAAGAAAACAGAAGTTTGAAAAATAAATTTTTATATCAAGCAGAAGAAATTAGAAATTTAAAAGGTAAAGTTTTATATTATGAAAAAGGCAAATTTTCTAGTAGTAATGAATGTGCATCCTGTATTAATTATAAGAAACTACTAGATGAAACAACCTTAGGAGAATGTAGTAAAATCAATGAAAATAAGGTTGTTAAGAATAAGTATGTTCCTAGAATTAAAAATAAGCATAATTATAGAACCCATAGAACTTGGGTAGAAAAAGGAACAACTTATAGGAACACAAATACTGCATCATGCTTTTATTGTATGAAAAAGGGTCATACATCTAATAAATGTAAAATTAAGCATTATGGTGTTCCAAGTGGTAGATATGCTTGGGTTGTAAAATGATTTTAATCTTTTTAATCTAACCCAAAGGACCCATACAAAATAGTTGGGTACCTAAATAGCTTGTTCTTTTTATGTTGTAGGAATTATCAAAACCAAGGAAGTATATGTGGTGTCTTGACAGTGGATGTTCAAAACACATGACCGGAGATAAAAAGAAATTTACAAGCTTCCGGAAAAAGGAACGAGGCTTTATCACCTATGGTGACAACAACAAAGGAAAAATCCTTGGAATAGGAGATATTGGAAGTGAAGATACCTTGATGATCAAAGATGTACTATATGTGGAAGGATTAAAGCACAACTTAATTAGCATTAGTCAATTATGCGATAAAGAATTCAAGGTAACCTTCGAACAAAATTCTTGCATTATTTATAAAAATGATTCTTCTGAAATTGCTTTGAAAGGAATTAGGCATAACAATATTTATTTGATTGATTTAGAAAATGCATCAAATAATAATATTTCATGCTTAGTAGTAAAAGAAGAAAATCCATGGTTATGGCATAAAAGAGCTGCACATATTCATATGCAACAATTGAATAAACTCATTTCTAAAGACTTAGTAATTGGTCTACCAAAACTAAAATATGTGAAAAATAAATTGTGTGATGCATGTCAAAAGGGAAAACAGGTGAAATCATCTTTTCATTCGAAAAATATTGTTTCTAGTTTAAAACCCTTAGAACTGTTGCACATGGATTTATTTGGTCCCTCTAGGATAAAAAGTTTTGGAGGAAATTATTATGCTTTAGTTATTGTAGATGATTATTCAAGATATACTTGGACTTTCTTTCTTACTCTTAAAAATGAAGCTTTCAAAGAATTTAAAAAGTTTGCAAATTTAGTTCAAAATGAAAAGGATTTGAAAATAAAAGCTATTAGAAGTGACCATGGAGGTGAATTTCAAAATGAATATTTTGAAACTTTTTGTGAAGAATATGGCATTTCTCATAATTTTTCTGCACCTAGAACTCCTCAACAAAATGGAGTTGTAGAAAGAAAGAATAGATCTTTAGAGGAACTTGCTAGAACTATGCTAAATGAATATAGTGTTCCTAAACAATTTTGGGCTGATGCTGTGAGTACTGCATGTTATGTTTTAAATAGAATGCTTATTAGACCAATTTTGAAATGTACTCCTTATGAACTTTTTAAAGGTAGAAAACCAAATGTTTCACATTTAAGAATTTTTGGATGCAAATGTTTTGTCCTAAACAATGGAAAACAAAATTTAGGAAAATTTGATTCCAAAGCAGATGAAGCTATTTTTCTAGGATATTCTCTAACTAGCAAAGCTTATAGAGTTTTTAATAAGAAAACATTTCAAATAGAAGAATCTATGCATGTTGTCTTTGATGAAATTGTAGACCTTGAGGCAAAACCTCTTGAGTCAGATGAATCAGATGCAGGTGAAAATGAAGACTTACAAAAGACAACAAATGAAGAAGAAATACATAATCCTCAAGATGATGAAGATCTAAACAAAATATGGAAACAACCTAGAGGATTATCACTGGACAACATCATTGGCGACATATCAAAAGGGGTAAACACTAGAAGAAATTTAGTAAATTTTTGTATGAATGTAGCTTTCATGTCGCAGATAGAACCCAAGAACATTAAGGAAGCTCTTCAAGATGAACAATGGTGTATAGCAATGCAAGAAGAACTCAACCAGTTTGAAAGAAATCAAGTTTGGGAATTGATTCCTAGGGAAGATACTCATCAAGTGATTGGAACCAAATGGATATTCAGAAACAAACTGGATGAAGATGGAAACATCTCCAAGAATAAAGCTAGGCTTGTGGCTCAAGGATATAGTCAAGAAGAAGGTATAGATTATGATGAGACATATGCTCCAGTTGCCAGGTTAGAGGCAATACGCCTACTTCTTGCTTATGCATCTATAATGAAATTTAAGTTGTTTCAAATGGATGTGAAAAGTGCATTTCTAAATGGTTTTATAAAAGAAGATGTGTATGTTGAACAACCACCCGGTTTTGAAGATTTTAAATTTCCAAATCACATCTATAAGTTAAAGAAAGCACTTTATGGTTTAAAACAAGCACCTAGATCTTGGTATGAAAGACTTAGCAATTTTCTTTTAGAAAATAATTTTAGTAGAGGAAAAGTTGATTCCACTTTGTTTATTAAAAGAGTCGGAAAACATATTTTGATTATTCAAGTATATGTTGATGATATTATTTTTGGATCAACTAATAAATCTCTTTGTGAGGATTTTGCTAAGACTATGCAGGGTGAATTTGAAATGTCTATGATGGGAGAATTAACATTCTTCCTTGGTCTTCAAATTAAGCAAATGAAAGAAGGTACGTTCATTTCTCAAACCAAGTATTGTAGAGAAATTCTTAAGAAGTTTGAAATGGACAAAGCAAAGGAAGCGTCTACACCTATGGGAACCTCTTGCTATCTTGACAAAGATGAGTCAGGTAAAGAGGTAAATCAAACTAAATATAGATGTATGATAGGTTCTTTGCTATATCTCACTGCTAGTAGACCAGATATTATGCAAAGTGTTTGTGTGTGTGCTAGGTATCAATCTAGTCCTAGAGAATCTCACCTTACTGCAGTTAAAAGAATATTGAAATATCTTAAGGGAACTGCATCCTTTGGTTTATGGTATCCATCTGGAACGGAACCTAGTCTTGTAGGTTTTTCAGACGCAGATTATGGAGGTTGTAAGATAGATAGAAAAAGCACTAGTGGAACATGTCATCTTCTAGGTAGTTCCTTAGTTTCTTGGCACTCTAAGAAACAAGCCTGTGTAGCCTTATCAACAACTGAGGCGGAATATATTGCTGCTGGAAATTGTTGTGCGCAAATTTTATGGATGAAACAGCAATTAGAGGATTATGACATTCATTTAGATCATATTCCACTTAAGTGTGATAATACAAGTGCAATAAATCTTACAAAGAATCCCATAATGCACTCTAGAACCAAGCACATTGAGATTAGGCATCACTTTCTTAGAGATCATGTACAAAAGGGAGATTGTGAGATAGAATATATTGATACACAACATCAATTAGCTGATATTTTCACCAAAGCATTGCCTAAGGATAGATTCTATGAGCTTAGAAGAGACTTAGGAATATTGAAAATATCTCAAAATTAGATATAGGTAAAAATTTGACGTTTTTCGGAAATCAGCGTCAGTTAATCGATTAACACAGGGTGTTAATCGATTAACGTTAATCGATTAACAGGTCCTGTTAATCGATTAACATACGTTACAGGCAGTAAATACTGCAAAAACTAGCCGTTGTAACGGCTATAAACGGCTCTTTTTGAACATTTGCACGTTGGGGGGTCATTTTTCAGCCTATTTAAATCCATACCATCCCTCATTTTTACCCACAAACATTACCATTCACTCTCCTACTCAAAATCTCTTCAATTTGCTTGCTATCCAAATTTTCTTGCTGTCCCAAAATTCTTTTCACACTCTCATGGCTGAACCATCAAGAAGAAGAAGAAGAAGAAGCTATGGATCGGAAAGCACGCCTCCCGCACGTGGTCCAAATATTCACGGTTGGATCTCCGATGAAGGAAGGCACGACGAATACTTGCAATGGTGGAAAGAACGCAAAATTCTTCGCCAAAAATTTGTGGATCTTAATTGGTTTGCAGTACATCAATTTCAATTCTCTCAACAATTGATGGCTCAAGGCGTCCAATATCTACTGCAACTTCAAGGGCGCTATTACCCCGATTTGGTACGCGTATTTTACTACAATCTGAAATCCCAAAACGGTATTGTTCACACTCGCGTCAAAGGAGTAGACATTATTCTAGATCACGATATTTGGTTAAATGTTGCTCATATTCCTCCTTTAGAAAATGCCATGCATGTGCCAAATGATTTTGGTGAGTTTAACAAAATTTTGGCATATCGCTCCTTTATGAGGAATCCTCAACAACCTCTACCAAATAGGCGATATCTTCTAGTGGGAAATCTAAGAATGGAGGAAAGGGTCCTTCATTATCTCATTGTTTGGATGCTTTGTCCAAGAGGTACAAACCTTGCTCAATGTTTTGAAACTGATTTGATGATTATGTCCGCCATCACCCAAAATATCAACATCAATTGGGCAAGTCTCATCTCAGATACTATGGTCCGTGCCAAGAGGTATGACAGAGGTCATCTCCCATATCCTCTCCTTGTTTCATTGATATGTATCTATAAAGGGGTGGATGTCACCGGAGAAAAACATCTCACTGTCTTACCTACCCATCAAATTGAAGAGTCTGCTTTGCATCAAATGGGATTTATAAGACAAGGAAATTTGTTTGTCCGCGCTGATGAAGATATTGCACAAGAAGAAGATGCCTCAGCTGAAGAGGAGGAAGATATCCCTATGCCTCAACCAACCAATGTTGCTGGACCATCAAATCCTCCACAAGAATATAGTCTAGAAAGTATTTCTAGACAAATTGAAGCCATGGCCACAATGCAACAAACACGAATGGACGATATGATGGCATATCACAATCTTCGTTATGATGAGATTAATACTCATCTTAAGGAGATTGATGACAAACTTGCCAAACTATATGTCCCTGATAGTGATGATGATTAGGCATCTTTATGATTCTATGTTTTTATTAGTGTGTGCCCTTTATGTATGCTTCTATGCTTGTATGCCTCTTTAAAATTCAATAAAAATGTGTGTTCTCTTATCTTAATATTTCTATGCATCTATGCTTTTATTAAGGGGGAGTATAGATTCTAATATATTAAGGGGGAGTAATTATACATCACTTTTTAATAATGATCAAAAAGGGGGAGAAATAGTTAAAGTCTTAAAATATTTTTTCTAAGTTCACTAACAATTTTTTTCTTCCTTAAGTTATTTTTTATACAGCTGGTTCACAAAAGCTTTAATTCAAGAAGGTTTTGATCATCATCAAAAAGGGGGAGATTGTTAGCAAAATGATGAAGATGAAGTTTTGATGATGTCCAAATCAAGTCAAGAACAAACAAGACTCATGAAGAATGATCTTTGAAGACTTGTAACCTCTTGTAAAAATTGTATGAACATAGGAAAATTAGTAGTTTCTTGTATGTATTCAAAAGTGATGTAAAAATAAATCAAAAGCAAAATCTGTGCAGTGTTAATCGATTAACACAGGGTGTTAATCGATTAACGTTAATCGATTAACAGAGGGCGTTAATCGATTGTTCCAGAGGCAAATGGCGAAGCACAGCATTTCAGTGTTAATCGATTAACAAGGGGTGCTAATCGATTAACGTTAATCGATTAACAAGGGCTGTTAATCGATTAACATAGTGAACGTTTGAAAAACTAGCCGTTTTTAGAGACGTTGAAGTATCCGTTGGGTTGTTAATCGATTAACCACTGTAGCTAATCGATTAACACTGTCAGAAAGTCTAAAAGCGAAAATGGAGGAGCCCTTGGATGAGTCTATAAATAGACTCTCATTTTCTCTCAAATCCAACTCTTCCCTTGTGCTCAAGTACTCTGAACTCTTGTGAGAACTCTGTGAAATTGCTGAAGCTAAGGAAACTCTTGTCTGCAAAGTCCTGAAGTGGTACTGCGGTGACAGAGGAATAGCTTGATCATCCTTGGTGTGTCTGAGGAAGTGTCTGGAAGAGAATCATCCTTCGTGAAGCATTCGAAGGAGGTGATCATCCTTTGTGAAGATTCAAAGGAGGTGTAAGTTCATCTCTTGTGGTTTCAAGAGAGGTGGTAATTTCTAAACTGTTACAAATTGTTTTTCTGTGTGACTAATATTTGTAATAGTTTTGTGATAGTGAAAAAGGTTTATCTTATTTGAGATAAGCGACTGGACGTAGGATCCTAGTGATCTGAACCAGGATAAAATACCTGTGTAATTCTTCTCTTTCCCTTACTCTGTTATTTACGTTTAATTATCTGCTTAGTAAGAAATTAAGAGAAAAATATTAAAAAGGGATAATATTTGAATATAACCAATTCACCCCCCCTCTTGGTTTGTTTCCACGCTAACCATTCCGCTGCAGCCGCTCTGACACCGCTGAGTGGTGTCTTCGTCTTCTCTTTTTGCACTCTTTCTTGTCTTTTCTAATGTCACTTCTCTTCTTCTTCACTCTTTTCACTAAATTCACCTCAAAACCTGCACAAAAACACTTAAATCAAGTGTAAACCTGTCCAGCTCTCTTATTTATGAAAATATGGATAAAAGGCATGATTTCAAGCTAGTTTCTAAGTCTAAAGGTTGCTTTTAGTATCAATTTTAAGCATGAAAATAACAGTTTTTCAACTGTTATCACAACCCCAAACTTAGAACTTTGCTTGTCCTCAAGCAAACAAAATGTAACTCCATCTTCAACCAATTCACATGATGGTTCACTCATTCAAAATCCTCTTTTCAAGATAAGTAACAACTTCACTCAAACTTATGACCAAGAGTTCAATCAAGATGTGCACATGCTTTAGTGTTCACAAAGTCATTTAAGTTCCAACAAATGCTATTTTTCATGAATGATCAATCAATTAAGCATGGATGTTCATGTGCTCATGGAATATTTCCTCACCAGGTAAAGTGTTTCACTCAACACACAAGTGTATAAGAGGTAAAGTGTTTCACTCATTCACTCTACTATCACAATGTCACATGAATCAACTTTGCCTTTCATTTTACCACAATCAAAAACATTCACAAGCATGCATCATCACAAGGACTTTTCAATGGCTTATAATGTGGCTGGGCTAACAAGAAAATTTGTTTTTCTGGATCACAAAATCCTTGAGTTAAGAGAATCATAACAACACAATTATTCTTATTCATTCCCAACTTTCTTTTGCCTTTGCATTTGCATTGAGCTTTGCTTCTTTTTCTTTTCTTTTCTTTTTTCTTTGTATATTCTTACTTTTTAGCTCTTAGCTCAATGCTTTTCCTTTTTCCCAACAACCCCAAACTTGAACATTTATCAATACCACACAAGATCTTCTACTTAACTCAAGGTAAAGATTTTCAATCAAGGGTTCAGTGTATATTCAAGGCTAAAGGTTCAAAGGATAGAACACAAAATGTTCTCTTTTAGTAGGCTAACTTTATGAATTTGGCCAATAAAAAGGGTTTCAAAAACACGGCCTTGATCATATGATGCAAAACAAGCAATTGATTCAATCATAGAAAACCTGGGCAAAGTCATTCATGCTTTCAAAGTAATAGCATTCAACAATAACAACTATCTGGAGCTCAAAATCTCACATATCAGCTCATTCACATTTGACATACACATCCTGCTTAATTTCACAATCACAATCATGATATCATGCATTTGTTCACAAAGCTTGTGAATCACCTGTATAAGCATTTTATGTGCACATCATCTCAACATCAATCAATCAATCAGCATCATTAAGCATTACTTATCACACAATCACAGTTAATAACAAACCATCATAATAAACCAGGTGTTCAATAGAGTACATCAAACCCTAATCTAAAAACAAATACTTACAAAACACTGGGTTGCCTCCCAGTAAGCGCTTGTTTAACGTCCCGAGCCTGACCCAAACTTTCAAGGATCAACCAACAACATCATTGTAGAACATTGTTGCACCTCTCCCCCTAGATAAGGCTTGAGACGTTGACCATTTACCACCCAACTTCTCTGTGGATCATCAGATGGATTAAATATTTCAATTGCCCCATGAGGATGCACTTCTTTGATTACAAATGGTCCTGTCCATTTTGACTTCAACTTCCCAGGAAATATCTTCAATCTTGAATTGAACAATAATACCTGTTGTCCTGGATTAAAAACTCTGTTCACCAACTTCCTGTCATGATAAAATTTCATTTTGTCTTTGTAAGCCTTGGATGAATCATATGCATGCAACCGCATTTCTTCAAGCTCCAAAATCTGCCGTCTACGTGTACATTGAGTGTCATAAGGATCAAAATTCAAGAATTTCAAAGCCCATAATGCTCTATGCTCCAATTCGACTGGCAAATGGCATGCTTTCCCATAGACTAATTGAAATGGTGATAATCCCATGGACGTCTTCATTGCTGTTCTATAAGCCCAAAGAGCATCATCCAATTTTAGAGACCAATCCTTTCTTGATGAAGTCACAGTCTTTTCCAGGATTCTTTTTATCTCCCTGTTAGATACCTCAGCTTGTCCATTGGTTTGTGGATGATAAGGTGCAGCTACCTTATGCTTTACTCCATAGTGCTTGAGTACTTTCTCTAGCTGATAATTGCAAAAATGAGATCCTCCATCACTAATCAACACTCTTAGAGTGCCAAAACGTGAGAATATCTGCCTCTTCAGGAATTTAATTACCGTGCTAGCATCATTTTTTGGACAAGCTAATGCTTCCACCCATTTGCTCACATAATCCACTGCTACCAGAATATATTCATTGTTGAAAGATGGAGGGAAGGGTCCAACAAAGTCAATACCCCAACAATCAAAAACCTCAACCTCTAAAATACCTTGTAAAGGCATCTCATGACGTTTAGTGATTGTCCCTGCTCTTTGACATTTGTCACAATTCCTAGCATGATTATGAGCATCTTTAAATAAAGTTGGCCAATAGAATCCTGATTGAAGGACTTTTGCTGCTGTTCTTTCTCCATTAAAATGTCCTCCATAAGGTGAATCATGACAATGCCAGAGAATTCCTTCTGCTTCTTCATTTGTAACACATCTCCTTAAAAGATTATCTGCTCCAATTTTGAACAAATATGGATCATCCCACACAAACTGCTTGGCATCATGTAGAAATTTCTTTCTCTGTTGCCAAGTTAAGTCTTCTGGCATGACTCTTGCAGCTTTGAAATTTTCCATATCAGCAAACCAGGGCCTCTGCTGAATATACATGAGTGATTCATCTGAAAAAGATTCCCAGATTGCAGACTTCTTGCTAGTGACCTCATTGTTGACTAACCGTGACAAATGATCAGCAATTAAATTCTCACTTCCTTTCTTATCACGGATTTCTACATCAAATTCTTGCAATAGTAGTACCCATCTAATCAGACGTGGCTTAGAATATGGTTTTGTCAACAAATATTTAATAGCTGCATGATCTGTATAGACAATCACCTTAGACCCAATGAGATAGGGTCTAAATTTCTCTAGAGCATATACAATGGCAAGAAACTCTTTCTCTGTGGTAGCATAATTCAATTGAGCATCATTCAACACTTTGCTAGCATAATAGATTGGATGAAACTTTTGTTCTTTCCTTTGGCCGAGAACAACTCCTAATGCATAATCACTTGCATCACACATTAATTCAAAATTTTGATTCCAATCTGGTGCTACAATCACTGGAGCTGACACTAGCTTCTTCTTCAATATATCAAAAGCTTTCAGACAGTCTTCATTCATCACAAAAGGAGCATCCTTCATCAAAAGATTACTCAATGGTTTAGCAATTTTTGAGAAATCTTTGATGAATCTTCTATAAAACCCAGCATGACCAAGAAAACTCCTAATCCCCCTTACATTTGTTGGGGGAGGCAGTTTCTCAATGACTTCTACTTTGGCTTTATCCACCTCAATTCCTTTAGCAGAAATTTTATGCCCCAGTACAATCCCTTCAGTTACCATGAAATGACATTTCTCCCAATTCAGAACCAGATTTGTCTGAACACATCTTTTGAGGACAGTGTTCAAATTAGCTAAACATCTTTGGAAAGAATTTCCAAAAACTGAGAAGTCATCCATGAATACTTCAATGCATTTTTCTAAAAGATCAGAAAAGATTGCCTGCATACACCTCTGAAACGTAGCTGGAGCATTACATAATCCAAAAGGCATCTTTCTATATGCAAAGATACCAAAAGGACAAGTAAAAGCCGTCTTCTCCTGGTCTTTTGGATCTACCACAATTTGATTATATCCAGAATATCCATCTAGAAAACAATAGAAAGCCTGCCCTGATAACCTTTCTAGCATCTGATCCATGAAGGGAAGAGGAAAATGATCTTTCCTAGTAGCTTTATTCAGTTTCCTATAATCAATGCACATACGCCAGCCAGTAACTGTCCGAGTAGGAATAAGCTCATTCTTATCATTATAAATTATTGTCATCCCACCTTTCTTTGGAACCACCTGTACTGGACTCACCCATTCACTATCAGAGATTGGATAGATGATACCAGCTTCTAGCAGTTTCAACACTTCTTTTCTGACCACCTCCTTCATGACAGGATTCAACCTTCTCTGAGGTTGAGCACTTGGTTTATAGTCCTCTTCCATAAAAATCCTGTGCATACAATAAGTTGGGCTTATACCTTTGAGATCTGATATTGACCACCCAATTGCTTCTTTGTTGGCTTTCAGAATTTCTATTAACTACTCTTCTTCTTGTAAAGATAAAGAGTTATTGATGATGACTGGCTTTGTTTCACCCTCTTCTAAAAACACATATTTCAGATGTGATGGAAATCTTTTTAATTCTGGTGACTGTGCTTTGATTGTTTCTTCCTTATCAATTGTTTCAAATATTGGATCTTCCTCTGGACTCTTTTTCAATGTTTCCAAGTCCCTCAGACATTCATCAATCAATTTTTCTTCTTGCTCATCCAAATCTTCACATGCATCAATGAGAGTTTTTTCCAATGGAGAAATATTACGCACCATTCTCTCCTGAACCATACAAACTTCATCAAGTTCATCAAATTAAAAACATGCTTTGTCATCATTTGGATATGTCATGGCCTTGGATACATCAAAAGTGACCTCTTCATCATCAACTCTCAGTTTAAGCTTACCATTCTCTACATCAATCAAAACTCTAGCAGTCTTCATAAAAGGTCTCCCCAGAATAAGAGGAACATCACTAGTTCCTTCCATCTCCATCACAATAAAATCCACTGGGAATACAAATTTGTCGACCTTCACTAGAACATCTTCAACCACTCCATATGGATATTTAAGAGACCTGTCTGCCAATTGAAGAGCCATTCTGGTTGGTTTAATTTCCAACCCCTGAATTGTTCTGCACATGGATAACGGCATGAGATTAATGCTAGCTCCCAAATCAATCAAAGCTCTTCCAACTTTCACATCTCCTATAGTGCATGGAATAGTGAAACTTCCTGGGTCTTTAAGTTTAGGAGGTAGTTTCTGTATTATTGCACTGCAATTGCCCTGTATATTGATAGTTTCCTTCTCAATGTACTTGTGTTTCTTTGTGAGAAGTTCCTTCAGAAATTTTGCATATGCTGGCATCTGTTGCAATGCTTCAGAGAATGGTATAGTGATTTCCAACTTCTTAAACAGTTCCATGAATCTCTCCAACTGCTTTTCTTTCTCCTTCCTTGAATAACCCTTTGGATAAGGAAGTGGCTTTTCATACTCTTTTTCTCTCTGTCTCTCCTCTCTCTCATTTTTTTCTCTCCTCTCCTCTTCTTCTTTTCTCTTTTTCTCTCTGTCAACTCTTTCTTTTTCACTCTCACTCTCATTTTTTTCTTTCTCTCTCTCTTTTTGTCTCTCCTCTAACACTCTACCACTTCTGGTCACAACAGTTTTACAATCCTTTCCAAGATTATCATATTTAATCTCGTCAACTATTCTCTCAACATGACTCTCCACTTTTTTAAATGCAGCATCCATATTATGACAATAAGACGCATTTGTCTTCAAGAATCTCTGGAAAGTCTCATCAAGCTTTGTTGCTTTCTCAACTGGAGTGATTTGCATCTGCCATTTTTGTTGCTCTTGAACCATTGACACCTGTTGTATTCCCTGTGGTATTTGAGAAAGTTTCATGGTTACTTCCTCAAGCTGTTGAGAAAGAGATCTATTTTGGGCAAGCAGAGCCTCATTTACTTGTGACAACTCCTTATGATTAAGATCTCCTGTGTCACTATTGAGTTCGTTGTCACTAGTAGCCATATTTTCAATGATTTCAGTTGCTTCCTCTGGAGTTTTCAATTTAATATTGCCTCCTGCTGAGGCATTCAGCAGCATCTTGGTTTGTGAACCAAGCCCTCCAAGGAAAATTAGGACTACTTCATGTTCTTTAAAACCATGCATAGGAGTTTTACGTAACAAGCTTTTATACCTGTCCCATGCATGTCCCAGTGATTCCTCCATGCCCTGCTTGAATGAAGATATCTCTTGCTTGCCTTTAGTCACCTTAGATTGTGGGAAGTATTTGTTTAGAAACTTTGTAACCACTGCTTCCCACTCTGTGAAACTTTCTTCTGGAAAAGAGTTTAACCAAAGCTTAGCATTGCCTCCCAAGGAGAAAGGAAACAAGCTAAGTTTGATAGCTTCGTCTGGCACCCCATTAATCTTGACCGTGTTGCAGATCTCATTAAAGGTAGTAAGGTGCTCATATGGGCTTTCATGTGATAACCCATTAAATTGATTACTCTTCACCAGTTGAATCAGTGCTGGTTTGACCTCCATGTTGGCAGCATTGACTCTAGGTCTAGCTATGCTATTGAAGTGCTGAGGTCCAGCAAGATTAGTGTAATCTGCAAGAGTTCTTCTAACATTATTGCCCTCCATACTTCCTGTGCTATGAACAGAACCTTGTGGTGATGAGTGCAAGAGAGTTTCTGGAGAAGGGAAAAGTTCTCTAGACGTTCTGATTCTTCTCCTCCTTCTACTCTCTTCTAGACCTTCAAGAAGTGGTTTTGTTGTTTTCTTACCTCTAGTGCGAATTGCTTCCTGCATGCACAAGAAAACAAAACCCTAGAAAAGATTTGTTAGCACAAAAAGATATAAAAGAAGATATAAATTCAAAAGATAGAAAGATAAAAGATTTAGAAGATAGAAAGATAAAAGATAAAAAATAAAATCTAATCCTAAAAGATAAAATAAAATCTAACCTAATCTAAAAGATAAAGATAAAATAAAATCTGAAATTTAAAATTAAAGTCAAAGATAATCAATAATCACACAAATTAACCAGTTAAACCACGAATCCCCGGCAACGGCGCCAAAAACTTGATGGACAAATTTGTAAGCACCAAAATATGATGTCACAAACTTGTTTCACAATCGGCAAGTATGACCGAATCGTTCAAGTAATAAAACTTGGTAAGACCAAGTATCGTTCTTCCCAAAGGACTCACGGCCTAGTTTAGTTATGTGATTTGTTGATTAGCTAGGACTTACAAACGAAATATTCAAAGTTTAATATGCAAAGACGAAAATAAACATGTATGCATGAATTTGATCAATGGCAAAGACAAAAGATAAACACTTTCAATGAATTATATAAATGAATATGTTGTTGGGGGTCAATTTCATCTCATCCACTCTCATATATTTTAGGAATTCAACATTCAAATCATCATTGTTAATGCCACTCTCTAATGTACCATTCTAGATGGCTTCTCCCTAATCAAATAGTTCATACAATTCCTAGCATTCCTAATGATTAGTTCATTACTGCAGGAGCTTAAAGGCAACCAATATAATGTTGTCAGTAAAATATTGGGAGAAATTCCCCGGATCTAGACTTCCCCGTACGTGTCCGTATCGACAAAAACCAATAATCATGCATTAGAATGAGTTAAACAATGCAAGCATTGAGCAAAGAGGAAAATCCCTAACTAATGATGAAAGAAAGCATATGTCTTAATTCAAAGATGTACTCAACAAATCCATATATGAGAGCTTCAAGAGATTACATTGATTCCCCAACAAACATACAAGGTTTAGTTCACCATCGTCATGGTGAACCTAGATGAATAACAATGAAAGAATGAAAGAATAAACCCAATAAAGGTGAAGAGGTAGCCTGAGCATCCAAGATCCTCCTTCAAAGGGGTGGAAGAGAGAGTGTTTGCCTCGTTTCTGCCAAAGATACTAATCCCAAGGACGTGCAAGCCCTTATATACTAATCTAGAGTTACAAAAGATTACAAAAGCCCAAGCCCAAAAATTTCCGCTCAGCGGTGATTGCGCGTCTTCTTTCTTCCCTTCAGCGGCCATTTTGCCCCTCAGCGGTTCCAACGCCACCTCTTGAGTGCCGCTCAGCGGTAGTTTGCCGCTGAGTGGTGCCTTCGTCTTCTCTTTTTGCACTCTTTCTTGTCTTTTCTAATGTCACTTCTCTTCTTCTTCACTCTTTTCACTAAATTCACCTCAAAACCTGCACAAAAACACTTAAATCAAGTGTAAACCTGTCCAGCTCTCTTATTTATGAAAATATGGATAAAAGGCATGATTTCAAGCTAGTTTCTAAGTCTAAAGGTTGCTTTTAGTATCAATTTTAAGCATGAAAATAACAGTTTTTCAACTGTTATCAACGTTAATGGGACGTCGGACCGACGTCTATCAAAGACGTCGGATTACACCAAAACCGACGTCTAAGGGCACTATAGACATCTGTTAATGCCTTTAACTGACGTCTAAGGACACTATAGACGTCGGTTAAAGGCATTAACCAACGTCTAAAGGCACTATAGACGTTGAACATGGCATTAACCGACGTTTACAACAGCTCGTGTCTTTTGGGTAGCGTAGTAGCACCTTCTTCCTTTGTTAGTTTCCTTATAAGAAAAGCTTGCGTCTTTTGGATCTCTTGTGATATTTCAATCGAAAACTGGATCCAGGTCCTTGCTTAGTTCCGTTCTAACCGCCAATGAAAAAGAATACGGTGACATAAGAACTAGACAAGGATCCAGGTTCGATTTTGGGTTGAAATGCTATAAGAGATACAAAAGACGCAAACCTTTCTTACGAGGAAACTAGCAAAGGGAGAAGGTGCTACTACGTGATGGCAATGCTCTAGCTAGGACAAGCCAAATCTAGAAGCAACCAAGCCATGTACTCAAGATGCTCACGGTTTTGATGATAGTTTGCGGAATGGTGGTGGATGAAGATAGAAGGCTCATGATTTTGGTGTGTTTAATAGTGGTGGATGAAGATAGAAGGCTCGCGATTTCTGATTTAACAAGAAGCACAACGTTGGTGCCCCTAGTGCCCAACGTTTGTTCTTGACTGGACGTCGGGGACCTCACTAATATGACGTCCATTCGATTTAAAAATTAATATTTGCAATGTATATAGACGTCGGATGTGGCGGGATCCGACGTCTAAATGGCGAAAAGAATGACTTTTCACCTACCCTATCAGCCATATAAACGTCTGTTACAGGGGGGCCGACATTTATAATCGTATATAGACATCAAACTGGCGGGATCAGACATCTATATGGCGGAAAAAAATGACTTTTCACCTACCTTTCAAGAATATAAACGTCGAGTAGGGGGGCTCCGACGTCTACAATATTATAGACGTCGGGGCCCCTTCTAACCGACGTCTAGATGCCCAACTTATTTACGAAAATACTACTGGTCAATAATTTACATTGGTTATTTTGTGGTCTGACGTCTACGGGGTGACGTTAAAAGCCAATTTTGCACTAGTGAATGAAGATGATTCTCTTATTAGTGGTCATTTCCTAATAGAAAATATTTTTACCTTGGTCTCCAAGCTAGCCAAGTTGAGATTTTTAGGATTTTGCTTCTATAATTTGAAGACATCTTAAACTTATAGATAGAGGTGTCTCCTCCATATAAATTAACCTTTTAATTGAGTATTGTTATGTTGTTAAACTTGTGTCATACTACTCAGTTCAGGTTTGCTAAGGCTAGAGCACCCATTCTAAGTTTCTTCTAGCTTCCAGTTTTTAAAAGTTGGTCCAACCTCTCTTGAGAGCACACCAAACACCACCATAACTTCTTCCCTTGATTGAGTCATATAGTTTGGCGAAGTAGCTCTCATCTAAACACATCAAACCCACTATATGTGTAGAATATTATCATCACCATCAAACTTTTGTAACTACCAACTTCTTTAGAAGTCCGCACCTTGCTTGAGTTATATAACTTGGAAGAGTTTATTCCATTAATACCACAAACACAACATAAAAGCTTGGGCTTAACTGAAACTGCCCATCAGCAAGGAAAGACGAACACTTTTTTCTTTCTTATGATTTTAAAAATTAGGGAAGAAAAAAAAAAAGAAACTGAGTGACAGAACGGGGGTTTAAAAAATAAAAATTTGTGCAATCTGTTCTTGGATGACAGGATATTACCAATATAGGTCCACCCAAGTGTTGGAAATTTCCAAGTTGTACCGAAGACTGAAAATCCTTGATTCCATGACTATGGTCAACACGATATACGTGACTGCCAACCACTAGGGAATACAGATTCAACAAGACAATCAAAATCACAGAAATATAATGCGATTGCATTTATACAAAGTATAAGAATAAGTATTCAAAAGTATGTATAGGCATAAATATGACCCGTTAGATTGAAGACCAATTAAAAGCAGCCGCTTGAGTCAACAATATAACTTCACAATTAATCAACTGCTAACAATTCATTAAATAAAATCCCACATTAAACAAAAGAAGAAAACAAAGCATGATTGCGATGGTTGCCTTAAATAGAGACATCTGCGTGCAGCGTATCTTCATAGAACCAACCTAGCAGTTTCTCCTTCTTCTTAAATCAAACAAACACAAGCAAAACACACGCATCAAGGGAGGGAAAACGAAGATCAATTCAGAAGTCGTCTTTTTCTTCTTCGATTCAATGGCAGAACCGTCTCCTCTCGATGGAAGAAAACCTCTAATCACGGACTCAGATATGGAAGCTGCGCAACATCTTATTCAACTGAGCGAAGATAGCAGCAGCGACAACATTGCAGGGAACAAGAGGAACAGAAGCTGTGACGGAGAAGAGGTTCAGCAAAGGCCTAGGGACAAAACCGCTAGGAAGAAGATTCTGGAGATTTTCGGGGAAGACGAGGTTTCTCAGCCAAAGAAGCGGAAGAGGTATCGATCTCTTGTAAGTATATACATGGCGACTACCCCCGGATCACTGTTTCAAAGGTGAGTGAGAACCTGCCTCGGTAAGGGTAAAAGAGAAAACCCTAATTAAGCCGAGGATTAATAGGAACAATTAGATAGGATATAGGAAGGTAGGTGATCTTAATTTCTTAACTGACTCCTTCTTTGTATACCCTTTAGGAGTTGCGATCTATTTCCTGCATTTCATGGTGCAGTGTCTGTAGATGTAAGTGTGTGAATCCGCTATTTTATGATGGAAGAAACTGGTGGATAACTTGTAGTTCATGTAAGTTCTTAAGTTCAAATCTATTAGAGGAGGTATTTTTACCAAGTCTGTCTGCATGAATTGGAGACTACGATGTGCATTTGGGAAGAAGATAAAGATTGAATGTTCAACTAGCTGTCTTTATCAAGAGACATCAACAGTTTGGTTTGGCATTTGCAAGGCAAAAAATATGAAACCTTTGTAGTGTGTAGAGTTACTTCGACTTCGTGTATGTGATCTAAATCATATGCTATATACCAATGTATCAGAAAATGAAAAGGAGGAAAGAAGATGGGGGTAGAAAAATGAAAACTAAGAGGTAATTTCATACTTATACAGCTGTGGAGGATTAACTCGTATCTACAATCCAATTAGATAATTTTTTAGATGCATATACAGCATGCTATTCTTAATTTCAAGTGTGCATGGATTCTCAACTTTGGAGAAGCGTAGTAAAGTGAAGATCCAGAATGATTAATAAGAAGAAAAATGGAAGAGAAAGTTGAGGTACGTGAAGATCTAGAAGTGGAACAAAGGAAGGAATTCAAAGGGAGAAAGAGGGTGAGAAAGGCATGCACCAGGCACCATCTGAATCCCCTTCTGGCCTATATATGTCGGTGTCTACTTTTGCATAAATAAACGAATAGTTGCGTGCACATTTCTATGTTCTAACTTCTGTTATGTAAGGTTTAGCTTGGGGCATTACAAAAGAAGAGAGGAAATAGCTCCCACTATTTGTTTATTATAAGAGTGACTCGTGATCAATATGAAGCATGATCTTGATATATCAGATTGGTAACTATTTATATATATATATATATATATATATATATATATATATATATATATATATATATATATATATATATATATATATATATATATATATATATATATATATATTGAAGTTGCTCCTGATTGTTTTGCTCGAGTTACTAGCTCATATATAGCATTCCTAGGGGTTTTTAGCTTTCCTTATCTTCTCACGTAAAGAATATTTTTGGATTGCACACCTTTGCCAATAATGAAACATGATAGAGGAAACTTTTATCTGTTGAATGCAGACTCAATTTAATTAAGTCTCAACACTATAGCTTGAGAAAGATTTGTCGCATATCTATATAAAAAGAAGGTATATAACTATTTTATTCTTGTAGACACTGTCTTTCTTGTTATCATCTTTCAGCTATATTATTTACTCAAATTTAATACCAAAATCAATACACAAAGGCAACTGAAAATGGACAATCAGTTACATGGCACACATCAGTGAAAGTCGGGAACAATTCCTCTATGGGTCGATATACATGTATATGTATTTATCTAACTTTGGTTATTAAAGTGATTTATCTAACTTTGGTTATTATTATCAGCGGAAAATATTTCTGTAACTTTTAAATATTTAAATTATATTATAAGTTATTAATATGTGTAAATTGATTAAGTTAATATATAAGAAAAAAATAATGAGAATAATAAGAATAACCTGAATGTATAAATATAATAAAGAAATAAAAAAAAGATAAACACCTAATAATTTTTATACAAAATATTTTAAAATAATGGTTATAGTTCTGAAAAATCAGTTAAGAATTATATGATAAAGGGTAAAACAGAAATAAAAATTGTATATATAAAAAGTGGTATCTTTTTTATATGTAGATTATTATTATTATTATTATTATTATTATTGTACAGAATAGTTAATTAGTTAAACAAACTTTCTAAAAAAAAGAAAAGAAAGGGTTAATTTTTGTATACTAAAGATGTAGTGCGACCTATAATAGAAAACTAATTTCTTTTAACGTATAGATATAATCAAACTAAAATGTTTTTATCCAAAACTCTTTAATATGATCATCAAAGAAACTTCTAACAACAAATTTATAAAAGAACACTACTTTCCAATTCATATAAAAAGTATCACTTTACTTAAAAAATCATCATGATCAAAACCTTTTTCTTCCTTATTATGTTATCTAGATCTTTTGTTATCGACAATAAAATTTATAAATCTGATTAGCACAGGCATGAAATCATGGTTGATTACAAAGCCTACTAAGCAGAAAGTTTCAACCTGTCTTAGTATCAAGAACAAATGGAGGGTTTTTTGTTTTCAGCAAAAAGGAAAAGGTTAAAAAGTACATTAATATTTTATCATAAACAAAAAAAGAAAAAGGACAATAGAAATTGTGTTAAAGTAACGTATACACAGAAGTTGAATACATATTACCTGAGCTATGGATTCAAAGGTCAATGGAGGAATTCCAACACAAGCAACAAAAGATTATTATATATTGCTGTAGTCATGCCTTTTATTCCCCAATAAAACGCATGAGAACGAAGTATAGATATGCAAAAGATCATCACCAATAAAACCTATTATTAGACTTAATAAGAATTGACAAATTTATATGTGCAATCCTACTTTACAAAAAACAAAAGCATGGATGACAAAGAATAAAATATAGAATAAATATTTGCTTAATTTTATTAAAATCTTTAAAAGGGGGAATGTGAGAAGAGAAATAACTAATAAGGTGATATTTATTTTGTGCTTTGTTTTGGAAAAACAATTATTTTCTTAACAAGATATACTAGAATCACTTTCTTTTTTTGTTCTACTACTTTAATGCTTTTGCAAGAATAATTAAGAAAAGAAAACTAGTTTTTTTCTTTAAGTTTCTTCTTATACAACCAAAAACAATTTCCTATCGGCGGAGGCAAATAGCAACCTAAAACATAGAAGAGATTACAGGTGAGAGAAAAAAATGAAGAAATTTGACATTTTCCATGAGGTTCAAAGTGGACTGAAGTGACACTTTATCCCACCACCCATAAACAATTAAAATGGAAAAAAGAAAAGAAAAAGAGAAACAAAAAGAAGAAGATGGATGCACTGACGCTACAAAGTATCATCCATATTCTAAATTCTAATTAATAGTCCTCAAACTCTTTCATTCCATTCCACCTAATGCATGACATCATGGTTGATTCTTCTGATGACTTTGGTCAACTTTGTTAGACAGCGTATAATACCACGCAAAAATGTAACATCTCAATAAATAGTAATTACCATTAATTAGAACTAATCACATTTACAGAATTAACAGTGCAGTTTTAATTACAACAGCTCTTAAAAGCCGAACGTACAAAATATACAGGGTTCAAAATCTATCTACACAATTCCAAGTTCTGGACGAACGGCTTTCCAAAACTAAGGAACCGAACGTCCCAAAAATACAATCCAAAACTACTGACTACTACAAATAAACGAGCGCTCTATTGTTCGGCTTTAACCTCTACTTCAACAAGATTGGCGTCTTCCAAATTTTCTTCTTCCAGCATTTCTTCAAGTGGCGCCTCTCCGTCTGCTCACATCCACACGGATGATCATTGCATTGACAAGACGGACGTACATAAACAGTAGACAACACAAGGAATTGCAAGGGTAAGCTTAGGTAATTTAATTCATACCACTCACATACAATTTAATATAAGAAGTTAACATACAAGACATACAACAATGAATTAGCAAGGAATAAATTATCCAACTCTCATAAATACCGACCGTCCGGACTGTATGAATCCATGTAACCACAAGCGTTCTTGCACTCGGGTGGTGTGGTAACTGGAACCATCCATCAGCTGCCACCCGAGGTTAACCCTATCAGTCCAAAGTACTCAATAGGACTAGAGTCTCCTGCCATTCCCACGCATGACCTACTCCCCTCTACATGAGGACGAGCACTCGCGGAATATCAGGATGAACAGCCATCAGCGATTTTACCATGGTCATACTATACAACATATCACATTCAGATCATAGAGACGTTCCTCCTTGGAACGCTCGTTCAAAATCCACTTTCAATAATTCGCTCAAAATGACGTTCGCACACATTAACCATCTCTATTATTCACATTTTCATTCTTTGTTCCACTTTTATAAAATAACGAGCGTTCATCCTTTAATAAATAAGGACGAACGTATTACACTACATTGAATCCTCGTTTCTGAACAAAAGAAACGAACCCTTGTCCACTTACGGACGTTAAGAATACTTAAATAATTTAAATGAGATTGAGTCTAGAAGATCTGAATAATACTTAGAAAAATTTTAAGTATAAAGACTTTAGGTTGAATCAAAAGGATAAATACATTAAAAATTTATTTAGATAAATAAACAGAGTATGATTTAATTCAGAAGACAACACTTCCAGTCAATGACCGAACGTCAATTAAGAATTTGGACGAACGCTATTTACGTTCGCTCACGAAGCAATGATAAGGACGAGCGTTCAATATAAAACCGAACACTCCTTAGGACAAACGCTAGGTCAATGACCGAGCACTAATTAGAACGAACGCTCGATATGAGGCCGAGAGCTCATTTGGACGAATGCTCAGTATAAGACTAAGCGCTGCCTATAACGAACGCTGGATTATAAAACCGAGCGTTACCAAATATAACTTCAATTTATTTTAATCGTTGGACACCACTAAGCTGAGCCGAACGCTCAAACCTAGCCTTTCACAAGAGGACGCTCGTTCTTAAGCCGAATCCTTTCCAAATGAAAGAATTCTGATTCTAAGTCATTTTTAGGGGAAACCGAACGGTATAAGACCGTTCGATGACGAGCGTGCATTATCAAGCAAAGACTATGATATTTTCCAGATTTTTCATCTACAATAACTTCACAGTTTTCATACAATTCGTATCTTATGATTTATCTCCCCCATAATTTCATACATTACAGAATTCATATTATCATCTCATACCATACAGAATTAACCATTTTCCAATTCATACGTTTCATCATCAACATCTAGTTCAAACAGTATCACTCAAATACATCCATTACAGCAGTGTTCTTTCATGCATACTTAAAAATCATACATTTCATACATCCAGTATACTTCATACTTTCACACGCATCATACAAGTATCAATTAAATTACTAAAGCTTCCCTTACCTGGTCCAGAAGTGCACTTCCAAATGCTAGGGTTTCACTCGTTCTCTCACAGCTTTCTACCCAAAGAGTCACTCCACGATTTCCACTTAATCTAAGATACCAAAATCACATACAGTTCAGACCTATAACCCATGCATGCAACCAGAATTTAGTTCGCAGAAACAAAAGGGGAGAACGTTCAGAGACGAGAACTTACCAGTCACAGAATTCTAACGTGTTCGGTTCAAATGAAAGCTCACGACATCGTGAATAATCCTATGGTTTCTGAAATGGAATCAGAGATGTTGGTGGTGAGTTATCTTAGAGAGAAGATGAAGGAGTTTTAGAGAGAAGCTGGAGAAAAAGAAAGGTCAGAGTTTCGTGAGGAAGAAGGTGAATGCATGCAGAGAATTGGAAGAGTTTTTCAGAAAAATTCTTTTCCTTCCCACGCAGAACGAACGCCCATTCTCCACACGCCACTTGTCTTCCACTAACGTTTTTCAAACGTTCCAGCAGTGACACATGGCAGATACATGCATAGTGGAAGTGAGTGGGTTTTGACGTGGCACGATGCATTCATTAATGATTAGAGTGTGGATTTGGGTGCGTTAATTAATCAGGGTTTCACATTCCCCCTAACTACAAAAATTTTCGTCCTCGAAAATTCTAAAGCTTACCAGGAAACAAGTGAGGGTATAACTCTTTCACAGCCTCTTCAACCTCCCATGTTGAATCACTAGTCTTTGCGTCCCACACCACCTTCACAAGATGAACGTCTTTTCCTTTGTAGAGTTTGGTGTGGCTGTCTTCTATGCAAACTGGTTGTAGTTCCAACGTTCGGTCTGGACGAAGTTGAACGTCTTCCAACTCCAGGATGTGTGATGGATCAGCTATATACTTCCGAAGTTGAGAAACATGAAAGACTGGATGGAGGTTGGACAGTTGAGGTGGCAAAGCTAGGTCATACGCCACTGTTCCAATCTTCTTCAGAATCTGATAAGGTCCTACGAACTTGGGAGAAAGCTTCTTTGGACGAAGGACTCTTCCTACTCCAGTGATTGGATTCAGCCTGAGAAACACGTGGTCTCCTGCAGCGAACTCTAAGGGTCTTCTTCTCTTATCAGCATAAGATTTCTGCCTGCTTTGAGACGTCTTCAATCGTTCTTGGATCAGTTTCACCTTCTCGGTTGTTTGCTGTATCAATTCAGGTCCGGTTAATACATTCTCTCCTTCTTGGAACCAACACAGTGGCGTTCGACATTTTCTTCCATAGAGAGCTTCAAACGGTGCCATTCCTATGCTTGCTTGAAAACTGTTGTTATACGTGAATTCCACGAGCGGCAGAACTTCATCCTATACTCCCATATGATCTAGGACGCACGTCCTCAGTAAGTCCTCGAGCGTCTGGATGGTTCGCTCAGATTGGCCGTCCGTTTGAGGGTGATAGGCAGAACTCATTTGTAACTTGCTTCCTAACTCTCCTTGTAACGATTGCCAAAAACGAGATGTGAATCTCCTGTCTCGGTCTGAAATAATGCTCGAAGGAACTCCATGCAAACGAACGATCTCCTTTACGTACAATTTGGCCAAGTTTGTCATTGACATCTTCAAATTAACTGCCAGGAAGTGAGCGCTCTTAGTTAATCTATCCACAATCACCCAAATTGAATCATGGTTTCGGACCGTGCGTGGCAGATGGGTCACGAAATCCATGGAGATACTGTCCCACTTCCATTCTGGAATTTCTAATGGCTGCAGCAACCCGCCTGGTCTTTGGTGTTCGGCCTTTGCACGCTGACAAGTTAAACAGGACGCTACAAAACGTGCAATGTCACTTTTCATTCCAAGCCACCAGAATGATAAACGGAGGTCTTGATACATCTTAGTCATGCCAGGATGCATGCTAAGACGGTTGTGATGCCCTTCCTCCAATATAATCCTCTTCAGCTCACCATCGTTTGGAACGCACGTTCTACCCATATAACGCAGTAGACCGTCCGTCCCAACACTGAACTCCTTAGCCTGATCTGTGCCGAGCGTACTCAATATCTTTGCCAGTTCTTCATCCTCACGCTGCTTCACTCTGATCCGGTCAAACACATCACTGGAAATTCTAAGGTTACAGCATCTAATAACGTTCGCTCCTAAGTCGAACTGTAACCTTAGGTCTCTAAAACTTTCCACCAAACTTAGCTCTCTCACCATCATTGTCGAGACCCTGACTGCTTTCCTACTCAAAGCGTCCGCCACCACATTAGCTTTTCCAGGATGATACAACAGCTCGAACTCATAGTCTTTCAAGAATTCAAGCCACCTCCTTTGCCTCATATTCAACTCCTTTTGATCAAAGAGGTACTTGAGACTCTTGTGATCACTAAAGACTTGAAACGTTGATCCATATAGATAATGCCTCCAAATCTTTAGTGCAAACACGACTGCTGCCAGCTCCAAGTCGTGAGTGGGGTAATTCTTCTCATGAACTTTCAACTGCCTAGAAGCGTACGTCACTACCTTCCTTTCCTGCATCAGCACGCAGCCCAAACCTTGATAAGACGCATCACAATACACTTCGAAAGGTTTGGCCGTGTCTGGAATGACCAATACTGGGGCGCTCGTTAATTTCCTCTTCAATTCCTGGAAGCTCTCCTCACAACGATCGGTCCAGGCGAACGGCTGATCCTTCCTAGTGAGATAAGTCAGAGGGGCTACTATCTTAGAGAATCCCTCAATGAACCGCCTATAGTAACCCGCGAGCCCCACAAAGCTCCTAACCTCTGTGACCGAACGTGGACTCTCCCAATCCAGCACTGCTTTCACCTTGGCTGGATCCACCGAAATACCTCCAGCAGAAACGACGTGCCCCAAAAACTGAATTTCCTTCATCCAGAATTCACACTTTGACCTCTTGGCATACAGATCCTCAAGTGGTCTTCATGCTCGTCAAAGCTCTTGGAATAAATAAGGATGTCATCAATAAACACCACTACAAACTTGTCCAGGTACGGTCTGAAGATCCGGTTCATGTAGTCCATGAAGATTGCAGGTGCGTTCGTTACTCCAAAGGGCATCACCACGTATTCATAATGTCCATAACGAGACCGAAATGCAGTCTTCTGAATATCTCCCTCCTTCACTCTAATTTGATGATAGCCCGAACGTAAATCAATCTTTGAAAATACGCACGCACCTTGCAACTGATCCAGTAGGTCGTCAATCCTTGGCAGTGGATACTTGTTCTTGATGGTCAGCTTATTAAGTTGCCTATAATCAATGCAGAGCCGAGAGCTGCCATCCTTCTTCTTAACCAACAACACAGGCGCTCCCCATGGTAAAGCGCTCGGCCTGATGAACTTCTTATCCATTAACTCTTCAATTTGCTTCTTGAGCTCTACCAACTCAGCTGGTGCCATTCTATACGGTTGAACTGAGATGGGCGCGGCAGTTGTCACTAGGTCAATCGTGAATTCAACTTCACGAATTGGAGGTAGACCAGGGACCTTATCCAGAAAGACATCCGGGAATTCATCCACTACCGTTCGTCCTTTACTGCTTCCAGTATTGGACGAACGCTCCACTATCGCGTCCCTCACTACTTCATCTTCATATGTCATGATCAGGAAGCAGCTCGCTCCTTCCATGATGTCCTCCTTCAACTGACCGAGAGTGACTGACAATTCTTCCTCTTCTTCATCTGGAAAGACTAGTTCCTCCTTCCCACAATCAATGAGAATCCGATTGGTAGCCAACCAATCCATCCCCAAAATTACTTCTAAGTCTTGAAGGGGTAAACAAATGAGGTTAACCTTAAATCTACGCCCCTCAACTTCTATAGGACATCTTACACAAACTGTAGACGTCTTGATCCCACCAGCCGCTGGGGTTGACACCACCAAGTCGAACTGTAATTCACTCTCCACTAGCCCCAATTTCTCAACGCACACCTTCGAGATGAAGGAATGAGTTGCCCCCGAATCATACAACACGCCACATGGCTTTCCAAACAATAAGCAAGTGCTGGTGATGAGTGTACCTGAACGAGCAGCTTCAGCACCAGTAATTGCATACACTCTCCCCACTGCTTGCGCTCGTCCACCTCTTCCTTGCTGCGTTCTTCCAGCGTTCGGTGGCCTCATTGCCGCTCGTCCTCCCATATTACACTCCTGATCTGAGTGTCCACTCCTTCTACACTTGTTGCAATATTTTCCCCCAGTCAATTGAGGACAAGCCCAACGATAGTGTGGTCCTCCACACTGATAACAAGTCAAGCTCCTTGGCTGTCCAGATTGGCCGACAGTGACCAAAGCTTGTGATCCGCCAGAGGATTGAGTTGGACGAACGTATGGGGGTCTTCTAACGTTCGTTGTACCTCTGGATAAAACCGGCCCCCTACTCACTTGTTGTTTCTTCTGTTGCTCGGCTTCAGCAACGTTCTTCTCTAGTACCTTTGCTCTCTCAACCATAGAGGGGAAGGATCTAATACACAAACTGGAAATCAATACTTTCAGGTCACTTCTCAGCCCGTTCTCAAACTTCCTGCATTGCCATTCTTCACTTGTTGCCATGGTATTGAAACGAACCAGGTGCTTGAATTTGTTGGTGTATTCCGAGACGGACATACCACCTTGTACCAATTGAAGGAACTCTACTTCCTTAGCAAAACGCACACTGTCCGGGAAATATTCTTCATAGAATTTAGCTCTGAAAACCTCCCAATTAATGGGACTCTGAGCGTCCGTCAAGATGGCTTTCATGCTCGTCCACCAGTGACTAGCTTCACCAGTCAATAAATATTTTGTGAATGCCAAACGATTGTCATTTGGACACCTCTTGGCATCATATATCCTTTTCATATCTCTTAGCCATTGATCCACTTCATCCGGAAGCCCTTTCCCATTGAACTTGGCAGGATGGTGTTGAAGGAAGCTTTCCAAGCTCCACTCAGCATGGGGTGCAGCATTAGAAGAAGAGGCTCCTGGTGTGCCTCTGGTAGTGGACAGAATATCCATCAATTGCCTCTGCGTTGCTTCAAAGTGGACACGAGAAGCCTCCAAACTCTGCATGGCTTCCTGGTTTTGCCTCATCAAGGCGGCGTTCTGCTCTATTAAGGTTGTGTTCTATTGTTGCAGCCTGTCAATGACCGTCTCCAACATTCTGGCATTATTAGAAGTGTCAGACTCGTTTGGCTGAGGTGGAGGAGGAAGTCTAGGCGCCATTCGTTTTCTGGACCAGAGAAAACGTACGTTAGTTATGTTCAAGAGTTAAAAATAATAACTCATTAAACATATAACAAGCACACAACAAAAGCATAGTGTACTCATAACCCTACGTGTCCTTAAAAGAACAAAACTGCTCTGATACCAATAAATGTAACATCCCAATAAATAGTAATTACCATTAATTAGAACTAATCACATTTACAGAATTAACAGTGCAGTCTTAATTACAACAGCTCTTAAAAGCCGAACGTACAAAATATACAGGGTTCAAAATCTATCTACACAATTCCAAGTTCTGGACGAACGACTTTCCAAAACTAAGGAACCGAACGTCCCAAAAATACAATCCAAAACTACTGACTACTACAAATAAACGAGCGCTCTATTGCCCGGCTTTAACCTCTACTTCAACAAGATTGGCGTCTTCCAAATTTTCTTCTTCCAGCATTTCTTCAAGTGGCGCCTCTCCGTCTGCTCACATCCACACGGATGATCATTGCATTGACAAGACGGACGTACATAAACAGTAGACAACACAAGGAATTGCAAGGGTAAGCTTAGGTAATTTAATTCATATCACTCACATACAATTTAATATAAGAAGTTAACATACAAGACATACAACAATGAATTAGCAAGGAATAAATTATCCAACTCTCATAAATAACGACCGTCCGGACTGTATGAATCCATGTAACCACAGGCGTTCTTGCACTCGGGTGGTGTGGTAACTGGAACCATCCATCAGCTGCCACCCGAGGTTAACCCTATCAGTCCAAAGTACTCAATAGGACTAGAGTCTCTTGCCATTCCCACGCATGACCTACTCCCCTCTACATGAGGACGAGCACTCACGGAATATCAGGATGAACAGCCATCAGCGATTTTACCATGGTCATACTATACAACATATCACATTCAGATCATAGAGACGTTCCTCCTTGGGACGCTCGTTCAAAATCCACTTTCAATAATTCGCTCAAAATGACGTTCGCACACATTAACCATCTCTATTATTCACATTTTCATTCTTTGTTCCACTTTTATAAAATAACGAGCGTTCATCCTTTAATAAATAAGGACGAACGTATTACACTACATTGAATCCTCGTTTCTGAACAAAAGAAACGAACCCTTGTCCACTTACGGACGTTAAGAATACTTAAATAATTTAAATGAGATTGAGTCTAGAAGATCTGAATAATACTTAGAAAACTTTTAAGTATAAAGACTTTAGGTTGAATCAAAAGGATAAATACATTAAAAATTTATTTAGATAAATAAACAGAGTATGATTTAATTCAGAAGACAACACTGCCAGTCAATGACCGAACGTCAATTAAGAATTTGGACGAACGCTATTTACGTTCGCTCACGAAGCAATGATAAGGACGAGCGTTCAGTATAAAACCGAACACTCCTTAGGACGAACGCTAGGTCAATGACCGAGCACTAATTAGAACGAACGCTCGATATGAGACCGAGAGCTCATTTGGACGAATGCTCAGTATAAGACTAAGCGCTGCCTATAACAAACGCTGGATTATAAAACCGAGCGTTACCAAATATAACTTCAATTTATTTTAATCGTTGGACACCACTAAGCTGAGACGAACGCTCAAACCTAGCCTTTCACAAGAGGACGCTCGTTCTTAAGCCGAATCCTTTCCAAATGAAAGAATTCCGATTCTAAGTCATTTTCAGGGGAAACCGAACGGTATAAGACCGTTCGATGACGAGCGTGCATTATCAAGCAAAGACTATGATATTTTCCAGATTTTTCATCTACAATAACTTCACAGTTTTCATACAATTCGTATCTTATGATTTATCTCCCCCATAATTTCATACATTACAGAATTCATATTATCATCTCATACCATACAGAATTAACCATTTTCCAATTCATACGTTTCATCATCAACATCCAGTTCAAACAATATCACTCAAATACATCCATTACAGCAGTGTTCTTTCATGCATACTTAAAAATCATACATTTCATACATCCAGTATACTTCATACTTTCACACGCATCATACAAGTATCAATTAAATTACTAAAGCTTCCCTTACCTGGTCCAGAAGTGCACTTCCAAATGCTAGGGTTTCACTCGTTCTCTCACAGCTTTCTACCCAAAGAGTCACTCCACGATTTCCACTTAATCTAAGATACCAAAATCACATACAGTTCAGACCTATAACCCATGCATGCAACCAGAATTTGGTTCGCAGAAACAAAAGGGGAGAACGTTCAGAGACGAGAACTTACCAGTCACAGAATTCTAACGTGTTCGGTTCAAATGAAAGCTCACGACATCGTGAATGATCCTATGGTTTCTGAAATGGAATCAGAGATGTTGGTGGTGAGTTATCTTAGAGAGAAGATGAAGGAGTTTTAGAGAGAAGCTGGAGAAAAAGAAAGGTCAGAGTTTCGTGAGGAAGAAGGTGAATGCATGCAGAGAATTGGAAGAGTTTTTTAGAAAAATTCTTTTCCTTCCCACGCAGAACAAACGCCCATTCTCCACACGCCACTTGTCTTCCACTAACGTTTTTCAAACGTTCCAACAGTGACACATGGCAGATACATGCAGAGTGGAAGTGAGTGGGTTTTGACGTGGCACGGTGCATTCATTAGTGATCAGAGTGTGGATTTGGGTGCGTTAATTAATCAGGGTTTCACAAAAAACAAACAGGAAATACGAGATACATGAGAAAGAAGAGAGAGAGGAGTATGATGTACAATTATACTAATTAAAACAATACAAGTGGTGTTGTTTTTGGAATTTTAAAAGCTACTAGGTGTTGTCTTTAAAGTTGAATGGTTTATTTTAACTTGTATATTGTTTAAACTATATACTACAACTAGAATGTGTAATAAATAATTAGTTGTAAACATGTAAAATTAATAATCTTATATAATTGTCTGAAATTTACCTTTTTAAATATTATCCAACATTTACTTTTAAAATAATCATTAAAAAACTAATAATCTTGTATAGAAAATAATACAAAAATTGGCATTATTAATGATGTAATTAACTTCAAAGTTTAATTTATAGTTAAGTTAAAAAGGATTTAATTTATACTGGAATAAAAAGTAATATCTAAAAGGTTAAATTATGACTTTATATATTAACTTAAATATAATCTAATTTTAGTTTATAAAAGATTCGTGTATATTTAAAAAATATTACAGAAAAATTCGTTTTAGCGTAATATATATATATATATATTACAATTAATATTTTTTAAGGATTTCGTTTACACACAAATTATGTTTTTATTTTATTTTTTTATTGTAACTTTGGAATTTATTGGTAGAGTATTTATGGAGATTTATAATGTTATTGCCAAGTAACGAAAAGTATGAAAAGATATAACCTAAAATTTAAATTTGGTGTTAATGTATATGGAGAGGAATTAAATTTAATTGTTATGTAAGATATATACTACTACCATGTGTTCTTTTAATTTTCAAATTTTAAAACAGAAATTATTTTATTAAAAGCATATAAAATTAAAATACTAATCAATATATATATATATATATATATATATATATATATATATATATATATATATATATTACCTTAAAAACTATATATACCTTCAAAAAGAGAAACTTTATTGGTTTTCTCCTCTCTGTCTTAAATAGCCATAACACTCGTTATCTAAATGAAAACACGACCATCTAAAAGAAGATATTTTATGGTATGATCGTCTATCTCATAGCCATACGAGTATATGTTTCATTCTTGGATAAATATGTACTTGGTCATTCTTATTCAGCTACATCAACATCATAGAAGACACTTAACCAGCATAGTCTATGATTACAATGATTCAAGATTTAACATTGGGCCAATGAGTCCAAGTCCATCTTGGTAAAAACTCATAAACAATAAGTATAAAAACTCATCAAGTACGTATTTATTTTTTATTAATACGAGAGACTAATTTGAACATAAGAGTGCTTTTTACAAGTACAATCCCTTGAATTATAGGGAGAACAAACACTTATAGAAGGAGGACAAGTACTCAAAAGATTGAAGGTTGGAAATATTTGTAAAGTCTTTGAAAATCTTTGTATGTACAAATACTATAAGAAACCATGAGCAATCCATATCTCAAAATTCATATAATGACACAATGACAGATGAAGCACTCACCTCTCACCACAAGAACTTGAAAGCATGAAACTTTGGTTGTTAGAAAAATGACATTCACTTAAATATTCTAAATATACTTTTGATGCATTTTCATTCCATGTAAACCTTACAATATAAACGTAAACATTTGGCCTTTTATTTTCGAACCATAATGTGTCCAATTATTACAATAACACAACCATATAATGACCATAAATTACAAAAACATAATAGAATAACTTCTTGACAATTGCTCTCCTATAACAATAAACATCACCACTCACAATAACTTTTAAATGTAAGTTTATTCCTACAAAACTCCCCATAAACTTAAATTTTGTCTTTTCTCATCCCTTTCCCCTACATGTCGACTTTTCCATATGTATCAACCCACACCAAGTTTTCTCCTTTCATTAACAATCGGGTTCTTCACTTTCTTTATGACCGACTTATTTTTCATTGTGGTCGTCTTGTTTTCACCTTGGCCAACCTCTCCTTTGCTTTGGTCGATTTCTTAGTAAGTTATTCGACTTCTCCTTTGCTTTGGCTGACTTTGAAGTACCTGAAAAACATTAGAAGGGGAGGGGGGTTGGGGTTGAATGGTTTGATGGAAAATTTTTTGCAACCCTTCTAATATACCACGTTATTGAGCTCTTGAAACCCTTATAATTTTTTGCAACCCTTCTAATAAGAACTTTTAGCGTGCTATTCAGAATATATATACTGCAGCATTTTGTTAAGAACTTCTTTTATGAAATAAATCCTTTAGCTTGGAAGATTCTTGTATTTGGAAATAAAGCACAACTGCAAGTTTTCACAAGAGGATCGTTTAGGTAAGAGAAAATATAATTACACAAGAGATATTATACTGGTTCTCTCCAACTGAACTATATCCAGTCTCCTCCGCAGAGGGTTCCACTATAATCTTCACACGATTAGAAATGAGTATTAGCACCACTTTTGGTACTCAACTACCTCGTCGAGATTTCCTCTAAGCATTAGCACTACTCTTGGTACTCAGAAACCCCACTAAGATTTCCTTTGAGTATTCACACTCAGTAACCCCCCGAGATTTCCTTTTAGTATTCGAACCACTCTTGGTACTTAGCAACCTTGCTAATATTCCTCAACTCAACCGAGTTTAATTTTGAGTGTTTTAATTCTCTTTAGAATTGTAATAAATAATTTCTTATAGGTAGTTGTGACTATAT